>CP137320.1:2400000-3111821 GCA_033182465.1 Sanghuangporus weigelae
TGGACTGGCCTTCGGCAGTGCGGATCGGGACATGTTTCCTTGAAATCGATTGTTCGTGTTGTCATCGTCCTCCGTTTTACACCATTAGTCTTCTTCGGCCGCTTAGAGGAAGAACCCTTTTGCTTCCTTGGTGCCTTGCAATCCTTTGCGTAATGTCCTGACTTTTCACAGTTGTAGCATTTGCCTCCCTTCTTCGGCAAGCCTCGGAGTGCATCTACATCCATGGCGTCTGGATCTCGTTTCGTTGTTTGTACTGGTGGTCGGAAAGATGACTGTCCGTTCGATTTGAATCTCGGGGTGTATGTTTGACTACCCATGAGCCTTTGCCTGGCATCAGAGTTTGCTAGGTTGCTTGTCCATTCCATCCATGCATCGAGGTCGTTCTTCTCGAAAGCGTCGGGTTGTACAGATTCGACTCGTCGTTTGACCCACATGTCTAGTCCTTTGACATAGATGTACTTGAGCATCTGCTTATCCATCGTGTCTGGTGCTCGTGCTTTGAGTCGTCGGAATTCGTCGTTGTACGCCCTAATGCTTGCTCCTTTCTGCTGGATGCATAGTAGTTGGAATAGGGCTTCCTGTTCTCCAATGATCGGATGTCCTGCTCGGATCCTCATCCAGTTCAGCATGTCCTTGAGTGATGCGAACATTCCATTTGTTGCAGCGATAATCGCAGGTACTGGTTTCAGTTTCCCATTGGCATCGAATGACGTTAGGGTATTCTTCTCTGCAAACCAATCGTAGCTGTCGCCTTCTAGTGCCGCAAATAGGCTCTTTGCGATCTCCTCCTCATCCTTGACTCCATGCTGTGCCAGCTTCGAGATACATCGACTAATCCACAGATCAATATCTTCGCTTCGCTTGCCATAGTACTTCGGAAGTTTGATGCTGTGTTTAGAGAGTTGTGTCTGAAGAGTCTGTAGTTGCTGCTCCAGTGCTTGCACCTTCTGGTCGGTTGTCGACATGATCGTAAGTGCTTATGGGCACTGCTGGTGGTGAATAGGATGGTGGTGGTGGATTCTCTGGCGCTTGGGTTGCTACTGAACCACTTGCTGGTACTGCAGGTACTGTTGGTACTTGGATGACAACCGTTCGAGGTGGGGTTCTGAGTAAGAATGGCCTTCGTGATGCTTCTTCGTCTGAGGACACTGATTCGTCAGAACTCTGTTCCTGTTGGGCTCTCTCTCTTGGTAGAAAGTGTTCCCAGCGTTGTGCTGCCTGAGCTACTTCTCGGATTCGTTGAGCGTGTTCGAGTATATTCCTTGAGGTAGTTTCGGTTGTCTGTACCGATGTGAGTATAGCTGCGTAGGTGCGTTGACTCGACTCGATTGTTTGTCCTAGTTGGAGTAGGGCTTCTCGCAGGTTATGGATGTCTTGAACAATCCTTGGTTGATCTAGAGCTGTCCTGTTAAGCTCTCCGACTCTCGTCTCAATCGTCTGTAGTTGTTGTTCCTGGGCCGTAATCCTGTTCCGGATAGCGTTGAGCTCTCGGTCAAGTACTCCGTTCCCGTCTATGACCCGTTGATTGAGTGCCCCTGCTGCTCGATCCAATTCCAGAGTATATCTCTCTAGAGCTGCTACCTGTGCTCCAATTCTTCGAGTAGTTGCTTCTAGTGCTTCGAATCGATCTCCTACTGCTGTCGCGTATGCTCCGGTTGGTAGACTGTTTGACTGCCCCGTGTTTGCAGTTCGTTCTTCCAGTCTTTCAACCCTTTCTTGTAGCCTTCTGATCACTGGTGGATACAATATGCTGTGGTTCGTTGTCGCGTATAGTATGTCGTGATCGCTTTCCAGACTACGTAGCCTGTTGGTGATATGTTGAACTCGTTCGTCGAGGGATCTAGGTGTGAACCTCGTTTGATTATCGTTCGCCCGTTCGTTCGTTCGATGACCGTTACTTCTGTTGTTGGCGTTTCCTGATCGGTTCATGAACTTCGTTTCTCGCCTGATGCTTCAGGGTTATTGTTCCTTGGTGCTGTTAACCAAGTAGTTCCTTTCTCGTCGAATGTAGCAATAGTGGAAGGGACTGCTGCTACTTTCGTGGTTGTTGTTTGCGTGCTCCCAACTGCAGGGCTACCAGATGCCTTTGCTATTAGGTACACTTCGTCGTTGTAGGGGTTATGATAGTAGATATGTGATTTAAGTGAATCGGGTTTGTCGTTCTCCAGGATGTGCACTTGTCCTGAGGATTCGATATGGGTACTAGTCTCGAAACTAGTGACGTCGATAGGGACTTGAGGTCGACGGTCCTCGCCTCGATAAAACACTAGCCAAGAACCTTGCCCGTGAGAGGTGGTGGTAAAACTAGCGAGTGATCTTTCGATCCAATGTTAGGGAGTAGGCCCGGGGTTACACCGGTTTGATCCTTTTGCCTAAGCAGCGGTGTGTTGTGCAGAGGTGATCTTATCTACCCACGTCTGGCTGTACCACGCGGTCCCTTACTAGCCTTCCTAGTCGCGGTCCGAGTTATGGATGCTTTCAGATACGAGGTAATAGTAAAGCAGATTGGGATTTCCAAGAGGCGTGATAGTACAAAGCACACAGTAATAGTTCGCTGTAGGGCAAGCTTTACACCAGTGTGTTAAGAGGATCGAAAGATGGGGAAATGAGGGCCTAATCCTACAACTATTTATGCTCCCAGATATTCCATTTTCCGTCCTATTTCTTACTCATCCTGTCTCCACTTTACTCCACTTTCCTCCACCATTACATCTGTTCCTTTGTCATCCTGCTGCGCTTCGCTCCACTTTGCTCCAATCTTTGTAAGGTCGTCTCCACTATGACAGAATTCTTTGGAGTTGCTGACTGAGACAATAGAGGTGGTGCTCCGATATGGAATGCTCCGCTGTCAGTACTCCATAACGATGTCATTGCCGTCATTGAGTGGCATCTTTGCTCTTGGAGCGATGTAGGCTGCTCGGTATGTGATTCTTCGGAATTCATCTCGAGGTCCAGCGAGGGTAAGCATAACTCGCACGTCAGTGTTAAGGTGTCGGGTCGGTGTAGAGTATGGTCCAAGGCATATCATGAACTGCATAAGCTCTGCTGGTGGGTTCTGCTGGGTTCTGGTGACTAGCCATGCTTTGCCTTCGTATCGTATATCTCGAATGTAGCGCCATATCCTTCGTTGTATAAGGAGTTGTAATTGCTTGGTTTCCAGGTTCGCATCTCTCGGTAAATAAAGGTTTGCCTGTATCGTAGATGCTGGACATGGTGTGTGCAACTCCGGTCTATACCATCCAATCATTCTCCAAGTTATCGGGTTCGCAGTTCGAGGGGTCCGAGTTGTGATCGTGAGCTCCTCTCGTTTCTTGGGTACTATTGGGCTTGGTGGATTGGAATGCATTGTATCCTGAAGGTGTCGCTCGGTTTCGATGTGACAGTCACGCGTACCAACCGTTGCCGTGCATACTAAGTAGTATACTTCATAAAGGACCATGTAAACTCGTGCACAGACTTGACAGTGCTGAAATGCCAGTGAGGTCTCCATAAACCTTATTAGCCTTTAGCCTTTTAGCGTTTAGGCTTTAGTAGTTGTGCTTCTGGACTTCTAAGAAGTTTGATCGCTTCTTTTGATCGAGGTCGCTCTGGTTGCTTGGTCGGCGGCGTTAGAGTGGTAGTCCGCGGTAATAGGCGGTCGGCGGTGTTAGCTGTTAGCGGGATTACGTATCCGCTTCGGTGCTTCTAGCGCTCGGGTGGTAACGGGTTACTGTTGCCTAGGCCGCTCGATTGCTTGGGCCTTTGATAGCTGGCTTGGTTACCGGTCGCGTTTGGAAAGCTGATCGTGTAGATCTGTTGATCGCGTTGATCCTGATGCGAGATTTTGAGCGGATCCTTTCACTGAAGACCATTCTGGTGACAATCAATTAGATAATCAACAAGTGCAGTCCTGTCTAAATTATTATAACTGCACCGTTGGCGAGGTGGTTGTTCTTCAGCATTCTTCACTGTCTGTGAGACGTCTATGCTTGACATGGCAGCTGAAAATATTGCACTGAAATGGTGAAAATCATTATATATTGGCAAAACAATTTGCAGGGGAAGACGGGTTTGACAGATGTGACACTATTTTACCCAAGCCCTAGATGTCACCAAACATGCAAATAGCTTATCCGGGGTTAAGATATCTACAGATATGCTATCCGGCCTTATCCGCGGTACCAAACAGGCTCTCAATGTCTATCTTAATTATATGTACATGCATGTATCAACGATGTATCTGTAGTCAGTTACTGTCTTTTTTACTCCAGAAAGCGATTGAAGTCAGATGGCATTTACCAGTTTCTGCGATGAATAGTAACTGCTTTGGGCTGGACGATCTCGGATAGCCAAGCCCCACGTTCAGTGTCAGTAACAAAAGCCTTTCGAAACATAATTAGTCATACACAAAAAGGATCACACACAGGACCCATTTGAATCGAACTCGATGTGGGTACGTAATACCGCCGGTAATCGTAATCGTAATCGGTCCGCCTTGGCTCCAGCATCACTGTTTACGGCTGCTCGTTGATGGCTTTTGAAGAGTCCGAAGCGTCTGAGCAAAGAATTGGTGGCAGGTCAGAGATGCTTACACTGGCAGGATCATGATTGGCTCCGTGCGTATTGTATACGGGCACGCGCATATATATGCGGCACTCATACGGGGACGGCCGTACTTTTACGGCCCGTATAAGTGCCCTCCACTGGTCAGTACGGATACGGGATGCTCGTAAGTGGCGTATCCGCCGTACTGTATTTCTGCCTGAAACGCACAGTCTAAGGGTTTTTCCCTTCCTCAAATTCTCCCTTCGTATTTTTCATTGCAAAAACTCGATTATAAGATAATTGTGCATATTAGAATTACACTTCAGTTATTTTTAAAGCGAAAAATGGTGTTGTAAATATTTTATTGAGTTTATGAGAGGAGGAGGTCAAAACGTGGGTGCTCGCTGTGCCACACCGTGGGAACAACCCCTGTCGCGTCTTGACGGCTCTCCTCTCACTCACTCACTCTCATCTTTGCTGGTAAACAGATCGAGAATGGTCGCACTATGCCCTATTTCAGTGCCCAGAAGAAATTCCCGGATGGCCATGCATACATATAGGCTTCGATAATGGTTAATTTCACAGTGGGACATGCGTAGTTGTGCTGACTTGAACGAGACGGTGAAGAATAAGATCCAGGACAAGGATTGGTGCGTAACAACGTGCATCTTCAATACCTCACCTAACTGACGTGTTCTTTAGATTCTGAATGAGTATATCTCTGTGCTTAAGACGTCCGTTCCATGTCAGACTACAACATTCAGAAGGAATCATCGAATATCTCTGCACTGGTCTATGGGTATAGTAATCCTACGATGAATGGGATTCTGTGATGCGTCTTCAGTCTCTCTGCATGGTGGAATGCAGATCTTTGTGAAGACACTTACAGGAAAGACAACTTTCATGCTAGATTAGTTGCGATCCGACTCGAGGCTCGTTCGAGGGCGCTTCAGAATAAGAATTCCGATGTTTTTTAAGCATTACAATTGCAATTACAATAATAATTCACCACCATGGATTACCAGGCTCATATTTCATATTTTGCTTTCTCTGATATTGAAAAACCAAAGTATGTAAAAAGTTTGGTGATTGTGTCTCGGAAAGCCACGGAAAAAAAATAATGAAGTCTGTTGATGCTGATTTCTTACATAGTCTAGTCATACTCTGAAAATGAGTGCATTACCCCGGGAGCTCTAGAATTCCCCGGAACAACTTCCAGATCCTCAAATTTCATACATGGCTTACAGCAACCATGAGACACCTTCTCACCAAGTTTCATCTCGAACAGAGGCTAGACAAAATTAATAGCAAGGATATATAGCGTGGGAACGATTTTGGTTCATTCAATTTGCTCAATTTACTGAAAAGATGAGATTGCGTGCACGATAACTCGACTTGTACTGGATATTTTCCCGCCATTTTTGGATATATTGTAGATAAGATGCTACGCTATCCATGTACAAATTTTCATGAATTTTGAGTAAGAATTGAGTGAGAAACGACAAGAGTGTGCGTTAGGGGGGCAGTGTGCGTAAGGGGCAGAAACACAGTATACGAAACCTTCCTCATGAAACATCTATTTAAGAGATTTGGTAGCCAATTTCTACTGTAATTTAGCTAATAGAGTGTTGTAAATCTTAATCCTTGATTTATATTGGTGAATACAAGGCATTTCTTCATGTTCTTGTATTATTCCATATATTCTGGAGCTTACTAATATACCTGTGGCGATGCGGACCAGACTTTACAAGTCCAAATGTTGGCCAAGAATTTCTATATTAGTGGTATTCACCCCTTATAATTTTGGGTCTTGATTCAATACACAAATCTGAGCAAATTTGAGCAAAATATTGGTGAAATATTGGTGAAATTGACAGCCGGACCCCTTCATCCGGATACGGCGGATACGGCGTATCCGGTCTTTTTCTCCGACCCTTGGTACGGGTACGGCCGTAAAAATACGGCCCGTATAATCAGCATCCCAAGTCAGTACGGACACGGCCGTATGCGTATACGATGCGGGCCGTATCCGTAATTTACGGATGCGCACGGAGCCCTATGGGTACGTCTAGGAAAGGACCGGGATCAGCCGAGGTCAAACAAAGCTCCGCCGACTCCAAAACGAGCAGTTGATGTTCTTATCCTTACCAAACTCTTAGCCCTTGTATAAAAAGTACGACACTATCGTCTTGCTCTTCACTCGACCAGCACCGAATGTAACAGAGTTCATGTGGTGAATCGATGGAATGCAAACTAACCCCTTTCCGCGGAAATTAATGAAAAACATACAAAAGAGGTGACGGAGTTGAAGTCCAGTCAACAAGATCACAATAAGCGAGACATGAATTACAATGGTCGAGTCTGCATTCCAGCAGGAAGCATATGCGTTTGACAGGGATGCATAAAAGAAACTCAAACTTGCACTTGCTGAATCAAATGTGCTTAAGCGCTTTTCAAGGGTACTGGTACTTTCTCAATGACGACTCTGAAGACTAGCATTTCAGCGGGCATTGCGACGCTGAAGTTTGACAGGCCTTCAATACTCAATGCGATAACCGAGGAGGGTAAGGCGCCTTTCACCTGTGCTTCTCAGCAACCTCTCTAATTTAGAGGCGCGATGATTCCGGCTGATTGACTGATCATTATTTCCTTCATGTATAGACTATGCTGCTCTTGCGGAGGAGCTACGCAGGATAGATAAACGGGACGACGTTGTTATTACCCTTCTGCAAGGTGAACACATTCTGATTATTTTTGCCCTGCTATTACGTATGACTCATCTCCCTCAAGCGACTGGGAAATGGTTTTGTGCGTATGTATATGAAATACTCTCCAATCGACAGGAATCAATATCTGACATGACAATCTCATTGTAGAGGAACGGACATCAAAGCGCAAATAAAAGACTATGACTCGTTAGTGACAGAACGAGATAACTTTCTGGGGCGCGTGGCGAGCCCAAATACTGACTGCAGCAGAGCCGTGAGTGTTCTACCGTCCACGAGTTTGATCAATCCCCTTATCCGATCTCCAAGCTTTATACGCATAGCAAGATTCTGGTTGCAGCTCTCAATGGACCTGTAATGGGTACGCCCTTTCAATGACGTCCTAATTGGTTACAGAACCGCTAATGGAGCCTACAGGCATTGCGGCTGGTCGGTATTTGTAGATTGTAACCTACCTTCCAGTTCCTCAGGTTCTCTTCTAGCTTTCTTGGGTCATTTTGATCTCATTTATTGCATGCCTAATGCGTGGTTACAAGTACCATTTTCGTTTCTTGGTTGGTACATCCCTTTATCTTGACGAACATTGGGTGGTGATATCATGAAATTTTAGGCGTAATCGCTGAGGCCGGCTCCAGTGTCAGCTTTGTCAACCGAAGTCAGTCTCTGGCTTATTGTGATTTCGGATCTCGGACTGACAATCCGTGCAGTAGGACTATCGAAGGCGAATGAAGTCCTCATTTTCGGAAAGAGAATGGAAGCCGACGAGATGCTTGCTTGTGGCTATGTGAAGTATGTGAATTGCTGATGATAATTGATTATCACTGACCGTGTTGTAGTAAGATCTTCCCGAAGCAGAGTTGCGAATCCTTCCATGGCACCATTCGAAGATATTTGGAGGAACAGATTGATGGGCTTAACCCACGCGCGATGCTGAAGATCAAGCGACTCATACAACTCGGGATAAATGAGAAGAATTCAAAGGATGCAGTGAATCTGAGGGAAAGCTACGCTCAGGCCGAATGCTTTGCAACAGGAATTCCCACAAGGCGACTCGTCCAGCTTGTTGATGGCCAGATACGACACAGATTATGAATATATGACTGTTTATCATAATTTATAGATAACGGAACCCAAATGATGAAACTTGTATTAGCTTCCGTGTACTTGTATGGTATGCACATATTAGTGAGCCAATTGTGTATGGAGCCTTACGTGATGTTCTTGCCTCACGTCATCGAGCATAAACGTATTACCGATAAGGTTCCTAAAGCAGATATTCCGTTCTCACTGAGTGGACAGCAAATGGTCAGCAAATTATATTTCACTGTATACTTCGCGTCGGTGCTCTTGGTTGTCTCCTGTTGTCTCATCCGCTTCGGAGTCATCTCTTATATAACGGCGCAGAACACTCTAGCATCATCCAGTAGTTGACTTTGAATGCTTAAATACCTCGCCGCTGCAACAGTCACGACTTTCGTAGCTCTATTTCTCGCTTTACCACAACTCCAGAATTGCTTACAGCTTTCCGTTGATATAATTTACAAGAACAGGAGCCTTTACTCGACTATGGTCGCTTCATCCATTTCGAGACGTGCAGTCAAGAAAGTCCTCTCTGTTGAGCAGGAGGAGGTGAGTTCATGGCGGAGTCCGATCTGGGTGCCATCATAACATTGAGCATGATGGTGAACTCTTCTAGGGTGCAGGAGCGCGGGTTCGGAGATCTATAGGAACCCCTGCCCTTAGAAATTTGACACCTTTCCTGATGCTTGATCACTTCCATGTTTCCAAAGGAGCAGTGAGTATATACTTGAAACCGACGTGCACGTAGTCAACTGATGATCTGAGTAGGGCTTTCCAGACCACCCGCATCGCGGCCAAGCTACAGTAACGTACATGCTGGAAGGGTCAAGTAGGCATGAAGACTCTGCTGGTCATAAGGGTACTATTGTGGCGGGTGGTGTGCAATGGATGTGTGCAGTAAGCATCTCTACCCGATGGTTCTGTCTTTGTCTTGAAACTGCATCTGACACATTCTTGCCTCAGGGGAAAGGGAGTAAGTCTATTTGTCGGATTAGTCTGCGGCATTCATCTCACTGAATTGAAGTTATTCATGCTGAAATGCCTGTGCACGCTCCCGGAGAGCCTGAACCGCGGGGATTGCAGCTCTGGGTAGATTTGCCGAAGCAGGTACGCTTTCTCCTGTTGTCTTGAGAAGTTGCGATCAGAGTAGTCTCATCGTTAACGTACAGTATAAAATGGTGGAGCCTTCGTATCAAGAACTTGGTCCTGAAGGGTGTGTTCGCTCTTAGTCTCAAAACCGAAGAGCCGAGTTGATAGAATACTGTCAGAGTCCCTTCCGCCTTTCCAGAAGGTCCGGATGGAGGGGTCGAAATCAAAGTCATTAGTGGAAAGAGCTTCGGAGTTGAATCTCCCGTTCGACCTCTCGGAGGCTGCTGGTTCTTCCATGTTAAGTTCAAAAATGCTCAGAAGTCGATTTTCCATGAGCTTCGTGAGTGCAATTCATCTCGTGCATGTTAGCCGCCTTCTCACCAGTCTTCTTCGTGAAGCCGTCGAATGGACGACGTTCTTCTACAGTAAGTTTTCACTAATATCGTATTAGCGCATTCACTGTCGACATTTTTAACGTGAAGCCAGTTTTCAAGGGCTCTGTGAGAGTTGGAGACTCGGAAGAAGTCATTCCGACTTACCACACAGTTGTCCTCTCAAATGGGGAGAAAGAGACTGGCGTCCGGCTGACCGCTGCAGAAGATATTACGGAAATGGTTCTGGTATGTATCATACCCCCGCCCCTTTGTTTCTCTAGTCTCCTGATGTTGGTGCTTGCACGAAGGTGGCCGGTGAACCACTTGACCAGACCGTTGTTCAGTATGGACCATTTGTAATGACGACTCGGGAGGAAATCCAACAAACATTTATGGATTGTTAGTATCCATTTTCCTTATGCTATCATGTCGGACCGCTCATACACTGGATTGCAGATCAACTTGCGAAGAACGGTTTTGAGAAGTCGCAGACTTGGAAGAGTGAGATCGGCGGTCTTTGATCTATCAAATCGACAGAATAGTCTTGGCTTTCGTTATATTCTAGTCGATCGCAGTTGTAATGGATAATGTCAGCGTATTTATGTATATATGATGAACTCGAGTTTATGATCGTGTTCGAGGCTGTCGTTTTGTTCTAATGCGTCCTTCATCCTCGATATCACTCTCGTCAACATCGCGCATCGTAGTCCAAACATCATCGTTCTCGTCTTCCTCGTCCGTACTCTCGCCAACAATCTCGTTCTGTCCTTCTGTTCCTTGAGCACCTCTAGAGACGTCGACCAACTCAGCACAGACGGCAGCGGTGGGAACAGACTTCATGTATAGCGTTCCGAGGACTGCACCGCGCTCTTCTTGTTGACCCCCTGCAATAGCGGGAGGTGGGAACGTACTATGGAGGCGGAAATACCGGTCTCGTGAAGTAGAGCCGAGGAAGTTATTGGAGGATTGGGCGACGGAGGTTACAGCACCTTGGAGTTCTGAGTCGGTCAGTGATGGACGAAATGGTAATTGAACAGAAAACGATGGCACTTTTGTAAGAGTAGATCGTCCTTCCATTTCGCAAATCCAGGGCAGAGAGAGACGTTCCGTTATCTGCTACAAAAAGTTCGCTAAGAAATCATAGTTCAAAAATTAAACTTAAGCGGCTCAGACAGATAGGCAGAAAAGCTTTGTATTCTCACTGTTCTGACAATCCAGCCTGCACCAGACCGACGCCACCTACCTTGGCAACACCAGTCCAATTAGCGATAGGTCTGCGCGCTGCTCGTGTATCGTAACGTCTGATGTCTCCGCCTTCGGTACCTGACACCAAGTGAACCCCGCCGACTCCTGCAGCGTTTGAAGACAGATACGAAAGAGATGTGATATGAATTTGTTGCCGAAGACTGAGAGCATCATTGGGCAGCTGAGAACCGAGCAGTCACAATTGAGAAGTTTTGAACGTGTGTGCGCAAGTGGGGACATACGTTCTTCGCTCGCCATATCTCCGCTGGGAATAGGTCACCTCCTCGTTTTATTTTCTTTGTTGTATTTGACTTTTCTGATGGGATCTCTTGAGCTTCCAAAGTTTCTTGGAAGGTACGTTCCGTATCCGATACAGATAAGTCGACTTCATTCCCTCCATATGCAAAACTTGATGCATCTGGAGAGAGGCTCCAAGAGCATAATGGCATCGGTAAGGTTGCCTTGCGGAATGATGGGGATGCTTCCTCGGCATTGGGCTCCAAGACGGAGTGACCTAGAGCTCCATTTGAAGTACACCAAAAAAGTCCTCTGAGCAACGTCAATGTAGGTACCAATAAGCAAGGAAAGAAGAACGCACTTGGAAGATAGATCCAGTCCAACGAATTTGTGATCTGCTTTGTAACGAGTTTCTTTCCACTCTTTCAAGATTTCTAGTTTTCTATCATCCGAATTCACTGACAACACTGACAATGCTCCATTTGACTTTGCAGCAGCCAGCTTTTCTTGAGGAGTTGACGTGAGTCTAGATTCATCTCAGATCTATATGACGAACACACCACGGCAGGGTCGGATTCATTCAAGAGCGCAAGCTTCTGCACACCGCTCTCCTTCGCCTTCTCGGGATCGAGCTCTCCAGAGTTTATCTGTACATGAGCGGGTGGTTTAAACAGGATTCGCTCATCAAGCTTCCAGCCAGTACTTGATTGCGGATCCTTTGAGCATTGTATTGACTTTATGCAACCAAGTTCATCGCCAGTAAAAAAGCGAAGCATTGTGGATACAGTCAAGATTTGAGTATTGAAAAACTGTGAGTTGACTTTTTCGGAGATGACCCGATTTGGAGATGTGTGTGCTTCTGGTGCGCCGATCGATTCAAGTGTCTGCGTGCCGACACTACGGCGAAGTCACACACGACCTTTCACATTGCACACCATGGATGCCGCTATAAAGGAACTCGACAGACTGCAGAATCTAACGAGCTTCGATCCGGGACCGTCATCTTTGAGTTCGACTTCTCCCTTCACAGCGCAGAAAGGAAAACAGACTATCGGGGTTGCGGAGGCTCTCGACGGTCTCCTGGCGGCATTGCGTGATGTAAAAGAACGCGTCGAGTCGGGGACGGCAAGTGAACATGATGTGGCGAATATCGCTAAGATTGTAGAGGAGCGGAAGAAGGAGATTGACGACAGACAGAAGGAGATTCATGCTACGATAGGACGGATTGGGAAAGCTTTGGATAAGGTGCGCTTGTGCATTTGGTATTGTAGTCTGAGACGATTGTGACAATTTCCTTGTATGTCTATGTCAACAGAAATTTACGAATCCAGTACCAGAGATAGAACCTTTGTTCACTTCAAATGAGGCACAAGATGCATTACAAAGGACAATTGCATTGCATTTCCTCCGAACAGGACAATTTGAGACGGCAGAGGTATTCATAAACGTAAGCGCAGAAGATTCTCTGTGTAAGGTTGGATCCTTAACGTCGGATTCATTGCAGGAATCGGATGTCACCATTCCTCCAGAAAATACTGTCCAATTCATCGAGTTACACTCTGTTCTCACCGCTCTTAGGAGGCAGGACATAGGACTAGCCCTGGAGTACGTTGTTCCGGTCTTATTAATCCAGTGCTCCTCTTGATGTTCAATAAATACAGATGGTGCAAGCGTAATGAAGGGTTCCTGAAGGACCGAAATTCACCCCTTGAGTTCTACCTACACCGTTCTCAATTCATGCGTCTCCTTCTCGCATCAAACCCTCCGGACCCCCTTCCAGCTATTGTCTACTCTCGGACATTCTCAAAGCATTTCTACTCCACCTATGGCAACGAGATTGGTCGTCTGCTCACTTGCTGCGCATTCTTACCGATAGAGAAGTTGCTGAATTCTCCTTGTGCGGACCTGGCCTCCCCCTCTGTACATCTTGATCTCGAGCCGATGTTTGCGAAAGAATATTGTGCGAGTTTAGGTATGAGCCGGCAGGTGCCACTTCGTGTCGTCGGAGATATCGGTGGAGGAGGCGCGTTGGCGCGAATAGAGAAAGGCAGGAAGGTTATGCGTGAGCGGAAGAGCGAGTGGAGTCAGACAAACGAACTTCCTGTGCGGCTGATTTTTTTTCTCTTATCATGATGCTCACTTTCTTTTATTCTAGATCGAGATACCTTTGCCACCTGAGAATCGGTATCACTCGATATTCGCATGTCCTGTGTCTAAGGAGCAGTCTACGCCAGCCAACCCGCCAATGATGATATCGTGTGGACATGTTATTGCGAAGGATAGTTTGGCGAAGTTGGCCAAACCTCATGGGTTAGTCATCCCGCTTCCTTGATCTCTTCCAAACAGTAGCTGACATGGATTGATTGTTACTAGAAAAGCAAAGTGTCCATACTGTCCTCAGGAATTCCAACAGAGTCAAGCCCTGGAGGTGCATTTCTAGTTCATGATTTTACTTTATAGCATTATCAGTGGTTTCTATTATTGTCGTTGTAGAATATATGCATTTATGATCAGTGTAAAACGAACGACAAATATTGCGATCTGATCGTACTGAAACACGGCCGTTCTGCTACCTGACTTCTCTTCTTACCATGTTTCGGAACATCAGGCTGTAGCTGTAGAGCGGATCCGCAAATCCATAGATACGGCGCCGGGTAGAAGACGTGCATTTCTATAATTGAGAACGTGATCTACACGCGCCTACTCAGCCCAACCAACGAGTTCAGCGTAACCTTTCCTTCTTTCCTTCATCTCTTCTCTCTCTGCTGCAATCGAATCTGGGCAAGGCACCCTGCTACACGTTTATCGGCAGAAGTCCAAGGATTCCACCTTCATACTTGGTGAAGTCTTAGTACGTTTGAAGTTCGTTTTGACGCGTCTCGCGCGGACGCGTTTCTTCCTTGGGGATGCCGTTGATTCGCTGTAAAGTCGGTCTTCTAGCCCTTTTTTCACTAGCCGGAAGCATTCACCTGATGTGATTCAAGGAATTTGATGACGATGGAAAACCCCTGAAGCCTTTTGGTTGTCCTAGAGGCAGGTCCTGCAAGTTCGTCCATCCCGACAACAGTTATTGGGCTACAGCGCCACGATGTGTGAGTCCCTCACTTCCGCCGTACCAGTTTGCTTGCGTAACTAATTATGCTCGAAATCTTTGGTCATACAGAATAGAGTGCCTTCAAACCTGAGGGCGTTTCCATTACCTTCAGGACGAGGACGTGGACGTGGTGAGCCTCCAACGGGATTGAGAGAGAGGACAGGCAGCAATGTTTTGCCTTTGGGCAGTGCGAATGGCAATTCAGGCTGGGGCTCGAAAAAGACGACAACGAACGTAACGACGACATGGGGTGCAAATTGGAGCACGAGTACAGACAAAGGCAAGGACAAGGACAAGAAGGAAGGGACGTCAGGCTTGTCTAAAGGATGGGATTCTGGATGGGACTCAGGATGGGGGTCAGGGTGGGGTTCTGCAGGTGGTAAGTCGTGTTCCGCATGTTTTCTTCGGCAGAAGGCTTACAAGTTAGTGGCGACAATTCTTTTTAGATTCCAAGAATGAAGATACAGGTGCGAAATATAATTCTCTAGTGGAGATGGTATTAACAAAATCTGCAACTTTCAAGGCAAGGACAAAGGCAAGGAAAAGGCTGTAGAGCCTCCGTCGGGAGGATGGGCCGAGATGACTGCCGAGAATGATAATGTGCCCTGGAGCGGCTGGGGTGCCACAGCAGAATGGACTGCTACGAGTCCAGTAGATACAAAGTCCGGTTCGAGTACCTTGGTACAAACTAACGAGCCAGGGAGCTCAAAGCGTTCAACTGGCAAGTCTAGAGAATTTCCTGCATACGCTGTTGCGCAGAAATGACAAATTCTTTTTCAGTATCGCCTGTTTCAGAAAAACGACACATGAGTGAAACCAAGATTTGGAATGATGAAAAGAAGAAAGATAGCAGGTCCCAAAGCCTGGGATTTTCATCAGCTGAACCTCCGTCCAAAGTAGATGTCGACTCGCCACGAAGTTCCATCGCACCATCGTCAGTAACTTCCTGGAGGGATACAAAACCTTTTGCGTCTCCAATACACAATCGTTCAGCGTCTGCGTTAATACAACCGTTTACGGCGGACGATAGCGCGCATTCAAGTAGAGCGGGTTCCGTGGTGCCTTTCAGTGCTGTACCTCCGCCAAAGGAGGCACGAACATTAAGGAGTGTTTCGTATAAAGATGCAAGAGATGTCTGGAATGAATACATTGAGTGAGTATGAGCAATTGACAGTAATTCTATGTGTTTATAAACACCTATATAGCCTTATACGTCGGTCTATCGCGCTGAAGTTGTTCTTGATTCAAGAACGAGCACGTCATAAAGATTACAAGGCCGCACAGAACTCTCCGACTTATACAAGGGTTGGTAGGCAGGGCACGATTTTGCTGGATGAAAACATGCGTAAAATCAAGACTCGTGTGGAGCGAGATGAGAAGGCGTACAAGGCGGCTGTGGATAATTTGTGTGCCTTCGAAGAAGGATTTGACTTTGCGATGAATGCGTTGACCGGACCGTCTATCGACACAACAGAGATGAAGAAGGAGCTGACAGGCCTGAAGAGCTACGTGGACGAAGCTAAGACTTGCGTTGATGCCATGCAGGCCACAGGAAGCGATATCGTTAGCCACTAATGTATTTCTTACTTCCATCTACTGACGACAGTATTTCCAGGAAACAAAGGCTCGCGTTGTCACCGAACCTGTTGCGAGTCCCACTCCCGTGGTCAAAGAAGAGAAAGAAGAGCCTGAGAAGGTCGAATCTGCGACTCCTATCAATCAGGATCAAGAAATCAATGGGCGTCTTCAAGGCCTTAGAGATAAGTCGATGGGGCTTTTCAGCACGTTTTTGGACGAGCGAAGTAACTCGGAGGCTAATGATGCTATTCGAGGAAAAGTAGATGAGTTGAAGATGTCTCTACTGGAGTCGCTACGTACCGAAGAGGAAGAACTCTCGGCGAGGGTCACCAAGCTTAGTGAAGACCATGCCTCGTTGGGTCGGGATTTGGAGGAACTGTGTGATGATGTTGCTGGGCTCTTAACCTCGTTAGGACAAGTCGAGCTCACCATGCAGCAGGAAATCGATCGATTAAGAGAATCGCTGGAAGAAGTGAGCTTTTACCTGCCCTTAAATTAAGAATTACAATGTATTTAATTGACACATTATTCAGGACCAACGACTTCTTGAGGCGAGCGAAGCACGCGCTCGCGAATGCCATAAGTCACTGGAGAAATCCAACGGAAACCTCGCATCGCTCCGACAAGGACTTCGAACTCTCGAGGAGTCACAACGAAGGGACTCTGAGCCACCTCTCGATCAGGTCATCGCTTCACTCCTTCCCATCATCCGGACGCAGCTATATCCTGAAATCGAATTGGCTCTTGAACTCATGACTTCGAGGACAGTGGAAGTCGTAAGAGAGCATAATGAGAATCAACTGCACGTCTTGTTTAGAATGCTCGAGCCACTGTGTAAGATGACTGGCGATCTGCATTCCGGGTTTGAAATCAGGTCTCCGAATCCTATTAAGGGTCCACTGCCAGTTTCACTTAAAGTCGGAGAGCTTGGAGCGGAATCCCTGCCTCTATCATCGAACATCTAATCTCATTTGGATCACCTTGTAATTCTTCTATTCTTCACCTGGTCTCATTCTATTTGCTATCTTGACTTTTGCACCAACAGCATCTTTTCTTATCATCCACTATATACCTCCAAATCTTTTCGACCATATCGGAATTTTTGCTTATCCACTTGTAGCCCTATATTCTCAATTTTGGTTGTTCATCACACCTTGGTTTTGTATGTACATGTTTGTTCCGCGTGACATTACGCGACGCGTCTCGCACGTGTCTGACATGCTACAACAGATAACCAGCTCAACAAATCCAACCGATGAGCATTTCAAGTTCAGAAGTACAGGACGACCTTGAGGTGGATGCTTTATTGGAGATGTCGGCGTTCCTACCTACTCGTGCCTCTCCACGGCCTTCTCCAAGAATCCGACAGAAGCCACGTCTTCCGAACCTCAGCTCGATGGATATAACCACAACCAGTGCAACTTCATCTATTTCGGCTGCTCTCGCGGGGCTCTCACCGAAGGACGTTGAACTCATTGATAAGATTATAGAGCGCTCTCCGCCTAGTGCTACAACGTTTTTAACCGTGTTCAAGGCATACAATGAAGTGTTGCAGGAACGTGGCATGGACGCTGCAAACGATGTTGTGTACTACAAGATTCTTCTGAAGTTGGGTGTTGTGAAGGGAGTGGACTGGGGTACGAAGTGGAGGATGGTTAAGGAGCAGCAATGCTATGGGAATGCGAATCTGGATGCAGATGAGGGAGATGCGACTTCTGAGAGTTCGAGAGTCCCAGCCCCAGCACCGAGGCAAGCCAGAGGTGGCATCCAAGTCAGCCGTGCACAAACTCGTGATAGTCTTGCCCCATTACATCGGCATCGAATGGAGGCCCCAAGGCGGCCTCTATCCACGTATGCACGAGACGCAGTTACGGTGCATTCGCACCGAGATGAATCGTCGGAAGTCACGGAGACGGAAACGGGAGTGGACACAGAGACAGGACAATATGATACAGATGGCCAGATGACTGAGGATCCCTATTTGTCCAGCTCCCCAACGACGCTTATACCTCGAGAAAGAGCGAGCGACACGAAAGAGAACGCTCTCAGACTTTCGACGGAACCTGCATCTTTCCCTCCTCTTCCCACTGTGGACCAATTTTTGCCAGTACAGGCCAAGAAATTGAAATCGTTACACGGGACTTCGGAATTCTCGAGCGACATACTAACGCGCGCATCATCTCCGCCTCTTGTCAAGAATCATACGACAAGGAGACCTTTACAGCCTATACGACATCCGAACATCCCAATTCCAAATCTAACGGCGGCAAAGGCTTCGACGAAAGCACGATCTCATAATGACAGCTTCAATGAGGAGGATACATGGAAGAAGGTCCGCATGATACGTGATGAGAAGGAAGCTGACAAGTTTCGAGAGGTCATGTTGCTTGAACGATGCTGGGAGGTGTGGAAGAGCAACTTGAGATGGTTAAATGTAGGTTGTTCTGAGAATAAACTATGTTGCGTTACTCATCAAGCCTTTTACAGACTATGGTAGAAAAGGTTGATGAAGAACGCGATAAAGCAATGGTACAAGAACACCTTGAGAAATGGTGCGTAAGATCACGAAAGAAACTGAACGAATACGAGGAAATTGGCCGACGTCACGATATCTATGTCGTGAGAGTTGCGTTGGTGAAATGGAAGACTCGGGTGCAGACAGTCCAGGTATCGAAATGGCGAGAAGATATGAGAAGGCGAATGACACTCATCAAGACGAAGAGAGACGAAAGGATATTGGAAAATGCATGGACCGTAAGTATTACCCGTTATATCTCACGTTTCATCTCGTGTCTTGACGATGCTTTAAGAAATGGAGACAAGCTCACCAGGGCGAGGCGGCGTATTTGATCTACGAACGTGGTCTCATTTTAAGAACGCTTCGCAGATGGAAAGGAGGGCTAGCCAAACTTGAGCGACTAGAGACTGCTGCGATTCATTTCGCCCAGTCGCTTGATGATGCACAAGAGTCGCGAGCATGGGAGTTTTGGAAACGCCAGACCGATCTTCGAGGCATGGAGAGGGTCATCAGTGCTCGCGTGGACGCCCGCTTGAAAGAGTCCGCTTTGCGAACTTGGAGACAGAAGCTGTCTGTTACTATTATTTGTTCCAGCTACATTACTGACCGTTACGTTTATAGGGCTATAAATCATAAAGCGGACGCTTTCTTCGATCGTATCCTTACGAAGCATTTTTATCAAGCCTGGAAAAGGTTTCTATCTAAGCAACGAGTTGAGTCCTTCGGTACTTGCATGGGGATGACTTCTAATAGCAAAGTAGAATATGGTTCGCAAAGCCGATAAATATAAGGGACGGCAAGACGGAATTCTTCTTATGGCTGTATTTCGCATGTGGACTGCCCGAGAACGAGGCTTGCTCATGGACAGGGCTAGAAAAGCTCTGCTGTTGAATAATGCGTGGTTCAATTGGAAGACGCGTCTCAGCTCCATACGCAGTGCTGAAGGTCAGAGGATCCATACAAATTGCACTGCATTGTGAATAATAACACATTTCCAGAGCGTGCTATTGAATTTCGAAATTGTCCCTCGTCTGCGCTGGCTGGAGCTGCATTAAGCAGATGGCGGCAAATTTTGCTTGCTCACCAGATTCTTTTATCTCAGGCTGAACAGTATGACAAGGATATTCTGATGCACAGGAGTCTCCTGTTTTGGCGCATACAGTTGCGCGTAAAGTTAAAGCTTGCTAAACACGCCAAGGTCGCTCGGAAGTACCTATTGATGAGAAATGCGTGGAATAGATGGAAAGAGATGGTTCAAGAGAGGAAGCGAGAGAAACTTTTGCGATTTCTGCAGCAGAAAACGGTTCAGAAACACTTTGAAAGTATGCCGTCCATGTTGCCATTATACTCTTTACTTGAATTGACCGTTTCTATCAGGATGGCGTTCGATATGTACTCGCCAACGATATCATAAGCTCGCTTTAAAACAGCTTCAGGTTGTCATCTCTACTGTACGTGTTCCTTGATTGTCTTACTACTGGTCGCTTAAATGGAGGCTCGATTCAGCGTATTCTGACTGACTCGTTGAGCAAATGGACCAACCGTGTAATTGCTGTCAAGCTTCGAGAACTGGAGGCTGTGGATAGGCGTGATCACAGGACTTTGACGTGAGTTCGAGCGAACGGTCACTTTCATCTAATTAATCGTGTCTTTCACAGCCTATGCTACGACAAATGGAAGAGAGTCACCAAGCAGCATGCAGATGAGCTGAGGCTCATGCAGAGTTATCAATACGTCAAGCGGGAAGGTTAATCTGCCTTTTCACTGCTCTTCGTTGTTGATGCTGAAGGCTATTATAGAGCTCCTCCGGCGAATGTTCCACAAGTGGTATTCAGCTACAAAGAACAATTGCCACCGTCGACTGGTGCTCCAGGAGAGGGAGGAGGAGATGAAGTTCACGTTACTGGAGAAAGCTTGGGATCGATGGCGCGAGAAGTATAAAGTCGAGCAACTTGCACCTCTGGTACACCTTGGATCCAAGTTAGCTGAGACGTCTCTGACATCTGCCTTCCAGGAGGCGAAGTTTGCGATCCAGTGTCAGAAAAGTCGTTTATACCAAGCATATCTGATTTGGCATTCCAAAACAAGGGTCAATCTTCACGTAGTCATGAATGATGCAGAACTGATGTTATTTCTGTAGTCAATCCCGGCAATACGGTTCTACTCCTCGCGGACGAAAACTAAGTTCTGGCGGATCTGGCGCGAAGGAATGCCAAAAGCCTTGCAAGCCAGAGAAGCTCGCAAGCGTGACGTGCAGAAGGTTTTGTGTAAGTACCAGTCTCTTAAGATGACAAACGGAGCTCAATAATTTGGGTTAGCCCGAGCACTAGACAGATGGACACAAGCCTATCGAACCAAAATAGCTCTCAAAGCTGTCGCGTAAGTAACAGAAATATATTTACTCCCTTTCTAATGCCAGGCATAGACGTGCGAGATATCTGCGCCTTCCGAGCGGTGCGCCTCGACAGTCGGTCCCGCTTTCATTTACTCTGCGGAACATTCCACGTTCTACGCCATCCATTACTTCTGGTAAAGCCACTCGACCCGCCAGTCCCTCCATTGACGTACAGTCGGAGCGAGTCGTTTCCGTTCGAGACGACGTTGAAGATTCTGCTAGCCGTGCCGGGTCGACCGGTGTCCCAAGGAGACGTTTATCGGCACTTCGCGCCACGAAGCTGTCAATAGCGAGACCCACCTATGAGTCAGGTGATGCTCCAAACGAAAGAAAGACTGGTTTATGGCATGAACTTCGTCGCGTTCAGAAAAAGCCCTTGAGCCATAGAGGCTGAATTCATCGGATGCCTGTGTCTCAGATGTCTACAGTTATATTATTATTATTGCATTAAATTATCGGGAAGGATATCTGCAGATCGCTTTGTATGTGCTGTGTAGCATGTGTATTTTGTAGAGCTAATTGTCATGACGATCGGTTCCCAGTGTTCAAACAGGACAGTGATGCTTCGCGTACTGGGGAAATAAACCAGAAGACCCAACTACATACCTGACGAACATAGAGTTACGATCGATAACATGCCTAATCATCTTGTCTTCCTCTCTTTACATCTGCTTCGAGATTTGTGGCCCTCGACATTAAGTCTTTCACCTTTTGCCACTCATAGCCAATGATGCCTCGCTGATCCAGCCACTCCATGACTTGATCTGCGTCCGATACGTCCTCGGGAGGTTCAGCACCGCCTGCGTACGCAATCTTGACAAATCCGCGGCCGGCATTCCCAAGTTCCTCCACCTCGCGTAAGAGAGAGGAAAAAAGTTCGTACTACCAAGAAGCGGAATGAGCACCAATAGCGACTTTTATAAATATTGATGCAATCACCTCCCAATGACACAGTTCATGATATACTTTCGTCCGACGAGCGCAGAAGCGCCCCAAATTAAACTCGAGTGGGCTATGGTCTTCACCATCTGGCTCATCAGTCGAAGTTTCTGTTTGGGCATCCCTCGCCTTGGAAAAGTGTCAGCAAGTGAGTCCAAGGCATTTACATATGCATACCTCGAAGGTCGTTCTGTCGTACGATTCTCCACTCAGGCGGCCTGAAAGTGTGGAAAGACGAGCTCCAAGATGACATGCGTCACACTGTGGAAGTGCAAAATCCAAAGCATGCAACTCAAATTTGGGATACGACATGAGGGACTTCTTATAATCCGGCCGCCAGACGGAAGACACGATTGAGTCTCGTATGTCAGCGAGTTTCCTCCTCGTTATAGACAAAGGCACCGAGAAATACTCATCTAAAACAATGAACTTATTGTTCGAGATTCGCTAAAAGAAAGAATGCACAATCATGCTGACCGCTTGTTAGCCTTTTTGCTCGTCGCGGCCGAGCCGCTGATTTTGTTACGGCAAGATGGACGTAATACTGGCAGACTATTTTGAACTGATGAACAAGGTCTTGGTGAGTGTTCATGCTGAACATAGCTGGAAGAGCAGTTGTGTGAGCATCTCCTTCATCCTCCACAATGAAGTCATCCAGCTCTTCCTCTGATTCGCTTGAGCCACCATCTTCCAGCTCAGCAGCTCCGTTTTCACCTTCCCTGCCAAGATGCGCCCCTGGAAATAAGCTGTGATTATCGATACCGCTGTCTTCTTCTGATTCACTGGTGACTAAGCCGCGTTTCTTTTCTTGATCGGTTGTCATTATAAGTAGGTCAGACAACGGAAGATAGACAAACTTTTAAGCTTCTCAAGATTTTGCATAAACCTGCTTTTCTGAGAAGGCTTGCCTCGTAGGCGGCTGTCGACAATTTCTGCCGTCATTAGATAAATGATTAAAGTCAAAATAGCTCAATGGCGACTTCCGTGCATACTCACTATCCTCGTCAATCCCACTCAGAACGTCTTCCTCCTCGTCGCTCTTTGCAGGACGTTTGCCTTTTACCAGTCTTCCTCCAGACCTTTCCTGAGTGTCGGAATCAGAATCAGACCTGATATCAATCGTTGTATCGCGTTTGACGAGCCGTCGCGAGGACCGAGATCGCGTTTGTTTGCCCTCTAACTCATTTTCTTCAGATTCAGTATTTGAGACTCGTGGTCGTTTAGCGGGTCGAATGAGAGATGATGACTCTGCTTCTGCTTCCGAACTTGATCGTCCGGTCGCGTCACCCTGTGATGACGATGACTGCTCTTCAAAGCGTATCTTGCCAACATCACTACTATCGCTGACTTCTACCTCACTCGCAGACCGACGAAGTTTACGTTTAGACCATTTAGGAGCCGATAACTCGAAGATCTCCGCGTCGGAATCTGAGTCTTGTGTCCGTGGTTGCGTTGTTCTTCCGAGCTTCTTGGGAGGGCATCCGGAGTTTGTCTTGTGGGCGGGGGCCGAAGGACTAGATGAAAAGGACGATAAGAGTGTCTGCTGTTTGTATTTGACGGGTGAACCTGGAGATTGGGTTCTTTTGGTTTTCTGTGGCATGGTGGTAATTGGTCGAGGAGAGAAACGCGTTACGTCACAGTGACATCTCAGTTGTGACCGCGTTCTGTTCGAAGCGCCACGTCTTCATCACTAACGACAACCTCTTATAAACAACAGAAAATGGCAAGGATTCTTTGTTTCGCTTATAAATGTCAAGAACTGACTTTGAAAAGGCTGCCAGTGACAGGGCCCTCGGAGGGGCCATGATCTTTGCTGCCATCTTTGTTTTTACTTATTACACTATTTGGGCTATGCTCTTGGTACACTTTCACGAACGTCTTCCTTTGCTAACAACAAAGCCTAATGCTTGATTTCCCAGCCTTTTCTCGACGAGACGAACCCTCTACACGAATTCTTTCCTTCTCGCGAATGTGCGGTCCGCATACCAGCTTTCCTATTTGTAGTCGGTCTCGCAGGTGTTGGTGCCTTCATTGGTTCAACGATTGTGAAGGAGAACAGAAAAAAGGCACTGAAGGCACACCAACGAACCGCTTAATCGCGCTTTGGCCAGCACCTGTACATGAAGTATTACATCTTATCTGTGACTTCAATTGATTTGATTTGATTATTGTACAAACCAGTGCAATTATCCGGTCGGCAAGCGTAAGTCTCGCCTACTTCTGTCCGGAAGCATACGCCCGAGCTCTCGTCTTGTCTCTAGAGCATGCAGCTTTTCTGCCGCCACAAGCTCTTGAGTTGCTTGAGCTATCAAAGAAGTCATGGGTAATTCAGGTGGAGGCTCTGAAAGGCTCTTCAACGTTCGTGTGAACTTCGAGGCGAAATTCTGTAAGTCCGAGAAAGACATCAGTTGCAAGAAACGTACCTTGCTAGAAGATGATTCGTTTTTGGCTAAGCTTTTCACTCGATTAAGAGTCTCGATATGAGAAGCAGATTCCAAGGAAATGCTAGAGCGCATCGAACGAAGGAATAGCAGAATGTCGGCAATCGACGACCAGACGAGAGTTGCTATGGGCTATATTTCCAACGTGACGTTGAAGTAAATTCATGGGAATATAGCTATGTGCGACATACTGTGAGATCTCCTAATTCCGCGTCTGTCTCCGAAAGGAACACTAGTCGTTCAAAAGGCGGCCACAATTCATTCCAAACTAACGACGCATTCCTGTCCTCGGATGCATAATTTATGGTAGATAGCACGGCATCGCTGTCAATTCCCTGCGCTTCCTCCGAGCATTTCCGTGCAAGAAGTAGCCAGAGCTTGATAGCGACGAAAGCTTGATTGATCTCTGAAGAGGTCATGTCTGGTGGTAACCCTAATGTTAGAGAATGTGCACGTAGCGAAGTATGATAGGTTGCGGAAAACATGGAGAAGGTCTCAAACAGTTGTATCGCAGGATTCCCTTCTGTTCCAATTTGTAACGACTCCAAAGCCAAGGCGTTCCATGCACGCACGGATAAAGAATGTCTGCCGTTTCGCTAGGTGAGTAAAATGAATTTAGCGCATTCATCCAGGCAACAAAGTTATCTATGTATCACTGACCTCGTGACTATTTTCTCCTAGATAGCGATATAAAAGACCCTTGTTTCTGGTCTCCGCATGAATTACCAAAAGGCTAGCAGCCTGGGACACTAATAAACTATGATGGGCCTGGAAATCCGAAGTTGAGCTCTGCAAGAAGAACATTGCGTCATTTCCCAGTCGGCTCAGAGTGCTACTCGAAATGAAATTAAGTCCAGGTTTGCAAAGTGCCTGATTGCCCATGTCAGTTATGGCTAGTACATGCAAACGGTGAGAAGACAAACAAAGATCATCGCGCTCAAGGTAGATGCCGTGACACGACATTTACTTCGCAAGCCTTCGGATAGTATCTCAAGCACGACTATAAGAATAATGTTACGTTCCTGCGAGGATGTGGCCGGATCCGTTGCAGCTCGGCGATAGAGAGTTGAAGTTACTTGAAGCAACCGACGTAATGCTTGCTCAGATACGTCAAACCGTACCAGAGTAATCCGCAACGCGTATTCTAAATGATGAAGTAAACCCTATGGAAAATGAAAATTAAGTTGCCTCGAAGTATGATCCAGATCCCAGGAATTCCGCGTACCCTGACTTGCGCTTTATTGTATTGAATCAACGTGGCTATAGAGAGAAGAAGAGGGCTTGGATCGAACATTTCGTCTGAGAATTCGCTAGCACTTCTCAGAACGGCGACGAAACTTTCTCCGACGACTGTATAGTATGTGATGACATTAACGGGGTACAGACAGAGCAAAGAGGGGGAAGTGACCTACAGGACAAGCTATCAGGGCTATAGCCTTGATGATGAACGATCTCGATGTATTTCCTGAAGTTATCAAGGATGGTCTTTCGTTCCGGATCATTCTGCATGGAAACAAGGTAATGCAGCGTATCCTTGAGAACGACATCAGGTAGGGAAGCCTGAACGTCAATATTACGGGTATTCCTCGCCATTACAAGGTGTAGAGCATGGAATGTTTCTTCCGGTAAAGGTTGCTGAAAAGGATAAGTATGTCATATTCTCTTGAAGATAAACAAACCAATTGCCTTGCTGAGATTGTAAAATGTCCCGGAATGCCTGACGTATGGTTGATCACAAGGCTGAATCGCACAATTAACCGCAGGATAACTTACATTGTGAAAATGTCCTCCAGTACCGACATTGCGTGTCCAATCAGGAAGTCCTCTTTAGCACTTGTCGACGACGAAACGAAATTGATAATATCAGACACGTGATTTCTAGCAAATAAAAATAAGCCAAAGTCTGACGTCGCGATTGCGATAAACCTACACAAGAAGATCTCGAGTGCTCGCGTAGTTCAACCATCGTTTACGATATGCTTGGATGGCAGTAAACACCAGCTGCTTTGATTCGTTACCAATGTCTTTCAGAAGAAGAACCGAGACTCGTTTCACAGTTTTTCGGACGACCTCTCTAAGATAGCGAAGCGGTGCAACTTCCACATCGTGCTTGTAGATTGTAATGATGAGAGATTGGAGCATGATCTTGATTTGTGGATAAGGAAAATCAATGATGTTATCCAGTAGATATTGAAAAAGACCCAGGAACACGTCCAGGACAACTGAGCCCACAATCACAGGATATGTTGCGTCGTCTTCAGTGCCACTACTGGTCATAGCCGAAGGGGCAAGGTTGAATAGCCGGTACGCATCCAGAAGTGACATGAGTCCCTGTAAACATGGTAAAGCTCCAGGATTCAGAGATTTCAGCTCTCCGAATTGCACGTGGAATGAATGGCCACTTGGGGCCGGTACCAGGGTAGAACCTGGGAAACCGCATACCGCTACAAGCTGCATTTTGATTTTCAGATACGAAAACGTGTCTATAGGCACGCCGTCTGCGATCATCTGCAAGCTCAAGAGAAGCAAAGAGCTCTGGCGGACCGATAAGCAATGCGGAATGGAGATTCATAATGATAGCTGACGCACCTGCAGCGTAGAGACGTCCGGGTCTTTGGTTCCGTTGGTCTCACCTGACCGTTTTGTCGTGATTCCGTACATCGACTACAAGCATGTAATCAGATATTTACGTATACGCCGAAAAGCAAGAAAAATACCAAATGAGCGGCTATCGCGCTTTCGTCTGCATCCGTTCTCTGCATAAACTCGTCATCCATGAGTGTTTCAATGATGACATCCCATGCAAGGACTGAGCCTCATGAATGACTAGATTTTGAAATAAAGGAAAAATTCACTGACCTTTCCACGTAGGAAAGTGCGACCGCAGCTGCAGCAGGAAAGAAACAAGCTCTATGCGATCGCATATTGGGGCACGATTAATGAACTCGTTGAAACATTGGGTCATCGACTGCTGATGGACAACTTGGAGACTTTGTGCCCAAGCATCTACAGCTTGGCGAATCTCCTCCTATATGTTACCAAATGGTCAAAGAGAAACTATTTTTACTATGAATGGAAGACACACCCTGTCGCTTGACCACATGCAAGAAAAGAAGCGTAAAAATATTTGCATGACACTTGTCCGCCATTGTCGACCTTCCGCAGAGAAAGAAGGCCTTGAAACATCTAAGATAATTTGAAACAGTTTTGTTGCCGCTGAAAAACTTAGCCAAACGATACTCAGCATAATATACACAAGTAAAAGCAGCATATAATACCGGGCCTCCCAATCCTCATTGAAATAATCCATTACAACTTCCTCGAATTGCCTTGAATCAGCAACAAGTATCCGCACCAGTAATGCTGTGCGCAGATCGTTCGTATCAGATACTTGCATGTCGTATGCTCTCCATGCACTGTAAATCACGTCAGTATGAACCTAATGGGGTTGACATAGAATATACTTTCCAACGCGTCAAAAAGAAGCTATTTTGCAATATGACTGCTTCAACCTCCGTTACAGATAGCAGTGAAGACTCAGTTACAAAACACGCAAGGAACTTCATGATCAAGCAGCGTAATTCATCTGTTCCTTCTTCCATATATGGGAGAAGGAGTTCAATGAAATCGATGTCTTCGACATTCGGTTCCTCAACTAGCGAAGCTCTCTTCACTGCTTTACGTCTGCAAACAGTTCAACGCATATACTATAGATCATAGGAATTAGTGAGATACCTGTTAAGATTCTCGATATCGCCGGCGTCTATCAATCTGAGATCTTCAAGGCGTGACCGATCGCAACCAAATAATAAAAGGAATGAAGAAAAAGTTAGTCGGAAAAATCGATAACTTGTGGCCGATTGTCAGCAATCCTTCATTCCAGAATCGTAGATGACATACATTTTCTCAACATCTGTTCCCACTGCCAACTGAGCTAGTATGTGCTTGGCGGTTCTGTCGTGCAGGTCAGAGATCATTTGGTGCAATTCCTGTCTGCCGAGTGCCTTGATCCAGATTGCCATAAAGGTTGCTTCTGCAAGCTTGAGGTGATCTTCAAAAGGTGCATCCAAGTCGCGCGTCAGAGCGGATAATTGCAAAAACGTGTTCACTGGAACGTCGACTCCAGATGCAGCAAAAATGCAGAGCCAGTCTAAACCTTTCTTGAGCCCATCGTAGTCGCGAGCTGCGACATCTATAACGACTCTCCAGGGATCCAGGAGCGGGGCACTGATGTGCTCAAAACTAGTAATGGTGGCATCAAAGGCGGTCGTCCACCGTGCGGTCCCTTCACTATCACGATTGAACAAGCGCGGTAAAGTAGATAGTGGCTGTAATCACGTATAAGTAGCATACCCTCAAGTTGAACGAGACACTCACTTTTCGAGATGGTAAAGTGCTAGGAAACAACATGAGCCACTTGAGAAACAGATCGTCTACAGTGGAAAAAGCGACAGAAGATTGGCATAATTTCAGAATGCTTCTCAGCACCTTGTCTGCGCAGAGAGAAAGCGGTTCCTAGGCCAAGAAATTTAGTTAGCTGTCAACATTTTTCTAGAAATGAGCTCACTTTATCTCCAGATGTCATGCTAGTAACAACATCCAGAGTATCCATTGCAAGATCCGTGACCGTCTTGAAGACAACCGCCGCATACATATCCGGATCCTGACAGTGTATTGCAAACAGCCAACGAGTTGCGTACTTTTCTAGGAGAGTCTTCCTGCAAGCCACGTAATCATTCCCGTTATTTACAGAACCGGAAGATGTGGAACGCGATGGGTTTTTATTTGGCCACGCGTAGTTCTCCGCTGCCGATGGTACGCCTGGCAAGTTGATATTCTTCGCGACGTATTCTCGAAGTATGATTACAAGGTTATCGTCCTTGAGAAGCACGACTCCTTAGAAAATCCAAACTTTGTCACAAGAAAAGGCTAGCTTACCTCGGACAAGATCCATGCAAGCACTGCCCTTATCAGTCGAGCTAGGGCATAGTCTGAGAACATACCATTCGGCCAGAGCTTTCGTACCAATAGAAGAAATCCTGCTTCGTTCACTGATATATCAAGATCTTCAAAGCAAGCTTCGACAGCAGCGATGAGAAATTCCACATTTGTGGAAATATCCAATCCCAATGGTAAAGGAAAAATGCACAGCTTTACCGAGGGCTTCTCATAAGAAGTGAAGAATCCGTCTGGGATGTCCATGCTATGGAAGAAACCAATGTGCCTCAAGTGGCTAAGCATAATGCATGCAGCTTGGGGTCTTTGTAAGCCGAATTGCTGTCCCAGAGCATCTCGAAGCTGAGCTACGGAGACTATCTCCGCTGGGTGCACATCTGGGTTTCGTTGCACCACGTCTTCCAATGACGGTGTCACCGCCAGCAATGATTCTTCGCCGCTTCCATCGTGCTTTGGAATCGGAGACTTGGCAACCGATGCTACATATAGGAGCGTAGGCCAGTCGAATAGCAATAACCGGGATTGTCGGGTGTATTTACTTTGTTGAAGTAGATCTTGAAGTATCGGAGAAGGCTGCAAACGATCGGAAACGAGGTACGCATGGTATAGCTTCTCGAGGTGTTGCAACTCAAAATTATCGACTCCCGTCTGTCCGTCTACAGACGTTGAACGATCTCGAACGATAATGATTGAGCCTGAAGCAATACCGTATTTTAAGAGCTGTAGCTGCATCCATAATAAAGACCAAAAGATCGATAATTCTTCAAATGTGCAGCGGAGAATTTCCTCTTCCTGCAACAACACTTCCTGGTAGAAATTAATGAAGGAAGCTCGAAGGTCAGACCAATTGATCGTAATGCGACTCGTATCTGGCTCGGAATAGCACGTGGGTAGTCGGTCGAGCGCTTCTCCGTGTAAGCACGAGGCATGAACATACTGGTTGCAAGTGGCACACCGATATCCTTGTGCGATGTAGCCCCAAAGTGGCAGGCTGCATATGCCGCACAGAGACAGAGTAAATAAAGTGACAGGTCGAAAGACGTGCTGGCCCTTTCTTGCGACTGCAGATTCAAAACCCGATCGTTCTGGGCGGACGTAAGAATATCGATGTACTGCAACTCTTTGCGTACTCGCCTCATCCGAGTTTGGATAATGGGAAAGTTGGTTTCCATCTGGTGCGTCGTAACAATTGAAGTGCACTGCACACATGCAGAACGGACAGAGAAGCCCAAAATCGGTTATTTGTTTTAGGCACGAGTGACAATCGTGAATTGACGAGCCCTCGAAAAGAGCAGATCCAGGAATTGGATTGAAATGCCAAGGCATGAATTGGTGAAAGTGCGGATGTGCCTCGTGTTGGCGAACACGAATAAGACCCGTCTTCTCTAATGACTCTGTATGGGTTAGGATGGGAAAAGGTTTGGCTACACTGAGATGCCCAAAGGATTTTGGCCAGTAAGTAAGAAGTAGCGCGATAGCGTAACGCCGGGTCCGATCTGTATGATACGCGATGACCTGTAAAAGATCGAGCGAGGTATCGGGTTTATAGTCGGCCAAGAAGCAGAAGAAAGCCTGCAAGCGATGGCTCAGCACAGCATCTTGGGTCAAAAGGTCGACGTTATCAAGAATGGCGGTCATGAGAGGAGCAATCAGAGAGGATAAATAGTATATCTCCATTGACTGAGCCGGTGCGTAGGTGGAGACCACGCCTTGATACCCGCTGTTTGGAGGCAACCAGCGCTTCCAGTTTTGCAATGAAGCTAAGTCGTCGAAAGTTTCATCTTGGGCCTCATCAACTTGGATTGCCACCACTGGCGTTTCGTCAGGATCATCTCTGTCTGTAGCAGATGACATATGAGGATCATAAACCTGGTCACTATAAATTGGAACGAACCATCCTGGTTTAAAGGAACCTGTTGCGAATCGAATACTCCATTCTGTTGACCACGAAGATTGACCAGCATCATTCGGAGCAATCCGTCTTCAAAGAAACGCAAAAGGCGTTTGTGCGTACTCTTCGGAAAAGTACAAAAGGCAGGGATGGCAGCGAGGCCTATATTGTATAAGATTTTCGCATTTGTTCTGTGCATATACGCGAGAATGCTACAAACGTCGAGAGTGACGGCCTGCAGTGCATTGGGTGGTCGAGAGAGCCTGATAGACTTTATTTGGAAACGGCAGTCTTCAAGAACAATTGAATTCAAAATGACAATCAGGTACGTAAAAAGGCCAGATGAAGGCCTTTTGGAACGGTTTGGCGAGGATGAACGAGCACGTCTTCCACCTGTGTTGAAGCTCGAACGCCGGAAACGAAATCCTGTCGGCTTCTCGGACCATTCCAGATTAGATTCGTCGTTTCCTGATCTAAGCTCCATGTTAACATAGCTTTAATAAAAGACTGATCCATCATACCCATCGTCAAAGATTTGCCAGTTTTTCAGTTTCGCTATTACCAAAACATCCCTAAGCTTGCTCAAAAGTTCATATGTGAGATCCGGAGAGAACGTCGCATCAACCTCATCGTCACTGTCGCTATCCACTAAAGAAAGTGAGCCTGACCGACTTGCATGCCCAGGCCTAAGTTTAAGACCTGACTTAAAATTGAGGGGAAGAGAGCGCGTCCGCTGCGCTCCATAGCTCGGATGGAATGCGTCCCACGCTGATGGGGGACGAGGTCGATTCTGCAGCTCATGAAGAATATGTCCCAAAAGCTTCCGCGTTTCTTGAAGCGCCTTGTCAGGCTTGATCGAGCTATTTGAATTTAAATTCGAGATGCCCGACACATCCACGGACGGCTTTTCGTTTGATGGAGAGATTAAGGAGGATGCAAATTGCGAAATCGAGCGAGAACGACTTCGGTTTCGAGGTGTCGAAACGGCATCCAGGTTGGTGGGCTCTTTCTCAGAGATGTTTGGAGGCAGGAATTCCGGAACAGTCAAGGTAGATCTGACATTTTGCGTCAACGAATCTGAGTCGCGGAATGAAGAGCGGAAAGGATCCATGACTGAAGAAATTCAGAATAAAAGGTCATAGTTCGGTGGTTCAAAAGAGTCAGGCGTTTACACGACTCGGGTGACTTTCTTTGTGTCGGGATCGACGCGTCTTTGGCGCTTCCCCTTGGCCAAGCATCATCATCTCAGCCAGTCAAAGCATGGTTTAATCCTCGCCACCCGACTAACACTTCAGGTCATTTCTACTTCTAGAGGAATGGATAATGTATTCGCCTCCTTAGCTCATATTCGAGTTCTGTTACTTCCCGTGGGAAACGTACAGCGACCGACGTTTGAAAGATGGGCTGAAGAATTTAGAGAGTTCGAAGAGATACGACTGAGCGACGTCCCGGCCGACAGTCGAGACGATAGAGGTGCGTACAACATCAGATAACATGCATTATTGGCTCTCATTATGCATTGTCAGCTCGTTTCATGCCCAACCCACTCGCTACAGGATCTCTAGTTTTGAGCTTCACCGAGCATCCTCCCCCGCCATCGTCCTCCAAACTTGACTTATTCCGCCCTTCCGATTTTCCACTTGGAATTGTCGGAATTGCTAGTTGTTCACAATCCGATGTGCTATCGTCAATATATTCTCAATTCAATGCATCTCGTGGAGAACTATTCCCTTCAAATTCGATATATCCACTCGCGCAGAATTGCTTCGTCTTTGAAGAAGGAGATGGCAACACGAACTTGAATGTTGGAAATCATATGCCTGGACTTGTGGTTATTCCGAGTATGATGGGAAACAAGAAGCTGTATATCGGTACACTTCTCGCAGAGCTATGCTCGAATATTCTGGGCGAGTTCTCTATGATGGTGAGCATCAAATTACCAAGCTCATAGTAACTTATATATATTAACAAATAAACTCTAGGTTAAGACGTTGGAGACTCCGGCCGGCAGTGAAGCACTAAACGCTGGACTATTTGCTCGTATGCCTAATTATAAAGCAAGTCGGGCATCTCTTGATGTTGAGGAGACAGGCAGACCGTCCGGCGTCGCTTTGCCTTTACATAGCCTTCCGGACCGTGGTTCTCCTAGTCGCCAAACTGACCCAAGGTTGAACGTTAAGCGCGCATCCACTCTAGGGCCTGGTGTTATGGGTCCAAATAACCGCGCTCTTCAGCAAGTTTCGCAAATGGACAAAAGGCGCCAGAGCGTACTGAGTACTGCAACTGGGTCACATGCAAGACTATACAAGGTCCTGGGTGATCTATTTCTCCTTGCTGGTCGGACCATGGACGCTTCTATATGGTGAGATTCCAGGTCAATGATGCTATATGCTATGTTGACTTAGAGCTAAGGTATAATGAAGCCACCGCTGTCCTTAAGGGTTCGCAGGACTTACCATGGCAAGCCTCGGCTCTTGAGGGCATGGCTGTCGCCGGGTTTTTAGAGTTTTGGTCTAGTGCTCATTCTCCAGTAAGTTCCTGCCTGCTGACACATGCGAGGATTCCTTTAACACGCCAGAATGCTAGCCTACAGACTCTTGGTCAGACCTTGGGGACAAACTATTGCGCGCTAGGTCCTTATATGCAGCGGCAGCTGACGTGGCTGACTCTGAGGGCAGAATGCCGGAACTTTCTTTCCTTTACGTCCGTGCATGCCTTCGGCACGCTTCACTTATGTACTATATCTGGCTGGGAAATGGATTCAATACGCTTGCATTTGACGCATTACTGCATGGTCGGTTCGATGCGCGGAACCTCGACGAGCAGCTACGCCTTAGCTCCTCAAACTCGACCACTGGATTATCACGATCGGCCATCTCAGAGGTCTTAACACAGGTTCATGGACCATGGCTATTGCACCTCGACTCTCGAGAACGATTAGAATCACTTCGAAGTCTCTCTAGAATGTATTCCGGTCTACGCTATCGGCGAAAGGAAGCATATATCCTTCGAGAACTTGTGGCCTGTCTTCTAGACCTCCTAGTTCAAGGACGTGAGGAAACAAAAGGGACATCTGAACTGTCATTGGGACTCTCCGATGAATCCAGAGCGAGGACGAACCTCGGAAATGGTAGCGTCGGAGTCCGAGAAAGAGAAGATGTGGTTGGCAATGCTAGCATCTTACATGTCGTGAAGTACATTTGCGGGGTACACGGCATTGATCTGGATTCTGTTGGATTTTCCGTGACGAAGAGTACCAATGGCACCAGAGATTCGCGCGATTCAACTCCGGAGATCCAGCATGCCAAGCAGGCGATACTTAGGCAGTCATTACTCAGATCTACATGGCCAGATCTTCAAGTAGGTTTGATACGTGAATCGCTCGCAGTCGCAGAGGCTCTGCCCGGTGAGTTGAATTTTCATGTATCTCAAGTTTCACAGAGGACTAATGCCATGCGAAGATTATCCTGCTGTCGCATTGTTTTCCCTGTCGGCTTTGCGAGACCTATACACCTTGCTCGACCCTGAAGATCAATTTCATTTGCACACAGCGGCTAGTCGCGCAATCGCAACGATCAGACGAAGAGGCGACGAGAGAAAACTGGAGTATTGGCCGGTCGACCTCACTGTCAATATTCGCTTCGCCCCGTAAGCGATGCTCTAACCCGTTCGTGTAATCCTACAGATTTCATCATGTTCTTCTAGGATTCCCTTCATCAGACTGCCTCGCGAGAGACCTTGGACAGATATCCAATCTCATTCTGAAAGCGCTGAACAAGCCACCGGAGCAGATCCATTCCTGTTCAATCCTAGACGTGTTCTTAGCAGTAAGGTTGGTATCATCAAAGTCTGAGAGGATGGTAGAAGCTCATTCCCTTTAGCGTAAAGTGTTTGCGGTAGCGAACGAGGATTTAGACTTCGTTGTGATGTTGGACAATCCTTATGCAATAGCTTTAGAGGTACTTGAAGTGGAACTTAGGTGATTGGACTTTCAGCACTCTTCATGTGAAGCACTGATACGAACCATTTGCAGCACGACTGGTATCCCCTTTGTCGGGAGACCTCGATCGGTCGTCATACGGGGTAATTCTTCCGAGACTGTGACAATTTCTGGACAGGCGACAGAGCCGGGGACACTTGTGGTTCGAGGATGCAAGGTCCTATTGCCAGGCGTTGAACGACATGAGATAGTCCTGCCCATTCTTTCCGAGGAGGAAGAAGAGGATCGTTTCTTGAAGTCTGTTGCTCAGTTCAATGAGGGGGAAAGAGCGAAGTCTCGATCCATCAATGATAGGTTTGATAAGAAGTACAAACATATCAGTGCGGTACTTTCGGACACCAGCGACAAGGCAATGAAGCCCTCGAGATTCCTGGAGTTAAAGGTCGTCCCTGAGCAGCCATGTTTACGCATCCGCAGAACGTCTCTTACCAATGGTGCCGTTATGCTTTACGATGGCGAAACGTTCGTCTCAAGAAACTGTTAATACCTTACGTCACTAATTTCTTCTAGTTCCACAATTCGTCTGACTGTCGAGAACATTTCTGATCTTCCCATTGATTTCGTCGAATTAATATTCGATGATTCGACAAGACCTCAGCTCGAACAGATCATGAATGATGATTCAAACGCCTTTGACATTTACGAGGCGGAGCACAGTCTAGTCAATAAGCCTGTGTTCTCTTGGGAGCCAGAAAAGAGTCGGAAGGAGATCCCTCCTGGAAAGGAGAACGTGATCTCTGTGAAGTGTTTTGGAAGAGCGGGCTGGTGAGTCTGAAACGATTCCTACGCGAAGGATTGACATAGATCTACTATGCAGCACAGATGGGACGATGTTCATATCATATTCGTATGCTCGACGAGAGCGAGAAAGTTCAAGTCCGCCTCCGTCAACATTCTTTACACGGCAGCTCCTGTTTCCAGTTCTCGTGACTGTCTATCAAATGCTTGAGTGCTCTGGGATGAACATCCTGCCCATCTCTGCCTTGGCAACTGTAGAGGATGGCAATAACGAATGGAACAATCTGCTTGCTGATGTTGACGATGCAGGATGGAGTGTACTTACATTAGACGTTCAAAATATCTATGGACTAGCTTTCGAAGTAATGTTGTCATATAATTCTAAAGGCGAGTAATACCTGTTACTTAACATGTACCCAAGCTGATAGATCATGTCCGTAGTATCAACGTCTCGAGTCATACCTCCTGGTTCTACATATCGGTGAATCAGCGTCGATCGAATTTGTCCATATGATTACTGAAGATGCAAATGTAGATTATTACTGCCCATCGAACGATTCTCCTTGCCGACTGCCGTGACGACGGCGCCTATCCCATCTCTAACGAATCGGCAGTATGTTGTTTCTGGGTTAGCAAACGAAGAGGACAAAGCCCAAAAGGAGCTTTTCTGGCATCGGGAAGAGCTTTTGAAGAGAGTACACGCTTCATGGAAAGAAGTTTGTACTACTATTCTGATTTAACGTGCTTGAACTAAGTACGCTATAGGCTGCGGGATCTCGGACTGGCGAGTTGTCTTTGCGAACACAACGCTTCACGCAGCCTATGTTGAACGCCCTTCGGATGGACGACATCCGAATTAGCTTGTCGCTTTCAGGCACGGATGGGAATGATGATCAAGTTCGGCCAGTTGCTTCTGCTAGAGGGACATACACCGCCCCACCCGATAAATACATGGCTGTGAAAGCAATAGTACAGAATCTCACCCGTAGGTTGATTCTATACTTCCACAAACACTTGATGACATTACGAGCCCCAGGATCACCCCTTGTACTTTCACTCTCGCTCAGTGCCGAACCATGGGACTATTTCGCATATGACGGCGTTCTCAAGGATATCCCACTAGGGAGAGTGCCGAGCCAGGAATTTAAGGAGCATGAGGCGGTGGTCGTCTTCCTGGCGCAAGGTACTTTCAGACTCTCAGCTCAAGTACGAGCGGTTGCCATTGGACAAGAATCGAGAGTTTGCGGGACAGACAGTATTTTGATAGAGTCCCAGGCGGACTGAGCTCGATAGTTGGTTCTTCCGCAATGCTTTGGGAGATTTTGGCCTTATCTTTATTCATGATTCCATTGTTTTGGACTAGTATATACACCTCATCCGCTTCGCAAACATCAATGTCCGCCAATTAATTGATGTCAGGATTATGATTGAGAAGACATTGGAAATAAATAAACCCATTGTCTGTGTGAGTACATCGCGACTACCATCAACGCCGCACCGGGATCCTCATAACCGCCGACATGAGAACGAACCATATACACGACTGCATCAGAAATCTTCAGATTCTTGACTGAAAGTGGCCGTGTATGCAAGGATTGTCCCATATACGAGGCTGACAAGATATCATGTTAAGAGACAAGCAACGTCGACAGGCAAACGAAAGGGGACATACCCGCCGCCAATGATTGACATGACACAAGCCGCTGGATGAATAATCTGAGCGTGCGCGAGTATGAGTGGGAACGCGAAGCCGCTGACGACAACCATAGAGGTTATAAATCGCCCTAAGTCAACGGGTCCCGAGCTCTCTCCATCCGTTGAGAAATCGTCCGTCCCGCAGTGCGCGAAGATGGCATTTGGGAGTGGCGCGACGACGAAAGTCAAAGCTTATAATTTAAGTTGGACAGAGACGTGAGAAGGACGTGAGGAAGAGGATGTGGAAAGACTCACCGACGAGGAGAGGAAGCCAGTTCGCCCAAAGTGCACAAGAGAGGATGATGAGAAGGAAGCCGACGGCGAGGACGAAAGAAAGAAGAATAACGGCTATGGTTGAGAAATGGTTGGTTCGCATATACACCTTGCTGTACACGACTACTCACTCTTCAGACCTGCAGCCATCGTGGCAAGTGATTGAAAGTAGTGATGGTCGACCATGGAAGTTGACTGCGCGTCATCAAGAACAACTCGTGATCTGCGGCACGTTCAGGTCAGAAAGTCGTAATTCAAGTCTTCAGGCCAGGCTTCAACCGTCCCATACTCAATACAAACAATTAATGCTGGTATTGGTATTACTACGACAAGCATCTTGTAAATTACGTTATTAATAATCATTTTACTTATTCTGGAGAAACACTAGTACGATCCAGAATTGTTGCCTGTGGATCCTACGGTATTTAGCACCGCAGGAATTATGGAGCACCACAAACTCTGACAAGGATTCAAATACTTGCATTAACGTCTGACGATACCAAGGTCCACGTTGACGAGTAAACGGTGACCACCTGGTGCAGCTCTGCTATGGACAGTGATGTAGCAACTGACAAGTCTGATGGTTTTGGGTCTCGATAGAATCGACCTAGATGGCGACATCATATCAAGGCGTAACGAATAGCAATGACTTCGAAGCACTAATATCGGATGAACGCCTCTTACATGAACTTACAATTGACGGGATGCGCAAAAGTACAATATATCGACGTACAGCTCAAGTGTTCAGTCTACTCTTCGTCACTAGCCTCAGCTCGCTGTCGCGGCCTGGAGCTCGACACTGCCGCCCGCCGGGACTCCTTAGTGTCCTTTTCCCTTTGAGCGGCATCCGCAGCATCAATCCATTCGGAATATACATCAATGGGCTCGGTCAAGTCTAGATTGATCATCAGACGGGATTCTACCAATCCAAAAGACATTGACGCTCACGATTTACCCTGCCTTGGAACCTTTGTCCGCAAATTCGACATAGAAGAGTTGCAACACCCTCCTTACGATCAATCTTGACGTTTACTGATTTGTCGTGGTGGCAGAAGAGACAGGTAAATGTAGTGTCTGGGGAGAAGTGAAAGTAAGAGGATAAGGAGAAGTTTCGTATTGTTTGACGACTGAACTTACCGAGAGGGACGCGTTTACGGGAAGCGGGAGTTGCAGGCTTTCTGGATGACTTCTTGCGTTTGCCCATAACAGCTGTTAACGATCAAGAAGTGAGCATCAACTGAGGACTAATAAAGTGGTGCTTATGTAAGAAACACCAACACGTGCTCTACGCGACCAAGTTGTTGTCCTGTGTATCCGGTGGCTATTAAACTGGTTTCGCGTGTCTTCCCTCTTTCCAACACTGTGCATCTGCTTTTGCGATGGCAACTCGCAAATTAAGCTCGCGGACACGAGCTACAAATGCGTATGGTGGTCCGGCAGCTTCATCGTCGTCTTCAAGCGGCGCAAGGCATCGTTCCGTCGTTACGAAAGCACGGACCGAATTCACGACACCTGTGGAAGATCCAAATGAGGCACTCGAAGGATCGATACCATCCTCGCAGTCCGCTGGAAAGAAGACGTTTAACTCAACCGATGCAGGAGAATCAAATATTAAAGTCGTCATTCGGTGTCGTAGACGTTCGGAGCGGGAAATACAGGAGGGTTCACCAATCATCATCTCTACAGAGGGGGCGAAAGGTCAAAACATTACTATTCAAACAGCACCTATCGCGTCGGTCCTTGGTGTCGTTACTCTTCCACCGACGCGAACATACCCTTTTGATGCCGTCTTTGGTCCTGAGGCGGATCAGGCTATGATTTACCAGGATGTCGTTTATCCAATGCTAGATGAAGTTTTGAAAGGTTATAATTGTACTTTATTTGCATACGGACAAACTGGGACAGGAAAAACGTGCGTACCTTATTCTGGCTTTTCTAAAGTATCTGACTTGATATGCCGACAGTTATACCATGCAAGGCGATGTTTCGTTGTCGCCACTGGGAAACCCGACCGCCCAAGCGGGCATGATCCCACGCACTCTGTTCAAACTCTTTCATCAGCTAGAGAGCTCCGGCTGTGACTACAGCGTGAAGATATCTTACGTCGAACTCTATAATGAAGAGCTTCGTGACCTTATTGCGACGGAGCAGGATGGCCAGAGTGGCCTCAAGATTTTTGACGACGCCAGCAAGCGGGGGGTTTTCATACAAGGTCTGGAAGAGACACCAGTGAAGGACTTCAACCATGCCCTTACGCTCCTTGCAAAGGGTAGTCAGAAAAGACAAATTGCAGCTACGAAATTCAACGATCATTCCAGTCGTTCGCACTCGGTCTTTGCGATTACTGTGCACTGCAAAGAGACGTCTTCCCTTGGTGATGATGTTCTGAAAGTGGGAAAGTTCAATCTTGTCGATTTGGCCGGGTCCGAGAACATAGGGCGCTCGGGGGCGGAAAACAAACGTGCTCGGGAGGCCGGCATGATCAACCAGAGCTTACTTACGCTCGGGAGGGTCATAAATGCTCTCGTCGACAAGTCATCTCATGTACCTTACCGGTATGTTATACTTTTTTCAGCTCTATAAGCTTACTCACGAGCTCCGCAGCGAATCGAAATTAACTCGGCTCCTCCAAGACTCGCTCGGCGGACGCACAAAGACATGCATAATCGCTACAGTCTCTCCTGCGCGATCAAATATGGAGGAGACGCTCTCCACTCTCGATTACGCTCTGCGCGCAAAGTCCATCCGCAATAAGCCCGAAGTTAATCAGCGCATGTCCCGAAATGCGCTCCTGAAGGAATATGTGGGTGAAATTGAACGTCTCAAGTCGGATCTTCTGGCGGCTCGGGAAAAGAACGGCATCTACTTCTCGGAAGAGACATGGACTCAGATCAACAACGAGCACGAATTGCGGCAGACGGAAGTGGAGGAGTCGAAGAAACAGGTCGAAATCATCGAAAGTCAGATGAGATCGGTCCGAGAAGAATTCGAGCAGAGCATCGCGTTGCTAATGAAGACCGACAGCGAACTCAGAAGTACGAAAGAAAAGCTTCGTACGCGGGAAGGTGAATTGGCGATGAAAGAAGGCGAGCTGAACAACGTCAGGACTGCTTTCGAGGAAGAAGTTGTTGTACGCAAAGCTCATGCATCAACAGAGGAAACACTCAACGATGTGGCTGTCGGCTTGAAGCAAGTCGTTGAAGAAAGCACTGGCGATGTGTCCGGTCTTTTTAGCAAGATTGGTAGGTTTAGGTCGTAATATTTGGTGGTCTATTTACTCATTTTCCATAGAACGCAAGTTGCAGGAATTTGGAACGAAGTCTAAGACGATCAAAGGCCAGAGCTCGCTCCTCGAATCAGAAACACGTTCTTTCATGTCTGTAGTAGAGGTCTTTGTCAAATCATCCGAGCAGACCTTGATGAAAACGAAGGCCGTAGCAGACTCGTTCCGGAAGAAGGAAATATTGTCTCTAATCTCTTATCGCCAATCTCTCGACGAGCAGCTCAAACGCATTTCTGGGGTCGTAAAGGCTATACAGTCCAAGGAGGACGCGTCGGATCAGAATCTGAATAGTATCTGGACGATAGTCAAGGAGGTGCAAGACCGCCTGGCGAATGAATTGTCTATGTGGTCAGGTAGCACTCAGAACGATATTCAAACATTATGCGTGGATATCGAGCAGATGACTGCTACCAACTTTACTACAGTAAGTGAAAGCTTGGCTTAGTCACTACCTCTATTGATCGCGCTTCTAGGCCGAACAAGCTATGCAGACGTTGTGGTTCGCGATGGAGAAACTGATCAGAGATGCTCGATCTACTGCCGAGAATGAACGAAAAGCTGCGGAGAGGCAAAACGAGCTAATTTCACACGGAGCGCGCATGGAAATCACGAGGTTGAAAGAGCAGAACGCTCGTGTGAGCGAGCAGCTTGATAGCGAGCGGGAAAATGGGATGAAGTCAAGAGATGAGCTTATCAAGCGTGTTTCGTCATTGCTGGTCGACTTTGCTGAAGAGAGAGATCGAGGACTTCGAGAGACAGTCTTCGGAATGCAGGAATCTAACATACAAAGCACGGAAAACTTGGATACTCTTGTCAAGAAACATGACGTCCTAGTGGCTGAGGCTGGCGCACGTAATCGAGCGTGGAGCACGACCTTAGATAAGGCGGCTGTCGAGGGTTCACAAGCCAAGCAGTCCGCAACGGAGGTAAGCCTCCAATCGATAGGTTTACCATGGCTCCCATTCTCATGGATTCCAACAGAGCATACACGCGACAAGTACATCGGTCCAGGACGGTCTTTCAAACCTGCGAAATATGACAGCCGAGGCGATTAAGTCGCACTCCGAGGGAATCATCCATGTCTCGAAGTCGTTGAATTCTTGTTCAAAAGGTCCGTACATAAATGGCAGGTGCACTCTGGCAATGCGATGGTTTATCAATACTTCTTTTAGTATTCGAGCGGGAGCATAAGATTAAACGCGCAAGAATAGAAAGCTCAACACATCTAACTAACGATGCACAGTCGACTTTGCAGAAGACTCAAGAGGTATTAGATGCGACTACTAAAGGATTTGACTCATTTGGAAAGCAACTTGCTACAGAGGTAAGTGCTACTCTTCTCCTCGGCTAGTATTGACGCTGATTATGGGTAGTCGGACCTGTTGTACAACGAGCTTCACGCCCACGCATCCGCTGCCGCTTCTCACGTCTCTACAGTACAGAAACATAATCGACGTATACTCGAGGAAGGCACGCGACAGAACCCACCTACCGGAACAACACCGCAAAAGCGAAAGTGGTCATATGTCGACAAGTGGGAGAGAACCCAGAATCGCGGTGACCTTCTACGAGATTATCGAAGGCAGCGCAGTTCGGCAGCACTTGAAAACGTATATTCCCTAGCGTCGCCAACGCATGCAGTACCGAAGGGGCAAGAGTTGGAGAGTATTGAAGAAGAGCCGGAAGGGTCTGGGTCGAATGAGGACGAAAGCGGCAACGTTGCAGCCGACAGTACAGAACAGATAGTCAGCGAAATCGCCGTTAAGGAGGAACCACAATCTGATCCGCAGCGTTTACTAGAGGCATCGTCGAATGCACCTTCATCGGATGGTCCCGAAGCACCAAAACCAGCTCCAGTATCAGTACCGTCTGTTCCAAAGCTAGCTCGAAGGGAGAGTGGACTTCCTACTATGAAGATTCTACCAGTGCGAGCGACTTTGCAGGAGAAATCCACAAACATAATCCCAGAAACTAGGACAAGGATAACTAGACCTTCACGATTCAGGCGTTGATTGTTTTGTATTATTATTCTTCCCGGCTCTTTACACATGTAACCTACCGTACATAATGGTTTTGTCTATTGTTAGGAAGTTTTCAATCCAAATTTCTTTTTGTCGAGATTTTCTGCTTACTAATACTGCCCGATTAGAGAAACTGGTGGCTACGCGCGTCTGCAAGCGCGACCGTCTCCTGACACTCATTTAGACGTAGGGCACGGTCGCAGTGCCTCTGACATATCGTTCACGGTAAAGAATAGATTGCTGACGTGGGAGCGGAGGTTGTAGTGAGATCTCTTAGTGCAACCATCATGGCTGCCGCGACCAGTAGTACGAATATCAAAGTCGTCTGTCGGTACGTGCACGCTTTCACGACTTTACGCGTAAAGAAGCGCTAAATGCAAGAATACAACTAGATTTCGACCGCAGAATGGCTTGGAGCAGCGGGAAGGTGGAGAAGTTGTCGTCTCCTTTGATGAGAATCTACATACCGTTCGTATGAGGTCTGCCTTAACGGGTCCAGAGCGAGATGGCTTCACATTCGATCGCGTCTTCCCTATGGATACGAAGCAAGTTGAGATCTTTGAATATGGTGTCAAAGAGTGCGTCTTTACTTCTCGCTACTCCACGCATAGCTAGCTGATTTTTGCGGCTGTAGGATTGTGAACGGTATAATTTATTGTCTTTCGAGCCACTATAATTTAGCTGACTCTTCTGTTAGATGTAATGGATGGCTACAATGGCACCGTATTCGCCTATGGTCAGACTGGAAGCGGAAAGACGTTTACGATGATGGTAAGCCTCTGCAGACGGATCTCGTGGGCCATGTCGCTTAAGCTTCGAAATTGCGCTATCTAGGGTGCGGACATCGATGATGATAATCTCAAGGGCATCATCCCTCGAATTACGGAACAAATATTTTCTTCCATCTTGGAATCCGATCCTCATCTTGAATATCTTGTCAAGGTGTCTTATATGGAAATTTACTTGGAGCGAATCCGGGATCTCTTAGCACGTAAGTGTAGTCTATGCGCTCTGTGCTCAACTTCGAAACTAACGGCTTCGACAGCGCAGAACGATAACTTGCAGGTTCATGAAGAGAAGAATAAGGGCGTTTATGTTAAGAACCTCTCGGACTACTATGTGAGCAGCGCGAAGGAGGTGTATGAGATTATGAGGCAAGGAGGTCAAGCGCGAATAGTGTCTGCCACAAGTGAGTTGTTAATCGTGCCTATCCGTTAATCTCGCTGATTTCTATGCGCACAAAGACATGAATGCTGAGAGCTCTCGATCTCATTCAATTTTCCTAATTACTATAAACCAGCGAAATGTTGATACGGGCGCCCAGAAGACAGGTAACTTGTATCTTGTTGATCTCGCTGGTTCAGAGAAGGTCGGCAAGACTGGGGCATCGGGCCAAACTCTTGAGGAAGCCAAGAAGATCAATAAGTCGTTGTCGGCCCTTGGAATGGTCATTAATGCACTGACAGATGGAAAAGTATGTCAAGCTATTTCTCTGCGGTCGATCGGTGCATAGTTGATAATATGTTTTGGACCGTAGTCAACGCACATTCCTTATCGTGACTCGAAACTTACTCGTATTCTACAAGAATCTCTTGGTGGCAACTCCCGTACTACGCTTATAATCAATTGCTCTCCGTCGTCGTACAATGAACCTGAAACGATTTCGACGCTCCGATTCGGTATACGTGCGAAGTCGATTAAGAACACTGCTCGCGTCAATGCCGAGTTATCTCCTGCAGAACTCAAGGCTCGCTTGAAGCAGGCACAGACAGCCAATGCACAGTTCCAGACTTACATTGCAGCTCTTGAAGCTGAATTGGCAATTTGGCGAAGCGGCGGAGCGGTCGACCAGTCGGAGTGGGCTTCTCCAGAGAAAGCTGGTACTCCTGCAGCGCCGAAGAAGGCTCCCACGCCATCTACGCCATCCTCAGTGAGAAGTGTCACACCCATCAACCCAGTCATTGAAAACTTGCGCGGAGAGATCGACAGCCGACCACAGACACCTACAGTTGTGGGCTTGGACAAGGATGAACGCGAAGACTTCCTGCGGCGTGAAAATGAACTTAGCGATCAGCTTGCTGAGAAGGAGAGCGCTTTAGTGGCGTTAGAGAAAGCCCTGAAGGAGACTCGCGAGGAGCTTTCGTTCTTGAAGGAGCAAGAACGAACACTGTCCGCAGTGAGTACTCTTCTCACCAGATGCTTAACATTTGCTGAAGATTTCTTGTGTGCAGGAAAACAAATCCATGTCAGCTCAGTTAAACGACTTGCGTCTCCAGGTCGAGCGCCTCGATTACGACAACAAAGAAGGCGCGATCACAATCGATATTCTCAAGGAACAAAATCAAGATGCGACTCGAGAGCTCGAGGAGTTGCGGCAAGCTATCGGCGATCTTAAGTCTAATCAGAAGGATCTTTCCCTGGAGGACAAGGAAAAGAAGAAACAAGAGAAGATGGCTCTTATGATGGCGCAGTTCGATACTGTAAGCGGGCACTCCATTCTGATTACCCTGTCCTGACTGTCTTTCCAGCAAGGCACCTTCTCCGAAAAGGACGAATCATTGCGAGCGCTCCTCATCAAGCTCGATTCTGTTGACTCGGAGAACATTGCTTCTTCACTTACTGCTGATGACCTCACGTTTATTCGACGTCAGCTCTCCGAGGGACAAACGCTCGTGCGCGAGACTGTGGAGCGTCTTCGTCAGAGCCAGGAGGAAAACGAAATGATTACCCGCAGGCGCGACGAGGTAGAATCCCGTCTTGCTGCCCTTGAAGCGGAGTATGAAGAATTGCTGGAGAAGACAATCAATGATGAGGAGACAAGTAACATTGACGTGGTTGAGTCTATGGCTGAACTGAAGGTCGGAAATGGCTTTATTGGATCGGGAGCAGTGGAGATCGGACTGACACGCATCTTTTATAGAACAAGCTCGAGGCACAATATACCGCGAAACACGAGGCTCACCTGAGCGAGGTCGCAGATCTTAAACAGCAAATCGAGATGCGTCAGAGCGAAATCAGAAACCTCCATTCTACCATTGATGGATTGAAGGGTGTCAATGAGGAACTAAAGGTTTGTCAATCCACAATGAAAATCGATCATTGTTGTATATTGAATTCGGTCTCGTGATCTCTCCGCAGCGCGCATTTGCAGTCACCTCGGCTGGCATTGAAGGCGGAAAGAATCTGGCCGAGAGCGCTGCTGATCTTGAGCGAACCCGCAAAGCCATCAACGTGCAACTTGCCGAATTTGACGGCGTGAAGAAGTCTTTGATGCGTGACTTGCAGAACCGGTGCGAGAAGGTCCGTGACTTCGCTTCTTTCGCTAACAGGACTCGGTGATCTGATGAATTTATTTGATAGGTGGTCGAGTTGGAGATCCAATTGGACGAGATCAAAGAACAATACAACAACGTAATCCGGAATAGTAACAGCAAGGCTCAGCAGAAGAAGATGGCATTCTTAGAGCGTAATTTAGAGCAGCTGACGCTCGTACAGAAGCAGGTGAGCATTTTTCGCTTTGTCGTATCTTCCGTGTACTGAGTTCATTGGTTCTTTAGCTCGTGGATCAGAACTCCGCGTTAAAGAAAGAGGCTGGGATCGCGGAACGGAAGCTCCTTGCACGAAATGAGCGTATCCAGAACCTTGAGGCACTTCTCCAGGATGCAGATAGACGTCTGGCTGTTCAGAATCAGAAGTTCGAGGAGCAGTTAGCAGCGGTCAAAGAAAGACTTGATCAAGCACGAGGTGAGTTTAGCCGCGCCTAAATTGACACATGACTGAATGTCGAGCACTCACATAATCGACAGCGCAAAAGATGACCTCGTCGTCCCCGCTCAACTTCGGGCGGATAGCTAAACCGTTAAGAGGAGGTGGGGGTGCGGTGCCATCTGTCCCGACAATGAGTGCATCTTCGTCCTCTGGTTTCTCAGGAAGTATGAACCCTCTCGCTCGGGTACAGAACGAAGAGTCAGGGTACGTGGGGCTTCATTTGAATGTTTTAGTCCTGGTTTGGTTCCGCTCCATGTCCATGAATGTTACTAATGTATCGGCTCTTCCTTGTACCATTTACATACAGAGGTTCAGGTATGTTTATTTGGCCATCACGTCTTCCGCTGCCGCTGAGAAGTACCCATAGCGAAACGGGCGTCCTGGTTCTTTTCGTCAGGCGCTACGGGACGGTGATGACTCGGATTAGATACGATTTACTAGCTTTTTCTCTGACTAGACGACATATACCCTCCCAAGCTGATGACGACACATTTTATGGATTAATACATGTAATACATTTCATGCAAATGCACCCAGAGCCACCGAGTCACACGAACCTGAAAGAGTGGAGTGGAGATGAAGGCCGGAGATCCCGACGAAAATGGAAACTTTCGATCACGGTAATAGACGCGAGGGCCTGATTCCTTGATGCGGATCTGGCCCTTGAATCACGGACCCTTTTTTCTATCCGTAGTGTGACGTGGCGTGATCCTATCCCTGTAGTGGTCTTCATTTTCCTCAGTTCTCACTGTTCTTTTTTATTATGACCTGCTTCTTCGCTGCTCACTAACTACGGAGCTAAGACACGCCTGAGCAATGTAAGCGTCAGGCCTAAAATTACGGCAATAGGAGCTTGGCGGTCACCCGCAATTTCGATTCTGATTTGTTCCGTTGCGATCTGTTGCGATGGATCATATTTTTCTCACCATTTGTGGAACCGATAGAACCACTTCTTTCGGTTGACTTCCGCGGTTCTTGACTTCCATCCCTGAACGGCTTTGAGAAAGAAGGAAAAGACGTTTTGGGTTTTGCCTTTGCGGCGCCTCCGTGGCGTCCGTTCATCAAGAATTTTTGATGCCTTTCCCCCCGTTTTGGGCTGCCTCGGGGGAGGACAACAGTAACTCGGCGTCATATAGCGCTGGATTGAAAATGAATGAGTGGTATACATATCTTTCGGCACGCGCAGCATCGAATCGAATTAACTAGTACTAGCGGAGAGGTTGGCCGAGGCTGTGTGTCGATTGTTCCATTGGAAGCATGGTTGAGTTTCAAGTGTATCATCCATATTAGTGTTTCGCGCGTTTTTCCGCCAATTCCATTTTCGCCCTATTTTCTGCTCCTTAAGCGCCTTCCCCTTCTCGCTTGCCGTGGCCTGTGGGTCGGACAGAGCCTCCTGTCCATTCACGGCACGTCGTCACTCCTTTTCCCCTACTTTTCTTCTAACATCCAACGTCCAACATACGTAGGAAGCGGCCACGAATTTACGCTCAGGCTGACGATCGTTGCCTGCTCTGGTTTCTCAGCCGTCTGGCAGAACGCATTTGCATTCGCTCGTTGACTTGGGATTTGCTCCACGCTTTTTCACTAGATAATCTAATTTTGTGTCATTTTTGGCGTCCGGCCGTTTGTCCTTTTAGTTCCACTATAATTCTGAGCTAGTGCGAGGCCATTACGCGTTCGGAGCAATCAGACTGATTCCTAGGGCTATTTAGTGAGTCTTTTCTGAACCAGCTCCGCGCTTTTAGTGTTGGTTAGGTCCGCTCTGATATCTCGTGCTCCGGAGCCTCGTGTCTTGAACCGTAACAAGGAAGTACCTCCTCGTGTCGGCTGTCAACTCTTACTACTCGCGCCTCGTTTTCCTGGAGATTACATTTATTTCCCATACTTTATTACAGGTAATGCCATTCTCGTACACCGGAAGACTTCGGGCAGCTCTGACCATTTTGCCAGGCGTTTACAATTAAGATTATCCATTGTATGTCATGATCCTTGCAGCCGGTTTCAACGTGGCCTTTGAGATCGCATTTTCTCATCCCTTTTCATTTATCTTTTCTCCACTCAGATACAGCACGCCCCGCGGTTGAAGAGCGCACGTTATGGGGATGAATTCCAACGTCGGACTCAAAGCTTTGAATTCCAACTGGCAGGTGAGCATTGGACATTAATTCGTTGTCCTTGGTGTTCAAGCGATGATTTACTTTATGTAGGTGTGGGGCGGGTCAGGCTCTCAAAGACAACCATCGGGTTCGTCAAATGCAAGTGTTGTAGATGTCCCAACTCAAAGAGATGCTTGGACAGCGTCCCGTCCCTCGAGCGGATCCTGGGAGCTCCCAATTAGCGATCACACTAATAGTCCTCAGAAGAAAGAGTATTCACAGCTGGTAATTGATTCTCAATTTTTTTCGTCAAATCTGACAGGCATTGAATGGAAACACGCGTCAGGATCCCCAGTCTCCAATGACTCATGGTCGACAGAATAGAACATCATCGGGTCTAGGCTCACGGATTGTAAGTCTGTAACTATTGGTTTCCTTAGCACGTTTTAATGAGTTGTATAGGATGAGAGGGCTTCGAGCGTGAAGTCGAATGTACGCTATACTAGTGTGCCTTCGCCGACAGCTGTCGGTTTTAATGCGAATGCGCAATATGGAAATCAGTCAAACGGGACGTCCGGTTACGAGGGTGCACATGGCTCCACGTCGGTAGATGACTTAACAATGGGCATTCGCGGTATGGTGGTAGGTGAGGACTATAGTAACCAAGGTTCCTCATATCGGCAAGGGACGTCTATGCCGCAACCGCAAACTGCTCCTCCTATTCGTGCCCCTCATATGATCCAAGCACACCAGGCACGCCCTTCTTATGGCGGTTACAATCCGCAAGGGGACTACACAGCTTATTATGCTGGTCCATCCGGTTTGGATTACTCTTACAGTTATGACACATACCGTAGCAACTCGGATGCCTCCATCTATGGTTCGCCTGTGCCGGCCAGCGCAACACCGCCGACCGCGAATGTTTATACTGGAATGGCGCCGTCCACGATGCATCCAGTCCATGCTGATTTGCGACAAGCTCCTGGGGTGTTTTATGACTTCTCCGGCTCGACACGACCGCCGCCATCACAATACTTCTACTCGACCCAGCCTGTGATGTATGCAGCACCTCATTCGCCTATGCAATCGACCGCGATCGGACAAATGCCTCCGGCTTCATTAACGGATAAGAAGCGAGAGCTCCAGGTTTGTCGCTTTACCATTAAGACACAAAAGGAGTTAACTGAATTGTCTTGGCCAGTATGCTATTCAGCAGCAGCAACAATTAAGTCATCAGCTGTATGCATCGGTACGTTATTCGACGCCATCGCCGCACGGGCAGCCCTATGGCACGCCCGCTGATTATGTTGGCCAGGTGCCAATGGTGATGCCTGGCGCAACGGTGTTTGGAGTTCCTGGCGCTGGAAATCAAGCCCTGACATTGTTTCAGCAGACCTCGAATCACGCACGCAAACTCGATACGGCTGTGGCCCCGAACGTCACCCTAAGAAGTCCCCTCTTGGATGAATTCCGCACCAATAAATCGCGCAAGTGGGAGTTGAAGGTCGGTTTAACGTACAAATATAAAAATGAAACGTGACTGACATCGTGTCTAGGACATCTTCGGTTACGTTGTAGAGTTCAGCGGTGATCAACACGGGTCGCGTTTCATTCAACAAAAGCTTGAGACGGCGACAAGTGAAGAAAAGCAAATTGTTTTCGACGAGATCGTCCCTGGCGCTGCTTTGCAGCTAACTCAGGACGTTTTCGGAAACTATGTAGGCGGCTTTTGTCTCCTTTCACACGACCGTCTTTTTCATGACTGATGGATCTAAATTTAGGTGGTCCAGAAGCTCTTTGAGCATGGCACACAGATCCAGAAGACAATTTTAGCATCCACGATGGAGAACCATATACTGGCACTATCACTCCAAATGTATGGTTGCCGGGTAGTCCAGAAGGTAATTACGATGCTTTGTCGAGCATAGCGCATACATTGACATCATGCATAGGCCATTGAGTTCATTCTCCCTGAGCAACAGGTGGTGTTTGTGAAGGAACTCGAAAACCATATCCTTCGATTAGTGAAGGATGCTAATGGCAATCATGTATGATATCACTGTCGCCTTCCGTGATTCCAGGTCTCATACTGTGTCTGTTACAGGTGGTTCAAAAGCTTCTTGAACGCGTCGCACCAGAACGTCTGGGCTTTGTTCAAGCCTTCAAGGGCAGCGTCTATGAACTATCCACACACCCATACGGATGCCGAGTTCTTCAGCGCGTCTTCGAGCACATGAGCGAAGAACAAATGAGACCCCTTCTGGACGAATTGCACAAATATACAATCAACTTAATGCAAGATCAGTTCGGAGTGAGCATTGCGAACTATAATTTCTCTTCATCTCTGACTTTCCGACTCGGAATAGAACTACGTCGTGCAGTTCATCCTTGAGAAAGGCCCTGCACAAGACCGCCTTCTCATTATTACGAAGATGCGTGGGCAGATGCTCCAGATGGCAAAGCACAAATTTGCCTCGAATGTGTGCGAGAAGGCACTTATGATGGCTGACTCGGAGAATCGACGTCTCCTTATCGAGGAAATGATGACTCCCAAAGCCGACGGGGTTAGTCCGATTGTAACAATGATGAAGGACCAATATGCAAGTAAGCCAAAATTTGAGTATATTCTCACTGCGTTATGTTCACATATGTCCTAGACTATGTCCTTCAACGCGCGCTGACTGTCGTTGAGAGTGAGCAGAAAGAGGCTCTCATCTCGAAAATTATACCGCAGTTGGCAACCATGCGAAGATACTCAAGCGCGTATAGCAAACATCTAATTTCCAGTACGCAATGAAGTTTTGGGTTACGGGATTATTTACTGACTTGCTGCTCAGTTGAGCGTCTTCTTGAAAAGACTGCATCCGCCGATCCTAATTCTTCTAACTTAGGGCTTGAGAGTGCACAACCAGAAGACGAACATGGGAGTGCCTCGTAATAATCTGCACAGAAAACTCATTATAATTGGTTCACACTGGTTTCTGCATACATTCGTTTTCGGTATCAATCATCCACGGTTACACATAATCACGCATCAATTCAATTTTTCCTAGCCATATACGCTGGGCTTGGTCAGCTTATTATTGCAATGTTCTCGTGTCACTTACGTTGCATCTTGCTTGTTTTCTTTTCGTCATGTCATATGCTTTTTAGCACTCTAGAATCTAATTCTCGCATCTTTCTTTTTTTCCTGTTGATTTTCCCCCCTCTGACTACATATGCATGTTTAGTCCTCGCTCGTTTCCTCATGAACATTCTTCATTCGTTCAGTTACAGTACTTCATACACATCATATAATTATTGAATCAAGTCCAAGAGTCCTTCTGTAATTACTTGTTTTGACACGTTTTTACTGAATTGCACCGCAATGGATGGCTGAATCCAGACGCGCGTCGATCACTGTGGGAACGCGTGCTGCTTATTCTGAGGATACGCTCCACGTCAACGTCTGCATCCATTCTCCCAGTAGTCGCGTCGGTATCCCAAAGGAACGACGACCAGTATGAGCTCGGTTGAGGCTGCCGCAAGTCTCTTTGGATCATCGGACTCAGGTTCGGACTTGGACTTTTTGACCGCACCAGAGGGAACAAATAGTTCCTCCGACTCTCCGGCCAGCGCCCCCGCCGGTCTTAGAGCAGGTGCCAGCAATGAACTCTTCGCAGATCAAGATTCGTCTGGCTTATTCGATGTCAAAGAAGATGCGGTGCTGTCGTCTACGCCTTTCGACACTCAAGGAGAGGCAGGGAATGATGCGTACCACTACGGAGAAACGGACACAGCACAAGCCGAAGCCTATCAGCCGGATAATTCATATGGTTCTGACCAAGATGGACAATCGTACCCTATAACTAACGGACAAGGTCATTCTGGTTATTCAGAGGGCTGGTATGATCAACATGGGCAGTGGCATGCTTATGAACAGGATGGAGTTTCGGCTACCATAGGTACGCTTACTTCCTCCAAAGAATATTTTTCACAACTCACGGGTGTAAGGTCATGGTCATGCAGGGAATGATGTACCTTACAACACCACTGGAGCCTATGGGAACGCTGGCGATATAAATGCTTACGATACGTACAACACGAGCTCCCGGTATGATTTTCAAGCTGAGAATTCCTCGTCCACGTATGGATATGAAGCGGCTTACGTTCCACCGTCTTCGTCGGCTCAATTCATCTACGACCCGTATAGACCTACTTCCATACCTGTTGACCAACAGCAAACAAACGCTTATGAGCAGAAGGCAGCAACGACGGTCCATGATCCTTACAGACCCTCGAGATTCAGCTCGCAAGAGGCTTCAAGTGCATCGTATACTTCAGTGCCGACGACCTCATACGATCTGTATAGACCAGCCGCGTCCGATAACCGCTCACCACACGAAGTTCGATCTTCATCCATTCCCCACTCAAACACATTCGTAGCTGGCGAGAGTTTGATACCTCCACGTAGTATGGTTGATACATCGAAGCCCCCGGCTTCTCCGTATCGACCGTCTACGGCTAATGCGTATGACCCTCCGATCCCGGTTTTGAAGCCCAGAAAATCATTCACTGCTTCTGCGCTTCACTATCAAAGCAGTCCTTACACTCCTCACAGTGCGACCTCTCCTACTCCTCCCCCTCTGACCGCGCGTAAAGTCTCTTCTCCCCCTCAATCAAATTCTTCCTTAGTATCTCCGCCTACTCGTTCCTCCTTGCACACTCCTCCAACCGCGTCCGCTGTTTCCTATGCGCAACCCTTTTTCCGATCAAGTTCGCCGTATGATCCTCCAGCTCCGGCCCAGTATGGCCCGCCGAAGCCTCACTCCCATGGAAGCGATCCTTATCCTGGTCCGCAGCAGATTAATGGGCAATATACGTCTCCGACAGCGGTTTCGCCCCCAGCTACCCGTTTTTCTACCAACCAGCGACAAATGACTAATAAACCCGGTTTTGTTGTTGCACGGCAGGAGCTTGATGTTACGCAATACCCTGCCAATCTTCATCATGTTGACGCTGCGCCGTATGTATCCCGCGAGGCTACAGCTCCTGCGGCTGCGGACGATGACTTGGTTCATGAAGAAGGTCTGTTGCACAGCGGGGAGTCTAGTTATTCGCCGAGCAGCAATCCGGCTTATTCAGAGACAGCGGTGCCTCGTCCCACTTCGAGACCTGGATCTTCGCATTCGTCCGTTAGTCCCATTAGTTCGAGAAGAGCTGGCCAGAGTCCAGCCTCAGAGCGACGCTCACGAATGTCTCCAGACGGCACTGTGCATTCTAGTGGATCTCAACGTGCTGTTTCTCCTGCAAGCGAATCGGCTCGGTCGCAAGGTTCCTTGGGAAGAAGCTCTCCGGTGTATAACCGTGCAGGAACGTCATTGATCGGTCAATCATTCTCTGTCTTTGACGAACAAACATCAAAGCATGACGAACCTTACAGTTTCGTCAAGCGGAACTCTTTTGACACAGCAGATTCTCCCAGTGCGGTTGGGTCACTAGGGACTTATGCAGGTATGCTATGTTATCTGCATGTGAGAATAAGGGCTTATATAAGCGTTACTCAGCTCCTCCAGCGCCATTGCCTTCCACTTCCAGCTCATATCTGAACCACGATCGTGGTGCTGTGGATTTAACGAATGGTTCTTCCGCAGCAAATGGGCGGACAACTTCTCCGGTGCAGCAGAACCAGTGGTTAGAGCCAGCAGTGGGTTCACTTTACGACCCATACAGACCAAATCCTTCCGGATCCGATGAGCAGAAATCATCTACTAATGCATATACATCCCCACCACAGCCAGATTCTGAACATTATGAGCCCGTGAATCAATATGCCCCCCAACAGAGCGGCTACGGTGCGCCGGAAACACGAGAACGCTCGATGAGCAATTTGTCGTCCTTCTCTTCACCCTATGATCCATATGCACCTTCCGTCCAGGCCATCAAGCAGCAGGATCATTCCCCTCACACCCCAAACAATCACGCTTTTTCTCCACCGGCGCCTTCATTTGGTTCTTTCGGAAGCGGAGTTGGACGAACCTCCTTGGAGTCCTCATATTCTCCTCCACCTATCTCCGGTCCTTACGCCCCTTCTCCATCTTTGCTTGGCACGAACGATCCGCTTGGAAGGGCAAATGCCAAAGTACCTGTCGTAAGCTTCGGCTTTGGAGGGAAACTTGTGACTTGCTTCCATTCCCCGCCGACGCTAGACACTGGGTTCGATGTGGCCTTGTCTTCGCGAAAATGTACTGACATCTACATCCGATCGCTTCATAAAGCAATCCCGGAGTCGGTTTTGAATGTTTCCACTGCAACATATCCTGGCCCTTTATTTGGAGATCCAGGTTCTCCAGTAGCGACGCTGGTTCGTGCTGCAGGTTCAACAAATGCAAAGAGCAAAACAAAGAAGGCGAAGGTTTTGGCTTATTTGTCTGAGCGTGCAGAAGAATTGGAAAGAGGTCTCGGTTACCTGACGGCTGGAAGTGTAGACAAGCGACGAGCCGAAGGAAAACTGTCGCTAGTAAGGTTACTCCGTGCTCTGGTCGAACACGATGGCCAGCTTTATGGGAGGTAAGTCAGCTTGGTTTAGTACGCCGAGCAGATCTGATGGGGCTGTATGTATCTTCTAGCCCCACCGCTGAATGTGCGGCTCGGGCTGCACTTTTGCCCCGAATCGTAAATCCGCGAGGCGCCTCGGAAGCAATTGCGTTCTTGAATGCGCCAACCGCAGTATCCTTGGCTAAGGAGACTTTTGGGTCGACTGGAAACACTGAGAAGCCTTTAGCTGAGTACGCTGTACGTCGCTCGGTGCTAGGAACGATCCAAGATTTCCTCCTCCGAGGCGAAAAGCGAGAAGCGTATCATTATGCTTTGGATGAGAAGTTGTGGGCACATGCTATGGTGATTTCGAGTAGCATTGATAAGGAGGCGTTCAAAGAGGTGGTGACTGAATTTGTACGAACTGAGTTAGGCGTAAAAACAGAATCTCGTTCGGACGGGTCCGTGACCAACGGTCTGGAAAGTTTGCGACTCGCATACAGCCTTTATTCGGGGCAATCTTCATCAGCAGGTAGTGTCATCTAGAGCTGAATATTGGATTGTTTGAACTCACTTGACCTGCTGTAGTGCAACATCTACTACCGATAAAGTCTCTACAGGCGGGCCCATCTTTGACGCTTCAGCCTCCAACTCCGATGAACCTTATGACTCCTCTATCGCCCAACTTTCCTTCGCCATCGCAAGCAACGAATATCTCTCCAGAAATTTTGTCTCAGTGGCCGGAGCATGCGGTTATGCTTTTCTCCGGTCAGATGGGAGCCGAGTCATCGTCCGCTCTGACAACTCTCGGGGACTATCTAATAAGTAATGATTGGGTGGAAGCTGCTCACTGCTGGTTAGTCGTTATATGTTCACGATAACACCGTCTGTTAATCGATTCTCCGCAGTTACCTCCTCTCCCCTCAATCATCACCTATAGGTGGTGCAGGAGTACCATCCGTTCGAATTATCCTTGTTGGCTCGCAGAGTCCACATCATAACGCATCATTCTTTACGGATCCTGACGCTTTCATGTTCAGCGAGATCTTGGAATTTGCGTTGTCGTTGCATCCTCCTCCAAAAGGCCAGGAAGCGTTTTCAGGCTTCCCGCATCTCCAGGTGTACAGGCTCATTCGGGCGTTCCAACTAGCAGAGATGGGGTATATTAATGCAGCGAAGAGGTACTGCGAAGCTATTACAGCGACACCTTTGCGACCTTCACCCTATTTGTCGCAGCTGTTTTCAGATCAGCTGAAGGAACTGTATAATCGACTCAACGGTGATCCTCTCCTAGACAAGTCAAATTCCTGGATCGGTGGGAAATTAGTGAAGCCGAGTCTCGATGGCTTTGGAGATTGGTTAGGGGGTACCCTGACAAAGTTCGTTGCAGGAGAGATAGACACCTCCTCGCCCTCTGCAGGGGAACATTCTTCGACTAATAATCCAGTCTATGCTGGTGCCTTCTCGCGGTACAGCAACATATCGTCCACGAACAATTCAAGGGGCTCATCCCCCGTCCCGTCGTTTATCAATAATAGTGTTCCGCCAAGCATGCTACCTGGCAGGACCAGTTCAGCTGCAGGTTTCAAATCTGTCCCTACTTATTCTCCAAGTAACCGCACTTCACCGGCTTTCGATTACGAGAGACCTGGATCGACGAAGAGCGTGCCACCAGCACGGATTCTGACCTCAGAATCTAGCACGGGTTACAACCATGAAGTAATCGGAAACCGGAATTACCTCGGAAACGGCTCCGCGGTCCACGGAGAGCACTCACAATCTCAACCTGGTGGTGGATGGTGGACCGCGGCATACGGCAATGACAATGGCCCAACTCCTAAAGCCTCTTCCTTTACAAATGTGGACGCTCAAACAAGCGAGACCGACTCCGGAGGATCTGGTTTCATTTCACTGATGGATAACTACAGTCCATACACACCTTCACCATCTGCCACTACATTTACGAACAGGACAGAAGAGGCTGGTGACTTTGATGATGATCTTGGTCTTAGTAACAATGCAAGTAAGAAAAAAGGGCAGAAGGCACACGAGAATGAGGATGAGGATGACGGTAAGACGGAAAAAGAGGAACCAAGGAAGGAGGAATCAAAGAAACCAGGTGAGTCTTTCTCTACTCAGGGGGAATTGGCAAACGTTGACAAGACTGTTCCAGAAACGAATTCTAGCATTTCTAGCTCTAGTTCTTGGTTCGGACGCTGGTTCAGTCGACCGTCGTCGGCAAAGCCGGCCCCGGTTAAGGCCAATTTGGGCGAAGAAACATCGTTTTATTACGATAAGGATTTAAAGAGATGGGTCAACAAAAAGGTACGGGTCGGCATTTTTTTGTTCGCTTGGTATGCGATGTTTAATGGCATACTTCAGGCCGGTGCGGAACCTCCAAAATCAGCCGCTCCGCCGCCGCCACCGTCTAGAGCACAGACCGCTTCTCCATCAAGAGCGTCTCATCTCGCAAGCTTCGGTCCTCCTCCTCCTTCTCCAATGCCTCCTCCAGGGCGACCCGTGTCGGCAATGGATGCAGGCTCGTCCGGACCGCCCAGGAAAACCCTTACACCGCTACGATCCAGCTTGATTCCGGAAGAAGAGCGTGGCTCTGCCTCGTCTACTCCTCCAACTCCCGCTGCTATGTCCTCATTGTCAGCGGCTCCGCCAACGGGCCGGCCAAAATCTGCCGCGAAAAAACACATACGCAGTCGCTATGTCGATGTTTTCCAACAACCTTCGTAAACATTACATTTTCTTTCCTCTTTTAACTTTAACTTCTCCACTTAGGATGTTTGTAATTTTATTCGCTTATTTTCCCCTGACTTTTCACAACTGGATGTATAAGTCTTTTTGTCACAGAATAGGATTACGAAACTGCGCGAGATCCCGCCATTAGTACTATGTAGTCCTTCTCAATATCTCTCAATGATTCGATGAAATAATGATAATGTGGCTTTATTATGGAGTACTCTATCATCACACGTGAGAATATTAGAACGCGTATGAGAACGGATACCCTGGAAAAGCACAGTTAGAGGCAGGACTTCATTCGTGAATCGCTTGAACTTACCGCCATTTTTAATTTTGAAGTCCTTGATCAAAGCAGAGAGCGTTATGACGATTAGGGCAGTAAAGGAGAAGATAGCCAGCTGCTGGACCGGTCTTTTCGTTTGCTGTGGTGCTCCTAAAATTAATCCAAGGAACGACGCCGACAGTGTGAAGTCTTTGCACTCCTGTTAACATACCATTTTAACTGCGAGAGATAAGGAACATACATTTGAACGAGACGGTCCAGATTTCAGCTCCAACTTGCGTTTGAAAGCCAGGCATCATGCTGTGCTCCCGTGTGCGGTATGGCATATTGCGGATCCGGACGAACATGAAACCGGAGGTCATGACAAGGATCGTTGAGATGGTTATAATAGCCCAAGTCCAGCGACTGAGAATAACCGGGAATACCAGGCGAGCGGCAAGAGCGAAAATAATCAGGGTGCTTGCCACGGAGAGAACGAGACCCCAGTCGATAGGAACGCGGTAAGGGATTGGAACGGGCGTGAAGTTGGACATTTGCGCAGCGAATTCCTTTGCTTCATTTCCACTTGCAACTAAGTTAGTACGTGTAGATGGCAATCAAGGTAAGACAGGGCTCACAAGTTGTTGAAATCGTAGTTGAACGGATCTGTCTTGCCACTGGAAAGCATATTGGAACCGTAAGTAGCAGGATAGAACGTGACAACCGGCGCCGACATGAGACCAAGCTAGAATCGTAAAATTATTAGCCAAAATGGCAAAACTTCAGTATAAGCGAGAGCCCACTCTTCTGAAAACGTTCTCTGCATCGGCGAAGTCAGCGGTGGCGAAGAAATGCTTGTTTCGTACGTCCTTTGGTACGGTTGCCCAAGCCTTTGAGACGGCATGGAACGACGGATCGAACTCTCTAAGACGTTTATCAGCTCTTGCATCGACAATGGTTTATTCAAACACGTACTTGCATGGAGTGCATCTCATGTTTTTACCAAGCGCAGTGAGCTGAACGACAGCCGACCAGTTGCGTTTCGGTGAAGTTACGAGGTCGAAGAGCTGCTCATCGAGCCTGATGACGCCGTCCGGCGATGCATCTGCAAGAGCTGAAAGTTTCTCTACAGGCGATGGATCACTCGTCGCTGCGAAGCATAGCGGTACGGCAGCCAACGCCAGCAAAAGTTGCCTAAACATGGTGGTAAGTATAAGGATGATTATATTGCTGCGCGCCGCTACGTGTCAGAACGCGGGTGATCGACGCGTGAAATAACGGTCTTCCGCTCTCTCGCCTCGTACACCATTCATTCATGTCGCATGCTTTACTCCTTCGTCTCTTTCTTTCCCCCTCGTTCTTTTCTGTCAATGTTGCTCTCCAATATCTTATGCAATATCATGATAATATCGGTATCACTTATTACTTAACCCGAAGACTCCGAGAGTTCGACATTAATGAACTACGGGATGTTTGGGGATTCGTGTGGTGAGCATTCATTTTGCATATAATCACAGCGTGGAACGAACAGTGCACGTCTAGTCATTTACTGGTGACCAGACCATCAAAGTCAAGAGCATTGGAATCCATCGTGGTAGAGACCTGTGAACGATCAACGCATATGGCCATGTTCGTACGTCCCAGATGTTACAGTTAGCTTCTATGTTCGTTCTAATGTGCATGTAGACACTGTGGTTCATGCAAGCTCATTTGAGGGACCTCGCGACGCGTAGCAAAGACTCCAAGTCATTCCTAATATGCCAGCGAATTCTACATCGATGCCACGAAATCATCTTTGAGGACTCTCCCGGCTTGGTCGCCGGGCCTTATTCTAGCATGAAAGTGCGATCTAGAAAGTCCATGCGGCGAAATCGCATTAAGCATCATCTCCAGCCAGCGATCATTGGCATGAGCTGTGTTCTTGCTGGAGCACCAGGCTTACCCACACTGACAAAGACCGTCGGACCCGTCGCTCTGGAGCAAGGTCGTGTAGACGATACAGAGGGCAACTTAAGAAGTGTGGAGCCTCAAAATAATGAAGCTTCTGTTCCTTCTCCTTCGCACAATCCAGTCGACCAAGCAGATGCAGATGCCAATGAAGACGAGGAGGAGGAAAAGGATGACCAAGAACAAACAGCAGTGGGTGCTCAAGCAATGGAGGACAATGAACAAGTCAGCCTATCTAATAGCGAGGGTCGAAAAGGCGACTTGAGATTCAAAGCTTTGACGCAGTCTCAGAGATTACGTTTGGCTGTTCAAACGACTCCAACGCTTTCTATTCTCAAGGATGGACTTCATCACTCAATAGACATTGAGGATCCTTTTGGACAACTAGATACACCGTCATCAAATGCCTTGCCGTATCAGTCAACTCCTGCCGTCTCGACATCAAAAAAGTCGAGTCAGTCCGGAAGCGCTGATTTTGTCGAGACCCTTCTGCAAGAATACGATAACGAAGCTCAGAGACACCTATTGCAATCGCACTACTGTCATTCAGAGGTATGTCTAGCCGATGGAATTATTATGCAACTGAAATCTGAATCACTTTCAGATTCAACTCATTTTGACGCTCGAGAATATCTCTAACCGATTATTGGTTGTGCCCAAGCCCGCCAGAGTCAGTGCACTTCGGGCAGAATTGACTACTCTTAATCACAAACTGCCCGCCGAGGTAAGTCGTAGTCGTCCTTATTTTGAACTACATCCTGTTTAAGTCGATTTAGGTATGCTTGCCGATGTGGTGTTCTGGATACGAGTCTCCATTTGAGGAGAACCGCGGGTCAAAGCCGCATCATCGAATTGTCAGAATACCGCCTGATGAAAGCGTGGTGTTGAACTCGGCGGATAGAGCTCCATACTTGCTCATATTGGAAGTTCTTCATGGCGACCTTGATTTTGACCCATCAAAACGAGGCAACAAGGACCTTGTGAAAAGTTTGCTTCGAAAGGAGCTGAAGGCTACCAAACTTCCTCGAGGAGGAAATGGGCTGTCCGAATCGTCTGATATTCGATCAGAACCACCTATGGCGCGAACATCAGGTGCAGAGGAGGCTCTAAATCCTGGAGAAGACGGCGAAGATGCTGAACTGTCTTCAAGAAACTTATCTCGGTCACTTCTAAGTGTAACCAGCGAAAGCAATGGCGAGGAAGAAGTCGACCTTGTGGAGCAAGTATATGGAGAAGATCTGTCTGTGCACCGGACACCGGATCTGGCAGAATCTCTCGTCGTGCCTTTGCCACCCAAAAACAGAGCCCTTGATATCGCCACCTGGTCACGATCAAACTCGCTACCGTCCTCTCCTGCTATGACCCCCAAGGCATCCATGGCAGAGGTGCTTGGCAATAATTCTCACCGGCAGCAATCTCATGCTACTGCATCTTCACAAAGTTCAACGGGCTCCGGACGAATACCTACACTGTCGCTTGACGAATATAGTGAACGGATGCGGACGGCTGCTGTGATGCTTGCTCAGCTCAACGCGACATTAGTCAAAGAGACTTATATACCAACACCTCGCTCAGAGCATCCTCCTTCAGCTGCTGACACCACTGCAGCCGGGTCGAGTTGGTTCCCTATGTCGAATTGGCTGTCTGGCGTCAACACATCGAATACGACCGGTCCACTTCATCCATCGCTATCCGGCACATCCGACTCCAAGAACGCTCATGTAACCACGACGCGAATGAGGCTCCAGCCTTCCGAAGTCGCCGCAATTCGTGAGAGAATTATGCAGGAGATGCTGGCTTTGGAAGAAGAACGGATGGGTCGCATGCAGTTCCAGCCCGAATCAGAGACTATGATTTCTTTGGGAGCAGGACATAGCAACCTGAAGACGGCTGAAGACGAACAGATCATCCGGCGAGAACTCAATCGAGTCGACCCGTCGGCTGTCGTCTTCTCCGAGTCATGGGCTCTAAAGAAGGTGTGAGCTGTTCCTTCCAATAGTTTGATCTGTGTTGAGCTACATCTCAGAGTCGAATACGGCAATCCTCTCCTTATGGGCACCTTGCTTCATGGGATTGCCTCTCTGTCATTGTCAAAGCCGGTACAGATTTGCGACAGGAACAGCTTGCAGTCCAGATGATACGTGAGCTTGATAGCCTATGGAAAGAGGAAAACTGCCAGTGCTGGGTTAGACCGTACGTCTCCTCGATTATTCGTCTCGAAAGCATTTGATCCCAAGCCGTCGATCCACAGATTTCAGATCTTCATTACAGGTGCATCGTCAGGTCTGGTGGAGACGATAACCGATGCGGTATCGGTCCACTCGATTAAGAAGTCCCTGTACGCACGCCGGCTTACCGATGGCAGGCTAGGACAAGCCTCTTTACTAGATCACTTCACAAATGCAAGTCCAATTTGTCATATAGTTTGATGTTCTATGGCCTTACTTATGTTGCAGTCTTACGGCGATCCATCCTCGGCCAAGTTCGCCCGTGCTCAAAGAAATTTTGTTCGATCGTTGGCAGGTGATTAACTCTTAGAATTTCCCTGTTTCAACGTCTCAACGTCGTTGTTGATGGACAGGCTACTCAATCGTTACCTACCTCCTCCAAATTAAAGACCGTCACAACGGTAATATCCTCCTGGACCGAGACGGCCATCTTATTCATATTGACTTTGGATTCATGCTTTCCAACTCGCCTGGGAACATCGGTTTTGAAGCTGCGCCGTTCAAACTAACATTTGATTATGTGGAGGTCATGGGCGGCGTGGATAGTCCCGCGTTTCGGGAGTTTCATCGATTGTTTCATGAGGGCTTTCAAGCTGCTCGGAAACATTGCGACAGGATCATCAGTGCGTATTATTGCATTGTATTTGGCTACATATGAGACTGACGTTTGCTTTACAAGCCATCGTCGAGCTTATGCAGAAGGGTATGTAGGGTTCGAATGATAGGAAGACTTCTCTTCTTACGTGACATTTCTCTTGTAGACTCGACACTGCCCTGTTTTGCAGCTTTGGGAGAACAGACAGCAAATCAGCTTCGCGAACGCTTCCAGCCAAAATCCAACCAGCAATCAGCGACAGAGCTAGCGGAACGGTTAATTATGTCGTCTCTCGGATCCAATTGGACGCGGCTATACGATTCGGTAGGTGAACCACCAATGAAGAGCAGGGCTTCTGCTGATGCTGCTACAAGTTCCAATATTACTCTCAATCAATTCTATGAGCGAATTTGGTACTCGCTCGCTCGCTCTTGAAGAATATTGATGCCAAAGAGGCACGAAATTCGGATGATCGCCTGAATGTGGAATGTATTGGCAAAGCCAAGAAGCCAAGAATTGGGTGGTGTATACAGAGCAGAAATCAGCTAGGTCCGCATCCGCTACATGCATGTGTACCAGAGCCGCCAGGTATGGCTAGAATAGTATAAATTTGGGAATAAATATACCAAAAAGCGGACAGAATAGATGCATGTGGGCAAAGGGAAAGGACGGCGGTTGGTTAGTTGGTCCACAGCGCAAACGGAGATGGATAGATATAATATTCGTACGATGTGTATATATATTAATGTATGGAGGAAACAAAGCAGACAATCATTGGAAAAGCGAGTCGTAGCGCTTCAAACACGAATACCACTGATAATCTGCGAGTACCAGTCAAGGCATGCCCTCGATCGAAACTAGCAATTTGATAAAACTCACCAAAATTATCGTTTTCAGAGCACCAGCACTTCCCCTTTGAGTGTGCCTCGCCTTGCGGACAATGCTGGAACGGCTCGTGTCGATATCCAATATCGTTGAAGAAATGGATTTGATCCTTGCGCGCGAAGAGAGCGGCTCCGATCGAGTGGACGGGCGCGTCGCCCCATCGCTCGTAGTAGAACCCGCCTTTGGAATCAAGATAATCGAAGAATTTGCTGTACGCCTCTCCGCGCCAGAAGTCAAGGTCACCGATTTCGAAGTTACTCCAGACTATGTTGTCAAATCGAGTATACCAGTCAGCTCATGGGACAGGTGATAATGAAAGCTTACGCACAATGACACCTGTTGTAGGTTTCACCGCCATCATCCGACAAGAACTTCATGGCATTATCCTCTGGCATCAATCCAGGATTCTCCTTCAGAAAGTTCTTTACTTCTTGCCAGAGCGTTGGGATGGTCGCAGCATATTCATATAGCGAGACGGTAAATCCGTAAACTTTGTTCTGGTCTTGCATCACCAGGAACGGATCGTAATGAAGGTCGCAGAAGAACTGGACATTCGGCCTAGAAGTTAAGAATTGCATGAGTCGATCCACTCAATTACTTCGCCGATGACCGATGATCGAGAGCGACAACTCACTCTATTCGCCAATAATATCGGTAATTCTTAAGCAGCTCGTGACGGTAAAAGAATCCGGAGTTAAACCGGCACATATTTCGATAACTGAAAAGAGCAGTAAAGCGAACGCGTTAAGGTACGATAAATAGCTCCAAAATAGCTCCAAAACGTCACTCACGGGAGACTTCCCCCGTAAATTACGTTGTCTTTGACCATCTTTTCTCGGGCGGCCTTGGCACGGTCCTCATCGATCCAGTCGGGTTGGAACCAGTCTTCTTTAGATATCAACCCGTAGTAAACTTCTGCATCTGTAAGCTCTCTTGTGCGCCTTTGAAAACCAGCATGAGCATCGGATTTTGATGAAGAGATCAGAAATGGTCACTTACTTTTTGAATTCATCATCGAATGGCTCCTCGTTCAAGAAAACCCAAGGATAATTGAACTCTTTGTTGAATCTGTCCTCCGCCTGCTTCATGCTCATAGCGACACCTTGAATGTCGCTGTTGCGCGTAAGAACAACGAATGTCGCATTTGCCTTCCTTTCAAGTGGGTCGGCGATTTTAGGCGGATGGATGTATTCGTCAGGAAGGGGAGTTTTGTATGGCGGCGCGCCCTTTTCTCCACCAAGATGGAGCTTGTCTCGTATATTTGACAGCGACGTTGCGTTTCCATATCCCTCGTGGGAGAAGCTTAATATGTAGTGCAAGCTAATCTATTATGTTGATCAATGCGCTGAGGACGCGTGGAAGACTGAAGTTAACTTACGATGATGATGAGGACGAGAAGCACATAGCGCATTGGCGTCATCATGTTGACGACCAAGAAGAACAAGGCCCGCCTTGAGAGACAGGACCCGAAACAGACGTGGAAGTAAGAGAACAAGAATTAATGGCTGGTCTCGATGAGATTCCATTAAGCATGTGGATCAGCGCCCGTCACATCTGTGACGCGCTCGTTTATCCGAATAGAGTAACTGAGTGACGTGTTTCCAATTTTTCTTTTTTCTTTTCGAGTGTTACTGTACCACCGCGATGGCTGCCAGCACTTCTCAAGAAAAAGTCAGTCAGCTATCTCTCGACGACTCGGCACCGACTCCGGTAGCACGATTGTCCCAGTCGGTTTTGGCTCCTCTAGTCAATGCCTATGACCGCTTTTCGCATTGGAAATCGGAACGGGACTTGTCCTACCCGGGTAACGTCGAGAGCTTGCAAAAAGAGGTCAAGTGTACGTCGCTGTAGTCCAGAGAGCGTGTCTTTCATCGTTTGCTGACTTGAACGGATCGCCAGCGACGCACTTGACCAACTTTTTCTTCGATGGCGCGCGTGCCGACCTAACGAAAGCGCTCTCCGTCAACCCGGCCTTCCAGGTCACCCATTCTTTTTCGCTTGCATCTCAGACAGCATTACCTTCGTATAATTTTGGAGCTATTTTTGCAAACTCAAAAGTATGTGGTGTTGTTGCGACTCTATCTATTTGCTCATTTTATTTTCAGGTGTTCATGCAAGGAGGGGTTGATCATGATGGTGCCGTGAATGGACGATTTAATTATGGATGGGACGCAAGGAACGTCACAAAAATGCAGATGCAGGTACAACAGAAGCCTCTTTCAACCGGACTGTCCTACTTATCCGTTAAAAAATGTAGCTAACGCAGCAGTTCGGTGGTAACATGCTGCAAATGGAGCACGACTTCCAAGGACAGGACTACTCCCTCAACCTCAAGGCTATCAACCCCAATCCAATAGATTCTTCAGGGCTCTTCATCGCCAGCTACCTCCAGTCTGTCACCAAAAACCTCGCCCTCGGCACTGAGATGCTCATACCACGAGGAACGCCCGCGGACGGCGTTCCGCTCGCACCATCGTGGCTAGGCAAATACACAAGTACAGACAAGAACTGGATCGCAACCGCGCAAGTGCAGACTTCTGGACTGCTGCAAGCAACGTACTGGCAAAAACTGAACGAGAAGGTGGAGGCTGCCGCGGACTTGTCGGTGGTAACTGCGAACGGGAAACGGGATGCCGTTGCGACGCTAGGCGCGAAGTATGATCTTCGCATGTCGACCTTCCGCGCTCAACTGGATTCTACGGGTAAGGTGTCGGCGTTACTCGAGCAGCGCTTCGCGCCAACTTTTGCGTTTATGGTCTCTGGGGAGATTGATCATTTCAAGGTCCGTTTGTCTGTCACAACTTCCGCTCTTTCTGCTAAATGCTTTGCTTCTTGTTTAGAACTCGGCAAGAATTGGTGTTGGTGTAATGATTGAGAGCTCGAGCTTGACGCCAGAAGAGATGGGTATGGTACCACAGCCAGCATATCCTCCCCCTCCCGGTTCCTTCCCTCAATGAACAATATTGATCCTCCCATCCCATATTTTCTCCACATCAGCCAGTTTCTTGAGTAGTAGCAGCAGCAGTCAATAGATACATTACAATCTCCCTACGCATCGTTCTACTCGTCTTTTTATACTTTGCTTTTACGCGCACAAACTGTCTGCCTTGTCTGCTTTGTGATCTCTCTCTCTATCAGTCGTCCCTGCAGTAATGCCCTGACTCAACGAGTCTACAACAGAACAGAAAACGAATCCCAATTCATCGCCAATAGAATTTCAGATAGACCACGTGCGGTCACCGTGCACGTCATAAGTAGCATTGATTGATCGACCGTGTCTATCTCATAGTATCTGGGATCAGAGAATCTGCGAACCTGAATCCGAGTCGTACGTACGATGAACTTCATCTCATGTTCTTTCTCCGATGAATGAAGCTCTTCTCGACGTACGGAACTTGAGTTGCTCGTTCGACGGGCGCACAACGTTGCTACGAGACGTGAATTTTAGTGTTCGACAGGGAGATATCCTAATATTACAGGGGAAGAGCGGGTGTGGGTAGGCTTCTTGCGTCCGAATCTTATCTGGCTACGACCCTATTTACTCAAAAGTTATACGCCTTTATGCAGAAAGTCGACATTATTAAAATGTCTTGCCCACTTGAATGTGTATGAAGGAGATATCGTCTTTCGCGGAAAGTACGCTGTTTAAAATGCTCGCTCTTTTCATGGGTTTAGTAATTTCCGAATTTCGCAGAACTCCCAAAGAACAAGGTGACCCCGCATACACTCATCCTCCCGTCATACACGTTCGCTCAAGCTCTACCTTCTAGGCGTACCAAAGTACCGTACACACGTCCTCTACGTCCCTCAGCGGCCCTCGCTCCTCCCCGGCTCTCCACTAGACTTTGTCAAGCAACTAAGCACATTCGGCGCACACAAATTTCGCGAGAAGGAGAAACAACAGCTCGCTGGCGTCGGTGCGAGTAGCGAAAGAAATCTTACCGAAAGAACGATTGAAATTGCCAGTTCGTGGGGCGTAGACGAGGAGATGTGGACGCGTCCGTGGGCAACACTGAGCGGCGGAGAGGCTCAGCGTATTTCGCTGGCTATCGCAGTCGGACTGGACTGTGCAGAGGTACTACTCCTCGATGGTGAAATTATCTCCTCGCATATCAAAATAACAATTTTCTAACGTATCAATACTCAGAACCCACATCAGCATTGGACGCAGAAGCAAGCAGTCGCGTCGAGAAACACCTCCAAGCTCTACTCACCAAATCGCCCAACGCACATCCGAAAGCCCTCGTCTGGATCACACACTCCGCAGAACAAGGTCAGCGCGTCGGCACGCGCTTCATCGAGATATCAAACGGCTCCTGTCGTGAAGTCCTCATCTCAGACTCAGCCGTGTAAAACTCGATTTCAATAAATGAAATAAAGAACAATAGATCACTTGCAACCCCAAGTTGACCCAACTTACATAGACTAAAGAATTTTAAAATTGTCCGGAAGGATCGGAGGTGATTGTAGATGTACAGGAATCAAACTTTAATTGCGGTCCCTTAGCACAGTTGGTAGTGCTTTGTACTTATGAGGATATCCATGCCTGCGTTATGCAAGGGTCCCGAGTTCGAGTCTCGGAGGGACCATTTTCATTTTCTCCAAAACATTATTCAAAAAACAAAAAGGCATGACTACTACCTGACAGCATTGAAACTAGAGCAATGCCACAGTCTACCTATATATTGTATTGTTCAAATTCACAATTGAAATAATAATCAAATCCATTGCATTTCAAACAAATAAATTCGACTACACGATAAATTTTAGGGTCTATAAAATAATGGAATGGTCCCTACAGGGGTCGAACCTGTGACCTTGGCATAATATATCACAAACACCATCAAGATATTAGCACCACGCTCTAACCAACTGAGCTAAAAGACCCCTTGACCTCCGACCACCATCATCTGCCATGAGATATTTTCTCATAGCCGCCTTCGTACCCAACCAATTTGACCATCGTCCATTGACCAGTGGTTAATAGGCCCCCTCGGTGCGGGGTTATAGCACCATCTACTCTCCGGTCATTCTGGTTTTTTCCCCTGTAGGGATCTGGGTCATCACTCCCGCCTTCACACCACGGGCGTCTCACCCCTCACCCTGCGCCATCGCGCACTGCCCTCTATTTCCCATCCCATCCCGAGACACCAGACCCCTTGCGGGCATCGCATCCTGCAACTGCTGCGGCTCAGCGTGCGGTCGAGTGTGCCCGTTTGGGCCGGGAGGGGACTGTTTGTCGTGCTACATTCATTAGTGGTTTTACCGCCGGTCATCCTCGGACCAGGCTTTTTCCACTTGTTTTCGCCGTCATTTTACTTTTGCCGTCACTGTATTTATTTATTTTACCATCACAATATACGTTACAAAAGGCCTTCAAAAGTAATGTCTGCAATGCTAAATCTGATTCACATAAAACACTTACAGATCAACTTGTCGTCGACCTAAAGGTGTTCCGCAATACAGTAGCCCAACGGTCCATCAAAATGTATTGTCTTTTTACTTACGCACACAAATAGTATGAACTTGTATGGAAAACGATTCATACATACATTGCATACGTGCGATACATGTACCGCGCTCTGTTCACCTCCAAAATGGCAACAACAATGTACATGTACTTGAGATTATTAGTTCTTGAAGAAAAGGACGTATGCCGTATTACCGGTACGGCGGTAGAACGAAAGCCAACTCTCGTCTTATTGCGCAACAACAGAAAATAACGAAGGTAAATCAGGGATCTAGAGGCGGAAAAGGAGAAATACTACTAGAGTCAAGAAAGTGAAATAGTCTCAGACCGACTCAAGTTAAGTCGAGTTAATTACGGAGGAGGAGGAGGAGGCGTAGGTGTAGCGCTAGTCCCGTTTACCAGCTGAGCGAGTTGCTGCGAGGATGTATCCACGTCCATACCACTCCCATTCACAACATTACCATTCGCGTTCAGCGCCCCAGACCTCTGCAACGCGGCAATCACCTCAGGGTTCTTCATGATCCTTTCTATCGTTTCTTTCATCTTCTCCATCTGCATGTGCTGAGTCTGATTTTGCTGAGTACCAGAGGTATTAACAGCGCCGCCGAGTACGGTCTCCCTAACCAGTTTTATGACGTCCGTCTTTTGTTCTAATATTTTCTTCTCGAGGTCTGCGCGGATGGCATCGAGAAGACGTGGCAGGAGCGCTTGGGTGAGGTTTTCGAGCGATGGGGTGTGCGTTGGTGGGTAAGGTCGCGAGGCGTTAGAGGAGGAAGAAAGAGAAGAAAGAGTTTGACGGAGGGCCTGCGTTTCTTCGATATTTGCCTCTATTTGTGCTTGCATCACGCCTGTCCGAGAGTTGTTTTCTTCTATCGCTGCACGCAACTGTTCAAAATCCGGAAACCAAAAGTCAACATATAAGCTCCCAAGAAAACAACGAATACCAGACCTTTTCTCTCTCAACTTGCACTCTCGCCCTCTCCTCTTCCAACCTACTCTGCAAAGTTATCACCCCACCCAAACGCTCGTACAGCTCCGCAACCTCATTCCCCAGCGCCGTCACTTCCTTATCCATAAGCTGCATATCCTCTGCAAGTTTCTTTACTTTCTCGCCCTGCCTCACCTTCACACCGCGCACCAGCTCCTCCCGCACGAGCTCGACTTGGTTTTCTACGAGCTGGGCAAGCTCGTCTTCCCGGAGCTCTTCGTCTTGATGGAAGAGGTTCTCGAGCTCGTGGAAGGAGGACTCGAGTTTGGCTAGACGATGTGTGAGGAGGCGGAGCTCGCGATCGCGTGTATTATTGACGATCGCTGATGTAGGAGCGGCATCGCCAGCCAGAGGGGTAGGAGACTGTGCCACCGAACCAGAATCGCTCGCATATACACCATCATCACCCGTCTTCCGACGCTTCAGCCCACGCGGACCATCTGTAGGCTCCCAATCCATCAACTCCAGCTCAGGAGGAGCAGAAGCCGGCGCAGACATCCCACCACCACCAGAATGTGCACGCGCTGAGACAAGGAGCGCAACCTCTTTCATCTTTTTATCCAGTTTGTCAACTGCATCACTCAATCCATTCATCCTGTCTCGAATCTCCTCTTGTACATCTTCAATCAACTTCCTCTCCCTTTCTTTCTCCTCTTCTTGAATTGTGATTTGCTCCTTTTTAACAGGATCGTATTCCTCGGGCCGCCGACGGACCGGCCAGAAATCCAACTCAAGCACTTTTTGCTGAGCGACTCTGACACGTTCTTGTGCCGCGGCGACCTGTGTTCGCGCACTTGCCAGAGACGCGGTGACCTTTTCGCGCGCAGCAGCTGGGAGGCTCGCCGTCCGTTCGGGAGAAGCAAAAGCTTCCAATTGTTTCACGTCCGCGATTCGTTCATTCAACGCCCTCTTCGCGGCGATTGCTTCGCTCAGAAGCCTATGTAAGACAAAAGAAACAAATGAACGAACGCGTCAAAATGAATCAGTTCCGTTCATATCCGTGCTAGAAGATAACAGAAGGAAAAGAAGAGAAGGACGCACTCGATCCGCTTATCCCAAATCATCGCCCTTTCCTCATGCGTCAACCCCTCCCGCTCGAAAATCTCCGGCGTCGGTGTCGGCGCCAGGAAGGCTGGCTTTGTGGGAACGACATACGCATTGGGCTGAGGCACAGCAGCAGGCGTCGTTGCTGCAGAGAAAGAGCCAGCGAACGTCGTACTCGATGCGGCGGAGAGCGTCGTAGGTGTCGCAGGTGGAGGCATCGACGTGGACAAGCCAGTCGTAGACATGGTGCCATCCGATGTTGATATGCCAGGAGTAGCAGCAGTGTTTGAGACAGGCGCGAACGCCGTCGTGCTGCTCGCGACCGACGAGCGCGACAATGGGCTGAGAGGACGCGTAGAAAGTGCTGAAGCTGGGAGAGGCTGCGGGTGATGTTCAGATATAGGTGGTGGAGGGACGGAAGGCGAAGGGTCCGTGAGCGATGGCGGCTGAAGTATGGGAGGTATAGAGCCAGAAGAGGACGCCTGGAAGACGCCTTGGTTCTGGTCTTGTGCTGGAGGAATGGGCGCCGGAAAAGCAGGCGTAATAAGAAGCAAAGGTGTGATGACAAAATTAGTACCGAATTTGAATATATAGTCTCGATACTGTTCCTACTATGAACAACATGAAAGACTCACCGCTGGTGTTATTATCAATTTTGTCGTTGCTGCTTTCTTCTTTGATTGCTTTGGGAGGATCCAAGCCGAGGGTAGACAAGAGGGTCTTCAAGCTGGAGCTAGGTTCCGTTGGGCCCGAACCGAGGCTTGGATCACGTGAGAATAATCGGTCCAGCACGGACCCGGTTCCGTTTTGGGGTTCGTATCCCAATCCATTTCCGGATCCAGACCCGGATCCGGCGGTGTTGTTGGCGGTGGTGTCGAGGCCGCCCGTTACAGTGGAGCGTGGCCGTGAAGGATCCGGATCCGTGCGTGTGTTGCTATTAGCTCGGTCGGAATAGAAGCCCTGCCTCTCGAGTGATGGTGGATTGAAGCGAGTCGAGTCAGAGGCCCGCCGGTCTTCTCCTCGGTCCCAGCCTTTATCCTGCTCTCTACTGCTCTTCCACCCTTTGTCCAACTCCCCCCGTTCTCTGCTGCTGATATTACCGTAGCTTCCATTTGCTCTGTAGTACCCACCTTTCTCTTTCTCTTTTTCTCTTTCTCTATCCCTGTCTCTATCTCGAGAATAATCGCGTGAAGATGCTCCTGGTCCGCTGCCACTCCCGCTTTCTCCTTTCCTATACGGAGAAATCGAGCGACGTGGTCCAACGCGGTTTACAAGCGACGCTGAGGCAGAACTCCCGTACCGCTCCCTGCCCCGATCTTTGGATGCCGACCTGCTCCTTTTGCGATAGACTGGACGTAGTACCGGAGATCTCGGCTCCTCCTTAACATCCACCCGTTTTTCAGGCGTCCTCATCCTAGTTCTGCTGTCACTCATCCTCCTACCTATACTCCTACTCCTGCTTCGACTGCGACTTCTACTCTTGCGTTTCCCGAGATTCGTCACCCTCGAAGGTGGCTGGCGCGCCGAGGGCCAGTCATCGGGATCAGGCGTCGCGGGGATACGTCCGTCAGGATACTCCGTCGGCTGGATGTACGGCGAAAGTGCCGCCATACTCCAATCTGGATGATCGGGGTGTGCATAGTAGCATTTCTGAGAAGGGAAACGACAGCCTCTGGGATCTTTGAAACCGCGCTTCTGTTTCTCTGGGTTTATACGCGGATAACCCAAGTCGTTGTACCACTAATAGAATAAATAAATAAAAACAAGAATAAATGCAGAGACGCCGAGTGGATATAAGAGAAGTGTTCCTCGGGCGTCTAATAAATGATAAGCTTACTTTACATCTGACTCTCTTTCGTTGACTCGGGCCTGAAGGCGGATGAGGCATGACCTTTGGCTTCCTGAAGTACTACTGGTGATGGTAGGACGGCGCGAGCTGGACCCACAAAGCAAAATCGATAGCAGCGATCGACGGAAGCTTTCCCTTTACGGCAACCTACCCAACGGAAATAAAAAAGACAGCCCCGTCAACTTTGCTACAAGACAAGTAAAACAAAGTACAAAAATGAATGGGATGAATATTCTGAAGAGATACACGCTCTGGCCGGGGAGACTCGTGGTGTACAAACAAAGGAAGCCGCGTGTCGAATTGTGACCAAACAATGTGACCGGGAATTATTTAATTGTTGCGTTGCGAAAAGTTGAACATTCAATTCAATTCCCTTCTCTTCTCATCCTCATCCTCATTCGCTCCTCTGCGCCTCTCGTCGACGCCGTCGAGTGTCTCGTCGCCCGTCGTCGCAGTCCCGTAGCCCATCACGTCCGCAACAACTTCCTTTGTAACCTACGAGCGTCCTCGTACAGTTCGCCCAGCGACTTCAATCTCACCCTCTGCCTCAGTCAGCGTAAAGAACATGGCAAACCCCTCGTCGTCCCACCAGGACCGTGATCGTGAACGCGAACGGGTCATCCGCGAGCGCTCGCATCACCACCATCGTACCATCTCCTCTACAACGTTGCTCCTCATCCTTTCTCTCGTCCTCGCAGTCTTGGCCGTCATGCTCTCTTTGCCCGCAACCCGCGGTGGGTCTGGTTCAAGTACACTCGACGCCCTCCGTGGTGGAGGAGACCCGACGACCAACGGGGCGGGCATCTGGGGCTCGTTCTTCAACCCCCGTCGCTCAGAGGCTCTCGTCTCCCGTGAACATGCTGTTGCTAAGCGAGAAAGCGAAATCGCTCAGCGTGAGGCCGACTTGTTGGCTGGTGCTTTGATGACTTGCTCGCCATATGCTACCATAACCGAAGTTATCGAGACGATGGCGCCTGTTCAGACCATTTACAAGGAGGTCGTTCATCATACCGAAAACGCAGTTGCTGTCTCTCCCCCAGCTCCGACCTTTGTCGAGACGAACACGAGCGAATTGACAAAACGTATTGAGGATCTCATCCAGCGCGAGACTAAGGTAGCTGAGCGCGAAAAGGATATGGGCCGTCGCGAAGAAATTGTCAACCGCCGTGAGCACGACGCGCAACGTCGCGAAACGTGGATCATGGAACAGCTCATGTGAGCGCGTTTTATTACTTTTCATTACATTTTTTCGCTGACCCTGATTTTTTTCTTCCTGCTTCCCTATTTAACCCATGTAGTGCTCTCGGCAATGACCCGCAAGTGATTGAGGAGGAATACGTGATCGACCAGCCGGCAGGTGGCAAGCGCAAAGTCAAGGTACCACCACTTTCGAATCCCCGCCGCTCCGAGCTCTGAGACGAAGGGAGGGCTGTCAAGTCTCTTTCAACCTTCCGTATATTATTTCCTGACTGCCATCGAATCATGTACGGATCCGTTCCCTCTCCTTCGTCCGGGGTTCGGGACGGTTTCCGTAACCCCCGCCAAAGACAAGTCGCTGACTCGTTCTGTTTTATCCTTGTTGTTATTGTAGGTTTTTCCTCCTTCACCTTCATCGTCCGACAAAACAGCACCACGTACCGATAGACGTTCCGCGCCCGTAATGCCGCCTTCAACTCCAAGTTTCGCCCCTCCAGCCCCAGCGAGCACACGTCCTGCCGAGTTCCCTCTTCCCGTCTTCTTCAGCACGCCGAATGAGCATCCGACGATTCCGACGACGGTCACTGAGATCATATACGAGAACGTTCCCTCGGTTCCGGAAGGCGAGATGAATGAGGAAGAGACTGTCACTGTCCGAAGGACGGTCCGACCTCTTTTTCGACCTTGGTAGACGCGTGCAGCACTTTCTTGTTTCACTTTATTTGCTGGATGGACTTTCTTGACATGATTACATGAACCCCCTTTTTCTCTTTCTCGCCGTAACGCTTATCGATGTACTGTTGCTGTCTTGTCGGATGCTCTTTTACGCTTCTTTTTTTCCTTCCTCTTTCTTGTTTTTGGTCCTCGTCCTCACTTTTGGCATTCCGCGCGTTCCCCCTATTCAATTTTCCTTATATCCTCTCTTAACTCACTGGCGATACCTTATTCTTACCTCACCCTATTCTCTCACGAAACCGAACGTTCAAACGTATTTACATCGCACGATCTTTCATTTTCTTCCTCACTATACGCATTGAGTCATATCTCAAACTTAACGGATCGTCCACGTAGACAGACAGACAAGTGACAGCTCAGGATCGTTGTTAATGTATGTATGTATGTATGTACTCGCGTGTACCTGGATTACTTTTTTGTACATACTGTATTGATGTACGAAGAAGGGCTGTCCATGGACTGCGCGAGGTACGTTTTGGTTTTGAACTTGAATACATGTGCACTCGACTTTCTCCGTCGTATCCTATGTGCTGTGATTCAAGTATGGAGTGCGTACAATAACAATGCACGTAAAGGAGAGATATGCACGGCAATGATACTCTAAGTCACCGTCACCGAGCCCCATGCTGAGGTATCATTTGTCTTGTATAAGGAAATAATGTAAAATGTAGGGTGCATAAACAAGAATTAGTGAAAATGAGAGAATGAGAAAACTAGTTCGCGATTGAATAAGTCTGAAAAAAAAAAAAAGAAAGGATCGAGAAGATGAGAGTAAACAGACCGAGACACCGAGACACCGACCGCGGGGCAGCGGTGACAGCAATAACCAGAGAAAGAAAGAGTAAATAATTGGAGTATGTTCAACCCCACTTCCGCCCATTCATAACCTTGGTTGGGATAGAGGCCAGGACACCACAGAGCCTTGCGCATATTGAAATCCCAACCTGAACGACTTGAGAGTTTAAGCCCCATCTTCATCCAAGCGTCGTCTGCCCACGCTCCGGATCGCTCATCCTATGTACCCGTACGGATGGCCCGAACGAGACGCTGCTCATATCTTGCGGCGTGATGAGGATATACTGCTTGCTGTCTGATGCGTTCGCTGTGTCGATCTGCAGGTGGTAGAGATGAGTCTGAAATTCGTTTGAAGAGAGAGATGGGGACACGAAATGCGCACCATCATCTTCATGGAAATGCGCCTATTGACGGCGTCCATAAACACGTCAAACTCATCTGCAGGATGTCATCAGCACCCGATGAATATTGAGGGGAAAGGGGATATATCATACCAAGGCACCGAATAGGACACCCAATAGCCTCCCACAAAGCCAAGAGCAGACAAATCGTCGAGAACGACTTCTCCCCTCCACTCAAGCTCTTCGGATCCTTGTTCAACCCTTGCGTTGCAGCCGCGTCGTCCGTCTGGACTTTCAGCTCCAGCTTCTGCTTCTCATGGTCAAATAGAACTTTGCCGAAGTAGCCTCGATTTGCGAGGTTGTGCTGGAATTGCAGTTTCGTACGCAGCGCGATGTGCCGCCGGAAGTCATGCCAGCGTTGGAGTCGCAAGTTTAACGAGGACTTCAGCATCTAGTGAAGAGCCCAATAAAAACGTCATTCCTTTTGAAATCGGAACGTGCTAGACATGCCTTGTTCAGCGTTGTCAAGTCCTTGAGGTCTTGCTCCATCTCCTTGTGCTTTCGCTTAGCCTCTACGAGAGCTTCTTCCAATTCCTCTACTGAGGCGCCTTGTCTAAAAGACAAATAAGCAGGCCGAGAGTTGAAAAAAGCTGTGAGTGCACCTACTCTCTCTCCTGTCGTTTCAGCGCTTCATCGACCGATTTGAGCTCTCGCTCGACTTCAGTCACTTTGCGAGGATTATCCACCCTTCTGCCATGACAAAATTCTTCTGCCTGTCTGGTCCAGTTCTGTATGATATGCCAGTATGAATAGACCCTTGATGTCTGCGCCAGTTCGGCAGCCACGTACCTCATATTCTTCTTGCAACAGCCTCGCGGCCTCCTCCATTTCCTCGATCCTCGCCTGCTCTTCCTTTAGCTTAGTCTCAGCACGCTTCATCTCCTCTTGAGCTCTGCTGCGTTTCCCAGAGGCTTCGACAACTTCATTCTGAAAGTTGTAAGACAATTAGACAGAACTTGTAACAAATTAATTGCGACTGACAGTCAGATCACTTCTCTTAGCCTCAAACGCGTCTATCTGCGCCTTGATCTTGTTCGCTTCTTCAAGAAGTGGCCTTTGATGCTGCTCAATTTCGCTCTTCGCAGTTTCGAGATCTCTGAACTGTCTGATGACGTTTTCTCTCGTTTCTTCTGCTTCCTATCCGAAGACAATGGTAAGTGTAGATATGACTAGGTCTAGAAAATATAGAGAAACCTTCAGGGCTTCTTCCAAAGAGGCGATGTTGACCGGTACGTCGTCATTAAGTTGATTCTGCAAATTTCGTAAGGTCTGCTTTTGGATGAACAGCTCGTTTTCAATAGCCCTGGCATCGTTCTTAACCCAAGAATTAGTGAGATGTTGCACATGAATTACATGACATCGTACAGTGAGAATCGCACGCTGCCTGTTCAAGTGATCCAGCTCTTGTTTGCTTGCATCTACGGTGGCTTTCGCTTCCTTGAACGACTTTTCAGCTGCTTGCTTTTGCTCCTCCCAATGCCTATCATAAACACAAAAACGTTGGCATATGTCGTTGTTCATCCGAAGCTGACAAAACTTACTTCCTAAAACCTTCTGGATCATTATAGGCGAAGAATTGCTTTCTGGGATCGTTCTCTCTAAGCTCTTGTACAGGTTGAGAGTAGGAACCACCATCGCTGAAAATAAGAAATTGTTATAAGCAAGCTAGCTCCGAATGAAGGACGAGAGGAAGACATACGAATAGGCGGTGACCCTGTACAAATCTGCAGATAGTGCTACCCCACCGGCATCGCCTTTTCTGTCGCGTTCTTCCTCTGCCATGCGTTCAGCCTTTGCGCGAGTATCAGCAAGAAAAGTGCGTTCGATTCTGTTATTATTAATGAAAATACGTTTGACGTATTCATTGGAAAACTTTCGAAACATGGTTAGGAAACCGGCAAACAAAAGGATTGACAGTAAATACCTTTAAAGCCCGCAGTACGGTGAGCTTATCTTCTGGGGGTTCACCACTTCTGTAATCGAACTCTTCACTATCCGCCACGACAACCTGCATGTGGTGGCTGACATTGGGGATTAGTTTCTGACTCGTATACAAAGCAAAGAACATACTTCTGAAATTCAACCAAGAGCTTTCTCAGGATTGGTCGATCTCGAGGATCAGTAACGGCGAAGGAAGTCATCAGGCTTCCCAGTATCGCCCTCAACACCGGTGCCCAGTTCTTATCGTCAAGAGAGACGTACATGCCCAGAGGGCCGATGGGCTTCTTTCCGTTCCACTGCATTCTCTCTATCCGATCAAGGAGTTGCGGAAGATTCTTGCCGAACACTCTGAGCCTATCGAAGCCCATTGCCTTCTGGCTAATCTCATGCAACTGGCGAGAACAATGCTGAATCCCGGAATGACTGTTCTGCATGACAGTTTCCGACTGGGCTATCTTCATCTTAAGAGGGCCCGTCCTTTCATCGATTTGTCGCATCTCATCGTTGATCTGGCTACGGCGGTTTTCACGCTCGTTGATAGCCTGCTTTGCGGCTTCCATTTTGCGGTGCCGCTCTTCTTGTTCAGCCTTCTTGTCCTCTTGTAGCTTACTCGTTTCGGTGGCTATCCTTGCATTGAGGTCCTTGATCGTGTTATTTGCCGTATTCAGCTCGATCGTCATTTCTCTCTCGTTGGTCTGAAAAGAACATCAAAAGAAGGCATTCGGCGAAGAGGGAGTAACTAACTTGATAAGAGCGAATTCTCGTCTTGTTAGCCCTCATTTGGTCACTGAGTTCAGTCTTCCGGCTATTAAGATGGTCGATATCGCCCAGATCTTTGATTTCATTTTCAAATGTCGCGATCTTTTCGCTGTATCCAGCAAAGTCTTTCTGTTTGAGAAAATAGATGGAGCGTCGCAGGAGGAAAAAGTCGAGACGAATTCCTACCTTGGCCGCATCTACTTTCTCCTGAAATTTAGGTAACTTGCGGGTTTTCTTGGCTACCTCCTCGATCTTCGTTTTCATTTCCTATTAATAAATCAGTCGTAAAGTCCCATCGTAACAAAGCACGAATAAATCCGTACGTCTTCCTTTGCAGCAACGTGGGCCCACGCTTGCTCTTGTTTGAGTTCGTCGAGTCTTTCTCGTGTCTGAACCGCTCGTTGCGCAGCTTTGTACCTATTGTTTGCTTCGACGACAGCTCTTTTCAGGTCGGGTAGTGCTTCTCTCTTCGCTTCCAAGATCTTGTATGTCTTCCCTATGTTTTCAAGGCAAGTTTCGTACTCTTCGCTTAGCTGCTTGAGTTGTGTGCCTTTCAGGAAAAACTATACAGCTGGTATTTGTAACAACAAAACCCAACTCAATAAAGGAATCTACCTCATATTTGTCCGTGGGATGCGTTCCGCCAATGAACTGCCGAGCAGAATCTAATAATGGAGACATGAACGAAATGTCTATGAATAAAATATGCTACCCATTACCTTGGGTTAAAATATTCATTGGGTTGTCCACTTGAATATTCATATGATCCAATACCCTCGCCAGCTCTTCCTTTTTCGTACTGATGGTCTTGCCGTCCTTGCTCTTGATCTTATAGCTGCTTGATCCAGATTTCGTGAAGTTTCGAGTAACGATGATGGATTTGCCGTAGACTTCGGATTTGTATGCCTCATCGCCCTCGTTCTTAATTACTACTGTTACCTCAGCCCAACTAATGATAATTTAGCGCCGGGAAATGCAAGATGTCATTGAACATACGTTTTGCTCTCTTGGATGAAAGATTTGAGGCCACTTCCGCGGCCTGTCACGGCAGCTTTTCCGCCCAGAGCGATAGTCAAAGCTGTGAGCACGGCACTCTTTCCACCTGAAGTTTGCTTCGTCAACGATGAAGGAGAGCACAGAATGAAAGCGCTTACTTCCGTTGTGTCCTATATGCAGATAAGTTAGTCACCATTCATACAAAACAATAGCTCTCTTACCAATGATAAAGTTAATCTGGGGTCCAAAAACGAACGACAGTCGCGAGTGGCACATGAACTGTTGCAGTTCCAATGACTGAATAATGCCATATTCCGCGATTCTCTTGAATGAAAAGAAATAAAGGGAGACTGAGCATCTGCTGCGCCATCAATGCTGCGGAAGTAGCATACCCCTTTGTACCGTTGTTTCGCCTCGATGGAGGCCAATACCTTGCCGCGATACGTAGCCTCGAAATGCTTGTCCTCCTCAGTTTCTTCTTCTCGGACGTGGTCGTCGTCATCGTCGACGCGTTGACGCTTGGTGGACGACAAAATTTCCGCCGTCTCAGCATCACTTTCATCATCATCAGATGCTCTACGTTTTCTCATTCCGATAGAATGCTCAAATGCTGCAAAGCCCGGGGACTGTATCGGAAGAAAGAAGAAAGAAGAAACGCATCCTCGTTAAGCACGGGAGGGCTCGAATCACGTTATGTCACAAGCGTGACGTCGCGTTGCTTTCGCATGTTGAAAGCCGCGTTGTGTCTTGTCTTTCTTTTCAACTTCAACTGTCGATCCAGCAACTGGCCGACTCACGACATCTACGATGTTTAGCAATTTCAGAAAGTCAGATGCCAGCGTTGCTGTTAAAGCAGATCCGCCTTCTCGACGGCAAAGTCGTAACTTTGCCGACATGGGCACGATCACGCCTCGAAGGCAATCCATGGCAAACGGAATTGCGAGTTCGGCGTCGCTCATGTCGTCGCGGACGCCTCGACCGTCGCTTACTGGACTGCCTCAAATCTCGCCTTCGAGACTGACTGCTTTAGCACCTCCTCCAACTGAAGGTCCTTCTCGTTCTGCATCCATGCCTTTTGACTGGGAAGCCGTGAAGCTCAGAAAACCACCTCCGTATGGAAGTCCTATGGAAGGTGCGCGAGCCAGGGCGGCTCGGAAAAGTGAGGCAGGTCTCAGACCTATTAAGCGTGCTGTCAAGCGTCCGAGCTTGTTCAAAAGGTAAACGTGTGCATACTTTTTTCTGTTGTAGACCCGTTTACCAACCCGTGGCTTAGAATCACATCTCTACCGAGCAGGATCGTGGATGAGATTTCAATGTTTCCTCATAATATTCCGCTGCCGGATCCAAAACCATCTGCTTGGATAATCGGCGGCGCGATGCACGCCATAAACCTCTTTGTTCGTATTTCTCAAGGTCGACAGGTGGCTGAGGAGGAACTACCTTGGGCAGACCTATATAGTGAATCTAGAGGCACAAGTTGGTTCGACTGGGTACGTGTTATCTATATCGAATGCGAGCTTGGAAGAAGCTTACGAGAAGCAATTAGACAACTCCTGTTACCGTCCTGCTCATTGCAGCTTCTTTCTACAACGCCTTCCGTCTTCTATCGCAAAATCGCGTCTACTTTCTCCACCACAAAACAAATCTCGTGAACTCTCCACGCGCCTGTTTCGTTGACGCGCAAATCGATCTCACCCCTCCTGAAGTCCCTTCCCTCGTTCGCCGCGTTCTCTCCTGGTTGTGGTACCAGTTCAACGTTTCCTGGCGCTTCCTATTGAACTTCAAACCGCCTGCTCCACGCGTCGCACAGGGTGCGAAAGTCGAACGCGTGCAGCAGTTAAGCGTATGGGAGCCCGGCGAACTGGAGTTAAATCTCTTCTCGGTCTATTCTCCCGCACACTCTTTCCTGTGGTTTGGGACGACAGGATCAAATTGGATCTTGATGTTCGCAATTATGGGTATTGTGGGGCTTCAGGTCAGCTTTCCTGCTTGGCCTGTAAAAAAGCGGCTTGCTGATGTTAACTATTTTTATCAGACCCATCTCCTTGCCAACAGCTACGCAGGGCTGCTTAAAGACAAGATGATACTTTCTGCTGAAGTCATGCACGAGTACAACGACAAGGCAAATATGGTTCACCTCGCCATTATTTCCTACTTTCTGACGCCTACCTCTTTATTCGCAGTTTGTCACGCCTCGTCTCAATCCCGTCCGCTACGACAAAGCTGTCATGACGCATCAAGCCGAAGTCGTCGACTATTGGACCGAATACGAGTAACCAAAACGGACTACAAAGTATCAATTAAGGTGCTCACAAGCCAAATTTCTCTCGAACTCGAGTCGAGATGGAGATCTCCATCCAATCTTTTCTTTTTTATCACCTTCAGCTGCTGCTTAATAAATGCTGTGTAAACCCGCTTGCTTAATCTACCTTTCTCTTTCTCACTCCACTCCTGATTCTGCTCTGCTATGGAAAACTATCTCGCTATTATATGCAATCCTCTGCCTGTATAAATACATAGATTACCGTGGACGATGAAAAAATTGAGACGTTAATGCATTTTGTCTCCGTGAGACTTGGGTATGAACGTATCGAAATGATACGTGTGTAGTCTGTAAATAACGTGTATGAGACAGACATACATACTACCCACCATGTAGCGATTACACATGAAATTCGCTCTCTCAACGAGCCCCTGGACCTCATCCGGATCTTGGCCTGCTCAGCGATTCGCATCTCGCTCCCAGTCAATGTCAGCTCCAGCATTTGAGAGATGCGAGCCAGACGAAAGATCTCCCTAGGCAAGAAATCGTGATTCATGATACGTGCTTGCCAGCGGGTGGCATTTGACAATCCAAAGTCCATGATCGACCTGGGACCAGGTCAAGATTGAAAGATCACAATTGAAATTCCGAGGTGCGTCGCGTCGCGATCGTCAATAGTTATACATAAGTGATTCCAGTAACGTCTGAAAGGCGATTTCAAGACATCCTGGCGGGATTAGACCCATCTATGTACGTCCGATACAAGTGAATAAAGAACACCCATTTCAAAAAGCAAACGCATCAAGTTCAAGTTCAAGTTCAAGTTCCTATCAAATATCGTGTATAGCTACGTATATCCACAAGGAAGAAACAGCAAAAGCAAAGCAACCCAGAACAGAACAAACAAACAAACAAACAGTAAATACATTTGCACAAAACGAAGCATCCCGGCGAAAAACAGATCAACTTTGTCCAAAACAACAAAGTTAGGGAGAGAAGAAGCTTGGATGTCCATTAAGGAAAAACGGGTTCAAAAACGAAAAAGTAAGGAAAAAGTACTAATTGGATTATGATTTTGAATTATCTGTGTCAGAAATGGGTGAAGTGTCCGAATGCGAGGCAGCAAAGACGGGGAAAGAAAGGTCCATGCATTTGCAGATGAAAGTGATGTGGAAAGTCGGATGGGAGGAGGGGGCGTGTCAAGATGATTATAGTAGTTGAAAAAGTCAAATCGTTCACATCAGCGTCATGTATCGTCTCTGGAATTCAACACATTCCCTTCCATCGATTCATCTCGTTTTCCTTTCCGTCATTCTTCTCCTGAATCAAACCGAATATTAGTTTTTCGTGGCGTCTAAGTAAATAAAAGGCGTGGTTTCGTTGCTGTTATTCATTTTCGTATGAGCCGTTCCTTCGTCAAGTTTCTTGATGAATGAAGTCGAGTAGACAAGTCGTGGACGCGCCGGTTTACCCGAAGATGGCGGTCAAATCCGAGAGTATACCCTGCACGCCGTCGTTGCCTGTCGGCGCGCTCTGGTATCCATCGTTCGGCGATACGCCAGACGTGTCGTCGTTCGCGGATACCGTGCTCGTATCATCGTTCTGCGACACCGTAGAGCCGTTGTTACTCGAGAGTCCGCCTTGTCCCCACTATTGAAAAAAAGCAGCGTGGGTCAGTCCGCGTACGGTAACAATTCATCATCAGAAATAGAAAAAATGACGGCAAGGGTATGAGATGTATGAACAAAATGAATGTGAGCAGAAGGTTGGTTCGGCAACGAGGATGTACGAAATTAACAAAGCAAACATGAGGAGGGAAAATCCCACCTGATACTGCATCGCCCCGCCCAACTGGACATTAACCGCGGTCTGCAACCACGAGCTGTACGCATCTGTAAGCTGGTCATCCGACACGCCGATGCTTGCAGCATTCGCCGTGCCCGAGTCTTGCCTCTTCACTTTAGCACTGCTCGTGGAGGTAATGTTCCCCGTAGTGGTTGCATTGAATGGCGTATTCGTCGAATTGAAGGGGACGAAGAACGGTAAATTGTTTTGCGAGACGAGACCGAAGGCCGTAAGCACCGCGGGTTTGCCAACTCTGTATGGTAAAACAGATTGAAAAGAAAGAACCGTGGTCAGCGATTGCATCCGGAATGGGTAACCGAGAATTGAAATGGCTATGCGGTAAGAAAGATAATGATAAAATAAGAGTGATCCCGTCAGGTTCTAGTGGCATCCCAATATCGCTATCGGGTTCTGGAGCCTTCGGGTCGGACTACAAAAGCCCGATCCGTGTACACTAACGCATTTTGGGGGCGTCACGATGGACTAAAGTGTCAACAGCGAGGGAATATGGCGGGAGAAAGAGGAAGGTAAAGGCACAAAGGGCAGCCTGATGAATAACCGTACTCACTGTTGCGCAAGCTCGGCCTGCAATTTGATCCATGCATTCCCTTCCTCAACAGTATTGTTGAACGCCGGAAGATTGGGGTCCGGACCGGCGACAGTGTAGTTATTCTGGTCCGGGAAGAATTGGCTATTATGGTAGGGTCCAGTCCGAATCATAATATTCCATCACAGGGATGTCGACAACATAGCAGGGCCCACATGCATTGCGGGCAGGAATCCGAAAAGAATTGTCCAGCCAAGGCAACGCCGATGTACGCCAGAAACAGGAGCATGCGGAGACATTAGAAGATCAAAGTCATTCATCAGCTTCGGGCGCTTATCTTTTATGCTAGAAGATATGGGTACTAACAATGAGCCGAATCCAATAGTCGGGATGTTCAGTATATCTTGCGAATCTACGCCTGATGACCCGTCAAACGCGGGACCTACGGTCGTACCAACTGTCGGATCAGATTGCCCTATGTTTTACGCAGACCCCAGAACGGATGAAACAAAGTGAGCATATGGCATGCGGATGATAGATCAAGTGAGAGATATTGAAAGAAGGATTCAATACATACGGGCGGCAATCCATCGTCCCCGGATGCGAATGCCATCGCCACTCTCGAGCAGTGCGCGCTTCTTTACCTCGCGCGTCTTCTTGCGCTTCTCCTTGACCTCATTGAGAAGTCGTTCATTCGTTAAGGGCTTGATGTTGCGCTTTCGGCGCTGCGGAGTCGCCGACACCGTTGGAGCAGGTGTGAGCGGGAAGAGCTTCGGACAGTCCGCGCACGGGAAGCCGCCTGCGCCGCTCGAGACAATGTGGTTCGGGTCGACGCTCTGAACATGTGCCCCGACGTCCGCGTGCCAACTGGTGATCGTCGTCGTGTTGCACACGTTGCTCGCAGCAATGGAGCTGCTGCAGCGAGGGTCGTTTGCAAGCTCCCAAGCGAGTAAAGCAGGACTGTCCACATAGCGCGAGACGACTTGAGTAGTGTAATTCTTGAAAATATTGACGATCGTCTCGTTAAGGTAGAACGTATCATGTTGTCTCTCCGCACCAAATTCGCGGACGTATGCGTCCATACCACCTAAGAGATGAAACATGGACGAATTCAGTTAGTCGATATCATTCTGATGTTTTGATATTTTCTTTCCGACGAGTACGGGCAAGGACGGAAAATATGCATACCAAAATCATTCGATAGGAAGTTCCTCGGTAAGGAGTTGTTCGTGCCTACTGTAACATCTCTTCGCCCGAGAGAGCCATCAACAGGGACAGCTGTGGTGTTATCGAGAAGCGGTCGGGGGTTCCAGTTGTTCGTAAGGGAAAGAATGAGCAAGATTCCGGCATCCTCGGCTGCTTTGACAACCATGTCGAGCTTCTGCAGACCATCAGGGCCAGTATTGACGGAAGTCGTCCCGTTCTGAATGACCTGGAACCATGTACCGTCTTCGGGAATTTCGTCGACGTCATTAAACGCCCACGTGCGGACAACTTTGATGCCTGCAGAGGCGATGTTCTCGATGGTCTTGTTGATGTCCTCCTGCGTGTTCAAGGACGGCAACCAGTATGCGTTGGTGCCCACGAACGTGAAAGGCCTAAACGCCATTGTCAGAAACAATGACGAAGAAATAAGAATAAGCAGGACTTACTCGCCATTCCTGATGAAGCGACCATTCTCGATCTCGACGAACTTGCCATCATTATTCCGTCTCGTCTTAGTGGTCGGAGTGGGAGTCAGGGCCGACGCACTGGCAACAAGAGTCGAGAAAGCAAGAGACCAGAGAGCAGTAGAACGCATTGTACGTGCTCGACGGGCAGCACGAGAGTTCTACAGCACTCTGAATGGGACGGAGGAAGGGTCCGACAGAGGTCCTGCGAGGGCCATGGTACGGTATTTATTTGAACAAGGGCTAGGCTCAGAGTAGATCTCACTCAGTGCAACACGAGGGGTCCTGCGAGAAGTTCGATGCGATCATGGCCGTCGCGTCTTCTCGCCTTCTTTCGGCAAATAATGATCACCGTGATTGGCGCTATTGTTTATGTAATATACTCCCTCTTATGTATTCGATCGACGGTGATCGACGTCGGTTGTCTCTCTCTCGTCTTCTCTGTCGCCGCCGCTCACCGCCGCCGACGTCCCCGACGTCCGACGCAATGCAGCGGCTCGTCTTCAACATCGCGCGATCTCAATCTAAGCTAAACGTCGGACGATGCACCGCATGGCACGGAGTACACATTTCTAGTCGACGGTTGTTGAGTACATCTCGGAAACCACCTAAGGATTCAAGTTCTCCGCGACACACAGACAACAACAATGGCGGCGGATCTGATCCCACAAACTCACCGCCTCCAGACCTTGACGCGCTTGGTATTCCGCCAACGAACTTCTCAATACCGACTCTCACAGCACTCAACTTCTGGTATCGATTCGCAAAGTTCTCTTTCATCGGTCTTGCTGTTCTAGCAGGCGGGACGTTTTCTGCACTTGAAGGAACGCACCTTTGGGTCGAATATTTCGGGATTGCATCTCCTTCTGATTCTGATGGTGAGCTTATGCGATGGGGGTGGATCAAGGAGGCAGAACGTTGGACGGGAGGCGCAAATGGCGGCACAGACCCAGCACTTGGAACGAAGGCCAGGTATGCCCTCCGATCGGCTTGGATGACACAGAATTGGGGCACGGGCGCGCAAATTATCAGTGATAATGCACTTGCACAAGCTCAACAGAGCCCAAATAAAGCCATCGAGGCGCGTTTGGAATTCTCTCATGATTTCCTATCTTTAGCGCTGTCGCTTGCGGAAGAGAAAGAGAGAGCGGGGAAACCACTGCGTCCGGAAACGATCAGCGAGATATTGGTGAGGAAGGCCGCTACACTTGAGAGAATCGGATCGAAAGGCGCATTATACGATGCTCGGGCAACATATGAACGTGTTTGGGATGCACAAGTGAAACTTGACGCCGATGCGGAAGAACGAGCGCGTCTTGCTCTCAAGCTTGGTGACGTGAACGCCCGTCTCGGAGATTCGGAAGAGGCACGTTCATGGTGGTCACAGGCACTGCAACTTGCTTCTTCCCCAAGCAATTCCGCCTTTCAAAGAACATCCGATATGATAACAACGTTGGATAACACTTCACTTCCCAAACTTCCAGAACGCCTTCCAGACTCTCCACACGCCCAACGTACCATAGCAGCGACCTTATCCTCACTTTCTGCACTTCTTGCTCAGTCGGGTCAGCTCACTGACGCGAAGGCCATTCAAGAGAAAGGTATCAGGCTCATCCTCCCAGTCCTCATTGCATCAGAGGAAGGTTTGAAGTTATCGTCACCATCCTCACTATCTCAAGAATCGAGCGCGTCTGTTGGCGAGGAAACCTCAAAAGTATCTGAAGTAAACACGGGCAAATCGGCGCCTCAATGGTTGCACAGTCTATTCCTCCAACACCGACTCTCCCTCCTGACTCTGCACCGCGCAGAGGTCAACCACGCGCTGAAATCTTCGTCTTCCGGACAGACACTCAAAGACCTCGTGAGAGCGGCGATAGAAGCAGAAGAAGTTATCTTCAGGCTGACCGCCTCCTCTCCTTCTGCTTTAACCTCTCCCGAATCGTCCTCCGAGACACCCGTGCACAAAGCGCAACTCGATGAAAACTATTCAAAATACCGTACACTCGAAGGTCCCGCGAATAGTCTGCTAAGGGACGCTCGACGAACTGCTCTTCACGCGTGGACGCTCTCCGGGATCCTACACGAGAACGCCTCATCATCCACATCGTCTTCTTCCCACTTTTCCACATCCTCCACCACTCCACTCGAAACAAGCGCATCTCTCTGGGGCAAGCTCTTCTCCTCCAGCGTCCCTCCTTCCTCCCCCTCCGTACACCAGCAACAAGAAGCCGAGAGGAGGGATAACGAACGATGGGCGGCGCTGAGGTGCTACGCGCGCGCCCTCGCGTGGGCGGGTGCGGATGATAAAGTGTCGTACGAGGCGTACGAGAAGGGCGAGGAGCCCGAGCCGAGTAGGGAGATGCTACCCAGTGAGTGGAAGACGCTTTGGGAGGGGTATATGCGGACGAGGGCTGCGTTGCTTGCGAGTGTGGACAGCGCTATTGCGCAGCAGGAAAAAGAGGACGCGAAGGATGAGAAGCAGCCTTGAGAGGACTGTTCTTCGGTATTGCTTTCACGAGCTGGAGTGGGCATTCCTTGCAGAGGCTTGCCTTATTTCTTTCTTCACCTCTTTCGATGCGTCCGGTATCTCTATCTTCTCCAGCTTCTCCGCCATCTGTATTATACTGACATTGCGCTGTGCTCTGACTATTGAATCCTGATTTTTTTTGAGGGACAATGCAGTCTCATTCTAATTATAACGCGCTCTCGATGAATTGGTTTATAATCTAAAAGGCAAGATAAACAACATCCAGCCGCTCGCTCGCTACCGCAATGCCATCAACTTAACCCGTCAGCGCCGCACTGGAACCTAATCAACACACTATTCGAATTTGATTTACAAAACAGGGCTCGCCTCAGCCTCGCCCATACCTGTCCATACCCGAATGGAAGATCTAATTAATCTCGAAGTCAAGAGTTAGTAAGTAGGATCGGCGGACATATCGTAAAGAAACGTAAAGATCAACAAGGCCTACGTACGACTGCCTAAGATGAGATGAGCGCATCAAGACATCAGATTCATGCACTAGAACCGACTGCTTTGAAATTCGTTTGTTTTCCGTGAGCAGATGCAGATGAATGAAGAAAGATCAAAAGCTAATCTCAAGCGAATTTTGATATAGTATAAAATGCGCGGTAAAGAATAAGAAAAGTGGCACGTAGGCGCCGCACCTCTGTGTGTGTGTGTGTGTGCGCGCGCGTCTGATTTTAGGGAAGGAACTAGTACTTCTACTGAAGTTCTCTAACCATCTGTGGTCCTTCTTTTATTTTGTTTATCTCGTGCAGACACAGGGTGATCAACCGGTCGGCGCCCCGCTCACGGTCTTTTGGCATGAGTAGACGTGGCGAAAAAAAAAGCATCAAGAGCGGTCCGTCTGGCTCGAGCACGACGAAAGGAGATGGCGGCAGAACGAAGTAAATCTTCCGGCTCGTTCGTGTGCAGTGAGATGGAGATAAGGATACAGCAGCACGTACTAAGCACCCCAAAAGGGAGAAAAAGAGCGTTAATTAAGAAGAGACGAAAAAAAAAAAAGCAGTATAGAAAGCGTTCACCAATCAACGACAGCAAAAACAAAGCAAGGAGCCCTCCAACCCAGCTTACCAGCCCATCCCTGTCCTATTCCCATTTCTCGAGCTTCCAGGCGCACCATTAATATTACCGAATGCATTCCAACTCCCAGCCGTAGCCGAAGCCGCAGCCCCATCCGCATTCCCTAAATTTCTTTTAAAGGGTCTTACGGGCATCCCATTATTCCTGTCATGCACGATAAGCTTAAGCGCGGATCCCAGATGGTTGGGGTACACGGCGGGACTGTTGCGCGCGCGCAGCTTGGCTTCGAACCGCGCGACTTTGTCTTGTGGGCCGAGGAGGTTGAAAGTGTTCTTCTAATCCACAACAAAAAAAGAAGGAAGTTGACCAGTTATTTAAGTTATCATCATACTTCAAAGGAAGAAAAGGACGTACTTGGAGATTTGCCATCCGAACTGCACGCGCTTCATCGCGCATCTTCATCAGCTCTTTTCGGCGTGCCAGTTCTTTAACCCTACGTCCAAGTAAGTCAATTCATTCTCTATAGCAGCCATCATCAAAGAAAGAAAGAAAGAATGAAACAAACAAACCTCGAGTCCGAACCAGCCCTCGCTGTAGGCGTCCCAGTCTTGAACAAGCTATTATATATATCCGGGCTCGTCAAATCAACATCAGACGTCTTCGGAGCTGGGGGTTTGCGAGGAAGAGACGTATGAAGCGGTAAGTCACTAGGATTCGCGGTGCTAATACTCGCAGATGGCCCGGCCTTTGCGGTTCCAACAGCCGCAGCGGGAGCAGGAGCGGAGACCGAAGGGGTTGAGACTCCCGAAGAAGGTGCTGTGGACGTAACGCCAGCGAGGGTCTTGTTCTTCTTGATTGGAGGTAGTTTACGGATTTTAAAGGGTGGAAGTGTGGACGGTGCGCCTTCTTTTGGTTGGCTTGCCTGAGCAGATGCAGTGGATGATGATTGCGCAGGCGCCCCAGTTGCCCCTGATTGAGTATCAGGCGGAGGGTTAGCTTCTGAGACCGTCTCCCGCCGCCTCTTAGTGCCCGCTTTCGCGTCACCAGCAGTCCCAGCAGGAGGTGCACCAGCAGAAGCAGGAAGCTTCCTCTCATCCTTGATCATTATCTCCCCAATCCCACCTCCTTTCTCCTTGGCGCCCTTCCCTCTTCCCTTCGTACCTTTCTTCCCCGCAGCACTCTTCCTCGCTGGCGGAGAGTCATCAACAACGAAGTCCTCGTCATCTTTGTCATCCTGCTTCTTCCCAGCATCGACGTAATCGTCGTCTTCGTCTGAGTAGATCGCCATGGTTTTCTTCTTGAAGCTGCGCCGACGCGAATAAGGACCGGGCACGGGTGTCGGTGCACGATCTGGGATGTCGATGTCCATCATGTCGTTTTGGGGTGAACGATTGATCACGTTCACGTTCTCGTTGTCTTCGAAGAGTTTGTCCGGATCCGGAGCGTTTGATTGACTCGTGCTGCTGCGTCTGCGCCTGAGGCTCGGTCGCCTTCGTGCGCGCTGTTCTGTGATTGGATCAAGTAACTTGAGCCATCATGCAACCACAGGAAAGCTGACCAGATGTACCAGGTTCGATATCCTCCTCTTCCTCTACCTCGCTTTCAGGAGGAGACTCGTAGTCGTCCTCGTCCTCGTCGCTGACCACTTTCCGGCGTGATTTTCTGCGCGATGCGGACGAAGGCTCAGCTTTCTATACATAAATATCACAAGTATGCGGCGTGAGTATGTGAAACTAATGCTAAACGTGAAATTATAAGGTCAACTCTGAATATGTTATCGTACCTCGTTGGTTGATCTCTTTCGGATTTTGCTCGGCTTGACGTTCGATTTCGTTGCGGGCATATCTTTGAATATGGCGTTCATCAATGATTACGGAAGTGGTCAAGTAGCATAGTAGGTTGAGGGGTGACGAAGAATAATGTGACCCTCCGCGTCCTCGATGGTCACAATCACACTCTCCGCTCCGGGCAAACCTGAATGAAGGCTGAATTACTTTGGGCACGATGCTCAAAGCGCTTTCACCCTGCCTGCGCCCACCGCCGACGCGCAGCTTCTCGACATGGCTCTACGCAGCATCATGTCGTCGTCGTTGTCTATCACCTCAACCGCAACACCGACGACTGTCCACGGTCCAAAAACCATCAACGATCGAAGTCCTCGGTACGCACTACCCAACGGACGAATACACGAACATCACACCCGCCATCCTCTCGCGGCTCGACTCAAATCTACTCACCAACCCCGCACACCCACTCACAACGCTCAAATCGCACATCGAGTCCCACTTCAGCGACTACGCGCATTTCGGTGCGAGCGCGTTCTCGCCGCTCGTCACCCCGAAGCAGAATTTCGACGATCTGAGCTTCGCGCCCGACCATCCCGGCCGGAGCGTGACGGATAGCTACTATGTTAATAAAGAGCTGATGCTCCGCACGCATACGAGCGCGCATGAAGTGCAGGTCTTCGCATCGGGGTACAAAAAGTGGTTGCTCACCGCCGACGTGTTCCGGCGGGACGAGATCGACGCGAGTCATTACCCGGTCTTCCACCAAATGGAGGGTGCGCGCTTATGGAAACACAGTCATGCGGAGAGCGTTAAGCCGTTGGAGGAGGAGAACGAACGTCTCCGCGCGGAGCTGACAGCCGAGAACCTGCACCTGGAGGACCAAACGCGCGTCGACGAGGAGAATCCGTACCAACCCTACCACGACCCACAGCTCGCGGACCTCGTCACGCAGAACCTCAAATACACGCTCTCGCTGATGCTGTTCAAGCTCTTCGGCGGCGTAGCGGACGCGTCGAAGTCGAATCCGCTGCAGATCCGCTGGATACCTGCGTTCTTCCCGTTCACGTCCCCGAGCTACGAGGTCGAGGTGCTCTTCCGGGATAAATGGCTCGAGATACTGGGGTGTGGTGTCGTCCAGCAGGCCACGCTCACTAACGCCAGTACGTCGTCACCCTCCACCTTCTCTATTTCAACTTCTAATAGATATATTATGCTCGTTAGAGGTTGACAACGAGATCGGCTGGGCCTTCGGGCTGGGGCTCGAGCGCATCGCCATGATCCTCTACCAAATTCCTGACATCCGCCTCTTCTGGTCCTCCGACCCGCGTTTCCTAAATCAATTCAAACCAGGCGATATCACTTCCTTCAAACCTTTCTCCAAATACCCCGGATCGTGGAGGGACGTGAGCTTTTGGTTACCCAGCGCTGAGGAAAGGACGATGCAAGGGAAGTTCCACTCGAATGATTTCTGTGATCTTGTGAGAGTCGTTGCTGGGGACTTGGCGGAGGAGGTGACGCTGGTGAGTGATTTTTGGGTCTGATATAGAACGTTATTGATTGCCTCTTTTTTTATGCAGATTGATCAGTTCAAACATCCGAAGACCTCGAGGGAGAGTATGTGCTTTCGAATCATGTTCAGGTCAATGGAGAGGTCCGTGCCCTCTTCTGTCTTGCAAACTATCACTGCCTTTACTCACCTATGTTTAGGAATCTTGAAGGCACAGAAGTGAACGCCCTCACTAACGACATCAAAGAACGCGCCATGAGAGAAATGGGAGTAGAGATTCGTTAATTGCAAAGAATATTAGTATGTAACGGAGGGGGAGAAACTATGCGTTGAATTCGTAGGGATATTGAAGCACAGAGATCGCGCGAACATGTGTGTGTGTGTGAGAGGGAGATTGCCAACCACCGTCAACTACCTTCTAGAGAGTAGCGTAACGTCTATGAAGTCCATACAGCGTACAGAAGCTATGAAGACGCAGACTCAGACTCAGATGAGGAAGGCAGCTCATGAAGGCGGCTCGGAGGCCACCCCGACCTGCGCAGCCCGCAACGTCCTATCCTTAATCGTATATCCCGTCTTCTGGCAATCGATGACGGTTCCGGGCTTCCTGCCCGGAATTGGCGCCTGGTAGAGCGCCTCGTGGCGGTTCGGATCGAACGCATCGCCCGTCGGATCGAAGGGCTTCACGCCGTACTTGAAGAGCGTCTGCAACAGAAGGCGGTGCGTCATCTCGACGCCGTGGTGCAGCTCGCGGAGGTAATCTGAGGCGGATTTCGTCGTCGGTGTTGTTGACGATGCGTCCGATGATAGTGTCGAGGAAGATGAAGGAGCAGAAGATGATGATGAAGCCTCGGACTCGGAGGAAGACGCAGATTGGGAAGCAGCGGCGGATACGTCGTTCGTCTCCGCCTCAGACGGTTTCAGAGCGCTCTCCGGGACGGACTTGAGCGCGAGCGAGAGCACGTCAACTGTCTCCAGCAGGTCGCCCGCGAAGCGCGTTATAGCGAAATCCTTCGTTTGTTCCTTCTCCCTCGCAGCGTTTCGCTGGAGGTTGAGGAAGTCGGCTTGTAGATAGCGTAATCGACTCTGTTCAGTAAGGGTAGTCAGCAAAAAGGCCTAAAGTGAATCTGTGTGGTACGCACTGTGAGGTCGGCGACATCGTCCTCTTTTGATTTGAGCTTCTTCAAGCAGTCCGAGTGAGCGTCTTCGCCATTCTGCTGGCTCTGCGCAGAATCGCTCTCCTCTTTTGAGCTGCTTCCCTCCTCTCTTTTCTCGCTTTCAGTCTCGACACTCTCACCAGACTTCTTCTTCTCTTCAGTCCCATTCCCATTCTCATTCTGCTCCTGCTCCTGTTGTGTCGAATAGTGTCTTATTAACCCAGAACGGGGAGCAAGCGCACGCGCCGCATGAGCGCGAGACAAGGAGAGATGAGCAGACCGCCGAGCCGCAGTGCACTGATGAAAAAGAGAGACTGCTGCTGTTCTGCTCATTATTTAATCACCAGCAGCGTCGAGGTGAACTGAAGGCAAATGTCGCCAGCAACTCAGATCCAAATTTTTGTTGTATAATGTGATTACGGCATCAGATGTATTTGTCATTCATGAGCTCATGCTTGGAACTGGAACTGGAACTGGAACTGGAGATGCGAGAATAATAACGGACGACTGCGACGACCTCGAGATTCAAATTTTCGAGGATACATGTAGATGGGCATCAGCACAACAAGATTAATCCTCGTACGCACGATGGCTTCCTCTGCACCGACGACGGCCAACATCATAGATGGCACCGCTCTCGCAAAGTATGTGTTTAGCTGAAATACTCATGCATTCTCATTGATTGGACAGATCGATCCGGGACACCGTCGCACAGAAAATATCATCTCTCAAATCTACATACCCGCGCTTCGCACCGCAGCTCGCCATCATCCAGGCCGGCGCGCGCCAGGACTCTTCGATCTACGTGCGCATGAAGGCCAGAGCCGCGGCGGAAGTGGGCATCAAGGTCAAACATGTCAACCTCCCTGCCGAAACGAGCGTGGAGGAAGTCGTCGAGCAGGTGAGGCTGTTGAACGAGGATGACGACGTTAGTGGGATTCTGGTGCAGCTCCCGCTGGGTGAACGTGTCGGTGCGGACGGGGAGAGGAAGGTCACGGAGGCTGTTAGTCCTGAGAAGGACGTCGATGGGTGCGTTTACCTCCTCATCTTTTCTTTTTAACAGAGAAATAATTTGGTAGATTCAACGCGTATAACATCGGACGTTTGGCGTCCAAAGCCTCCGATCCGTTGTTCTCACCGTGTACGCCGGCGGCATGCATAGCGCTCCTCGAGGCCACCGGCGTGGAAATCTCAGGATCGAACGCTGTAGTCCTCGGGCGCAGCGACGTCGTTGGCAACCCCGTCGCGGCGATGCTCCGTAAGAAGGACGCGACTGTCACTCAATGCCATAGTCGTACCAAGAACGTACCCGAGATCGTGCGTAAACTCAGAATATAAACATCGCAGTACGTACGGTCTGATATTAATTGCGTTCTTCAGCTCAAAACGGCGGACATCGTGGTAGCTGGTATCGGTAAAGCCGAATTCGTGAAGGGCGAATGGCTCAAGCCAGGTTGCATAGTCATCGACGTCGGGATTAACTACATTCCAGGTCTGTTCTCTCTCCTACACTACTTCAACGTTTCACTGAATTGATCTCAATCCCTAACAAAGATGCCTCGAAGAAATCCGGCCAACGTCTAGTCGGCGACGTGGACTTCACCTCCGCCTCCCCAGTCGCGTCGTACATCACACCCGTACCGGGTGGAGTGGGCCCAATGACAGTAGCGATGCTCATGTCCAACACATTCGCAGCCGCCGAGCGCCTCTTCCTCGCCTCGCGCTCCAGACGCGTCAAGCCCCTCCCACTAACGATCCTTGACAAAGTGCCCAGCGACATCGAGGTCGCCATGTCGCAGACACCCAAACCCATCACTACACTCGCCTCCGAGGTCGGCCTGCACGCGGACGAGCTAGAGAGCTACGGGAAGTACAAGGCGAAGGTGGACTTGAAGGTGCTCCAGCGGTTGGCGCACAGGAGGGACGGGAGGTACGTCGTCGTCTCCGGGATCACGCCGACGCCGTTGGGAGAGGGCAAGTCGTCGACGACGATCGGGCTCGCGCAGGCCATTGGAGCGCATTTGGGGAGACCGGCGTTCGCGTGTGTGCGCCAGCCGAGTCAGGGCCCGACGTTTGCGATTAAAGGCAGTACGGCCGGTGGCGGATACAGTCAGGTCATTCCGATGGATGAGGTGGATTCATTTTGTCTTCATCTGGAGTCAATGGCTGATTTTTATTTATTTATTTTAGTTCAACCTGCATCTTACTGGAGATATCCACGCCGTCACTGCTGCGAACAACTTGCTCGCCGCTGTCTTGGATGCACGTATGTTCCACGAGGCCACTCAATCCGACAAGGTAGCGTATTCAAATACCAGTTATCCAAATGATAAATAAACATATTGAATTCCCTTGCCAGGCACTATACAACCGCCTCGTCCCAAGCGTCAAAGGCAAACGCGTATTCGCCCCTCTCATGCTCAAGCGCCTCCAAAAACTCGGGATCGACAAGACGGACCCAAACAGCCTCACGCCCGAGGAGATCACGCGCTTCGCGCGGCTGGACGTCGACGCGGAGACCATCACCTGGAACCGCGTCATCGACACGAACGACCGCTTCCTCCGCAAGATCACCATCGGCAAAAACCCGACGGAGCAGGGACAAGAGAGGGACACGGGGTTTGATATCTCTGTGGCGAGCGAGTGTATGGCCGTGCTGGCGCTGACGACGGGGTTGAGGGATATGCGCGAGCGCCTCGGCGCGATGGTTGTTGCGACGAGTAAGCGGGGCGAGTCGATCACGGCGGATGATGTGGGTGTCGGAAGTGCGCTTGCAGTGCTTATGAAGGACGCGATCAAGCCGAATCTCATGCAGACTCTCGAGGTTCGTCTTCTTCTCTCAGTGCTAAATTAATCTTGAATGAACATGTACGCGTCTAGGGAACGCCCGTATTCGTACACGCCGGGCCCTTCGCGAACATCGCACACGGGAACTCCTCCATCCTCGCCGACCAAGTCGCGCTCAAGCTCGCCGGGACGGAGCCGGGCGACTGCGCCTCTTCCTCCGGGTTCGTGCTCACCGAGGGCGGGTTCGGCGCGGACATGGGCATGGAGAAGTTCTGCAACATCAAGTGCCGCGTGAGCGGCCTGAAGCCCGACGCGACTGTCATCGTCGCCACCACGCGCGCGCTCAAGATGCACGGAGGCGGGCCCGAGGTGACGCCTGGCAATCCCCTCCATGAGACGTACACGACGGAGAACTTGCAGATCCTCCGTGAGGGGTGCAAGAACCTCGCGAGACATATCGTCAATTCGAAGAAGTTTGGGATTAAGGTTGTCATTGCGATTAATAAATTCGTGTTAGTCCTTCCTGCCCTTCCTCTCTTACTTATTTTGTCATGGACGAAAGGAGCTGACGAAATCACCTCAACACAGCTCCGACACGCCCGCCGAACTCGAGCTCATCCGGCAAGAAGCGCTCGCCGCAGGTGCAGACGAAGCCGTCGTCTCGAACCACTGGGCGCGCGGCGGCGCCGGCGCACTCGACCTCGCCCGCGCCGTCGTCAGCGTCTGCGAGTCCAGCGAATCTCACTTCCGATTCCTATACGAGACAGACAAGCCCATCGTGGAGAAGATCGAAGTCATCTGCAAGGAGATATACGGCGCGGATGGCGTGGAGCTCAGCGAGGCTGCACAGAAGCAGGTTGAGACGTACACGAAGCAGGGATATGCTGGTTTGCCCAGTGAGTCTTTTTTTTTTTTGGCCCTTGTAACTTTGTTGGATCGTTTACTTATTCTGCCCTCGCTTCCAGTCTGCATGGCGAAGACGCGATTCTCGTTCTCGCACGACCCGAAGCTCAAGGGCGTCCCCTCAGGTGCGTTATCGCAGGAATATCAATCGGAATACAATACTCACTCAAAGCAACATTATTATGTCTTTTCTTTTCTTTAAACAGGCTTCACGATTCCCATCCGCTCTGTACGTCTCGCAGCAGGAGCAGGTTTCCTATACCCTCTTCTTGGAGACATACAGACTATGCCTGGACTTAATACCCGTCCTGGTACACCTTGAACTTCAAGAACTTTTCTCCCGGAGCAGAAGATTGCTGACGGAGGTATCGTAAACATGTCGGGATTCTGGGAAGCAGGCTTGGACCCGGAAACAGGATCGCGCCGTCGGTCTTTTCTGATCGCGGATCGCATATATCGTATATTGTGCACTGTGTCTCGTCAAGAAAGAAGAAAGAGAACAAGAAATGGAAAGAAAAGAATATCTCGCCGCTTTGTGTTCTTGTACAAGAATCTTTCGCGCATCACCACCCCACACCGCATCGCACTTGCCGTTCTCAACAACGCACCCGGCTGCACTTTCAACAAGGCACATCAAGAGACCATCGCATCGTCTATACAGTACGCCCTGCATTATCTTTTAGAAGAAGCACGACTCTCAACTATTCAGTATCCTTCACACCTCCGCTGCTGTGCTGTGTCCTTTTTACTACTACTGTACTGTAGAAGGCCCTCTAGATTGATCTAGATTGGATTTATCCTCATCGCACTGCAACTCTACTTACAGGCTCACGTTCCCCATGCGATTTAACTCTCTTCCGACTCTTTGCCCCTCAACAACCTCTTTTCCTGATTCTGATTTGACGCATGTGCACCCTAACGTTCAACCGCGTACACCCGATGCTTTTTTTTTCTTTCTTTCTTGTTTTGATCCCAACCCTCTTTTGATGGTGCTCGTGTGTCGATTTTCAACCATCCCATCCAATGCTAACTTATTCGTATTTTTCTCAAAGTGATGTTTTCCTCTTTTTGTCGTAGGTAGGCGGTAGATCGCAAAAAGATAAACCAAAGAAGAGAGAGATGAAAAGCAAGAAGGAGTTGACTGCAATCAATCTCCATTCGGTGTGGGTATGATTCCAATTTCTCGTATTGTCAAACCAAGACAGGATGTAAGTACGAATGCTAATTAGAATCCCTAAGCACCCTGAGCATCCCCATTCCCCGAGCTCGCCCTCAACTTCACCCCAGGGAACCTAACCGCCTCACCCACAAACACCCGCTGCTCTCCTCCCCCCTCCTCCTCTCCCTCCTCTCCTCCGGTCAACGCAGGAGCGGGGGCGGGAGCGGGAGCGAGCGACCCGCCCTGCACGTCCCGCACAACCACATTCAGCGCCGCATCCACGGAGCGCGTGAACGTGTTCCCCTGCGTGTCGGCGTAGGCGAGCGTGTTGTTGGAGGTGCCGTTCCCCGTGTTGCCCGTGCTGGCGATGGTGAAGAACCCGCCTGCGAGCTGCCGCTCCTCTATCGTCGATCCCAGAAGGAAGGGCGCGGGCAGGAGCGTGCGGCCGTACCCGTGGTCGAAGAACGCCGAGACTGTTTGTGATGTATGGAATGAGTGCGCGTGATTTCTTTTTCTTTTTCTGTTATTCGATTGAGAGAGAGACGTACATTGTGAGCCGTCGGAATTGAGGATGGTGAAGTTGATGTTGAAGGGGTACGAGAACGTGTCTGTCACCGCCGGGACGCCGTTATGCGTGGACGACACCGTGCCGTTCGACAGCTGGAACACGTTCTACAAAACTATCTCAGTACAAATATAAAACAACGTCACTAACCCCCAAACAAGAGCAAACCTGAACAGCCGTATCCTGCAAATAATTCTGCGTATTCGAATACGCCAACTGCTGCCCCACAACCACGCTGTTCACATCCCCACTCCCGCTGACGACAGTAGCCTCAATCCGCACGCTCCGGCTCGCCGACACAGTGACGTTCACATCGCCGTTCTCGCCCACGCTCCCGCTCGTCTGCGTGATAGCGAACGGCTGCGCGTCGTAGAGCGTGATGTTCCCCGTCGTCTGCGCCTCGCTGCTCGGGTCGGTCACGACCTGCACGAGGCCGGAGACGAACCAGTTGGCGTTGATCGCGCGGTCCGACTCGGCGGAGGCGACGTCCAGTGTGAAGTTGTGCGGCTCGCCATCGGCGAGGAGCGGAGCGAAGGGAGTCAGGTCGAGCACGTAGGTTGGTAGATCGATAGCGCCGTACGAAGTTATCGGTCTACATTGGGGAGAAAGAATCGTTATGGTTATCGAGTCATTTAAACGCAGAAGTGCTGACCTCCAAGCAGTAGGGACGATCCCTCCCGTGAAGATAACCGCATACGGGAACGCAACGCCCGCAAGGACACCGTCAATGAGGAGCCTCACTTCTCTGAACGGTCCATCTCCAAAAGTCGTCCCGTCAGGAAGATCGCCCAAGAACTCGTTCGCGGTGTTGAAATACCAGAACTCCTCATTTCCATTACCCGACGCGAAGAGCTCGGCGTATACCTCGATGGTGTTCTTTGGGAACGTTACATTCAACTGAAAAATAAAAGTAAAATCAGTGGATGCAGGGTTGGGGAACTAAGGACGAGTTGTTGAAACTTACGGATGTAGCTGGCGGGACTGACGGCGCGTTATCGTCCGGACTTGACCCCGAATTCGCAGAGATGGGCAAGATCAAGTCTGCCTTCTTCGCAGGAGGATGTTCAGGAGAAGACGCGAAGAACGTCGCCGATACAGTTGCTATGTGTATCCGAATTCACACCATTAACAAACCCCATCCCGAATATACGGTATAAGAAAGAAAGCTCACAAGCATATTGTCCGTCTAACCCTTCCTGAAGCAGGTTATCAAGCTCGAATACGAATTCTCCGGGAGAAGAGAAAAGCGGGATAAAGCGCGTAACATCCTTGAGATACGTCCATATAATTCCGTCGCCCCTCGTTGGTTCGGGAGTCGATGTCCGCCAGACTACAAAATCTGTCGATACGAATTGATGAAGGGTAACTTGAGGCCACTCACTTTCGGTATTTTGGAAGGTGAAGATTCCAAGACGGTCGAACTGAGTCTATGGATTTAAATAAAGGAGAGAAAATAAGGCAGTATCAATATATCGTATCCGAGCTTCTCCTCAAACGAGGAAACGTACTCCATTCGAAGTAACCGTGAGGTTCAAACTGATACCCGCCCATGATCCCACTTCTCCGCAATCAGTCGGAGGCCTGGCATTTCGTTAACATATTGAACCAGACACAAAACTAGAATACGTACGTGAAGTTCGCAATTGCCGGACTTATACAACAAACAAACAATCCAAAAGTCAACTACGAGCTTTCCTCTCGAGCAAACCGATGCGCGTTCAAAGCACTCACGCTCCAAAAGAGTTCCCAAACGTATGCCTACTACGAGCGATTAGACAAGAGCTGAAAGTGAACAGAAAGAAGAGTCGGTTGCAGACGCACTCGATGAGGACCTGAGTACACTGCTCCGCGTCTGCAGGCAGCGGAGGCGGCTGCGCGACTTGGAAGTCCACCAGGACAGCAGCGCGCGCTAGTTCCCACTGGCAGACCGCCTCGAAAGTGCACGCCAAACCCAGTGTGTGGAGAAGAGAACGCATCCTTTTCGCAGTCGTGCCAAGAAATGAGATACTAGTATCAGTCCTCCTGCTAGCGCAGTCAACTAGCTAGACGCCAGAGCCCAAGGGGTGACTGAGGGCGCGAAGCGCAGTGAGAGCGATGTGCAGTATATAAGAGCCAGCATATGTGCGTGGGTTCGTGGATACGCGAAGCTAGCTCGCGACCCGGATGCTTCTGAATCTTGCCTTGTATTGTCATCAGACGCCCGGACTGCAAGGTAGCGAAGCAGCGAATGATGTTTGCAAGTGGATCATGATATCGCAGTTACAATGGTACGCATATGACTGTCGGTCGCAGTTGACGGCGATGGACATTTTAATATTCTCGTTTCGATGAACAGTCTCGAAACTCATCCGATGAATAGGAACGTTGAGTGTGGGATCAATCAGTGCCAGTCGAGAAGGAAGTGTTTCTCAAAGCCATAAATGCTTCATCGTCGTCTTGTATTTTCTTCTCATCGTACAAGTTATTGTTCCTTGATATTCGCAGGAAGTTACAGAGAGGAGTGTGATGAGCAACCTGGCTCAGGCAAGGAATTAATATTGAAAACATATCATATGCACGCACAGATGCACATCCAAAGCCCAAACATAACTCACAACCACCTCGCAAAAAGAAAGAAAATTGCAGACCCTCAGAAATCATGCTCAAGCGGGTCCCTCTGTCGTCCACCAGCAGCAACATCCGGTACATCAGGAACAGCGCTCCCATTCCCATTCCCCACTCCGTCCACTCGCCTCTCGCCGTACAGCCCTCCCTCGGGGTCTTCAGGGAAGCCAGACCCGTCATCCAACGACGTCGCGCTGCTCCGCCGATCAAAGTCCGGTCCATCCTGCTCCGCCCCGCCCACAGTCGAGTGGTTCTTCTTCTTCGACTTGCGGTGCTTCTTCGGCGCAGGCGCGTTATACGCGTCCTCCGTCCGCGCCCACCTGTCCTTCTTCGATTTCTTCTTCTTCTTCGCCCCCACTGCCGTCGCCGTCATCTCCATCGGGAGCGTGTCTTCGAAATTGGCGGGATAGTGCCAGCGCCCGCCGCTGCTGCCGCCCCCACCTCCGCCCGAGATAGTGGAAGAATCAAGGCTGCCATTACTCCTCCGCATGCTGTCCCTCTCGCGCTGTCCATAGTACCTCTCCTCGCCTTCATCCCAAAGCCTCTCCTGCTGCTGCTGTCGGTTCTCCCTTCGCGAGCGCGCATCAGGACCCAGCACAGACGAGCTGTCCTGTCGGCCATCGGGTATCTCGCCCTCGGCGTATTCCTGTCCCTCGAAGACGCTGTGCGGGAGCCGGTCGTTGTACCGACTGGCCCACTGGCTGCGCTTCTTGTCGCGCTCGATCTTGGTCGTGTCGACCAGCCCGTAGCGCTGTGCCCATTTGGGCGTCCGGCGGTGGTTCTTGTTGTTACGGACGTTCTATCAGATGGAGCGTCAGTGTACTGCTAAGTGATGAAGCTAGAAGATAACGATGGTGATGATGCGTACTTGGATGTAAAAGTTATGAAAATGTCCTGCGTCAATCCCATCAACTCATCAGCTCTGCAGTTCGAGAAAAGACGCACTGCTACTGACCTGGAATGTACCCACAAATCGTAAGGAACAAATTCAGCCAAAAGTCCTTCCCGAACCCAAATCGCGCCGCGACGGCTACATGAATGACATCAAGAGTCAGCCCTCAGCATCTCTCAACTTCTTCACGACAAGGATAACCCAAACCAGCATAGAAGAGAAAGCGAACGAGAGAAGTACTGACCCATAGGCGGGAAGAGCGTCCCGAATATGAAGAGGACGACGGCGTAGCCATGATGTCGTTTAGGCTTCAGATCCACCTTCCCACCATTGTACGACATTCCTTTTTCTTGATGGTAGTAGATGAGGGCTTAGAACAAGATGGTGAAGATGTGAGCGAGAGCCAAGAGAGGAGTGACTTGGCAGAGTAAATGATGGTGGACAGGAACAAGGTTGGTTGGTTGCTTGAATTGCTGCGCTCGTGCCGCCTCTTTCCTTTCACGTTGATGATCATTTCTCGTGCGCTCGTGAGCCGTGGATTTCGCTAATCATTCGCATCACAATAAAGCGTAAATACAGTATTAAGCAAGCGAACAATGCTGAAGGCCAGTGCACACTTCAAAAATTTCTTGCTCTATACAAGCTTTACACATGGATTTATAAAATTAATGACGAAGAAAAGAATCCTCGGCCCGTGCACCTCGCCCGGTACCTGTGGCCTCAGAGATGAACCTAGATGAACTCGAACATACCAGCAATCACACAAACAGTCCCACATACAACACAACGGTAAAGGAGTATAACCTAGGCTGTGAATCCTTTCGACCTGAAGCCGGTTCCGAATGCGCTGGCAAGTGTATCATTCCTCCTGGTACCTGAGCAAAAATGGCAACCAATATTAAGAAACGAAAGCATTGAATGTTAAGGGGAAGAACGGAGGTAGGTAGGGCGAGGATAAAAACGAAAGTGTTTGAGGTTGAGGATATATAAAATGTTTATTTACTTTGTAACGGCATCCCGCGTGTCCCCGTCCGTTTTCTTCCCTACTACTCGTAATTCTCGCCTGAAGTTATTTGGCCGCACGTCGAAAGAGAACAGAACGCAAGTTTCGAGGTGTGTATTATATTATGTTATGATTTTGATGGTAGAGCGAAGCCCACGCACAGACCAGGTGGTCAGTGCGTACTTCAGGCTCTCGACTCTCTTTCCGTCCTTCACTCGACCTTTCTGAATTCCGGTTTTTATTGTGGTTTGGTGATGGCAGGGCTTCGTAGAGGAATTCAAGTTCATATAGATGAACGACGGTGGCTCCGTTCAAGAGCAGCATGAAGGGCACCACGGACTGGATTTCCTCAATCTCGAGAATGGTCAACTAGGCGGTGACGGATCTGCCACTATCCAAGCCGACGGAAGTGTCAATGACGCTGGTACTAACGGGGATCAATTCACTGTGGATGAGGTCCTCGAGCGGGAGTTGGTTGCTTTACTTAGCCAAGCGACTCAGAACAGCCCGCACACGACTGTCCATTCTGGAACTGCAACTTCTGAGACTGCTTCGCCTGAGCTCACTGGAGAGAACGTTCACGAACATCATGCGGCGGCAGACGAACAGCTACTTCAGCCTCACGAGCAGCATCTTTCTGGTTTGGCTGCTGTCCTGCAAGCAGCGCAAGCTATGCAGACTCATGGAGCTGTGAAGGATACACCTGCATTCCACCCACTCAATACCGACTCTACGCAAAGCACAATGCCTCCTTCAGAAGGTGGAGGTGGAGAAGCCGCCGATGTTGCTAACGGAACCTCGACGGTGTTGAACAGCGACTTGTCAGATCTACTTGCGCATCTCACAGCTCAGCTCGAACAAGACAATCAGCAGCATTCACCGCCAAATGCTCGCATGGATGATCCCGGCCGCTCTGCAGTGGAGCTGAATTCTGGTGGCATGGGCGTACCGCCAGAAAGTTTCAATTTTTTCTCTTCGGGTCAGCACGTCTCTCTGTCTTCAGCAATCCCAGGACCCCCATCCGGCCAAACCCCATACTACAATGGCGCCTTCGGCGCGTCTTTCCAGCAATCTCAGTTTCAGACTCCCGGCGCAGGTCCGAGCACGACAAGCGGTAGCACACCCACTTCCCAAAATGACGACTCCAGATCGAAGGGAACTGGTTCAAAAGGCAAAGATAAAAGTAAACAGAAGCCTCGAGACGAACGTCCGCGTACATTACACGTGTGCGAGCTCTGCGAGAAGTCTTTTAGGAGGAAGAGCGATCTGCTCAGGCATATGAGGACACATACTGGCGACAAGCCGTTCATGTGTCCACACCAAGGATGCGGGAAGACGTTCATCCAGGTGACTACTTACAGTCTTTGCCTAAAAAAAATTGGTTATACTCATACATATCCGATATCCAATCCAGCGCTCAGCCCTTCATGTCCACCTACGCGTTCACTCGGGGGAGAAACCCCACATGTGCGAATACCCTCTCTGCGGACGCACGTTCAGCGATTCAAGCAGTCTCGCGCGACATCGACGTACGCATACCGGGAAACGACCGTACGCGTGCAAGTGGCCTGATTGCACGAAGATGTTCACGCGGCGCACGACACTCACGCAACATATGCGGACGCACGACCCGAATTGGGAGCCTGATCCTAACGTGTATGTTCTAATCGTCTTTGTATTCCTTTATTTCTTATTTAATGATTGCTTGTGGATTACAGACGGTATGATTTCAAGCCCAAAAAACGAAAGACAGATGGAGGCGAGGAGGAGGAGGTAGTATACGATGATGATGACGATGAGGAGGAGGAAGAGAATGTGATAGATCCAGCGCTTGAAGAACCCGTCCGGACACTCGAGACTATCCTTTCACAAACTCAACCCAATCAAGATCAAAATCCCGCCCCGATCGCCCCTTCGTATCCTATGAATGGTAATCCCTACATGACCGCAGCTGCAACTGCAGACACGAATGGAACAGACGGAAACCCACAGCTCGTAGCGGCGATCAGCGCAGAGATCGCAGCAGCGATCGCTCAGGCGCAGGCACAGATACAAGCGGAGATGTTCGATGAGGACGGTGAAGATGACGATGATGGCGAGGAGAGTGACGAAGAGGATAGCAAGAGCTTAGTTGGGAATATTGACACGGTTGATGGTTTGGGGATGAACGTGAGCGGGATACGAACTGAACCGCCAGTCCCGTCTCCTCCAGAGTCTACGACGACGACCCACCCGCCTTTCTCCGCTTCCGTCGCCTCGTCGAACCTGTCCTTCCCCGGAGCTCACGCTACGGAATCCGCTCTCTCCCAGTCTACACCCGCAATCCCGTCCAGCAACACGAACGCGAGAGTCGGCTCCGACGAAGACATGGAAGAGGATGACTTCCCCGTCCCTCTTCGCGAACGTAAACCCAAGCCCACGAAGACCAAAGCCCCATCTACACGTACTTCTTCCGCAATACCTGTGACTGGAAACAAGCGCAAGAGATAGCTCTAACAGACTTGTTTAGTCACTGTCCAATAAAATTCCTTAGGTATTTCTGAGTCGACGGACCGAGCCGGGCCTATGAGAGCTCTCGGTGCTCCGGAGGGGCGTGATTGATCCGCTTTACGTAAAGGGACAGTATTGAGATTCGTGTGTTGCCGATTCTTCCCGTACCCGTTGCTTCCTACATACATACATACATATCTACTGCTTATTTCAGCTCGACTGTGCTCTCTTTCCTCTCTTCTGCTTTTCGATTGTTCGACGACTTGGAAGAAGAAAGCTATAAATTGAACGAAACGAACGAGAGATGGCTGAAGAGGCTCCAAGCACTGACATCATCACTCTCACCAGGTATGTTATGCGCATATATCCATCCATTATTTCGTATTGGGTAGAAATTGAGATGTTGAGCTGATGGGATTTATCTGATGATCGTTGACGGGCTTGTGAAGACATATCCTGAGCGATCAGCTTCGCCTTGGTCCTGCTGCGACGGGTGACTTGACGCTCCTCCTCACCGCGATCCAGACAACGTCGAAATTCATCGCGACGAATGTCAGGAAGGCGCGACTCATCAACCTGTAAGTCTCATCCCGAATTCTTTCTTCCCCGTATCTCCTCACACATAATCATTGCCAGGATTGGCCTGGCGGGGGAGTTGAACGTCCAAGGCGAAGAACAAAAGAAGCTCGACGTCCTCTCGAACGACATCATGGTCAACTCCCTCCGCGCCTCGCGCAAGACGTCCGTACTGGTATCGGAGGAGCTCGACGATGCGGTTATCATCGACGATACGCACCGCGGCAAGTACTGCGTCGTCTTTGACCCGCTTGACGGCTCGAGCAATATCGACGCTGGTGTGAACATTGGTACGATTTTCGGAGTGTATAAAGCCGTGCGTAGATTTAGATTTACTTCTTTTCGCGGTTCCCAGTCCTTTTCTGACGCTAATACGATTATTGTATATAGCACTCGGAAACGGGAGACATCTCAGACGTCTTACGACCGGGGCGAGAAATGGTCGCAGCAGGTTACACCATGTAAATCATTCGCCCGTCCCTCGTGTCTCATTCAAGCGGATCCTGGGTTTGGCTGACCTGATTATAGGTACGGCTCGTCGTGCAATCTGGTACTATCGACCGGGGATGGCGTGAACGGCTACACGCTCGACGCCGCTCTTGGAGAGTTCATTCTCACCCATCCAGACGTACGTACTCGCGTCGCTTTTCTTTCTATTCTGTAGTACTCTTTCCCCCTCGTGTCCCGTGTTATCCTATCCTGTACCGAATCCATATTCACGTTTTCCGCTCCCCTTCCCTTCCGTCTCACGTGCATGTGATTAACTTAACCTTTATCCGCCCGATTCCCTTTTCCATCTCATCTCATCCCATCTCATCTATTAAACCACAGATTAAAATCCCGCCCCGCGGCAAGATCTACTCCTTCAACGAGGGAAACTCAACCTACTTCTACCCACCCGTCATCAACTACCTCAACTCCATCAAGTACCCCCCAGCGGGCAAGTCGCCCTACAGCGCGCGGTACATCGGGTCGATGGTCGCCGACGTGCACCGCACGCTCCTCTACGGCGGGATCTTCGGCTACCCGGACGACAAGAAGAGCAAGAGCGGGAAGCTGAGGCTGCTGTACGAGGCGTTCCCGATGGCGTTCCTGACGGAGCAGGCGGGCGGGCTCGCTACGACGGGAAGAGGGCGCATCCTGGACGTGGAGCCGAAGAGCATTCATGAACGATGCCCTGTCTTCCTTGGAAGTCGGGATGATGTGAATGATTTGCTCAAGTTCTTCCAGGAGAAGTGAACGTGTTGGAGTGATATGAGAGTGGCAAGTGTGGAGTGTGGAGTGTGGAGTGTGGATGTGGATGGATCATGATATTGATACGATTATATGCAGAGATTATTCATGTATCTAGACATGAATTCGAAAACATTCATGATTGTATGTCTTCTCGCTGTTGGTCGCGAAAGAAACATCTGCCGACTCATCCTATACCGTCATTCACGACAAAAATTGGATCTAAGCACATATACACGTACTTAACATCATATACCTAAAAATGAAATGACCTTACTATTTCACAAACACGCCCTTCTCTTCAAGCTGTACAACAGCAGCATCGACATCCTTCAAGACGTCGTGAGACCACACGTCGTCCCACTTCTCTTCCAGATCTGTCCGAATCCCTTCTTTGGTTGCCCCGCTCGGTCCGAGGCAATCGTAAACCAGGCCCATCAGGGTGCTCTGAGTGAGGACCATGTTTGCGCGCGGACGACGGACAGTATCATATGCTTTCAATACTTCCTGTGATTCATACAAAACCAAACAGAGTAAGAAAAGGGAACGAGAAGAAAGAGAGTAAAGAAGTGTGTACATACTTCGACGTTCTCCGCAGTCGTCTGCGAGAGCGCCAACAGCTTCACGAGCACAAGCGCGTCCTCGAGCGCCTGTCCCGCGCCCGCTCCAAGGTAAGGAAGCATCGCATGCGCCGAGTCGCCCACAAGTGCGACTCTTCCTCTTATAAAACTGTCCAGCGGTGGGTCGACAGCATGAATGGACCATACGCTCGGAGAGGATATACATCCGAGAAGTAAGCGAACGTCCTCGGACCAGCCTTCATATGTTGCGAGGAGCTCTTCGGTGCTCCGTGGTGCGACCCATGGTGTACCTGGTGGGAGGGGTTTACCGTCCCATGGAATGGAGGAGTCATAGCTGAAGGCGACAACGTTGATGACCGTGCCACCTTTGATGGGGAAAGTGAGGATGTGCTACGATTCGAGAAGAGTGGTTAATTGATCAGATTTTGCAACACCCGGGTGATGGAGGCAAGAGGGAAAGAACCTTGCAATCCCCGATAAAACAGTGTAATCTATCACTCAAATCAATCTTCACACCGAGGCTCTTCAGCTGCTCGACGGGAACTAGTCCACGATACGCAGTATAGTTAGTGAATTTCACGCGGAGAATCCTGGATGTCGGGGGTGCCTTCAAATCTCCTTCCGTCCCACCTACATCCGGATTACCATTCGCAGACCCACTGGTAACTCCCTCCGTGAAAGCTGTCTCCCCTTCAAGGACATACGTGCGCACAATGGAACGGACACCATCCGCACCAACGACGACATCTGCTTCTGCCGATGTGCCGTCCGAGAAGATTACTTGCACGCGTCCGGAGGGAAGTGCACGAATACCGATGCAGCGTTTCTTACAATGTATCTTTGAAGGGTCAACGAGATGAATGAGAGCCTCGATGAACGTCACCCTGCATACCAAGATAATGAATTGGAATGCTATAACGGCATGTGCAATATGCGTACCTGTGGATGCCTAAGCCATCGTCCTCGGGTCCGACAGGGTACTAGAATAACAACCATTCACTTCATCAGCAACCGAGGGGGAACAACCGAGGGATAAACGCCAAATGTGAAACGCACGTCGTAAATGACCTCTTGATCTCCAGTACCAAAGAGGAACCGGAACAGACGAGGAGCAGGCTTTTCTGGAAAGACACTATCCACGACTTCTTCGAGTATATTGAGCTCCTTGAGCACTCGGACGGCATTCGGACCTGTGGGGGTGCATAGCTCTATCTCAGAATAGCTGCTCCACTGTTCATTGAGGGGAAAGCACACCTAAACCGACGCCTGCGCCGATCTCGCCCAGCTTCGTCTTCGAGCAATTGTCGTCCCCGTCAAGACAATACATGCAGATGGAACGGAAGCAAAGCTTACTGCAGATTCGTAGATGTCTACGTCCAGCCCTGCTCTAATCAAGCCAATAGCTGCAGCTAAACCACATACCCCACCGCCGATGATGGCAACTTTGAGCGGTCTTTTGTGTCCATTCGTACCTGCTGTATCCATGATCTCTCTCCCTGTCAGAGTTCCGGGCTATAAACCGTCCTCCCTGAGAGAGAAAGATCGGAGGCATGAGACAGGTCGCCGTACTTATACCCACGTTATTGCCATGTCAATTCTATACATAGCAGAATCGAGACAAGCCGAAGAGAGAGGGGAACAGAAAGCCACTCGGCAGGCCCTGCAAAGATATTCCAGAACCAGAGCGCAAAGAGAAGCACCAATACAGTCCTCCAGAAATAGCTAAGCCGAGAGAAAATACAGAGTAACAACTGACTCCGTTTAGCAAGACGTAGATAAACCAGGACTCGGGAGCGATCGCGATAGATTGAGGTCACCAGGCCATAGGTTTATGCCAAGCCAAACCACTTCTTCGACGATAAGTAACCAGTCAAAGGATCCTTCCACAGGTAGAGGCATACGACGACTCCATTCTATCGATATTAAATGCAGTCCAGACTAGTTATGTCCGCTTTCACATCGTTTGATATTCTTTCATCCGTTTGAGGCTGGCATTTCAAAGGTGACTTAATTACACCGTTTATCCTATGCTGCGGCGACGTAATACATGCCGAATCAGGAGGTAAGTTCGGACACGCTGGGACACGCTGGGACACGCTGGGACAAATGCTGTTTATAGCTGTGGCTAATTCAGAGTCTCCCATATCCATAAATAATGTTCCCCAGCAGGTGGACTGTAGGGACACTCACAATTTGATAAAGTAATCCGGTGATGTCTCTACGCGGGGGATATTATAAGTGTTGCCACTTGAAATTGCAATCAGACCAAGTCCTGGTATTTTGTGTGGTCAATGGTCAATGGATGAGCGTTGCGTTGAGAAAAAGTGATGTTATGACGCGTATTACTAAGCGACACTTCAAATTGGGCAAAATGATACACGCTGCACGTGCACTGTGTCTCTCCTCTAACGTTGATGAAGTTCTACATTGACGATCTTCCAGTATGCATCGTTATTTTCTTTTATATACAAGAGTTTGCTAAAAGAACCCTTGAAGATAATCTTCCCTTATGACCGGATATATCCAGGTATTTCATGTATCGACTGAGTTTGAATATGCCTAAGGATTTGTGGTTGCAGAGCAATACCAGTACATGTGCGATCTCAAGCGCACGCTTGATGCCCAGGTTGGCATGTTGAACTACGTGATTATCTCTTCTGGTATTCACTGTCGGAATTAGGGGCACTGTGTGCTTGAGATGCCATCGGGGACAGGAAAAACGGTGTCATTGTTGTCGTTGATCGTGTCTTACCAACAGGTGCGTCAAGATACTGTGCAACTTGTCAGCCCGCTGATAGCACCTCGCTTAGTTCTACCCTACGAAAAGGAAATTGATTTACTGCTCTCGTACTGTACCTGAAATTGAGAAAGCCCTCGCCGAGCTAAAGCGTCTTCTGGATTACCGAGCACAACACGCGGAAACGGAGGAAGAAAGGGAGAAGGAAAGACGGTTCACGGGATTGGGACTTACGAGTAGGAAGAATTTGTGTCTACATCCAGAGGTACGTTCTCATAATTTGTCCATATACACCCTGACAATAAGCCATCATTGTTAAGGTATCAAAGGAGAGGAAAGGAATTGTCGTGGATGCACGTTGCAGGGACCTTACATCCTCAGCTACAATGGAGAAGGCACGAAATAATCCGGGATCTGTGCCTACCTGTTCCTTTCACGATGTGCGTCATATTTCCCATTACAATACCGTGAGATGCTGATTTCTTTTTGCATAGAACTTGGAAGACCTTGAACCGGGAAATCTTATACCACCCGGTATCCATACACTTGCAGATGTTCTTCAATATGGCCGGGACAAGGGAACGTGCCCGTATTTTACCGTTCGAAGAATGGTAAGATCAAGTCTAGTTCCATTGTTCGGGTTTTTACACTTCTTGCAGATGGCTTTCGTTGATGTTATAATCTATTCATTCCATTACCTTCTCGATCCGAAAGTTGCGGAACAGGTGTCGAAGGACATCTCAAAAGATGCTATTGTCGTTTTCGATGAAGCTCATAATATCGGTAAGCGCAGGCCCCGCACAGGATATTCTATGATATGTAATGCTTTTGAGCAGATAATGTCTGTCTCGAATCGCTTAGTATTGATTTGACTCGACCAATGCTTGATTCTGCCGCAAGAAGCGTAATTAGGCTGGGCGAGAAGGTAGAAGAGTACGCGGGGGTTGTTATTCCACATGATGAGGCTTGATCTAAAATTTTCTTTTCAATAGGATCAAGATCAATGATGCCTCGCGGTTGCAAGATGAATATGCGAAGCTCGTAGAAGGCTTGCAGGAGGCGGACGAAGCTCGGCAAGAAGATATGATCATGGCAAACCCAGGTCCGTCCATTCTGACTATACCGTTTTGGATGACCTTCAAAACAATTTTAAAGTTTTGCCGGATGATCTTCTGAAAGAAGCCGTGCCGGGGAACATCAGGAAGGCGGAGCATTTCGTTGCATTCTTGAAGCGCCTCGTCGAATATCTGAAAACCCGTATGCGAGTGCTTCATGTCGTTGCAGAAACACCCCTATCTTTTCTGCAGCATTTGAAAGACATCACCTTCATTGAGAGACGGCCTCTACGGTATGGACTTCTAATGACTGTATCTCATAAGTCTGTGTTCTTCTGACACTCGTCTAGATTCTGTGCGGAACGGCTGCAATCACTGGTTCGTACTTTAGAACTTACGAATTTGGACGAGTACGCTCCTCTTCAGAAGGTTGCGAACTTTGCTACTTTGGTGGCTACCTACGAAAAGGGCAAGAGTTCTTATGAACTGATGTAGGAGGCGCCCGTCACACTAACTTGCAACTAGGGTTTCTGCTTATACTCGAGCCGTTTGAAACGGACAATGCGACGGTGCCGAACCCAATTTTCCGTTTTACGTATGTTCTATTTACGGCACTTATGGTCGCCTGCGATCAGTTGATCCTTGGCACGTTTGAAGATGTTTGGATCCTTCCCTTGCTATTGCTCCAGTTTTCGAGCGCTTCAGCAGTGTCGTGATTACTTCTGGGACCATATCGCCATTAGACATGTATCCAAAAATGCTGCAATTTACACCTGTGGTCCAGGAAACGTATGCAATGACTCTGACCCGTAATTCATTTCTTCCTCTCGTGAGTGTCATTGTTCCGGAAACTGTGTTTATTCGCGCTCCATCTATCTGTTGCTCTTATTACATCTTACTTACGATAATCAACGCCTTTTCTTCAGGTCATCACGCGCGGCAGCGACCAAGTAGCAATCAGTTCCCGGTTCGAAGTCCGAAATGACCCTGCAGTCGTCCGAAACTTTGGAGCCATTCTAGTCGAATACAGCAAAATCGTTCCGGATGGCATTGCCGCATTCTTCCCGAGTTATTTGTACATGGAATCGATAGTAGCGGCATGGAATGACATGGGAATTCTGAACGAAGTGTGGAAGCACAAGCTCATTTTCGTCGAAACACCTGATGCCAACGAGACGAGCATTGCTTTGGAGAACTATAGAAGAGTGGATACACTCCAATCTTGTAGCTTCGACCCCGTGACTAACGAGCTTCTGTGTTTCTAGGCTTGCAATAATGGCCGGGGAGCAGTGCTGCTCTCTGTCGCTCGTGGCAAGGTATCGGAAGGGATTGATTTTGATCACAACTATGGACGAGCTGTCATTATGTTCGGGTGTGTCTGAGACATGATTCATGCCGGAAGAACAAGGGTGCTCAAGTTTGCGGCATTTTCAGGGTTCCGTACCAGTACACGGAGAGCCGAATACTCAAGGTCCGTCCGAATTTTTTTCGCATTGCTGGTTCGGAGCAAACAGCAGTCTAATCGATCCCCACCATCAGGCCAGACTAGAATACTTGCGTGATGCCTATCGGATACGAGAATCTGAGTTTCTTGGCTTTGACGCAATACGGCAGGCGGCACAATGTGTGGGCCGTGTTCTACGTGGGAAGACCGACTGGGGGCTGATGGTTTTTGCAGACAAGGTGAGTGGTGGAAGCATGAGATTGAGTACAACGACCACTTGGCTGATCACTGGTATTCAATTAGCGATACGCCCGAGCGGATAAACGCGCAAAGCTGCCGCGTTGGATAAACCAGTATATCACAGAGACCGCTGCTAACTTGTCCACGGACATGGCGTTGGTGCTGTCAAAGTTATTCATGCGTCAGATCTCGCAGCCACACCCCGAGGATTCGACCGGCATTTCGCTTTGGACAGTCGACGATATCAAGAAGGCACAAGAAAAACAACGGGCTCTTGAGCTGGAACAGATGCCAGCGGTCGCAGATGCTGATGTGCCAGCCTTCGATGCACCTATGGACATCGACGACGAGTATGGGACTGGCGGTCTAGATGATGATGTCCTTAGAGAGGTGGATCTGGACGTGTAGCTTTGGAGGTCTTGGATCACAATGGGAGAGAGGATATGCTCGTTATTTACGATAGTTATGACTCGGGGTATGGTAGATATAGTAGTAAAAAAACGTTGCAGGGCATATTCTCATTACATTACATATTGCGCGTGCAGGTAAACGTCCCTCATACGTCAAGGTCGTGAAATGTAAATCCCAATTTAGGCTTCTGGCTTTAAGCGTCTGTCATGGCGGACAGTTCTCGCATTTCTGGTCGAGTTCCTGAGTTATGATCCTTTCCGGTTTGCTGATGTGGTTTGCAGAGCGATCGTGTGAGGTATATATAATCCGACCGTCGGGGATAAAGGGACGGATGGTGGCGGCGTATAACGAAGGAACGTAAGCTCTCGGATCGACAGGAACGCAGACAATGGAATGGAGAGTACTCACCCATACCACCTGTTATGGCGGCAGTTGACACAGTCAGAGGGATGAGCTCGACTATTGCCGCACGTTGGATCCATGCAGTCGATCATTGTGTCTCCAGTAAAGGTACGATGATTGCACTTCTTATTCAGAGTGTAGCGTAGGATACGATGACTAGGCGGGATGGGTAGGCAGGAAGGCAGCGACACCAGTAAGTCTTCTTATTGTCGGACAGCAACGATTCGGCGGTACTCACCACATGGCTTCGAATAGCTTGAGCGATCAGGCGTGGAGTTCGCGTACTCACTTCTATTGTATTGGCCGGGTAGAAGGTTATCAGGCCGTGGGGCAAAGCTCGGGGATCAGCACTTACAGCGGAGTAGTCAAAGTTGGCAGGCCGGCGGAGGTAGGAGGCTGGGGAAGGGGGCGTCGGACTGTCGCCTTAAATCAGAGTTGATTATGTACGTCTGCCTCCGATCAGGAAGCTGGCTGAAGGTGGGTGTGCTGCGTGTTGTGTACTCAAATTACCCAACCTGTCATTCGGAATATAGGCACGTACCACGGGCCGATATCTGCACACATGCAATCAGGAGCTAAAACCTTTCCGGCGTAATCTTGAGGCTATAGATTTCCCGAGAGACAAAGCGGGAGGATGCGCGAATGGTGGCCAAAAGCGGTTTGTGGAAACGGGAAGAAGGGATAATGGGTGCGATATCGACTCTTGTACTCGGATTATAAGTGGTTTGCATGTTGCAGAATTTTTGCCCAAGGAAATTTCCGCAGGTAACATATGTGGTTGTAAAGGGGCAGTGGTACATATCGCATGATCACGATGACCGTAAACAGCGTCAAACCTGACTGAAATGTTTCTATTGGAAGCCAAACATCCAGGCGCCGTTAGGCGAGGGGACGTGCAACGGTTTCTTGGCTTTTAAAATGTTTCGGCACGTCGGCGCAAAAACGTGTTTCTCTCTCTGGTGTTTCAATTCAGTTCCCGTGCGTATACATAGAGATCTAATGCAGAAGAGTTTTAGATAACACGATGTATTAAGTGAATCGCGGAAAGCTGACCTAAAGATTTCAGAATCCTTACTTACCACCAAAAGACTTCGAACTCGGTGGATTCTCGTGTATTCTAGAGCAAGAATCAAGAAATCGTCATTGAGAATGTATTACTCCACCTGACCGTCCCCCCGGAGTTTGGCTCACTATCTCGGTTTACGCGCTTCCGTCGCGGACTGCCACAGAACACGTTGGCGTTCGAAGGAGATTGGAAGTCTTTTGATGACACTCATTTGGCCGTCATGAATGGTAGGGAAGCTGATGAATAAACCGCGTCAAATGAATTGATCTACCTGTGTAACTCCGAGGCGTAGCTTGTATCGATGGCACTGATTCATACGAGAATACGCATCCTTGTCGGCAATAGAAGGTGTGTTCGATCTAAGCGTAGCGTAGACAAAGAACTGTCGATCTGCAGGGTAACACATATTTCCCCTGCTTTCCAAGGCAACTAAGAGAGGGGACCATGCATTACATCGAGATTGATTCCTCGCTCCATTACATTGCAGATTCAGGGTGATTGTTGGGAAACTTGTAGCTAGCGAGAAAAACCTTGTAACCGTGAATGCCGTATGAGGAAAGATACCTTCTCAATTAGGAAATAGGGATGGGAACCAAAAAGGAGATTGTCTTTCAATGCAAAAAGAAATGCAGTAATTTACAAAAAGATACTGTATCTATGAGGCGCGTAGCGATCAAAAAAGCAGATTCTTCTCCACTGTTTCGGACATGGTGGTTGCCGCAACTCCAATCCTGTATGTAACGAGTCGAAGAAATGGCAACGTAACTGAACGTAACTGCTAGCGAAATACGTAACATCGGTGGTAAACAGGGCCGCATGTGCTATAAGTTACAGATCTTAAAGTCATTTGTCTGACAGACATGTAGCAGGTGTGAGGGGTGCGAGGCACATGCCTGCCTTTCTATATTGAATACAATGAAACGTCCGCTCAAAATACCAACGATGGGATTGAGAAATCGCCTTGGTCGCAAGCCATCTGGGAAAAACGACGTTGCCGACTAAATTCACTTGTAACACTGTAGAATAAGCGGTAATGAAATTCCGTTCTGTAAACCAGAATGAATCGTCCATGTTCGTGGCAAATCAACAGGATCGTTTCCTACTTGAAGAATCTCGGAATACGTTCTGGATCCATGCACTTTTCTCCTTTTGCACTCTTGCCACTAGGTTCTAAGGGTTGAGTAAGGCGACTTCCTTGCTCAGGTAAAGAGCTAGTTGAGCGTATTCCAAAAAAAAACATGTGTCGTCTACTGTCATGGGAAGTAAGACAAACATCAGTACATTGACTGCGGTGAATCTCAGAGAACTTGATACGTTGAAAACAATACTTCGCTCTAAGCTAGGTTGGCAGCTGTTTTGAATATCTGCCCAAAACAAGTATCGAACCATTTGCGTTCCTTGGTCGCCGTCAACTCGTTATGTCGTGGGTCGATATTCAAATAAACAGTCTGTTGACTGAGATTAGTGATCGCATCGTTATCGCGTTGGCCTTCCGTCACAAGGCCAAGGGGCAGGACCTCGGACCGTATCTCATCGACTAAAACCATAAGGTTCTTTGATTTGCTTGCAACTGCAGCCGGAGCTTGGGGAATATAGAGCGCGTGAACAAGGTCGTCCGAAGCTTTGAGAAGCATCTCAGCGCTTGAGAGTAATTTGTCGAGTGTTTTTGGGGGCGGTGTCACACGCGATGATGGCCGCAAGATAATGAGATCCACGCGTTCGACCAGGGCGTGTATGAATTTGAACAAAGTAAGCACCTAAAAGGGGAAAGGAGCATGAGTGCGAAGCCCAGAAATTAAATAATGAAGGACGTACAGCTTTGAGGCGCGCAAGCTCCTCCTGCGAAGCACGGGTGTTTCCTCTCGCCACCCCGCTGAATTGCTCCCATTCATCATCCAGATCTGCATCGGCAGGGTTTCCGTGATCTCCTCCATTTTCACAATCGTGTTCTTCCTCTTCAACCATCTCCTGGACTTCTTTTTCGCAATCGCTCATACCGCCGACTACACCATCCCATCTCTTCTTTACAGCTTCTCGGTTCGTTCGTGAAATTCCACGACCCCGATCAATTGCATCATGCACAACACCTGTCCTGTAAAGATACGGATCCCCTGCCTCAGAGACCTCCCGGGAACCCCGACCGTGAGCGTCACTAGTATAGACTTCGAGAAGGGAAGTTAACGCGCTCAGAACATCTTCCACAGTCCACCGTATTTCACGGGCGAGTGTACGCCCATGCGCAATATCATTAATGCTCCAGGCGCATGAAGCAAGCGCATCAGCTTGAGCAGCAAGATCCTTGGCCACTGCGATCACAGCGGAATACGCCAGACTACTCGGCTTCAGTGCGATTGCAAGCTTCGTAGAGTCCTGATAAAGCAGAGAAAGCAGAGACAAGCAGTCGGTAAGCCGTGTATCTAATGATGCCTCGGCAACATTCTCTGGAATCTGCACGATCGTAGTCGGATCTCTCAATGCCTTCAGAGCGGCGGTACACGTTTCAGACGCAATCTTAAGAGCAGCGCAAGCTGCACTGAACGAGTAGGTCAAAACGATTGCAGGCCAACAGGATAGTTCCTCATACCTCTCTTTTTGTCAGACATTTATTCAGCAAGTCACAGGAGAAATCGTTCGTGATCGAAGATCGAGGTGAAGAAACAAAAGGAGCAAGTTTTCGTCTTCTACAAGGCTTGAGAAGCACCGGGGAATGCCGACAAATGTGATCGGCGCTCAGGTTCAAGAAAGAAATTCTGTCCCCTGAGATCTAGCCGAATCATAGACGGACGGCAAAGTTGGGTGGCCTTCGAGTCCCCGACGTCTTTTTCTTGCTTTCCGTGATTTGTCATGATATGGCTCGTAGCATGAAACTGATACTGAGGTGTCTTCTGCCGAGCCGCTTTACGCTAAATCAAACTTGTCTATTTTGGAACGCTTTATGGGGTCTTGTTTTTAAGGATTTTCTGGAATATTTTAAGTAAGGATATGAAAATTGCTGAAGTCTTGACAGACTGGTATCCGGAAGTACGCATTCCATTCTCTTCATTTCATACATATCGAAAGTTCGTACGTCTCACCACACGTTCTTGTAGCATGTATCCAGAACCAGATAATGGAATAGACCATCTCCGTCGAAGAGATAAAGGAGCAATATTGCCGCATAGGTTTCCAAAACTTACTGTGAACAATGAACCCAGAACCCCCATTCTATCAGGTAAACACGTTGGGATACCGCAAAGCGGATGCGGAGTGGCTTACTCGACAATGTACGTCTTTCGTTCGTGAAAAGAAACGGAAACATCCGTCTCGAATTAGTGCCGTTATCACAGCTTTCATGATCCGTGTACAGTATCCCGATCGCGTCGGTATTTCCCGTATGTTTTGTTAAATTGCAGAGGGGAGAACAATCACCCTGATGAGCTTGAGAGTATCAGCCAAAAAAAAAAAACCGTATGAGAGAGAGTCATACAGACGCAGAACCATTACGCGCTCCTTGGCGAAAGCAAGTGATTCTGTTTTACTGGACAAAAGTCGTGATTTCCGCTTTCTGTTCTTCAGCGGATTGACCGAAGAAACCGTTTGACGGGTATAGTTTGATTCAACAGCCTAGACGCCTTCTTTTTACATTTCAGCGGCCTACTTCACCGCTTAATATTGACCCCATTCATGTTCAGCTGAACGGAGTCAAACTCCTAGTCACATTACAACAGAGTAATAGGCGGAATCCAGAGTGCGAATTTCCGGAGAATACACTAGCTCATTGTCTCCCGGAGAATGGCGACTAAAATTTCAAGGGTGTCGGTGAACTGATAGCCCAACCAACTTTCAGGTAAGATGACTCAATGTGCGTCTTTCCAACTGGTTGAAGAAAGAAACAGTGCTCAAATATCCGAGTGTTTCCCACATCCCGTATTTGGAAGTTCTGTTCACGTGATCCATACATCTTTCTTTCTTTCGAAATTCCCGCTCTCTCCTTCGACTACGTATACCGAATGTCGGAGAGAATATTATTACGAGTTTCGAATCACCGCGCCTTCATTTGGGATGTGGATGGTGCCTTTTCCTCTAGAATATCGTTTACCGAATTTTGCTAAATTTATCTTCTAACCGAAACAGACATAAGAACATTGCGATCCAAATATCGTATCTGTGGACTTCTTGGAGGAACACTTCCTCATATTTCGCAACAGAATGTATTTCTTGGCGTTCCACTCATACTAATGCCGGAGGAAGTTGTTCTGTTGATGGAAGAAGGTATGTTCCGAAACGGACTATAACCTGACTCAGACTTATGTTTTCTGCGCATAGGCATAGCCGCTATTGTGGACGACATCCATGCTCATCACAAACCCTCAAAGTCCGAAGAAAGAGGGTGGCTCCGATTACAGCGGCAGGAACAACAAAAAGAAATGGCACGGAAGAGCAGTATCAGCGTGATCTCCGCGCAAAAGAGCATGTCTGAGGAAGCTGTCGCGAAGAGACGGAAGCGGGAGGAACGCCGCTTGCAAGCTCTTTCCAAGATCTCCGAAGAGAATGGGGAGAATGGGGATCCAAGTGGTTCAATATTAACACAGACTTCAAGGCCGTCAACTCCGGCTTCTGTTTTAAGCACTTCGGTTTCCTATACGGTCAAGATTCCTACATCTTCAACTCAATTGAAGTGGTACAAAGCTCTGCATCATTGCTTCGACGACATACGCGCAGCGCGAGAAGCGGAAATCTGGTCATATCCATCTTCGTCCGAGGAGAGGGCGAGGTGCGGCGTATACCGTGCTCTATGGGAGAAAGGATACTACATGGGTTGTGGGATTAAATTCGGTGGTGATTACCTCGTCTATCCTGGTGAGTTCGCCGATAATTCTTGTCTTATGAAGTTTTCACTAGCATGGTTTCGCATCGGTATGAACAGGTGACCCGCTTCGTTATCATTCCCACTTCGTTGCTTCAGTTCTAGACTCGTCTTCGCCTCTACGACCGATGGAGATCATTGCTCATGGACGACTTGGGACCGCGACAAAGAAGGCACACCTGTTATGCTCATGGGACGAAAAGGCTCAAAAAGCAGATATTTACTCAATTGAATGGGCTGGCTTCGGATAATTTTCATCAATTGCTCATTCAGCTGAAGTACTGTGATACAATACAACACAATCCCGCATTACAGTTCTCTTCTAAGATGCACACACCTGTCAGTTCTGCGCATCTACCTTTCTTTTTCTCAGCGATGGTCCGGGGTTCTTCAAGTCAATTCCGTCCCACCTAGCGAATCCAGTCCAGTCAGTCTCTGTTTTGGGATGCAAATAAGAAAGGAATTTTTACTTTACAAACACTTCCTGAAGATTCTCGTAGTACAATTCCGGGGTATACTCTTTGATGGCCTTGATAAGCTCGTCGTAAACCACCTAAAAAGCAAATGGGTTCTGGGTCAACAACTCCCATAGAATGTTCTATAATTGTTCTATTCTTACTGAGTAACCTTCCGCCGTGAGGTGTAAACCATCGGACAGGTACTTGGTCAGACTATGTTCCGTTTGGCCAGCTATGTTCCACAATGCTTGCCATACATCGACGACTGGAATCTTCTCATGAGCTCCGACTTCACGGACCTTCTGTGCATACTCAGCGGTGACCTTGAAATCACGGTCCCTTTCGTGCGGGACTCCAGCAGAGTTCGCTCCTGCAACCCACTGACGAACATTGAACGGAGGTGGTGTAATGAGGAACAGCTTCGTTTCGGAGGAAAACCATTCCGATGAAGGATCCCGCACCATGTTCACGAGCCGCGCGAGGTTCGCACCGAATTTCTCAAGGGGAATGTGCTGACTGAAGCCAGGAAGACTTGCATCGTTCGCACCGTACCATATAGTCAATAAACGGATTTTCTGCGCAGAGCTCTGTTCGTTTCGTCGTGCAAGGCACTCGGAGTCATCATCTATATCAGTTGATTCATCCAGGTCACATTTGGATCAGACAAGTACCTGTTCAAAGACTGGGATTGCCCATTCTGTATTGTAGCCCGAGAATCCACGGTTGATAACGTCAAATTTACGAACATACACAGCTAAATGGATTAGAGATTAGCAAAGATCCGCTAGTTGACGCTGTCAGCTGTTGAATTGATACTCGCACGCAAGTCGCTGAGCGAATCCATGAGCCTCCCAACCTCCTTGAGTGAGCGAGTCACCGAGAAGGACTATAGCATCTTGCACGGGCGTAGTCATTCCTCGGCATTCACTTATGGTCTTGTTGTGGAGATAAGAATTCAAGGCGAATGCTATTGCAAGCACGTGCAGACCAGATATCGAACTGAGCCTCCCATGAATGAAAAGTAACTGGACTAATGATTGATGCAATGACCTTAACCTGCTCACGAACTATACGCGTATGGCGTCTACAGCGATACAAGCAAGTTCGACGTTCTGAATGAACAGTATGTACTGGTCCCTGTGAGTTGAGTGTGGTGATGCGATGGTGTATGTGCAAACGATAGATAAATAGACTGAGAATGGAGATTGAATTGGACAGATAGGAAAGTGGAGAAGGAACTGACATCCAAGATTGGGAAAACAAACGGAATTGTGTGCCGGCGAAAAAAAAACAACGGATGCAATGCATGGTAGACAAAACGTGAATAGATCCGGTGTGAATTTGCGACAGTAGAAAATGACAAAACAAAACGGTGAATACCCTCCTGGGCAAGATGCAGAGATATCAGTGCATGTACATTGCTGGAAAACTAGGAGGAAGAAACTACTGTCCGGTTAAGAAACAGAGCCGTGGAAAGACAAGTTATCAGCAGGCTTGTGAAGATAACCCAAATCTCGGAACAGCAAACGCAAAGATGTGTAGGCTGCAATGTTAGATTAGATGCATGTGATGTTATTCAGGACGCTGCCCGTTGCTGAGGCGTGACGTCTGAGGCAATGTGCACCGAACGCGACGTAAGGGTCCGGTCATGTCTTGATAATTCTTCTGAGGTCGTGCTTCATTTTAAAAGGTTGTCTAGATTGCGGTTAAGATGAGTAAAGTGGTTCAGTGAGTATGTCGAACTCAAGGCCGAAAACCGAATTTGGAATGTCCGAACGTTTCAGCGAATCTGAGCGACAGTCTGTGCTCTTTGCAGGGGACCGCGGCCTGTGTTCGCATTATTCCGTTTGGAATTGATCACAGACATGCCAAACAGATTCTTGTTTATCCTCGCCGCGGGTGGTGGGCAAGGACTCTTATCAACACCTTCCAGAATGCCGCTCTCGTCACTGCTGACGCTAGTCATGCCAACCATCGAATCTTCTTCCAAGGTTGACAAGTAGGATGGAGCAGCATCGTCTCCAGATCTCCTCGCGCGGGAGATGCTCGCAGCAGCCATGAGGGAAGGGGCATGCGGGGCAGAGTTTCTTTGATGGTGAGAGAAAGGATTAGGCGCTTGGTGGCTACTTTGCTCCGTAGGAGCCTTGAAGGCCTCTCCGTATGCATAGCTTCTTGTCCTGCCGAACCGCGACTTGGTTCGGAACTGGTCGAGATCTTGGCGCCGGTCGCGAGCGAACTGAGGATCGTCCATAGGTATGTAGCCGTGAGGGTTGCAGTACATTGCAGATTCGGTAAAGTATTGATAATAGCCGCCTTTAAGGATGTAAACTTCTGGATAATATATACGTGGATAAACATGGTTGTTCATCGCCCTGTCCTTTGCCCGAAGGTGCTTTGCACTATACAGCGCTATCATCAGTAATCGGTTGAGGATAGGATGATATAACATACAAAGTCGGTGCTCTTTTAGCGCTGAACTCGCAATGAAACACGAGTACAACTTTCTTATTGGAGTCTCCACTGCAGCTCAGGGCAGGCTTCGAAACGCTATTGCTCAACAGGAATTCCTCAATTTCCGCAGTCGTGTTAATGTTTACTGCGCCTTTGATGTGACCGCCCTGGTATTCGTAGTCAAATCGGCAGTCAATTATCTGATAAGAAATAATCTCGTCGTTATAGGCTCCAGATATCAAAGCATCCAGCTGTGAGACAATACACGACGTCAATAGGAAGACCGCAGAAAAGCGAAAGCCATACCGTTTGAACGTCGATACGCATTAGACCATCCTCTGCAACTTTTTCGCAAGGAAGGACTTTTCCATGAGCTTCGTTGTCTCCAAAACCTGGAAGACCAGTGCCCTTGAGCCATCGAGTGCTAGGACTCTCATTCACAATTGTAGGAGTCGCATTTCTCAGAGGAGATTGAACGGTAGGAGTCGTGTCTCGCTGACGAAGAAGTCCACCTGCCGCAAATGGCCTGAAGTCATCAGTTCCGTCCCGCCTGCGGATGGTCCGCATCGTCTGTTTCTTTGCAAACGCATAAGCAGCAGGAGATGACAGCTCTGGTCCCGCTTCCGATTCATCCTCTCCGGGACTTGAGGGCATCGTTGGAACAGTAGCAGAGAAGGCACGTCGAGGAGCAGGCATGTCAATTAATCCCTCGTTAGCACTGGACTGTAAGACAGAAAAAGCAGATTGTATATGAGCTTCGTTAGGAACAAGAGCAGGGCGTTTTGACTTCTTGAGTCCATCGGAGATGGAGCCGCCCCCTGCGAGAGCAGTCAAGAACGGCGGGGCTTTGGTCTTTCCGAAAAGAGAACCCGAGCTTTTAACTCGCTCAAACTTGCGTACAGACGGCGAGGAAGGTGCCGGCGATGAAGACTCTTGATCAGGCACCTGGAGAAAGTCCCCTTCGTCGTTGTTGTATCTCTGTCTTAGACTACCATCAAGCCGAGAGCCTTCTGGTGATAGTGAACGACGCTTCGGAAGTATTGGTGGTGGGGAGGACATGCCATCGAAGAATAGACTCGAAAACCCCTTCGTTTCTTGGATGGGCGCAAACTTGAGCGTTGGCTCATCAATCGTCGGACGGGTCAAAGACTCTGGAAGAATGCAATCATCAACATCCATAGCGTCAGAAAACCCAACGTCTCCATGGTCATCATGTGTCTAATAACAAGATTGTGGGAAACCGCCGGATCAGTTTGAAACGCGACAAATTGGACATGCAGTTGAGATTGAAATAAACTTACAGCTCCCGTAGCCGTAGACGGTATCATGTTTGCTATCCATTCTGATGGGAGAGGAGCACGTTGCGGACCTTTCCCGGTAGGTTTGACCGAAGCACTTTCAATTTGCGAGGCACCCGACAGATGATTTCCAAGTTCCCGCCCAAATGAACGAGCAGAGGTCAGACACCGGCGTCCTGACTTGCCTTCAGACGTATCATTTGCTTTCTGATGAGGAGCAGGGGATATGTCCATCGCCATTGGTGACTGAGCCTCAGGAAAACCGGAGGGTGCGAATGTATCCCGACGAGGTGACCCGGGAGGAGAGTTCAACGACATGGATGAAGCAAAGGAGTTCTCCAGATCGGAGGAGATGAAGTCATCGAGGTCGTTCGAGGGACGTTGCAGACGTTCGGAAGGCTTCCGACATGGCGCTGGTGGTGGTTGAAGTGACTTGGCAGACAACGACTGGAAGAACGGAGGCATCCTCCTTTCGAACGAACTGTCACGATCACGCCTCTTCCGCTTATTGTGGATGGGAGCACGGAGAGAGCTACGCGTGTTGAGCATCATGGACGAGAGTAATAGGATAAGAAGTTGATCAGCATTTATAGCAAGTTCAACATAGAGATGGCCACATACGATTATCTGATGTCACGCCCTGGAGATACTGTGGCTGCCTGTTGAGGATACGAATGAAGGTGTGAGTAATGGTTGAAGTTCAACTTGCATGGATTACGCCACACACCGGACCAGATGTCCCTTCAAGCCACGTTTCGGCTCGCTTCGCCGGAGAAATTTACTCACGGTAAGATGAGAATGCCTTGTGAGGAAGGTGAGCCCCCGGACAAAGATTGAACAATAGGCCAGGATATGAACACAATGGGGACGAGAATACAAGAAAGAATGGATTTCAGGCGACGACCTTACAAACCCGGCCCGGGAGAACTGATACAGCCTTCTGTGTACGTCTACTCCGAGCACGAACTACGCACGGCAGGATCACGCCGCAGAATGCACACACCGACAGTAATGAGCTTCTCAACCGCGGTGAGCTCTGCAACACCTTCAACGACTGACACTGATGAGGCGATGCCAGTGGAGGAAGGAAGAAGGGGAGGGGAATGACTAGTACTGGTGAAGCGAAATGAAAGACAAGAGATGTTTGGGCGCTGTTTGGCACGGTTGAACTCTATGACATAATAGTCGCGTTTTCGCGTTTCGCGAAATTGAAACGTGATCGTGACTCTCCACTTTCTCAGTTCTTCAACTATCTTCATCATCACTATGTCTTTTCTGACTTCACTGATCAAAGCAGTTATGATGTGGAGGCAAATTCTTACATGCCAATATCTTTACTTTGATGCCCCAGGGCAACTGCACAAGCATATTAACTCCTTTCGTGCTCTGCTCGTCTCCCATGTTTCAGGACATGCAGCAACCGGCAAAGCTCCCTATTTATTACCGCCTTTCCTGCCGGCGCAGGCTGAATACGAACCGAAGCTGATACAAATGAAAAGACTTACATGATAGTCTGGACCGCGCAAACATCTGAAGACTCCCGATAGCCCCAGCTCAAATAGTTTTCTCATTGATATCTTGGTTGCAACGGCTTGCAAAGCAGCCAAGGGTAAGGATCATGTCTTGGAACCAACATTTGAGGATTAAATGTCGAACCACCAATAGACTGAGCGAGACTCCCTTCGTATTTGTACCCGCGGTAATTGAAGGAATCTACGCAGAAAATAATAAGGTGAAACTCCCTTTCCTGATCACTCCGCTCTGGGGGTGGTGCAAGGAAAGACAAAGACACAAGGAGATGGAGTCGAGGACACTTTCCCGCCATACACTTACGATACTCATCAATATCACCAAGCTGATACTCAAGTCAATGCACGCGGTTGGTAGTCAATCGTTGGCCGTTTTGGATGATTCGATAAGCACAAATCTAAGCATAATGAGACAAAATAACACTTCTACGATATCTCTGTAGGATATTTGGATGAAGGCTGAATGAAGGTCAAGCAACCAAGAGGCCCGGGGTTCCTCCGCGGCATTAAAGAAGCTGGTGTCCGTACCAAAAGGAGTAAGATCGGCGTTCGCGTTTCACGACACGCGCAAGTTACAACCTTCAATTGTGCCCACCACCTCACGAGCTGCACAGCTGCTTCCACTCTCACTGCGGAGCATCAAAGCTCCAATCTACAGGGGGGCTAAATGAGCAGTCGGGATCATGTTTCGCGGCTAGCCAGCCCGCAGTCCGAAAGACCCTCTGAATCTCTACGGTCCTATCCACAAGGACATGCCTCGACCTACTACGCACAATCAGTCTCGCAAGCTAGAGATTCTTATCCTTCATTCTTATCTCTTCCAGAGACTCTATCTCTCCAGCTCTCATGGTCATGGAAAGGGCTAATGGATGCATTCCGATGGGATATCGTTGTCTCGACTGTAGCCAGGTGTGCGTTCCCTCTTGTTCACACTTCGCCATTTGGTCACTCACCTATTTGGAAAGTGACGCAGAGATCAGAGCGAATATGCTCAAATCTCTTCTACTGAACTCACTATCGCTCTTGTCCATCTACGTGTTCGATCTGCTACTGCAACCCCTCGTACGAGACCAACAGAAATGGCTGCATCGGAACATGGGATGGTTCTATAGAGTCCTTTGGCTATTCCCGGTAATCGGAGCATCTCTATATTTGAACGTAAGGTCGACCGCTATGAAGATAACTATATCGTCATCGCTTCAATTATCTAGAGCTCCTGGTGTTCAATTGTTGCGAACCGCGTATACTCGCTCCGACATGGCAGTCGCAAGGCTGCACCATCCACGTACACTGGCATTCTCACAGCTCTGGCCACTTCAGCATACCGTGCTGTCATGATTTGCACTTCGGTCGTAATCACCTTTGCGTTAGGATATATACCCGTAGTAGGATATACCGCTGGATTTATCTTCTTCTGTTGGGTAGATGCGTGAGTTATTACCATAGCAGTCCTTCGAAGTGAGTATTGCTGACCACGTTCATACACACAGATATTATTGTTTTGAGTAAGCCTAAGCACTCGTTTATCATCTAAAAACTAGCTCACCAGCCTATTCAGATTCATCTGGGTTGCGCGAGGGTTATCACTTGCACAACGGATAGGGCATCTTGAAGAACGATGGGCATACTACCTCGCCTTTGGTAAACCATTCTTAACTATATGAGGAAAAGTAACTGACGATCCTTCAGGTCTCCCTTCTTCTGCATTATGCATGTGGGGTAGCACTTTAGCGAACGCTGCTGTTTTTGCTTTAGTACTTCCATCAGTATGCCTTTCATTCGTGGAGCGCGAATTAGCCTCGCTGACAATAATCCAGTACATCATCATGGCAATGCATGCCAAACCCGTGCCACCGAACCCATACAATCCCGTCCCAGCCCCATCCGAAATGCGACCAATTCGATACCCTTCTCCCTTCGTGCCGATCCGAATACCCATTTTCGCACCAGTAGTGTGGATTAATGACCGTATCGTCCGATTATTGAGTGTCGGCGGTAGAAGGAGTCAACAATACTCCCGAGTAGGCATGGATAAGAAGAAAGGGATGAGTGACACCATTGTGGAGAGTGTTGAAGAAGGCAGTGGTGACGGCACTTCCGCGGAGGCTTTGCGTTCTGCCGCACGAGGTGGAATCCGGGTAGCTGGGACCAGACGGCGAAGGGCAGATTGACCTCCTCCTCCACGGCGGAGGGGTTATGCAGTCGGATCATGAGGTCAGTAAGACCATTGCTTGAATATCATTGACAAGCACCAGGGGTTACATAGATAATGATTAATTGATACATGCTAAGTCGCAAAGCCCCATCCGTCAAGACGTATAATATAGAGTGTCCAAGAAATATATAAGTATGAAGACCGGAGGACAGGGAAAGAAGAGGAAACAAGCAAAGCAGATATAGTTTTCGATGAGTTGAATCAACACGCGTGAATGTGAACATTTTTAGGTTCAGGAACGCGCATCATATTGCCTGCTAGCTTTGGACGTAAGTCGGCTCGCGGCGTTTTCGCGCCTTTTGAGTTTCCGCGTCGCTCGACGCTGCGTCGATGTTGATGCTGTCGACGTCCCTTCCTGCATAGTGTTTTCTTCATTTTCTTCGGCATCTGCACGCTCAGCCCACCATCGCGCTGCTTGGAGTGCCATGACACCCGTGAGCGAGACACTACACACGAGATTCGCTGTCGCGAAATTGAGTACTTCAGATTTTAGGATGTTTGGAGCTTGGCGACTTGGGATGGTTACGGGTGCGGATGAGAAGATGCCATCGAATGCTATTTGGATCAGAATGAAGGGGAACGTTGAGCAGAAGCTGTAAGAACAGATAAGAGAGGTACGAACTCGGGATGATCTTGTACAAATAGACAGAGATTGCGGTGCCATACAAAACTATCGTATTGGTCAGATATGAAACAGCCCACTAAACCACAAAGCAGTTACACAAACGCACATATACTGGCCCCATCAAACATCAAGTTTCCCGCAGCGCCATCGCCGAAACTCCAAAGGATGAAGGCAGCGCCGAGCGTGACGATGGTCGCCAGCGCATAACCCATTTCCGCAGGCGCTCGAGAGAAAAGCGAGTAATAAATCGCCGCCGTCCAAATATTCTCGTTCGTCACTGAGGACTTCCATAGTGTCAGGCCATCCGCGATCCAGTGTACGAACAGGATACCTAGATGAAATCAAATTGAGCCGTTTGCGACATTAGCTCACATCCAGCTTGAATGAAGTAAATGTACAAGAACTCACCGAGAAGAAAGGAAGTGATACAAATAATACCAGCTACACGTAGACCCATAATCTTCAATCCTCGTGTGATGACGGGGTAAAGGAAGGGAAGGAGGAGCCAAGCTAATGATCTGGAGAAATTTGAATTTTTGCCCTGATTTTAGTTTTTTTTCACGTGCAAGGCCGCCAGATCTGGGTCCGTGTTGCGATCCGCGTCCGACTCGGAATGCGTCGGCAGGTCGTGTGCTCTCTCACTTCATCTATGTTCAAACCTAAAACTACGAATATGTGAATAAAGGACGCATTTGAGTCTATGATTATGGCTTTTTGACGGACTGGCTGTCTTGTCTGCGTGTCGCGTAAGGACAGCTAGCTTGACTCGAGCCTTGTACGTTTGCCAAACGACTCGGGGACGTCTCTTATGCGTACTTTGACACGAGAGTCACTAACGGATGAGCATTATCTTCAGATTCTATGGCTCATGCACATCAGAATATGAAAGTCTCACTTCACGGTCTTCACGGTCAAAATGGATACCTCCCTATGATCTAACGTTGACTGACTGAGACTCTCTTAGGTTAGGACTCAAAGGACGTGACGCATGGAATGCCAGCTATGGTATGGATTCCCGCCTTGCTGTCTTTACGTAGACTCTCAGTGACTCAGCCCATCGTAGATGCTCTGGCAAAGCTTATCCACATAGTCGTGCCAAGACAGAGCATCTGCATAGAATGAAACCGCAGCTGCGCCCTTCAAAGCTGTCAAGAAGGCCGTGCACGCAATTCTATACATGACTCAATGGTGCAATATCGAGATGTCCAATAAGCGGATTTGTGTTTCGTGAGCTTTGCTCTGTCTGTCTTCGCGGCTGGTGGTTGCGCCCGGGACTGGGACTCGTTGTCCAATCGTCTATCTCCGTATTGTACTTCAATTTTTTATGGTGACTTGATGAATTTTGACGAATCTCTTCTCTGGCCATGTCGTCGTATTTGTCAAGTCATAAAGGCTCCCTGTTTCCTCGAGGCCGTGCGTACACTTGACCTCTGGTTAATTAGGTAGGCCAACATTGAGCGCATGCTGGCACTGCATTTTCCGTGCGTTTTCCTCGTACTATTCTGCTACGGTCAACTGCGCAACTGTCATAATCATCTTTGTATGCTCCTGCGGCACCGCAGCAAAGATAAGCTCGTACAGGAAGCGTCTATTGGATCTATACAAATATGTCTTCGCCTCTCCGTCGTGCCTTATCGTTGCCTTTGGTATAAATGGTATGGACGAAGTTTCCGCATTTTCGCAGAGCCTTCCCTTACCCACCAGACTTGCGCCAACCTTAAGCGACTGAAGCATGTCAGGTACTTATCATTTCTCTTGTCAGAGTTACAATGTGCATAAGACTAATTCCTGTCCTTTCGCATTTTAGATTCAGAGCCTACCAACTACCCTCAGGAGGCCTTCGGTCAGTAATATATGGTATATTGCGATACCTTCCCGCCGATCGTTGTATTCCTCTAGATTACGACCCGAGCAAAGCAGCTGCAATAGCGGCGGGAGCAGTGTACGCCATCTTAACCGCACTTCTCTTTATTCGCCTATTTCCTCGGAAGACTTGGTGGGGTCTCTGTTTGCCTATCGGGACCCTCTGTGTGTAGACTATCGAGTTTTTTCTTTTGGAACGTCCATGACTCACGAATAAGCCATGCTTCTCTGCCGGCTTCTTCCTCCGCTATGCATCCACCATCGAGACATCCAGTTTAGGACTGTTCATTGTCAGTCAAATCCTCGTAGTCGTCTCGCCTGCCGCGTTTCTCGCCTTCAACTATATCGTGTACGGAAGACTCATTAGGACGTTCGCTACTGGTCGGAATCGCTATAGCTTGGTACGACCCGAGATAGTCGCAAAGATTTTTATAATAAGCGACATTGTCACCTTCCTCGTGCAAGTAAGCTTGATGATTTTGTGAATCATGAATGAAATCGGACAGCGTCGATAAAACTCTTGTCGATTTTAGGGAGGCGGTGGAGGTCTTCAAGCCCAGGACGACTCAGCGGACGTCGGTCGGATCGTCTTACTGATCGGCACCATCGTGCAGTCACTGTCCTACGTCGTGTTTTACTTCCTTTTCATTCACTCGCATCGCACATTCTGCAGTGATGACAAGTTCGACGAGTACAACTTCCCGTGGCGCCTCATGCACGTTCTTCACGTATCTTCCGTCTCCATCATTGTCAGCGTATGTGCTCATTCAAGGGTAATATTCTAATGTCCCTTGCAGATCCGTGCCACGTATCGTGCCGTGGAGCTAGCTGAGGGCAACGACGGATATCTCATCACTCACGAAGGTAAGTTAACCCAGAACACGCAAGCCCTTTAAACTCATGAACAACTCACGTTGCTTCAACTCATCAGTATATTTCTACGTACTCGATACCATTCCCTTGTTCTTCGCGACAGCTATTTACGTGTTCTTCTGGCCTGGACAGATGATTGAGGATATCAGTTCCCGGGAATACCCTCTGACGGGCGTGAGATCGGCGGCTCCTTGAAAGACACTTCAGTCTAGAATGAGCTGCGTGGGCTCCTTTACTCTCGCGTACATGACTTGCACAGGACATGTTTCTGATGTCTCTAGTGATATTGATTCTTGGAAAGTAGCAGCGTGTGATCCAGTTCATTTTCTTTTTGGCTCACGTCTCGATCAGGCAAAGTGCATTCAATCATTTGGGTTCATGACCTGACGGATTGACTGCCTTCTTGTCTGCGTGTTGCGTATACATAGGCAGTTGGACTCGTGCGCATGCCAAAGGGGACGTTTCCAATCTGACCTTTGGCATATGAGTTACATACAGTTGACCATTACCGATTTCACTTCATTGACAAAATGGATGCCTTTCCGATACCTGAGTGTTGATTGGTCCTTCGTTTTACAAGACACAATGGACACTAAGTATGGTATGTACTTCTGCCTTGCTGTCTATTTAGCTTCACCATGATCCAACTCGCCGTCGACGTGCTGGATAATATTGCCATCCACATGTTCGCGCCAAGGCAGAACATGTGCGTGAAATGAAGCCGCAGCTGCATCTTTCAGGGCTGTCGTAATCATGAGCGCGGTTCTATATACGTCAAATGTACTACGGTTTTGAATTTTGTGGCTGCGCACTGCCTTCAGAGTGGGTGACTGTGTGGACATAGTCTATTCTTCATGACCAAATATTTTCCCTGTATGTATAAGGTCTATATGTGGACTTGATGATATTTTGACCAATCTCTTATGCCGTCATTAAGTTATCAGGGCCCCGGGCCCTCGCTTCCATGAGGCACCGAACCATGGCAACTCTACGCGATGAAGTAGAATGATTTCGGGCGCGTGTTTGGTAACGCAACTTCTGCGCTGCGCGTTTCGTTTCTCACACACAGATAGATCCTTTCAATGGACTGGACTGGCCCGATCCAAATATTTTTTTGCCGTGTAAACCCGGATATTTTGGGCTACAATACGGCTAAAGATTACCTCAGGACCTGAGACAGCACCAATGTGATAATAGGTCTATCTGCATCAGGAAGTGTTTGACCTTACATTACCGAATGTGATGAGTAGGTCGGCGCAAGGACTGTGTCAATAGGTGCCGACGTGGACAATTTGGGTGCGCGGCCCGAACAGATCCGGATAATTTGGATCCTGCCTGCGGTCTACTGCGGTCAACTGCGGTATCGGACCTTTGTGCGGCTTCGGGTTGATATTTTGATATTCCCACAGTACTGTAGCTCCGATAACCATACAGGAAGTATCCATTCATTAAATTTCATACAAAATATGTTTTCCGTCCTTACACAGTTCCTTACAGTAGCCTTCCGTATAAATGGTGTACACGATCTTCCCATTCTCGTAAAGCGTCCCCTTGCCCCCCCCCCCCCCCGCGGCACTTCCGCTACCTTCGAATAACTGAAGTATGACAGGTGGCGCTCTTCAAGTTCTCAAATGCTCCAGTTATCCTGAAACTAATTTTCTTTCACATTTCAGATTCCGAGCCTATCAACTACCCTAAGTTAGCCCTCAGTGAGTGATATATAAGAAGTTGCGTTATCTCTGCTGATCGGTTTACTCCCGTAGATTACGTCCCAAGTTTAATACCAGCTGTAGCGGCGGGAGCAGTGTACGCCGTCTTAACCGCACTTCTCTTCATTCGCCTATTCCGTCGGAAGACTTGGTGGGGTCTCTGCTTGCCTATCGGTACCCTCTGTGTGTATACTATCCAATTTGTTATATTTCACCTCACTCGACTCACAAATGATCCAGGCTTCTCCGTTGGTTTCTTCATTCGCTATGCATCTGCCGCCGATACATCCAACCTCGGGACGTTTCTTTTCACCCAAATCCTCATGGTCATATCGCCTGCGGCGTTTCTCGCGTTCAACTATATCGTTTACGGGAGACTTATCAAGACGTTTGCCACTGGTCGGAATCGCTATAGCTTGATACGGCCTGAAATCGTTGCAAAAACCTTCATTATAAGCGATGTTGTCACCTTCTGCGTGCAGGTAAGCTTGACCGCTGTAGAGTTTGGATCGAATAGGACAATGTCGATGACTTTTGTCGATTCTAGGGAGGTGGTGGCGGTCTTCAAGGGCAGGATGACACAGCGAATATCGGTCGGATTATTTTGCTGATCGGTATCATCGTCCAGGCGCTGTCCTACGTCATGTTCTACTTCATTCTCATCCACTCGCATCGCATGTTCTCCAAAGATGACAAGTTCGATGAGTACAACTTCCCGTGGCGTCTCGTGCACGTCCTTCACTTTTCTTCCGTCTTCATAATTGTAAGCGTATTTGCTCACTCAGGAGCTTTATTCTAATGTCTCTTACAGATTCGCTGCGCGTATCGCGCCGTAGAGCTAGTGCAAGGCAACAACGGATATCTTCTCACTCACGAAAGTAAGTCATGCTAGGATACACATCCTTCGGAAATTCACCAATGATTCACGATGCTCCGTCTTATCACAGTTTTCTTTTACATGCTCGATACCATTCCACTGTTCTTCGCAACGGCCATCTACGTGTTCTTCTGGCCTGGACAAATGATTGACGACATCAGTTCCCGAGACTACCCTCTGATGGGCATAAGGCCAGAGACTCCTTGAAAGACACCTAATTATAGAGAAATGGTTGTGTGGACTTCCTTACTCTCGAGTAAATGACTTACGCAGGACATGAAGTTCTGATAGCACTAGTGATGTTGTTTTCATGCTATACAGCTTTATTTAATATTGATGCACGTTCCGATCTGGGAAAACGCATTGCAGATGCGTGTGTACGCCAACTCACGGTTTAATTGTAGTATTTATTTTGTTCCGATTCGCTTTGCAATTTCTCGCCAAAGCCTGAACTTTATGAAGGACTAAAAAGCTGTGCAGTCGGTTACTGTCAATAAAACCGACTGAGTACATACACCGACACTGAGCCGAAGTCGTCGTTATGCTTGGAAGGTTTCACATACATCTGGGTCTATGTGTCGCACTCGAGTTCAATCATCAGATCAAGTGCAAGTTCCGTTGATTGATCCTTAAGATTTCAATTCATATCGGACGATCATACGATATGAACTTGTTCTGCAGCTTGTTGATCTGTGTGATTATGCTGGTCTCTGTATACGAAGGAAAGGATGGCCTCTCAGAGCGTAAAATCAACGAGCCACTGTTTTCAATCCACGCAGTTAATTCGTTAGTCGTGGGCCAAATCGATGTCGGTAGAGGCTCTTCACAACTTGAGTACGATTCCGGTTCTTCGCCACTAGACAGAATCTTCGCCCTCGTGACGGTCCACCTGCTTAAGTGGCAAAAGCTATACTAACCGGTCCGACTCATCGGACACACTCTTTTTGCAAGTTTGCCCGTCACGGGCATTTAAATGCGCATATACTATGCATGCATCCATTGCACAACCCACCAACCACTGGCAGGTACGAAGTCGTCGATGCGAGAGTTTACGCATGGGTTCAGCTCTGCTTGGCGTAGAAAAGAGGACCCTGTGTGGGAAATTTGCGTACCGACCGGGTTTGTTTAGATACGCTGATATTTTTTGCCTCGTAGGCGTAGGGATCTTTAGTGGCGAATTCCGAAAAGACCACGCGTGCACAGCTTTACCACATCGAATGTTTCCACGATCACATGTGTCGGTCGGCCACATGAGCCCGAATGTATTCTGCACATTACATAAAGGCCAGTCTTCAATATGCACATCTGTAAAATATCCTGGCTACATGCATGTTCTCGATTTCTCACCAATCTCATCACGTCAAGCAATGTCAGTTATGTGATTCAATTATGCATTTATTTCATGTTCCACTAATCAGCGATTCGCTGAATGTAGCTTCCGTCTCTTTTAATTGTCCTCCGAAAATCTTCGGTGAGTGAAACTAAATGTATTAGTTTTTTTCCTATCTAACTAAGCCTACCAGGAACATTATTCTCCCAGTAAACCTGGAGCTATAATAGCTGGCGTAATTCTTGCGGTTCTATCTATACTTATCTTTGTTCGTCTAAGAACTGGTGGGGATTATGTCTACCTATTGGAATATTATGTGAGTCATCAGCCGTGATTCCCGTACGCATGAGCGCTCACCTTTGGATCTACACTATAGTACTTTCCGTTGGTTTTTTTGCCCGACTTGCCTCTGTCAACAATCCAACAGGTAGAGACTTGTTTGCAACCACTCAAGTCCTCATCATCGCTTCTCCAGGAGCCTTCCTCGCTTTCAACTACATTGTATATAGGAGACTCATTCAGGCATTTGCCGCTGGTCAGAGCCAATACAGCCTGATGCAACCTCAAATCTTGGCATCGGTGTTTATCATAAGTGATGTTGTGACATTCATTGTACAGGTGAGGCGAGACAATTTTTAGCATCGAAATTCAACAGTTCGACATGGCATCAGGGAGTCGGAGCTGGCCTTTCGACAAGTCCCGATAATCTTCAGATGGGACGAAATGCACAAGATGGGAAATTTAATTCGTCGAACTTCCCTTGGAGCCTTGTCTACATCCTTTACTTTTCCTCGGCCTTCATTATGGTAAACTGGACATATTTTGTCTATTTCGAGAACCTTTTTCGTTTGGTATATTCCAGGTCCGTGCAATCTATCGACTTGTCGAGTTCATCCAGGGGCCTGGGGGATACTTGATAACTCACGAAGGTACCATTAAATTATTGAATGGTTGAGCAGGCTGCTGACGCTTCCGCTAGTGTTCTGCTACTGTCTGGATATCTCCCCTCCGTTTCTTGCTACTTCAATACACGCGTTCTTCTGGCCGGGTGACCTTATAGAAGCATATCACGATAGTGACTGCCTTGCGGTCAGATTGACAACAATGGATAAGCAAAGCGGATAGCTCAATTTTAGCGTGTCCTATTGGAGATTTTGCCTTACTGTGCTATCGTTTCGGATATAGACGACTTGTTCTTATTATGATAAACAATTTACGATGCCATTCTTGGCAAACTTGTAAATATTTGGGTTTTGCCAACCAAGCAATTAGTTTTCCACGGTCACGCATCGGCGAAGACATTCATTCTTCTCTTGGCCCCGTTCCGAAATTGTCTTCATCACAAATGTTCAGGCCTCTCCGACCGCGTACGGCTGCTCTGCGAGCCTGTCTCATTTCTAGAAAAACGTTATTTTCTTCTGCGACGCGCGGCTCGACACCGTGGTATGTGGATCAAGAATTTGTCAAGACCCGGCAGCCTCCACCTCATTTATCCTCCGAGCTCTCGCTAGCTGAACAAGAAAAGCCTCTACCTCTGGATTTGCCAGCATGTCTTGCGGCACTTTTCTCTGAATTATCAAAATCCGCACATCTTGAACGAGGGGGAGTGGAGATCTGTACTCCGCCACCTACTGAACCGGGTCCACCTTTGCCTAGCTCGTTACCTAAAGGGAGACGCCAGAGGGGTCGCACGGAATTTGGTTTGGGAATCCCTGACGTGAGTGGTGGTTTATGGAGGTGGATTTTGATCGCCCAGGTACGTAACTTCTTTGAGATGCGCGCTTCAAGGCACTCAGATGAACATCTTGATCAGGTGAAGGAGGGAACCGAGAATCGCGGCGCAATTGAATCTGCCATGCGAATTGTCCGAAGAACGGTGAGCAAATGAGTTTTTGTGATTCAATTATGTACAATTGAGCTTATATTTACTGACTTATTCTTAGCTGCTAAGGGCTCAGCCTCCCGTAGTCCTTCCACCGAACAGGAAGCGTCGGGTGCAGGATGGGTGGGGGATGCTCGATGCTGGTGATTTCGCAGTCCACGTTTTGAGTCGATCTGCTCGAGAAAAGTTCTTCCCTCCGTCTTCCGAAGTCCGACGCTGGCAATGGTGATCGTATCTTTGTTTGAAAGAAATTTACCTTCCCATTAGATTGAGTTTGCACTCCACATCTTGCGAAGACTCATTTAGCGGCCATTTCCGACCTTGCATTACGAAAACTGAAGTTTTTGAGAGCTCGTTTCTTCTCATGCAATATGAACTATCGGGTGCAAGCAAGTCCTGTATTAGATTCTCTACAACACCCGTATGGAGTCTGCTCCTCTTTCTGATGGAACCGCAGAATGCAGACACTCACCTCAATGTACTCTGGAATTTTCTGCGCTGCGAGGCTCCCACCCCTTTACCTGCCGCCTAGCAGCCACAGTCCAAAACTTGAAATGACGATCGGTCAGTAGATCAATGCCTTATTCTACTGTGCTCACACGCAGCTAAGTACCGGAAATTATCTATCTTCTCTGGGCGCTTCGTTTGCACTCAACTTGGCACAGTTAGATTCCATTGCGAGAACCGAGATTCTGGCATCAGCAGATCGAGATGAAAGAGCTTTGTTAAGAGCCCTATGAAAGGATACTTACCCGCATACCACGTCATTGGCGTCAACATTTTGTTTCCCCCAGAATTCATAGCTCGGGGACAATTTGCAGATGCCTTTATCCGCTCATCGCCCGCCCTTGGAACCCCGTTCAAGATTAAGGTTTCTGATCTTGTTGAAGGTCAGACGGCAAGTCACTTCATTGCTTCTGTGAACTCTGTCTAAGTATGTCCACAGGTGAGAGAAAAGTATGGAGTACTGGCGGTCAGGCGACGGCTTTCAGATATTGTGAGCATGCATGTCCGGCCAATGACTATCAAATGAGCTGTTGGTTATTTCAATTTTGTCATTTGTCGGAGTGTGATGTCGTTGCTTTTCCGACACGCTATGGCCTATGGGTCGCTCACTCCCAAGAGCAGGAAGAGTGAAATGCTTTTCGCCGCGGAGCTATCATATTGTCGAGTAATTCCCGCGCTAAGTACTTTTGACTGTATAGATACCGCGACGGACTATTCAAAGAGTATCGTACAAGTCGGATAGACGCGGTAGCTTCTCGGCCCAGACGAGGGAGAGCCATGGGGTGCATGGAGCTCCCAAAGTATGGATCAATTAGGGGTGCTCTTTTCCTGGGTCTGCATCCACGTCATTTGACGTTATGTCGTTTGCACGTCTGCTACTGCACCTTTACTCATTTAACTCTAACACGTCTTCCGTTTCTCGCGGTTGATGCGATGCTGACGGCGTCAATACGTAGCAGATACAATCACCTCTGTACCCGCCATGCGTAGGCCGCAGGCTGACTGTGCCAGTGAAAAAAACCGAAGGAAATAGAAGCGGCTGGTTGGAAAAGGCAAAGAAATGGGTAATTTAGATTATTATCAATGGACGGATCAGTAGGGAAAGAGTACAAAGTGAAAGGGCTGCGGGGATGGTGAAAAGGAAAGGTCCAGACAGAACGTGCATATGTAGCGGAATACCAAATCGTTTCACAATATCCGCCGGCCGGAGGAGGGTGCAAATGCCCTGCCCTACGCATGGGCCCGGACTCCCGCGCAGCACGTGCAGCATTTCTTCCATATAAGTTCCCCTTTTATATCGAAACAACATCTTCTAGAGGCTCTGGCCATTTGCCACCTTCGCATTTGCGTGTTCACATCTCGGGTGGCCTGCACTCGGCCAGAGCATTAAAGACGTTCTCTCTAGTACTAGAGTAGCTCTGTCTCTTACTCCTTCCTTACTTGTTTCCCATCCCCCATTTCAATGCGCCATGTGCAATGGCAGACGCGCTTCGCCCTGCTAACGCCCCCGGTTCCGGTCACTCGTCATCTTCACGCGTCAAGAAACGGCAAAGACAAAGGACGAATCAGCAAAAGCGTCAGTATGCTCATGACGCTCTGATCGCATTTGAACACGTACGTATCGATAATGGGGTTTGATTTTTCCCGCCATCACACTTCACAGCCACTCGCTATACTCATCATCACTGCTGAAGCACTTCATTTTACATAGAATCGATCATTTGCGAACGCATTCAGAGCTTGGCTGGCACATGTGGAAGAGACGCTCTCGCCTCAAGAATTCAGATCAGCGGCCAAGTTCACTAGGGCCTTGAGGACATTCAGCTCTAGAGGCTCTGGTATGACTTTTGCTTTACTCCTTTCCGTTCACTCTTAACTAGATTGTGATAGGTGAGCCAGATTACCCCGAGACTGCGCGGATATCTGCTGAAACCCTCGCAAGATGGGTGGACGACCTCGCATGGTCGCTTAACGGTGCACAGTTCATTGCTTCTCGTGACTGATTGGGTTTGACTTACGCCGGCGTCTAACTTGATGACTGCAGTAAAATTTACGGTGAATGAGAATGCTGGGAATATCAAGACGCCAACTGCCCGTCTCGGTGCTAATTTTCGCTGCTTGATCGAATTTCTAGCGCGGATCCATGCATTCACAGCGAATGACGAGAGCTACTTGCTGGATGAGTGTAAGGCTCTCGAACATGATCTGAATCGGACGGCACGTGTCAATCGAATAATGGAGGAATACACTATCTATATCCAGGAGGCCTACTTTGATACTGGCCGGACCGTCGACGAGACATACTACGGGGAATACGAAGTGGAAGCCATCAGAGGACGGCGGATCCTCGTCGTACGGAGATATGACCCTGACGGTGATTAGTGTGGGTTGAAACCGAAGTAGTAAGCTGACTACCGGATATAGATGACTGTGACACGTCGAGCACGTCACTCAGGTCATTTACGACGTATTTCCCTGCTCCGTTAGTGGCAAACGTCAAGCGCGGTGATACGCTGACGCTGCAGATCTGCCACCTCGAGCAGAACAAAGTCTGGGTTCCGTATATGTACTCGTGAGTAATCATCTGTCACTTAAGCTCGTGTCATCACTCTGACGTCTTCTTCGCCCCTCCAAGTGGATTCACGCCCACCAGAGACGACGGTGGCATTGCAACCCCAACAGAGCGCCAGATCCGCGCCTCATCAGCCCGCTCCGGAGACGACCCGACCGAGGCCCTCCAGTCACACCTCATGCATCTCGACATCTCGCCCCGACGGAGATCAGACATCAGTCCTTCCGGATCTGGCAGGCTTGGTGCGCGTTCACGTACTCCGCAGAGAGTTAGTCCCAGCCATCAAGCTCCGCCGCCCCAGACGCTCGGGTTCGACTTTACTTTTGATGAATCCAAGTTCACGGAAGATTATTTTCGCGCGTGGGAAGGTGATATTGATTCCGACGAAGACTTTGCGGATATCGTTCGCCCGCCGGACATGGACGACGATCCAGAAAGTCCCGTTGGCGGCGATGCTGCTGCCAGCAGTAGTGCCAGCTCTAGTGGCGGTGGCGTCGCCGGATGCGGCGTTAATCTTTATCATGCCCTGAGGGAACGGCATATGCATTCTTGATCAGGATCGTCACGTTCATTTCGTATATACAATTTCCACTGATCGTCCTCCTGTGCTCCATATTTGATAGTCCGATCATTCTTTGCTGCTCTACTCTGCTCCGCTTTACTCTTGCTCTTGCTCGGTTCTTGCTGTTCCGTATATTTTCGTTGTGATGTACATCAAGTCCTTATAGAAAGATCAGATCAGAAATGAATAGAAGTGAATACTGTACTTTTTTTACTTGGTCCCTGATTCTCTCCCTGAAAAGGAGAAACGTGCCGTAATAACAAGATGTGATGCCCTAAAATGGAACCAAAGGTCAAGACGCCGATGCGCCGATGCGCACGGCAAAGTAGTGGCAAAGTTGGCCCAGCCAGAAAAGGACAAGATGATCTCGATAAGCGGAGGATCGACGGTGTCAGACTAACTAAGAAGTCTAAATGCAAACGGGACCAAACACGCAACTAATCCATCCATCACGATCACGCCGCACACACGCGCCCCTCATCCGCGAGTACGGAAGCAAATTTTATCGAAACACACCATCCACCCACGTAAGGTTTAGTTCTAGCTGCAAAAGATGAATTGATTTTGATGCGTTCTAACGCGCGTTTGTTTGCTCCATGTTTTAAAGGTTACAGCTGCCGTGAGCCATCGAGGACTTAAGTTTGTGTATTACCACAGAAATTTTGTCCAGGACTAGTTTCTTCCACTCATCGACTCACTTGCTAAAGGCATCCCCTATTGGTGATCTGTCGGAGTCCGCTGGATGATCTTCTTCCTTGGCTGAGACAAGATGGAGGGAACTGCGCGTGATACGCCGTCTGTCTCGTGAACTGTATGCGTGAGCACCGGAATTCGGAGGCCAAGTACTCCTCACTTGGCAGTTGGCACGTTTCGCGGCGTCCTGGTAGACGACTACCATTACACCAATGAAATGGAAACGTAAACCAATCGTTGGGTAGTCGGAATTCGGGCACGAGCCGTGCAACACGCATCCAATTCGTTTCTCACTTTGTTTGTCAAAACCCGTGAGTCGTGACCGCTTGGGCATAATGTGTATTAAACTGCCGATTTCAGTGGTCTTCCCGGTCAGTCAATAGCATGCCTATCTCCTACATGGAATTCAAGATGAGGGAAATCTGTACAGGAAGTTCTTTCTGCGGAAAGGGATGGACCCGGCGTACTGTACATAGACGGCTGCTCATTATCTCAGCTCTGTGGGGCAGAAAAAAATCCCACTGTACGCATTTTCAGATACCAACACTCATGAGTTCAACACGTCTCCAGGAAAACGGAAATCAGGAAGGATAACTATTACAATAGCTAATCGAAATTAGTGACTCAGGCAAAGGTGAAGATGATTGAGGAATCGCATGTTTTTCCCAAAGCTTCCTAGAACCAGCTGCACGAGTATGGGTAGGCGCTTGTGTTTTATCTAACGTCAGATCCCACGTGTTCCGATCCCCAAGGTCTGTACAGCGAATAGGACGATTGTGATAAGGGTTACACTTGTAAATAAATAAAAGACGCGTCCTTGCGCGAAGAAAAGACGAAAAAAAACCTAAATTCAATCCGACACCACATGAGGCATTTTTTCCCCACGTTCTGATGTACCGCCGGTTTCGACTCAGGCGTCCACCTCAGGCGTTGTAACGGGTCTTCCGAGGCGAAATAATTCGCGATCTGAGCGCGTAGCATCCAGGTGAGCGAAAGATTCCAAATAGTTACTTACTTTTTTTCATGTACAAGACCAGTACCTCATGCTTCTGGCCAAAGCAATGACGCCAAAATCCCACTCTTGGGAAACGACTTGCTGATAACCCGTGCGCTGATGACGTCGTTCTTTTCCGTTGGCGAAGGTGGATGATAAGATTGCAAACAACTACTTATTGCACTATGATGTCATCGCAGGACGGTACAGCGCGCCACTAGGCGGCATTAGGGCGCCTTGATAAACGTCAATCTTCATCTGGTCCCACCGGACTGCGCGTAGAACTCTCTGGAATGTCCACCGTATCTTTTAGACAAAAGATACCGTCGAATTCAGCAAAATCTGAAGTCAGAAGGCTCACGGTTCCACAGTTCCCCTTGCCAGCAATCCAGCTTTCTAATGAAATGCACGCGAGTCAATTCAAGCACTCGTGGGATGCGCCATCAAGTTCTCATGGAACACAAGTCCTTCACGGATAACTCTCTCACTGTCTTTTATTAAGCTAGGACACTACGGTTTTACTCACGGACGAGAGGACCTCAAGTATGTCGGGGATGTTGAAGCAGAAAATATCCCACTTTGTGGTGTGCCCAACTCTCCTATCATCTGAACTTTGCAAAAAAAGCCTGCGTCAAGAGACTCTTGATATCCCTTGGTCCTGCTAACAGACATATCTCAAAGCGTACAATTATAGTATTCTCCAGGGTCGGCGAGATATTCAGCTCCACTGGAAGCCTGGTGGGTTCTCATCAGCATCAAAGAATTTTGTTAGACTGTTTTGACTGAAAATTATGTTCCGCAAGCTACTTCTGAATGAGATCCCTGGCACTCTTCCTGAAGATTTGCTTGTTTGTTTTGGCTGTGCAAGCGAAGCATGATGGACAATTACCGGACGATGACGGTGGTAGCGGAGGAGGCGGAGACGACGACGACACAACTTCCTCGTCTTTCTCATCTACGATAGCAGCATCATCCTCTTCCCCTTCCCCGACTGCAACTAAAATTATCGCGAGCACTTCGACTGTGCTGCTAACTTCTACCTTTACATCCGATGCGGGTGCCCAGTCTAGTGGCAGCAGTAGCGCATCAGCAACTTCGCCAGCCTCGCCAGCCGTTCCGTCAGGTGCACTACAGTTCTCGCCCCCTTCGAACGTCACTATGTGCGAACCCGCGATATTCACGTGGGAGTTCGATGTGTCGACATCGGTTCTGCTAGCGATTGTGATCACCAACGAACGAGTTGTATCGGTGCAGAGCGGCTCGCCGGGCCAGGCACCGCTTGTTGAACGAACGATCGCTACTTCCGTCGATGCACGGACGTGCGTCGTGTCGTGGCCACAGGTCGATGTTCCCGAGGGTGCATACTCACTTCTCGCGGCAGACACGGCTCACAGCGGTATCCTCTCCGCCCAATCTCCGTCCTTCTTCGTTCAAGCCGGGTCGGATAGCTCATGCCTTAACCAAACCTCCACCGTCTCGGACTCTGCATCCCAGCCAGTTGATACCGCCGGTAGCACATCGAACGATACAGCCGACCCGGCGGACTCCCCACGGAGCTCAAGATCGATGAGTATCGGAGCTATTGTTGGAACTGTCGCGGGTATTCTTGTCGGTGTGGGAGGACTGTTATTTGTATTCTCTCTTCCTCGGTTGCGCCGGCACATCTTACGTTCCAAGGCTCCGCAAAGACCCGGAGGACCATATATACTTTTCTAACTAACTAAATGTGCATGCGCTTGATGAATGCAATGAAGTTTCCTTCTCACTGCAACAGATGGTCAGAGAACGAGTAAAATCTCTGTTTAATATTAGGTCGTGATAGTACATTAAAACATACAAGCGCTTGAAGCGCTTAGATACAATATCCAAAGCATGCGAGCCAAAGCGATGGAAAGAGTGTAATAACCAGATCTGTAACAGTAAAATGAAAAACGAGAAATTAAAATGAATAAAACGAGAAGCGTAATCGATTAACGTGATCGAAGAGGTCTGAAAAAGTATAAAATGCGAATAAGGATATTCATTGTGACGACGGAAGCAGCATCGTGAGGAACGATCTATACTTCACTATCACCCGAGGGAACCCATGAAGTTCGATAGCTTAAGGCTCTCGTATTCTTCTTCCGTGGGGAGGTCCTCCAGCCCTTCCAGGATGTTCTTCTGGCCGAGCCTTCCGGATTTCTCCTTCTCTTTCTGCCTTTTGGCAGCAGCTGCGTCTTCTTCCTCCGTCGTGCGCTTGAACAAATCTAGAACAAGATCGGTGTCCATGGACTCCAATCCTGCATTTTGCTGCGTGACCACGGAATTTGCAATATTCAATTTGAAGCGTTGCAAACTGGGAAAAGACAGGGGAGTGACATGTCAGCACATCAACAGAATACAAGGATTTCGATTAGGGGGGAAAGACGTACCCCATGATCTTTTCTTCCAGCGTTCCCTTGGTAATAAGTCGGTAGACGTTCACGACTTTCTTCTGTCCGATCCGATGCGCGCGATCCATGGCCTGAAGATCCTTCATTGGATTCCAATCGTGCTCGACAAAGATGACTGTGTCTGCGCCCGTCAAAGTCAGGCCCAGGCCGCCAACATGTGTCGTCAGGAGCAAGCAATCGATACTCGGATCCGAGTTGAATGTCTGAACAATTGCGTGTCTCTTGTTCGCATCTGTCCCGCCATCAAGCCTCATGTATGTGACCGACGGCATGTGCCTCTTGAACAGGTCCGTCTCAATGATGTCTATCATCTGCTTCAGCTGACAGAAAATGAGGACACGATGCTGTGAGAAGACGCCAGAGGAAGTGTCTTCCGTTTCGAGCAGTTCTGTCTTTCCTGTTGTTTCGATTGACGCGGACGCACCCGTGCCAATGCCACAGTCCAAAAGTATTTGCCTATACGACAATCGGGTATTAGAGTAGTCATCCAAACAGGAAAAGCAAACGCGTACTTCAGGGCCAATAATTTTGGCGCATGAGTGATATCTCGAAGACCTTCGGAAGGATCTTTTCCGTGCACCTTTGCCAAAGCAGCATGGATGGCTTCCATGTCATCCTTCAAGACCAACGCGGGATGATTGACTAACTTGCGTAAGTATTGTAGCGATTGGAAAATGTGCTTCTGACCAGGCTTCTTGCTGACGTCATCGCTGCTCGCCTGCACCAAGCCTGTAGCAGCGTCGTGGGCATGGGAGTTCGCAAATTCATCGTAAAGGTTTCTCTGCATTTCGGAAAGCTCGCAATAATAATCTTGAATAATCTTTGGCGGGAGATCGTTCAGGACATCTTCCTTGAGCCGCCTCAGGAGGAACGGAAGGACTTGCTTATGCAGCGCCTCGAGAGCCAGGGCAGCTGCTTCGTCATTCTTAGATTTTCCGTCTCGGTTGGATAGGATGGGCTTGCTGAAGCGCTCGTTGAAGGAGTGTTCACTGCCCAAGAAGCCTGGCATCAAGAAGTCAAACAAACTCCAGAGCTCGAGTACATTGTTTTGAATTGGCGTTCCTGAGAGAATGAGTCTGTGATGAGCTCGAATGAGTTTAACGGCCTTCGTCAGCTTCGTCTTTGAGTTCTTGATGACATGGCCCTCGTCAAGGACGCAGTAGAACCAGTCCAGATCCTTCAAGTTCGCGATGTCGTTCCGGACGACCTCGTAGGACGTGATTATGATGTCGTGGCTAGAGAATTTCTGCTGAAGACGTTGGCGATCACGCGCCGATCCTACGTACATCAGAGGCTTCAAAGTCTCTGTGTATTTGAGGATCTCGTAGTACCAGTGACCTGTGAGTGTCGGCGGACAGACAATCAAAGACGGTATGTGAACCGAATCGGGAGATTGAGTCGCAGCATATCTTTCGGCACGCTCAAAATGTCTGCCAGCAAGAATGCAGATCGATTGAAGTGTCTTCCCAAGACCCATATCTGGATACAATTTAGTCAAGAGAAATCAGTGGGAACTCATGACTTACCATCACATAGGATTCCATGCAATTGGTACTTGGCGAGAAAGGCAAGCCAATTGACACCATCTTGCTGATACTTCCGTAGTTCAGCATTGATTTTGACAGGGATGTTGTATCTCTCGACTTTGCTCCCGTCCAAGAGCTGTAATAGGAACTTCCTTTCCTCATCACGGCGACGCAAGAAGTCCTCCGAGACATCTGAAGGATCTGGAAGTCCAGCCTACTTCAATGTAAGCAAAACACTACATATATTGCGGAAATGCCAATGAAAACGAACTTCAAGAGGAACCATCTTGACTAAAGATGCGAAGGTGTTGGTGGCTGTCGTTCGGACATCATCATCCGTATCGCTCATCCTACCAAGGACGGGGACTAGAAAGAAGATAACGTAGGGCAAGAGCTTGATGTCCAGCTCTTGCACAACATCTATCAAACAGGATGAGTCGCAAGAGACAAACGATAATAAGTGACGGACTGACGATATACCAACTCCACAACACCCTGCCGATTCGTGGAGGATTTCGCATCTCCCAGGAAAGCGACGATATGTTCAACAACGTATTTCAGGGCCTGGTCAGTAATGACTCCGCAGACAGTCGCAAAGCATTTTGCTGTACATTGGCGAATTATAGCATAGCGGCTCCGAAGTGCCATACTTAATTTTGGCAGAAGCTCAACGAGGCGATATCTCAGTCCCTCATGTAGCGTCGGAGCAGTGACCTTCAGTACGCTCAAAGAATCGATGACGTCCTGACCTAAATGCTTTTCCATGAGTTTGTCGGCATCGCGAACAGAATCTGATAATCTTCATCAGCGTTGTCTCGGCAAGAAATGACGAAGGCACAAACCCGTTTGGAAAGCGGCCACTAAACCGCCCGCCATGAATTCCCACATCTTCGGTACATGAGTGAACAGTTCCTCGCCAAATTTCGTCGAGAGCTCTTTGAATGCAAGTTCAGCTCCCCTTCGTGAGATCTTTGCTTTCTCTGCGTCCGAAGACATGTCCATCTGCATGATTTTCGAAGCCTTTCCATTCGCAGCTTGCGACTCGCTAGTCAGTATTGCCTTCGCGGACAGTACTCCTTTCTCTAAATGCTTGTTTAAGGCAAAGGCAGGAGTCTGCTCTACGTCTTGACAAAGGAACGTGCAAAGGTTCTTGACTATTTTCTCTGGAGGCTGAGCAATCTTCATCGAGATGCAGGTAGCTATGAAGGTAGCTACGGCTGAAGCGGATCTTGTTTGTAGGTCGACGTTCTCCTCATTCTGCAATATTCGTTAGTGAAGTGAAAGGAGCATTTTCAACAGACTAAAGTAATGTTACCTTGATGCCATTCATGATGCCTTTGACTATTGGCGAAACCTTCTCAGGAATCAATTTCAGCGATACATAAGCTGATGCGAACGCTGCCGACACGCGAACATCGTGTTGGGCTTTGACCATATTGTAGTGTTGAATGGAGCCTTCCAGACGCACTCGCTTTTCGTGAAGAGAAATCAGTTCCTTTTTCTTCGTCCGACCCAAGCCCTCTTTCAATGAAGTAAAGATTGGGCCGATGACATTCTGGGCAGTCTGTATGGAGAAGGCACCCTCCTCTGTCCCGTGTACATCGACAGTCGAGCCCAAGTACGGAATGGCTTTCTGCGAAACCTTGCAATCGTGCATAAATGAATGCAGAAGTGCATTGCATTCGCTGAATATTCTGTTTAAGGAAAGTATCATTTCGTGATACGCCACAGGTGGGTCTGCTTGGAGCCATCGGAGAATCTCCTGGGAAAGATCCATCGCTAAGGAACAGACGTTTACAAGCAGCTGACGCTGATTCTCCTCAGACACGACCGGCATCTCATCATATTTGTGTGACCACTCCTCGACAATGACGGCCGCAAGAAACTTCTGCAACATACTGGGTGACTGGACATAGTGCATAAGCATCGGCCTGAACATATCGTCGAAAGACTGGCCCGGATTTGGCCACGTCGCAAGAAGCCAAGCGAATGCTGTAGCAGTTGCCACTCGGGCACGTAGGATGACCTCAACAGGTACAAGTGTCAAATCTTGCGCAAGCATGTTCTTGTCGACATTATGCCGTTCTGGCGCAGGACCATTGCCATTTTGCAGATCCTTAGATGGATGATATAGCGTTGCCGGGTCAATCGGTACGCCAAGAGGAGTCATGGCCAGTGAATACCATTCCAGAAGAGTCTGAGGGTCGACCAGTGCTTCCATCCAACCAGAAGCGCCCCGAACCACTTCAAGGACGGTTCGCCACAGGCTGAGTGTTGCCTCGCGAACATCCGCTCGCTCCTCTACGATGAGGTTTTGAATGAGTAATCGAAGAAAAACTGTCGTGACCCATCCAGTCGGCAGACTTGGTACTTTCAAGAATGAATGCAACGTGTGGACGACGGCAAGACGGACCGACGAGATCGTATGTCGGAAAAAGGGGAATAACATAGGAGCCAGGTCCGTTAAAGGTTTCCTATGATTGAGTTAGCATTTCACTACGTGAATCCGAAGAAAAGAGGACTAACAAACTATCCGGTTGTGCTAGAATGTTGATGACCTTGTCAAAGCCCACGAGCTTTCCGAGCAGATCCATCACAGCTCCAACGCTAGAACTGAGGTCGTCTTTCATGTCACTAAGACAATCCCACAGAACAGACAAGACCCTGGAAAGTTCCTCGGGCAACTGCTGGACCAGCTGAGACGTAATTGGTAACAGACATGACGCCGCAACAGCGCGGACGTCATCATCAGAATCTCCTAGTCTTTGAAGAAACAATGAAGTGTTAGAACATAACAATGCGTTAGGCAGAGAAAACACATTACCCAAGAACAGCAGCATCCACGATACCACGAAGTACATGTTTGCCGCTCGCGAGCCCGTCAGCATCCTCCTCTTTTACTGCTGCATCTTCTACAAGATCAGAGCGTACGGCGACTTCGTATTTGATTCCAAGCAAGCCAACATGCCTGACTTCCCAAACATACTGTGAGCCACGCTCATTCTGGATCCCGTTGGTGTTTTTCATAACCTTCGCGTCAGGCAGAGGGACATCAAGTCCGAAATCTTGTTTAATCATCTGGAGAAGGATATTATGAACATGCAGAACTGAGCGACGAGGCATGTGAATGAGGAGTGAGGCGAGCGTTTGCGAGACGGTCTCCCGGACGGGCGCAACAACCTGGTCAGAAATGAAATCTCCAAAGCGATCAAGGACGAATACACAGAGAAACTTTGCAGCAAGTGCATTACACCATTGTTCGTGGTTGATAGCGTTCTCGATAGCGGATGCACCAGCTGTATTGGGTCAAACATAATCAGATCAAGCTTCTCAAGGGAAGAAAGCAATTACCTCTCATGCCTCCACATTTGCCTTGCACCTTGATTACCTCTCGTAAAGCTAAGGCTGCGCCGTGGCGCACTTCCCAAGCCGGACTGAAGAGGTCAACCTCGAGCACTTTGACCACACCATCCCAGGGCCATGCTCCCGGCTGAACTTCTAACGCCTTCGTCTGCTGAGCAGCTTTTGCTTCAACAGCACCGCCTTTAGTGGGATCGACTACAACACGGTCTGCAGAAGCACCCTGCTTTGAATCATCGACCCGAGATTTTGGACCTGTGCCGTCCGATGAGATCAGGCGAGCTCTGGAAACAACGTCAGTGGTGGCAATGGTACCTTCGACTAGTGTGACTTACTTCGGAGCAGGCCCACCAACCGGAGCTATACTGTATTTTGGACCATTACTCTGCGGTGGAGGCGGGGCAGAAACAAAAGCGGCGTTTCCAGGCTTTCGCTTTCGTTTGAGTCTGTTGCGTTCTCGCGCCGACATTCCCGCCAGCTCGTCTTCGGAAGCTCCTGGTGTATTTGATTTAACACGCTCAACAGGCAGTTCATCTTTCTTTTGTTCTATCGGGGAGCTGAGACCCGGCTGGCTGCTGATTTCATCCTTCGGTGAATCCAGTTTGACGTCCGGATCAACACTGGGTTCCTCTGCAGCAGCGAGTTCCTTATCGAGGTCCATATCATCATTTTCTGCGACATCAAGGAAGTCTAAACCTAGGCGAGCCATGGCCTCTTTACGAGCCTTTCGTACTTCGGCACTGTTTTGGAAAATGCCGGTGGGCTTAGAAAACTCCTTTCCTGAAGAAGCGAGGAGACGCGTCTTGCTCTCCATGAGTTGCCGAACTGAAAAATTAGAGAATTCAGGGGGCGGAATGGAAATAGCATCTTTAGAGTCCTCATCCGAATTTGGAGGTTCCCAGAGTGGAACAAGTGAGCAAATTTGAGAAAGTGCGACTGACGCTGCTGTTCGCGTTTCGTAAGATCGTGAATGCAAGTAAGGAAGGACCTGAAGATAACAAGCAAAAATGCAACAGATTGTGAGATCAACGAAATCGATTCAACAAAGATATTTTCACTCACTCGAGCAACAACAGACATCAGTTCCGCCCAGGCGGATGGGTCATCCAAAGAGCCATGGAGCCGAAGTACATTTACGTCGCCCACTCCGACGTCACTCCTTACGCTCTTGGCTGCAAGCTGAGCGAGCTGCTTCGCGGCAGTTGTTCGTACCGAGGTCGATGACCCAGTGTCCAATAAAATTAATAATCTGTCTAATCTGCATCCAAGTGAGTGTTTATTTAGTATTTATACCTGTTTACTTGTGTGTATCCACAAAGGGATATGCTGACTAACCTTGAGGACATGAAAGATTCGGGAAAACCCGGACCGAGTGCCCGGAGACGAAATGCAGGGACTGGATGGATGGAAAGATGGGGACTTTTCTCACGCCGTACGCGTCTGACGTGCCCATTAAATAATTTCGAACCGCCCTCATTCCGCATCAATCCGCTTCCAAATATGGTTTAGTGCGGAATTCTAGATAACTTCTGGCCACACAGCCACCGAGCGCCTCTCTCATGCTTAGATTACTCACATCACCTCAGATCACCTCTTCGGTCCATGCCTGACCTGGCATCCTCCGCTTTGACCGCTTTGGCGCACATTGAACAAGAATTGACTTCTGGTGATGAGACCCAATCTTACAGTGCGTCGTTTCTCAAATATGTGATTACAACCAATCGTATTCCTACTCCTGATTTTTTCAATGTTAGTTTGTCTGCTGAGGCTTACACGTTGTGGCCGGGAAAAGATAAAGAAGCTCCTGGCCGCAGTACGTGGACAATCGCAGAACTACGCAAATGATCTTTCCGAGCTGTGCTCTGTGTCTCATGAACTCATGAAAGATGTTCGCCTCGATCTCACGCTTTGTTTAGTGTGGCGCAGTCTCTATAGCGATTCTGCCCTCGTCTGGTCCCTACTCGATATTCTTCATGCTCGCGAACTCAAGAGTATTGAAGACGATGAGTACTGGAAGGCCTCCATGGAACGCCTTGACAATGCGATTATCATCGCCGGTGCTCCTGGTGAAGGCAGGTTAGATCTAATACTGGATACTATCGAGAGAATCCAAAGTGCACACCTACCGCTGACAACAACTTTGTGTCATATTATTATACCTCACGGACCCAAGGAAGAAAACCGTCTGGTTTCTGTTCCAATATCAAGCGCTACTCATCCTGTTCCGGTCCTTTCTAAGCCACCATCGATATCTGCATTTCGTTCCGGGTTTGGAAGCGCTCCATTCATTCTACGACAGTATGCAGCCGATTGGCCTGCCGTGAAAGAGAGACTTTGGGCATCAAAGGCGCATCTTCGAGGTGTAGCGGGTAGGGGAAGGGTCGTACCCGTGGAGATCGGACGCGATTACCGAACGGATGATTGGACCCAACGCATGATAGAGTGGGATGATTTCCTTGATTACCTGTTCGCCAACGTCGAAGCTGACGAAGAAGCTGATAACCGTCAGCAAGCTTTAAAGGAGGTGAGGTACCTGGCGCAACACGATCTTTTCAAACAGTTTCCTGCGCTTCGAGAAGACATCGTCGTGCCTGACTATGTTTATACTTGTTTGCCTCCTCCTGAATATTACCCCCAATATCGACCGCCAGCTAACGATGAACAACTTGTCATGAACACCTGGATCGGACCAGTCGGTACTTTGTCTCCTGCACACACCGTAAGTTCACTGCTATTTGGACTTCATTTGACTATTCAACGAGACGACCAGGATCCATTCTATAATTTTTACAGTAAGCTCGGGGTATTGTGCTGGAATAGTTGTATGTTTTCTGACTGCTTGCCAGCACAAGTTGTGGGTAGGAAAACCGTTTGGTTAGCACCCCCGAACGCATCGCCTGTACTTTCTCCACATCCAGCCACAATCGCATCTTCATCCGAACACCGGACCTCATCGGACCTCACCTCGACTGATAGCAAAGAAAACAGTGCAATGCTCAGCAACACGACTCATCTGGACGTATTCGCCTCGGCTTCCGAGCTTCAATGCGAACGCGGATTTATGGAAACAGTCGCACCTTTAGCGATGAGTGCTGTTCTCGACGAAGGCGACATGCTCTTCTTCCCTCCAGGATGGTGGCACGCATTACGTAGCGAATCCACCAGCTTTTCTGTATCGATGTGGTTCTAATGTTGCTGTCCGTAAGTCGAGCTTCTAAACTGTGTGGTCTCTAACGCTGATCTTTTTGTAGTGTCTGGTTTTTTAGCATCGAATCACGACAAACACATGATTTGAATGATTCGATTGATCGGACGAGTCTTTAGCAAATTCAATGTCTCTCCCGGTCCAGCCTTTTTCTGGATGTGGTTATCGGATTATCCAAGGTTCTTCATTTTCAATCGTCATGGTAGCTAGCTATCTCACACAATCAGATCCGATGGAAGATCGCTAATCAATACACGCCCTATGACGACATAGGCTAATTTTTTTTCTATGCAGAGATCAAATTTGATTGATTCTAACCGGTGGTCAACAATTTGTAAACAGCCTTCTCGAGCACAGCACCCAGAGTTATCTTCTAACTTCGTCTCTGATGTGAAAAAATTGGAGAGAGAAGGAAGCAAATGAAGTTGCCGATTGATCAATTTCGGACCACGAGTATGTCGCCGAGTCCGCTAACCGGCCCCAACGCTGTCGCATTAATCTTACTGGCGAATGAGGAAGACACGGGTAAAGCTATAAATATGAGTCACTGATCACCCCCCTCCTTTGAAGTTTCAGATACAGAGTCAGGAGGTTCATCGTCATCTTCATCTGAATCAAACCTTTCATGATTTGGGTTTGCGACGAGAAGGTCTCCGTTATCTTTGCAAGCATCGGAATGGTTCTTTTGAAAACTGGGTTCAGCGAGGGAAAGCAATCAAAGCGTACCGTCATCTTTACGGCTTTGTTGATAACTCTCTTCAAGCTCTCGCATAATAGTTTCCTGCATCTCGGACACCTCAGAGGCTGATTTGCACATCCTATACCGTTCAATATATGGCCTAGGAGCCAAGTTTAGCATGTCATGAGTTGGAGTATGAAACGATTACATACTTATTGACCTCGTAAAATGAGGCTGCCCAGCCGAAAGGTGCAAGAAGTTGCTTCGCATATGAATCAAAGCCAGTAATATAAAATGCTGCAGCGAGTGCTTCAACACAGTTCAAACGCCACGGTTTCCCGTAGTTTGTTTGATTGGTTGCGAGAAGATACGGCACTAAAAGTTCGAGAAAGCGAGCGACGGTAAATAGAACTCTGGCAAACTGACTTGAAGAGAAGCATACGCAATCGTTCATGCGGACTGGAGATTTTGCGCCATGGAATGTCATCCAGCCGTGCCCATGAGCATTCGACGACAGCGACTCCGGAGGTCTGTACCAAATCGCGGTCTGCAGGACTGACAACTTGTGTGCCTTTGGGTCTATAACCTCAAATCAGTATTTGCCTCGGACGAATGGATATTTAGGATCGACTGGAACTTACGAGAGTACGATTCCTCGAAACTTTGTACCAATTTTTAGATCCTTGATGAGTCCTAGTCGGGCAAGTTTCTTGCCAGAACATCGGCGAGGATCGCAGTGGTCGAAATCCTGGGTGAAGAAGACACAGCCAATATCTGAGTATTTCGCAGGAATCATAGAAGTATTCATACACACCCACATTGCAACAGGGACATCGATCTTTCGTTCACTTTCGTCCTCCGCATCTTCATCTTCTGAGTCAGGATTGTCGATGTTGATAGTGCCAATAGCACTGTCTGGACGAGCTAGACTATCTTCCCAAGCCTGAGGGAGCCGCGAACGCCCATGCCGTAGACCGCCTCGTCCACGACCTCTTGCAGCACTCCTTCTTCCATTTGGCGTACCACCTCCTCCTTTCTTGCCCATTCGATAGAAAAGTTGTTGTACTAGTAGAGAAATCGCGGGATGGTGGTGACGGGGCACGTGACTTGTCCGACAGTTTCTTGATGGTCTTGAGGTGCAAAGCAAGTTAAGTTAACGACGATCACGATGAGGCCGACGCTAGCATGCTTTTCCAAAGCCTCAAGAATGCCGCTTACCCCAAAGAGGGGTAACAAAGATTACTACAAGGGTGCGAATACCAGATGGTTCTCATGAGAGACTTGGAAACTGAATCCTCCGGACACAGGCACTCGACAAGCATCTCTTCCCGGTTTGCGAACAGGCGCTCCAGGGAAGTACTTTGGTCGCGGGACGAACGCATACCGCCTCCTCGATGAGCGCGTGCGTGTCTTCGTCGCACCTCCCATTAAGGAACTCAACAACTCTTCAGTGTGTCTTGCACTGCAATACAAGTTTTGTCATCCACTAACGGATTTTCCTCCTCTTCTTCGGACGGAACAGTTAAAACCATACGTACCATGGATGACCTATCTATCAGAGGAGGATATGTTCAAGCAACCATTTGGGAAGCTTCCTTCAGGTGGTCTGAATGGTCAAATTTACCTTGATACGGTGAAGGGACGACGAAAACCTGAGACCGGGCTTGTTGTTTTGAATGCGGAGGGCGAAGTAATTTCTTAGCTTGTGATCACTTTCGTGCAAAGGGAAGAATAGAGCATCGTTGTGACTTATATTTTGATAATAGTATGCATCAAACTCCATGCATCACAGCAAATTGGATAACAAGCACAACGAGAAGGATAAATTATATATACCCAGACCCAAATTCGCCTTCCACGGTGATACATTACTCAAGAGGAGTATCGAGATCAAATTGTTTAAATCGCGGCTCTGGGAAGTACCTCGCGCGCACGGTCCTACCACCAAAATATCGTCCATCCAGCTCCCGTACTGTCTTCCATGCCGCAGCAGGCCCATTGAAGACAACAAAGATCCTCACGGCGTCACCATCGTTCTCCGGTGGAGGCTGAACAAGATGTACGAGCACGCGTTGTACCACACCATTCTTTGCACATTCATCCCCGATTTCCTCCCTCAGATCCTCATCTTCTGCGTCCTCTGGACCAACCATGTTAGTGAGCACGACAATACGACTTGGGGGCCCGAAGCGAACTAAATCTTCGCGTGCTTTTGCATCCTCGTTCGCATTCACGATACGACCGCGATTTGCTCCCTTTCCGACAGCTTCTTTCGCTTTCCCTGAAGCTTTCTTTGGCTTTCCATTGCTGTCCCCATCATGGACAACTTTTTCAATAGTAAGCGCATTCACGATTCCCTGTCCGTCTGCTCCAAGGCCCTGCCCTTCCTTGTGGCCCCATTTTGCCATCATCCGAGCAGCAAAACCTTGAGGTTCAGACCTAATGAATAGGAGCTTCGGTCAAAATTTACTTAGCGTAGAGTTCATCTTGACATACTTCTCATCAGACTTTTCCTTTATCTGAGTCTCATTGATGGACGCGACATTGGCCTCCGGTGGAGCGGATGCTGCAAGTTTCGCAAGTCGAGCAGCTACAGCTGCTGCGGCTTCGCGACTGTGCTTGACGCGTTCCTCAAAATCAGGGTTCTGCGTGACGTTGCCAGCCACAGAATGAGCTGGTTCAACTGCTGGTGGTGGTGGTGGAACAGGCGGAGAAACAAAAGAGTGGAGTGGTAGCTCCTCTTCCGGCTGGGGAGTCGGCACGCGCGGTGCGGCAGGCGTCGAAACGGGCATTCCCATCGTCTGGCTCAAGGCCAAGCGGCGCTGATATGCCTCGCCGCCAGTTTCTGCCACGGGAGCTGGAGATGGAATACGAGGAACCGCGATGCCTTGCGACATTGCGAGACGTCGAGCATAAGCCTCCTCACCAGTCATTGCAGTATCAACCACGGCAGGAGACGGTTCCTGCACTTGCGGAGTATCATCTTCCCAGCGTGCTTGAAATAGGAAAACGTAAGCTTGGAGTTCTGCCTCTCCCTCGAAACAAAGGCTCACCATTCTTCTTAGGTCGATCATCATCATCACTGTAGGAATAATCGCTGTCTGAGTAGCTGTTACTTCTGTATCTCTTTCTGTCTTTGGCCTGTCTTTCGATTGCGAGTCGTAACCTGCGTTCCTCTTGTTCTCGCTTTCTCCATGCTTTATACTCGTAGTAATCATTCGGTCGAGCTGGATTATAAGGCTCCATAGGGTCCCAAGTCGGCAAGACAGGAGCATTCTTGTTCTAAATTTGCAAATTCTTTCATAAATTCGTGCGTCTACTATGTGCCATTATAAAAGAGAAAGAACGTGCCTTCTTGCCCTTGCGCTTTCCTGAGCCAGCATTGTTTTTCTTTCGATTCGCCTTGAATCCATTGACATCTTCATCGAGAACCATCGACGGAGGTTTGATTTTCTTTCCCCATCCAAGGCCGGTCGCTTCGTTAGGCTCTTCGGGATCTTTGGCCTTCTCCTTCTCGGGCTCGGGAATATTGAGAACTGGTTCAGCTACAACAACCGCTGTCGCAGAGACGGATGTCTCTGAAAGCTGGGCGCCGATCGGCAGCGCTCGAGGTACGCTGATAGCAGGCTTCGGCTTGGCTTTTCCTACACGCCTCACGGGTGCAAATGCCAGCGCGGCGGACCATCCTGGGTATCGGCGAATGCGATCAAATAACAAAAATCATGGACGGACAGTCATTTAATACAATGTTATCATGCGCTGCGGACAGTGGACAGAATACCGGCTGTGGCCTTTCCGGCTGATGAATCTAGCTCTGCTGGGCTTCCTTCAGCAGCACTTGGTGCGAGATTGGTCGTCGAAACGGCTGAAGAGCCATGACCTGAAGGTTCGGCGTTGTCGCTCTTTTTCTCGTCAAGCTGAGGAGCGACTTCGGTTGTACTAGAAGGCGTGAATGTTGTTGCATTTGAGAACTGAATGCCGCCATAGAGACCTCCCACTCTACGAGGCGGTTGAGCCATGGCGTCGTCGTGGTCAAGAGAAAGAGAGCAAAGGTGCCGTCCAAGCCAGTCGCGGGTGCTTTCTAGTCAGCATTTCCTTTTCTGGAACGTTTACTCACAACTTCTTACATATCGATTACATACCAAAAGAATGGAGAAAGGACTTTTATATACATCGTACTAGTGATTTCCAAAGTCAGCATATTAATATTCTTAACGCAATTAATTGCTAACGTTGATTTACGAGAGATGTAATGTATGATAATGTAAGTTCCTTAAGTAGGTGATCAGTGTTTTTGGCTAAAGCCACTCTGGTCTTTCTGATTGTCCCATCATTCAGAGATGTACTATAATTATGTTGTTTCTTCTTCAGTACGCGATCGATGGCAGAAGCAGTTACAGGTTTTATCAAACCATATGTATTCTTTTTCAGGGCAGATCCTGGTGGAGTTATCCTAAAGGAATGCCTGCCTTTCCGAAAAAGTATTCTACAGTGTGCAGATGTGAAAGGATCCGCTCAAAATCTCGCATCAGGATCGACGCGATCAACAGATCTACACGATCAGCTTCCCAAACGCGACCAGTAACCAAGCCAGCTATCACGGGCCCAAGCGATCGAGCGGCCTAGGCAACAGTAACCCGTTACCACCCGAGCGCTAGAAGCACCGAAGCGGATACGTAATCCCGCTAACAGCTAACACCGCCGACCGCCTATTACTGCGGACTACCACTCTAACGCCGCCGACTGAAAGGATCCACTCAAAAACTCGCATCAGGATCGACGCGATCAGCAGATCCACACGATCAGCTTTCCAAATGCAACCGGTAACCAAACCAGCTATCACGGGCCCAAGCGATCGAGCGGCCTAGGCAACAGTAACCCGTTACCACCCGAGCGCTAGAAGCACCGAAGCGGATACGTAATCCCGCTAACAGCTAACACCGCCGACCGCCTATTACCGCAGACTACCACTCTAACGCCGCCGACCAAGCAACCAGAGCGACCTCGATCAAAAGAAGCGATCAAACTTCTTAGAAGTCCAGAAGCACAACTACTAAAGCCTAAACGCTAAAAGGCTAAAGGCTAATAAGGTTTATGGAGACCTCACTGGCATTTCAGCACTGTCAAGTCTGTGCACGAGTTTACATGGTCCTTTATGAAGTATACTACATAGTATGCACGGCAACAGTTGGTACGCGTTGTAGTGTGCCGCACTTGCCTGTACCGGTACGTCGGTACAGGCCCCTCAGTACTCTGTACAGTATACCATCGTGCGGCGACCGCTACACCTCCGCCGCTCCTTAAGACCTTCCAAACCGCCGCTCCTTGATTCGTGGCTCAACCAATACGTCCGCCGCCTCCCGTCCTTCGAAGACTTCCCAAACCGAGTATGCTTGGCCAGCCGCACTTTCTGATACGCGGGCACCTGGAACGTTGCAGTGGATGTATCGGCTACGGCGGCGGAAGGATATCGAACCGTATAGCCGATGGAATATTTGTCGGCTCCTGTTGATTGGCTTATCCGACGTCGGGTAGTGGTTTTACAAGGTCCCAGGTACCACGTTTCATGTTCATACTATGCTGCTTCGTGTGCCGAGTCCGATTGTCGGACGCGGCGGCCACTCGCGTATTCCCCTTTTAGTATTATTGCCTCCCCTGACGTTTCATATTCGTGTGGTGCGACCACTTAGCGATCCGAGCGCGCCCGATGATGTGATGCGCCGCGCCAATCACCGCCAGCCCGATCAGCGCGCGCTGTCGATCGGCGGTGTCGTATCTGAAGGTGCTACAGATGTCCGTCCTACTAAGGGTGCTGAATGTATGAAGGGACCTCCAAAAATGAGATGCCGACGCTATCAGACTCTCAAAGACCTACTACCCGGCAGGTGCCAGGAACCGTCGGAGACGTAATGGATGGGTCTAGGGATGCCGCTGGATAAAGGGAATAGGATAACAGGACCGCCGCTCAAAAGGGGGGATCACAAGAGGCTGCCGACGTGGTATAAACTCAGCCACAGGAAGGTATGAAGCGTATAAGATGAATATAAAGGATAAAATGGAGTGAGTGGCTGGAGAAGGCGTCGCTGGGTCGTCTGATAGGATGCCTGGGTCGTCGGATGGCCGCCAACGTCAAATAGAGGGGTGCCGGACTGAGGGGGAGGCCGCAGGAATCCGCCGAAGTAGCGTAAACGCGATAGATGAGAGGAAAAGGCCGTATAAGATCAATATATGGGATAAACTGGAGTGAAAGGCTGGAAAGGACGCCGAAGGGGAGTCTGATAAGAAGCCTGGGTCGCCGAAGGGTCGCCGACGTCAAATAGAGGGGCGCCGGACAGGTATAAAGTGTGGGGAGGAGGCTCAGGGTTAAATCCCGAGCCCTACTCACTCACTGAACGTCAGAGCGGCAGAGGCGTACCGGAGGCGGCGAAGGCAAGTAGAATGTGGAGTCAAACAAGAGGAGATGTCAAGGATAGTATATAGTCAAGGGGGAGGCTCAGTACATGAGGGGAGACTCAGAGTGAGGGATATCTCGAACTCTGGCGCTCGGTCTGGTACATGCTCTTGGAATCCTTGCTAGGCTTGGAATCCCTGCGTCTACAAGCTAGTATAAGCTCTATATATACTCTACTGCTGTCGCTGACACATCCTACTGTCTGACAACATCTCCTGAGTCATCTGGGTCGCCAAGGGCCGCTGCCGGAGCGCCCAGGTGAAATCTGAGAGCGGCAACGTGAGGGGGGCATCCAATCACATGAAATATTGAGTATCTGCAATAACACGGGCGCCGGTGGAGTTGGGCTTGGCGGCGCGAGTCGGTGGCTTGGCACGCCGATGTACCACATGCCTACCTTCCATACATGGTCTAATGGGGGCCGCCGCGTCGGGGGGAAGTCGGGAAACATCGGAACCGATGATCGGAGGCTGATATCGCGTATATGAGACAAAGGGCGCATCAGCCGATGTCCCTGAGGTGTCCGATGCATCGGCGGCACTCAATACAGAGTGTGGGCGATCCCTAGTGACTAATACGAGTGGCCGGAGCGGCAGTGCTGTGGGGGACTGCCGGACTGGTGGCAGATACATCGTAATGAGGCATGTAAGCACATATGACAATATATAGCTCCCTAGACAATGGGGGACTGCTTGGTAAGCTGTAGGAGGCATCGGCGAGGGTACCTGAGGATGTCTGAGTGTCCGCCGCATTGATCGGCGCCAAGGGGGGCCGACTCGGAGGCATCCAGAGTCGCCGCACGGCTGTACGTATGGTAAATCATAAGATCGGCGGCACGTAGTCACTGAGGGATGTGTCCTATAGTGCCTGGTGCTGGGTAGGAGCTGTCGGCGGACCTGTCTGAGTGTTAGGGAGCCATCGGCGGATCGATTTGGGTCATAGGAGGGCGCCGCAGTACAGTACGTGTGCTGGAATCAATGGATACGTGCTCAAATGATGTCCCGAGTGCAATAGGAGTGTGCCCTCACACTCTCAGGTGTCGGCAGTGCTGGGATATGGTATCTGCAGTAAGAGGGAGCCATAGTATGAGTGTACTGGCACAGGAGGAGCCAGTGCGCTACAACGCGTACCAACTGTTGCCGTGCATACTATGTAGTATACTTCATAAAGGACCATATAAACTCGTGCACAGACTTGACAGTGCTGAAATGCCAGTGAGGTCTCCATAAACCTTATTAGCCTTTAGCCTTTTAGCGTTTAGGCTTTAGTAGTTGTGCTTCTGGACTTCTAAGAAGTTTGATCGCTTCTTTTGATCGAGGTCGCTCTGGTTGCTTGGTTGGCGGCGTTGTAGACTATCAGACCCTCTTAAGCAGCGGCGAAGGCGACGGCGTTCGACCACAGAGAGGCGTCGGCGGTGTCAAAGATCGGAGAGGTAAGAAGGGATCCAACTCGTGGCTAAACCTCCTGGACAGCTCGGTGCCGTGGCGGACAATTTGACCCGGAAGCACTGCTGCCGATCGGGATGCGCGCTCAGTCGTGGGGAGAGCTCAATCGTAAGAGCTATGGTATGATCCGCGTATAGAGGGGGCGCCACCGATAATGTACGAGACAGAGCCGCCGACGAGTCAAGATGTCGGCGTCGCGAATAAGTAGTAGAGCGACGGCGCTGTCGAGTCCTGCGAGCGGCGGCGATTACTAGTAGAGCGACGGTGCCGCCGGTTACCAGGAGAGCGACGGTGTCGCCGATTACCAGGAGAGCGACGGTGTTGCCGATTCCCAGGAGAGCGACGGTGTCGCCGATTCCCAGGAGAGCGACGGTGTTGCCGATTCCCAGGAGAGCGACGGTGTCGCCGATTCCCAGGAGAGCGACGGTGTCGCCGATTGTCAAGAGGGCGATGGCGCTGCCGATTCCCAGGACCGGGGATAGCTCTGCCGATCACTTGCGCAGTGTCGAGTGAGCACGTGCCCCTGTTATTCCCTTAAACGGGGGCGGCGTCTTGTGACGGCACACGGTCTTCGGCGAAGGCGATAGAGAGCAAAAGGGGCTAACAGAGACGAGAGGAGTGCACTGAGATCTATTCTGAACTACTGCTTCTGAACACTACATACATGAGGTCTATATATACTGGGGAATGCTGGGGAAGAGCGTCACAGAGACGGCGACAGTGACGGCGCGTCACAGGCGCGCAATCGGTGCGGACCCGAAGATCGGGGCGCGCCGCGAAGCTGCCAAGACACGAGCGCGCTGTAGCGCACTGGCTCCTCCTGTGCCAGTACACTCATACTATGGCTCCCTCTTACTGCAGATACCATATCCCAGCACTGCCGACACCTGAGAGTGTGAGGGCACACTCCTATTGCACTCGGGACATCATTTGAGCACGTATCCATTGATTCCAGCGCACGTACTGTACTGCGGTGCCCTCCTATGACCCAAATCGATCCGCCGATGGCTCCCCGACACTCAGACAGGTCCGCCGACAGCTCCTACCCAGCACCAGGCACTATAGGACACATCCCTCAGTGACTACGTGCCGCCGATCTTATGATTTACCATACGTACAGCCGTGTGGCGACTCTGGATGCCTCCGAGTCGGCCCCCCCTTGGCGCCGATCAATGCGGTGGACACTCAGACATCCTCAGGTACCCTCGCCGACGCCTCCTACAGCTTACCAAGCAGTCCCCCATTGTCTAGGGAGCTATATATTGTCATATGTGCTTACATGCCTCATTACGATGTATCTGCCACCAGTCCGGCAGTCCCCCACAGCACTGCCGCTCCGGCCACTCATATGAGTCACTAGGGATCGCCCACACTCTGTATTGAGTGCCGCCGATGCATCGGACACCTCAGGGACATCGGCTGATGCGCCCTTTGTCTCATATATGCGATATCAGCCTCCAATCATCGGTTCCGATGTTTCCCGACTTCCCCCTGACGCGGCGGCCCCCATTAGACCATGTATGGAAGGTAGGCATGTGGTACATCGGCGTGCCAAGCCACCGACTCGCGCCGCCAAGCCCAACTCCGCCGGCGCCCGTGTTATTGCAGATACTCAATATTTCATGTGATTGGATGCCCCCCTCACATTGCCGCTCTCAGATTTCACCTGGGCGCTCCGGCAGCGGCCCTTGGCGACCCAGATGACTCAGGAGATGTTGTCAGACAGTAGGATGTGTCGGCGACAGCAGTAGAGTATATATAGAGCTTATACTAGCTTGTAGAAGAAAGGATTCCAAGCCGAGAAAGGATTCCAAGCCTAGCAAGGATTCCAAGAGCATGTACCAGACCGAGCACCAGAGTTCGAGATATCCCTCACTCTGAGTCTCCCCTCATGTACTGAGCCTCCCCCTTGACTATATACTATCCTCGACATCTCCTCTTGTTTGACTCCACATTCTACTTGCCTTCGCCGCCTCCGGTACGCCTCTGCCGCTCTGACGTTCAGTGAGTGAGTAGGGCTCGGGATTTAACCCTGAGCCTCCTCCCCACACTTTATACCTGTCCGGCGCCCCTCTATTCGACGTCGGCAACCCTTCGGCGACCCAGGTTTCTCATCAGACTCCCCTTCGGCGTCCTTTCCAGCCTTTCACTCCAGTTTATCCCATATATTGATCTTATACGGTCTTTTCCTTTCATCTATCGCGTTTACGCTACTTCGGCGGATTCCTGCGGCCTCCCCCTCAGTCCGGCACCCCTCTATTCGACGTCGGCGGCCACCTGGCGACCCAGCCTTCCTATCATACACCCCTGCAGCGCCCTTTCCAGCCTTTCACTCCAGCTTAGTCCATATATTCATCTTATACGGTCCTTTCTCTCCATCTATTGTGTTTACGCTACGTCGGCAGCCCCCTGTGATCCCCCCTCTCAAGCGGCGGTCCTGTTATCCTATTCCCTTTATCCAGCGGCATCCCTAGACCCATCCATTACGTCTCCGACGGTTCCTGGCACCTGCTGGGTAGTAGGTCTTTGAGAGTCTGATAGCGTCGGCATCCCATTTTTGGAGGTCCCTTCATACATTCAGCACCCTTAGTAGGACGGACATCTGTAGCACCTTCAGATACGACACCGCCGACCGACAGCGCGCTGATCGGGCTGGCAGTGATTGGCGCGGCGCATCATCATCGGGCGCGCTCGGATCGCTAAGTGGTCGCACCACACGAATATGAAACGTCAGGGGAGGCAATAATACTAAAAGGGGAATACGCGAGTGGCCGCCGCGTCCGACAATCGGACTCGGCGCACGAAGCAGCATAGTATGAACATGAAACGTGGTACCTGGGACCTTGTAAAACCACTACCCGACGTCGGATAAGCCAATCAACAGGAGCCGACAAATATTCCATCGGCTATACGGTTCGATATCCTTCCGCCGCCGTAGCCGATACATCCGTTGCAACGTTCCAGGCGCCCGTGTATCAGAAAGTGCGGCTGGCCAAGCATACTCGGTTTGGGAAGTCTTCGAAGGACGGGAGGCGGCGGACGTATTGGTTGAGCCGCAAATCAAGGAGCGGCGGTTTGGAAGGTCTTAAGGAGCGGCGGAGGTGTAGCGGTCGCCGCACGATGGTATACTGTACGGAGTACTGAGGGGCCTGTACCGACGTACCGGTACAGGCAAGTGCGGCGCACTACAGCGTTTGGAAAGCTGATCGTGTGGATCTGCTGATCGCGTCGATCCTGATGCGAGTTTTTGAGTGGATCCTTTCAAATGGGGGCCGCCACATCGGGGGGAAGTCAGGAAACGTCGGAGCCGATGATCAGAGGCTAATATCACGTATATGAGACAAGAGGCGCATCAGTCAGCATTCCTGAGGTGTCCAATGCGTCGGCAGCACTCAATACAGAGTGTGGGCGATCCCTAGTGACTAATATGAGTCGCTGAAGTGGCGGTGCTGTGGGGGACTGCTGGATCGGCGCCAGATACGTCATAATGAGGCATATAAGCACATATGACTATATGTAGCTCCCTAGGCAATAGGGGACTGCTTGGTAAGCTGTAGGAGGTGTCGGCGAAGGTACCTGAGGATGTCTGAGCATCCGCCGCATCGATTGGCGCCATGGGGGGCTGACTCGGAGGCATCTAGAGTCGCCGCAAAGCTGTATATACGGTAAATCATAAGATCGGCAGCCTGTAGTCACTGAGGGATGTGTCCTATAGTGCCTGGTGCTGGGTAGGAGTCGTTGGTAGACCTGACTGAGTGTCGGAGAGCCATCAGCGGATCGATCTGGGCCTTAGGAGGGCACCGCAGTATAGTACATGTGCTGGAGTCTGTTAGGACCAGTGTTTTTAGACGAGGTGGTCAGTCTAAGCGTACCGGAACAAGTCCCTGCTTATTCCTTCTGATGATAATTGATTGGAGACGGAACGAAGGTTATAGATGTACTACTTTAGAAGCGAGCGATAGGCTCAAGCTTGACCTCAGTAGTAGAACAGGGTTTCAATCAAAGGGTACAGTTTTCGATTGAGGGTACAAAATAATTTTGCTGAGGGACAATGCCCCGCTCAGCTGGCCCTTAAATAACCTATTTACTAAATAGTACCGACTACCTATTACTACCGACTACAGCCTTGCTATTGGTCTAGACAATATGTTTTCTCTGACACCAGTACTCTACTCTGGTGCCAACACCGATACTTTCCTCTAGTGTTGAATCACAATATTTCTACCATATTAGGAGGGTTTGTTTGAGTCCTACTACCCCGATGCTTCGAGAAGCTTCTTCCGTGCTTCCTCCGATCTGCCATCGTTATCACATGTTAATCTCTCCTTATCTTTACCCCACGATCCTTCTCCGTTCCTAGACGGGTTCCCATGATAGTTGCCAAGCTATCGCTTCTCTGGCGCTCCGTTCCCGGGCCGAGCTTCTGCCGCTTAATCCTCGATCATGGGGGAGATAGTGATATCAGGGTTCGAGATCGGCAGAGCTTGCCGATCTTCTCCCGGCGAATGAGTGTACTCCGCTACACTCCTTCTGTGCCTCGCCGCGACTTCGATGTCCGATAGTTGTAGTCCTGGGCCCGTGGTTAGCCGTAGCCTCTGTCCAAAGTGCTCACGGCTATTCCACTCATCAACTGTAATTACCCCTGGCTCTGACGCTCGCCAAGCCTGCATTAAGCGTTCTATCGCTTCTTCCGTAAGATGTTCAATGTCCGAAGGTGGCCGCTTGTAAACTGGCCAATCTACTTCCACTGCCGTGTGACTGCACAAGGTCTGGTGCCGATGCTGATTGATCCAAGCTCGCACGCCGACCTTCAATGCATAGACATCCCTATCGCTAAGCCATATGGATACCTCATGGTCGTATGCACTCATTCCGTGGTTCGGTAATGGTTGGTCTTCTGTTCGCTCCGAGGGTCCGGGCTTATGCCGAATCTTGACATCGGCTGCCTCCCTTGACACTAACCGTTCCGTGAAGTTCTTCATGAGCCATTCCGCAAGTACCCAGCTTCGTTGGTAGGCCAAGTAACAATTGGCGCACACCAAGCTCTCATGTACAAATCTTCTAGTTGCACCACGCCGATAATGTCTTCGTTGCAGGAGTTCCGTATACCTTGCGACATTCCTTTCTTCCATCGCCGCCAGACTGCGTTCCGGCGGTGGAGTATGTCCAATGTGCATATTAGTTAGTCCTAATTGCAAATCATTAGAGTCCTCCGTGTCTTCTCCAGACGATCCGTGGTTTGCTACTCTTGAGTCGCCACCACTGTTCTGCCGTAGTAGCCTTTCGAAATAGTCTTGATTTGGCATCGCAACTCGGTGTGTAAAATTTAGCCCACGCCGCAATAGATAACCACAATTTTCGTAACAGAGTCGGTGGAAACATGCTTAAATGGTGTCTCGAGTGCAGTAGGAGTATGCCCTCACACTCTGAGGTGTAGGTGGCACTGGGATATGGTATCTGTAGTGGGAGGGAGTCATAGTATGAGTGTACTGGCACAGGAGGGGCTAGTGCACTACAGCGGGCATCGGCGATCACCAGAAGAGTGACGGTGTCGCCAATTGTCAAGAGGGCGATAGCGTTGCCGACTCTCAGGACCCGGGGTAACCCTGCTGATTACCTGCGCAGTGGTGGGGAAGCACGTGCCCCTAATATTACCTAAATAGGAGCGGAACCTTGGATCAGCGCATGATCCTCGGCGGAGGCGATAGGGAGCGAAGCGACTAACAGAGAAGAGAGGAGTGCACTCGGATCTATTCTGGACTTCTATTGGACACTACATACATGAGGTCTATATATACTGGGGAATACTGGTGACGAGCATAACAGAGGTGGCGACGGTAACGGTGCATCACAGGCGCGCGATCGGGGCGCGCCACGAAGCTGCCAAGACACAGGCGCACGCCGATCGGGTTGGCGGCAAATGGCGTGGCACATCATATCATCGGGCACACTCGGATCGCTAAGTGGTCGCACCATATGAATATGAAACGTCAGGGGAGTCAATAATACTAAAGTGGGGAATACGCTAGTGGCCGCTGTGTCCGACACTGGACTTGGCACGCAAAGTGGCATAGTATGAACATGAAACATGGTATCTTGGACCTTGTAAAACCTCCAGCTGACGTCGGGTAAACCAATTGACAGGAGCCGACGAACATTCAATCGGCTGTATGGTTCGATATACTTCCGCCGCTGTAGCGGATACATCCACTGCAACGTTCCAGGCGCCCGCATATTGGAAGACACAGCTGGCCAAGCGCACTTGGTTTGGAAAGTCTGGAGGATCCGGGTATCTCGTCTATGATGCCAAGATGGTTTGGGGAGGCCGCCCAGAGATGCGAAGCGGCGACGCCGGGCACGCGGAAAGAGGCAACTGAAGACGTGATGGTATGTTGGCACCATGGAGCGGCGGTGGTCCGACAGATGTCGCCAGTCTGCTTGAACTGATGCCTGGAGTAACTTTATTTTTCTTGACTGTTCTGGAGTCTTGCCTAAGGGTGTCCAGTTCGAGAGAGGCTGAACCCGCTTTTGAATGAGGGGAGTCGGCGGCCCTATTGGTCAAGCGGCGATCGGAAAGTCATAAGGAGCGGCAGAGGTGTAGTGGTCGCCGCACAATGGTATACTGTACAGAGTACTGAGGGGCCTGTACCGATGTACCGGTACAGGCAGGTGCGGCGCACTACAACGCTCGTATAAAATACGAGCGTATATTTGATTTCGGAGTGAGATATGGATACAGGCCTATATTATCCGGCGTATATGACGTATACGAGTCCACTCCAACAACGTAATATTCTGAGCGTTGCACGTCATGTTCGTGCCTACAAAATACTTTCACTGTGTTCCTTAAGTTGAGACACCTAATACAAATATTAATTTGTACACAAATGACGAGATTCTGTCAGAATTCTGGAGTATGAAGTTACGTAATTTTTGCATTATAAGCGAGCCAACTCTAAGGTATTACGCTGAACGTCGTACTTAGATCGTGACCACACACCCAATGGTAAGATTTTGGTGAGTTATGTCTCGTTTCGAAACAAAGGGGCAGATTTCTCATTCGAGTCCGAGATTTCTTACTGTTTTCAGGCCAAAAAAATATACACACGTATACGCCGTATACGCCCAAATTTCCAAAACATTATACGCATACGGGCGAATAATCCAGTTGCTCGAGCTGATACGCATACGCGCGTATAGCGTATACGCTGTATCGTATACACTATATACGATACGCTGTGGAGCCCAAGCGAGATCCAAGCCTTGTCAGCAAAATTGGAAACTTATACGAGAGGTCTCATAACTTTATAAAAGATTAAGAAAGACACGATGAGAGTGAGAAGTAAAAGCGACTCTGTTGTGTGAGCCACAAAGATATTCATTCAACTAAAAAAGAAAAGAGCGTGACTGACCATTTGAACAAAAGAGAGGTACGTGATGTGACTAGCTCGTGACATGTGGCGTACCCGCAAAGTTCGGATTTGGACTACACGAGCCGATTCTTCATTACACTCCCTCACCAAGAAAACTAAAGTGTCATGTCGCCTAGAGTACGTGTCGCCCCTTTGCCATATTTATGCCCGTTTTCTAATCGCGAAGCAGCGTAAGAAAGCAACTGAAGATGTGCAAGGCACTGAATCAGCGACGAGTGCCACGCAAGGAAGGCGCTCTTCAGCGCGTCTGAAAAACGCGTCGACAGGAACGGGTGCGCAACCTCAGCATCTAATGTACTTATGTTCTAATTTTCGGTTGTCATGACACGTCTCCCAACCAAACATTTGATCCTTATTTGCCTTACAGATCTCCCTGATTCTATCACAAGAGAAACAGTGCGTAATAGATCATGCTCATCTAGTGAGTCCTAAATGTTACACAGCCCATCGAAAGCGCCTCGAGAAAAAGGAAGGCTGCGTGAGTGCTGTTGGTACCGAGGTCGACATCATTTTTCACCGCTTACCCTGCTTGTAGATCGGATAATCAAGAAGTATGCCTTTCCGTGAGGATTTAAACTTTAAAGTATCTGAAAACGAAAACTCCGTAGGGTTATTATTAACAACCCTATTCCTAAAAAAATACCGTGAGCCAAGTACTCTTCATTCAGAATGGTTACTGACCAAGGTTTAGTGACTTGTTTCTAGTATGTATTCCAACACTGATTTTCATGATAACTTCGATAACGTGCGTCGACAGGAAAAGAAGACGAAGAAGAAAGCCAAAGGAGCGGGCACCTCTGCCGCGGATGTTAAGAAGTGAGTTTTTATTGGCAGCAACTAACCCTCCGGGGCGGAACGGCGTTTTTCCAGTCTTCCACGTGGTAGCCACGTGGGACTGGTAGCTCCTGCTCTTTTAGGGCGGGCCTTCTTCCCTACCTTTCATTTACGTGCTTCGTTTGCTGTGCTGAGCAGTCAGGCGACTTCTCTGTTTGTCTCTAGCGCTGCGCTTCATCTGCGCTGCCTGATTATCCTGATTTCGAATGCCGTTCTGCTCATGGTGCTTTTCTGACAAGTCGAATCGCAGCGATGATGGGGCAGACGACGATGTAAAAGCTAGCAAAAACAAAGGTGCCGGGAAATCAAAGAAAGCGGCAGTGAATGTGTCAGGCAAGTTTGCGGAACAGCTCTTCGACTCATACGCCGAGGCAAGCGACCCGCAAAGTATGACCGCTGAAGGATTTGAGCGATTTTGTGGGGAAGCAAACATTCCAATGGCCGGTGCCCAACCTTTGCTGCTGGCATGGCAACTTGACGCGAAAGAGCTAGGAAGCTTCTCACGTGCTGAGTGGACGAGGGGCTTGCAGGACTTACAGTGCGGAATTTGATCCTTCAAATTTTTGCCATCGAACGGCTAACTCGATTTCACTGGCTAGAATAACGAGTCTAGAATCTCTGGCAATTGCTCTTGTAGATTTAGAGGATCTAATTGTTCTATGCAAGCCACCACCAGCAAAGCCGGTTTCACAGTCCATTTCTAAAGGTATCAAATCGAAATCTGTTCCACCTGCGATCGACAAATACAAAAAAGATCGCTACTGGGACTACTCGGCAAATGTTGGTTCGGCCTTTTCCCAGTTTTATCATTTTTGTTTTGCTCTCGTCAAGAAAGAGTAGGCATACTTTTAACGATGAAAACCATCGACGAAGGTTGCTAATACTTGCACTGCAACAGATCCTCCCGGAATATAGATATGGAAGTGAGTATCCCGCTTGTCTTTACATGGCTGGGTCACTGACTAACTGAGCAGTATGCCACCGCATTTTGGTCGGTCATATTGGCTCCCAGATACCCCATCATGTCAGAAGTCGTAGAGTTCATCAACGTAAGCGTCGAGTCTGGAATGCGTATGACCCCTGTCTGATCTCATTTTTAGGAGAAAGGGACTTACAAAGGCGTTAATAAGGACCTGTGGACTATGGTATGTATGATGAAACTTGAGTCAAGAAAGCACGACAGACACTAACCATCCGTAGATGTATGAATTCTGCCAAAACGTCCAACCGTCACTAGACGGGTATGATGCTGAAGGGGTGAGTTTTGTTTGCGATTTTTGGCAAGGTCCGTGCACATGTTAGTACAGGCCTGGCCCACTCTTCTGGACGATTTCGTCGAATGGAAGAAGTCCAAACAAGGTGGTAATGCGAGAGACGCTTCCGCCTGAATATAGACCCAGTTGAGTCCCTTGTCATTGTATTCAGTAACCAAATTGCATTCTCAAGCAAGCGTCTTGGCGCAAATGATTTACTGAGTACAATATGTTGGTCATTGTGTAGAACGTAATTGACCCGCAGTTTTACCACTTGGTCATGTTATCTGTTGTGGAAATCAGGCGTACGTTTCAAAGCCATCAATTCTATCGCGCATTCTCCTATCAGCTCCTCGTGTATACAAATACAAGGCTGAGAATACAGTAATATACAGTATGGCGTGTTTCCTATTGATATAGAAGTTTCTACAAATACAGTGGATGATAACAGTACATGTTGTTTGATGCTTCTGATTGATCTGGTCTTCTCATCCTACCCCATAGATCCGTTCACCGAAATAGTCGGTCTCTGAGTTTCAGGTACTCTTTTCCTTTGAGTTCCTGTACCGCAATGGCTCGGAAGGATGCCGCCAAAGCGCCGACAGGTGTCCGCGGTGTGCTAGGTGCTTCGGAACGTATGAAGAGGTCCGGATACTCGGTCGGCTTACGAGCGAACTTCGAATCTCCGGCTTCGGATGTGTCGGAGTTTGCTGAATGGGCATGACTGCGTTCTGACCTCGGTTCCCAGAATGAATTCGGTGCATCAACACGTTGCGACTGGAATGACATACCAGGCGAGCCGGGAACAGAGTCAATGCGTCTGCGGCGCAGGGCAGGATTAAGCCGGCCCGATAGTCGCAAGTTCCTATCGTCCGCATCCTCAATCATTGCGGATCCACCGCCATCTATATCACCAGTTCTTAAATCAAATCCATTGGGAATGAAGATAGTGCCAGGTAGCGAAGATAATCCCAACGAAGCACGAACTTCCTTCCAGTATCCAGTGATTTGAACTCCAGTTCCCTTGACTATGCTCGAATTGTTGAAGGCGTTAGCGTCGAGTCCGGTCATACGCGGAGAGGGAGGGTCTAGAAGACGGTTCTTCGATTGCAGGTTATTCAATAGAAGGATGCAAAAGATGGTAAAGATGAATAGCACGCTGGACCGAAGTCTAAAGGAAGACTTTAGAGACACGAGCATTTCTTGACTTGCTAAACAAGCGGAGAGTCGGATTGCTGAGCAAGAGGCTGGAAGCCTGAGCATTGTGCATCAGGATTTAAGTAAGACCTCCAGATAACTTGCCAGCCACGATGATGGTGATGGTCTAGAACAAAACGCTCACCAGCCTCGTCAACCAAAGACTGCCAGTCTAAACTCAAATCAACCACTAATAATATGATTTTCAGGGGCTTCTCTAGCTTCACTGGTAACTAAACTGCAATCCCTCCTCACGGCTTGTCTGCCTGCATTGCCTGCATTGCCTCCCGCAGCTCAGCCTCAGCGAATACAGATGCCTCCTTTGCAACAACCAACTTCTTCTCCAATTCCTCAATCATCATCGGACGTTTCTGACCCCCTTCGTCCACGAATCCGAGGTTCTGAAAGCGAGCCAATGTATTACCTACATGAGGCAAGAATCCCTTCGTGTCCCACCCCTGGTCGTTTGATGCAAGTATCGTGCGAATCGCTGCTATGTTCACTTCGCGATGCAATTCCTCAAGCTTCGCAAGCTGAATTTCCATCCATTTCGCACGCTTGTCTATTGTCGGAGTCGGAGGTTCCGCAATCATATCGTCAAAATCCTCATCATCCTCTGCGTCGTCGGGTAGGTCATCATGGACGAGACCATCAAAGGAGGTTGAGCTGCCTAAAGCGTACTCGTTCTTCAAGTTCCTCAAGTCCTGGCTAAGGACGTCAAAAATCGAACCCCACGTGGACTGAGGGAGAAGTTGAACCAAGTCGGACATAGTCTGCGTCAAAGTTTCTAAAAGCTGCTGAAATGACGCAACAGTCTGGTCATTAAGGCGCGATGAACCGTCCGCAAAGGATGCTCCGCTGGATGGGAAAGCTGAAAGAGCGCGAGACATGGTTCCATAATCGAGGGACAACTTCGTAGCAGAGTTGATCTTTGACATGTCGAAGAAGGGATGGTTGTCGAGGTAATAAGGTCCTTTTCCTAAGCTGATCTCTTCAAGAAGCTGCGCTATAGATTTCCGTTTCGCACCATCCGAAGACGCCCGACTGACAACGTCCGTTTCCAAAGAAGAGCGAGTGACTTCAGAAACATTGGACAACTTCGGCGTAGGGAATCGAGGTGCCTCAGAGTTGGTGGTAACAGTAGAAGGGACACTTGACTGAGGATCGCGATTCGAATCAGTCTCCTTCGGAATTTTGAGTGGCTTCGTCATCGGCTTATTCTTCTTTGGCAGCTTCGACAGAATTGGCATTGGAGACGTAGACTCGGTAGGCACAGCGGCGCCAGGCTGACTTTTTTTAGAATCGGAACTAGATGCATCTGTCTTCTCTGCAGCTCTTTGTGCTTGTTTCACTTTCGCTTGAGCCTTTTTCTTCTCTGCCTTCTCCACCGCCTTGTCCGCTTCAGCTTTCCGCAATGCGGCCAAACGCTCTTTTTCCGCGCGCTCTTTCTCAGCCTCTCGATCGGCTTTCTCTTTCGCAAGACGCTCTTTCTCAGCCTTCTGCTTTGTTATCCGTTCCTTCTCTTCCACCCTTGCCTTAGCAGCCCGCTCTCTTTCTCCGGCCTTCTCCTTAGCGAGACGTTCCCTTTCAGCTGCTTTCTCCTTTGCTATGCGCGCGCGTTCAGCTGCCCTTTCCGCTGCAGCGGCTTTTTTTGCAGCTTTTTTGTCTAGCTTAGCTTGCACTTGCTCGTCTTTGACGGGTGAGGAATCCCTCGTCTGTAGAGCAGACTGACTGGTGCGTGGTTGTGACTGTGTGTCAGAGCCTGTACATGCCGTCGGAAGAGCTGGGAAGTCAGCAGCTGAAAGCATTGGAGACTGTCCGGGAGATGGATCTAAAGAGAGATGCCTCTCAGAAAACAAGGAAGGGGGGACAGAAGATGGTGACGGAGCACGGGCTAACGCAAGTAAGAATGAAGAAATATTAGCTCGGACTCAAGCCTTACATAAAAAATACAAATGAAGAGTTCAAAAATGAGCCAATATCCTGCCCAACAGCAAGCGCCTGATATCCATTAAGAGCATAAATAGCGCGACGGCGAAAGCAGCGACAACACGACGAATCTTCACGACCGTACTACTCTTCGCGCTGCGGAAGCATGGCTCGTGGAGAAAGAACTATACGAATGAGTGCGTAAGGACTTACCTAAATGGCCTTGGTTCTGAATCTGGCCTTGAGGTGCCATGGGCGAATTAAAGGGACCATTGCCTAATGCCATGGAGGACTGAAACTGTTCGACATGGGACGGGCCTTGGTGACTGGAGAAATGTTGATTCTGTTGGAATGCGAGACCCGGTGGCTTGTTCATGGGGGACTGAGATAGATATCCACTTTCCGCCGGAGGCGAGAAGTGAAAACCTCCGTCATTCCCGGGCGGTGACATGTAAGGAATCGAAGACATGATGGCAGGATCCTGGAATGATATCCCACTAGCGGGCAACATAGTGGGCTGCTGATTGTCTGGGATTATAAAAGATGCTCGTCAACATGAGCGCTTAAACAATTTGAGCATAATGGAAAGTTCATACCAGTAGGTCCCGGCTGGCGCCCATGTTGACCGACATCTCGCCCGATTCCTAGTATATCGTTCAACGATGCTTCACTCGAACTCATATCAAATGGCTGAAATCTCGATGTCTGGGCGACATAGGAAGTTTGCGCTGCCGTCTGAGCATGAGTGTAAGGTACCAATGGAGAACCACGGACTGAACCCGGAGTATCAGTTCGAGCAGGCATACCTAATCCCGGCGGCGGAGCAAACTCATGTTGTCTCTGAAAAGCCCAAGGAGGGTGTGAGCTCGCCGACGACGAAGGGTGGGTGTTGTCGGCGAGAGAAAGGGAAGACAAAGACGTATTTGCACTCAAGAGAGGGGATGACCTTCCTGAATTCAAGAAGCCAGCAGAACCTTGCCTTTCACGGGCAAAGCCAAATCGCGATACTCTGCGAGTAGCATCGTCGTCCGGAATCGGTGAAGGTCGTTGAGCGTTGGACTGAGGCGCAGACTCAGATGCTCCTCCAAATGGATTGAAAGAGCCCGTGTATCCTGAGGATCCTGGCGTAGTCTTGTCGAGTCCTGCCGTTCTGTAGCCTTCATATACGCCCCTCGAAGGTGGGATCCCGAATGCAAATTCCGGAGGAGGATTAAATGTGGAAGCCTCATTGAGAAGTTGGCCAGTGGAGAACGGATTGAAATGCCCACTTGATGCCAGAGATTGATCAATGTCAAGATCTAGAAGGGGATCATCAAATTGTTCGTCGTCAACGGCCAACTTCGGGTCCAAGCTGAAGTTGAAACCACCAGAATCGCCATCTCCACCGGCGAGACTTTGTAATGTACGATCAAGATCGGGAAAAGGACTGAGGGATGTCGACGGAGGCAACGATTCGCGTCGATTTACTACGTCGTCAAGCAAAGCTTGTGCCTGTGAAGAAATCTGGTACGAAGATGTCGACGCTTCGTGGACTAAGGGAGATGATGCCTGCGTCTGCCCAGGCCCCGAGATGTCATGTGGAGGAGAGCTTAGACCAGGAGGAGCGCCTGATAGACCGGGAGGTGCTTCTGAGGTGGCAACCGGTGGAGTAGCTACTCTCGACGCTGATAAAGATGGCGAGGCAGAGGCAGCTTCAAGAGAACCAACGTCGGATTCAACAGCAATAGAAGAAGTGGGTGATCGTGGAGGCACCGGAACCTGAGATTCCTTTCTTTGTTTCTGCTGTCTTGAGTTGGGTACAGCAGAAGCAGGAGTAGTAGGGCGCTGCGGCAGTATACCAGGTGTAGAGGGCCGAGACGACGACGCTTGAGAGGGTGGTTTTGCCGGCTGCTTACGTTCCGTTTGCACAGACTGCCGAGCCGCGGTCGTGGGCTGTGTTCTATTCTCACTTTGAACACTAGGCTTAGTAGAACGCTGTCCGCGTCGAGAACCTCTTCCTGAAGTCGCATTGGCTACCGACGTGGCGGCAAGAGGTCTTGCACCCCATCCAGCAGAACGAGGTAAGCCACCTTTAAAATGTGTTTCTTAAGCACATGAGCAAAAGAGACGACTGATCAGACTTTACCTCCATCTTCGGATTTTCTCAAGGTGACTGTAGACCTTTGGCGATTCTCCGTGTCCTTCATCGTATGTTTCCTATGAAGCATCAGTATCGATAGATGAGTATAGTTGCGATTTTCTTACAACGTAGTCAAATCTTCTTTAGTGAAGCAGTCCCTCTCATCTCCCCATTCGTGAAGGTCCATGCACCCATGATTCGTACAAGACACCCCCCGAAGGAATGCTATACAATACTTCGTGGTTCCGTAGCTAGCACGTAGCAATTCACCTCCGCCGCTAGGAGAAGGAGTTCCATCAACGGCTTGGATAGTGCGAGCAGCATCTTCGCGTCGATAATACGATATGTACAGGCCAAGAATTGGAGTCTGTCCGCCAGGTGGTGTCCGTTTCACGAGAAGCATCTTAGTAATCTTTCCATATTGCCCGAAGTATTCAGTAGAGCGCAGCGTGGGTATCAACTTATATCAAACAGTCAGATCAATATATCATCGAGGATGGCGACTGATATGGCCTACCTCTTCCTTTGCGAAGCGCGACCCTAAACCGACGACGTAGACCACGTTACGCTGGACAATGCGAACATTAGTAAGATGGCGCCTTCCGAGAGCATCAAGATCCTTTCGTTCGCGTTCTCGATGTCTCTTTTGCTGTGTCAAACGCTTGAGACTGGATAATATGGCACATAAGTGGAAAAAGTCAAGTGGCATAATGTAGGAAAGACGTACTCCTCCTTATTGACAGGCTTGAACTGCACAGCGTCATCCGAATATTCACGTCGACAAGCAGGACAACGACCGTTGAGATTCTCTTTGATATGGTGCCAGCAAAAACGACAAATCTGGAATGAACTATGATTAGAGCCCAAGTTAAGGCTATATGCGAAAGGGACCGACTTGGTAACCACATGGGCAAGGCTTGAAGTTCAGGTCAGAAAGATCCATCTCCTCGAGACAAAGCGGACATTCTTCATTTTCCTGAAACGCGAGCGTGGCATTCGTCAAGATATGCAAAAGAACAGAGATTGAGACCCTTACTTGCTCATCGTCGCTCCAGTATGCGTCCTGGACGCCCGCCAACACGTGTGATTTCGACGCGGAGGGTGGCATATGGCTGTTGTGCACGACAGGAGCAGGCAATGACGGATGCAACTTGCTGACTGACATGGTGGAATGAGAGGAGGAAAGCGTATGTCTGATACTGAGCCTTGAGGGTAACTGAATGAAGAAACGAGACGCGAGTCTGAGGCTCTTCACACAATTCACACGCGTTTAAGGTCCGCATTGCGTAAGAATTGCCTCTTTCAGCAAACAGCATATCTTGTGTGGAAATCGAAGAAGAAATAGAAATATCAAACATGCTTTCAGTTGGGTCAGTCAGAGACATTTTGGCATTGTACAGGAAAGCAATGCAAAATAGTGAGCCTAATGATGTTAGCTACAAGTCGAAATCGAAACCATCGTCCTCATCATCCAACTCCTTCCGTCGCTGATACTAAAGGCATGTTAACTTTGGTACAAAACGAGGAACAATGGGCAGTAAACGTACCACTATGGCACCTTTCTTCGCACCAGATTTGGCTTGCGGATCTTCAGCCTACATAAATCAAAGCGGGTCATTGCTCGAGTTGTCACCGACCGAGTGGCAATTTACTCACCTGTTCTAGAAGGCTGATCAACTGCTCCTCTCCAACACGTCCTCTCAGCTGTCCAGTCTGAGCCATACGCAGCAGAATCGCTTCGATCTGCGAAGACCGAGCCGGGCTGACGAGAGCTATACGCGCAACTGCAATGTAACGCCAGTCCGACGTCAGGCAAACGAGGTCATCGAACCACACAAACAAAGATGTGAGCTTACGTCTCTCTCGTGCCTTAGTATCAAGTACTGTTGCCAGAAGATCTCTCCTCATCTGTTCCTCGTCTGCACGTTTTGCCTCCGCCTCGGGATCCCCGGCACCCGGGCCTCCAGTCGGCAGTCCTTGGGGTAAGGGTGAACCCGAACCAGCTGAGGCACTTTGACGCAGCTGCTGTAGCCGTGCTGCTCTGATAGCTGCAAGCTCTTGGTCATCCATCGTATCGAGCAACTGAGTTATAGAATGAGATGATGAGGCGTTAGAAGGTATCTGCCAGTGATCCTGATACTTAGTTTTGATTCTGAATCCGGAAGATCGCCACACACGTGAGTAGCTAAATTTAGCATCGTTGATCTTAGTCATCAGTCCACCACAGCGAAACTTGACCAAAGTCCACCATGCCCGCCGAGGTATATAACGCAAACCCGACGGTCTTCGTAACATCAAAAGTCTCGAAGCCTTCGATCGCATCTCACTCGATATGGATTGATGATGCTGACGCGCCCAGACACGGGGAGAACGACGAAGCGGAGCCCATAGACTCGGATGAGATATTCGGTTCGTATAGCTTCTCTCGGCTCACAGGCTTGCAATAGTCCTGACGCGTCCTACATACTGCAGAGCATATCAGGCACATAGTAGACCCAGAGCATCCTCTTACTTTAGAACAGCTAGCGGTCGTATCCGTACAACAAGTCGAAGTGAACGGAAATCACGTATTGGTCGAATTTACGCCTACTGTTCCGCACTGCGGTGCTTCTACGCTCATTGGTAGGTAACTCCTGCTGTCGAGATATTGTATGTGCTCATAGGTGGGATAGGCCTGTCTATCCGTGTACGACTAATGCGCACTCTCCCTCAACGATTTAAAGTCGACATTCGCGTGAAGCCTGGCTCGCATCAGAGCGAAAGTGCATGTACGTCCGCATACAGTCTGTGTTCCAAGCAGATAAACTCATGAATATCACAGTAAATAAGCAATTGAACGATAAGGAACGGGTGGCAGCCGCTCTGGAGAATAATGCGCTTCTGAATGTTGTAGAGCAATGCTTGAGGCCTCCCACATAGAGATCCGTCTTAATCACTTTGCTCATTGTATTGTAATTTGTATGACATATCCAGATTTCTTCATTGATATATGCACGTACCAGATACACGAACACACAAATGCTAGTTTCTATAGATACACGTTACGACCTACAGTATACACCGACATAATCGAAAGCAGAAGAATAGCGACGTACAGATAATCATGACTTATTGATGCCCTCTTCGCCAATTCTGCTGGGACGAATTACCACCTCCTAGAGGACTTGGACCAAACCCTGACTGCATATGTCTCGGTGGACCATGACCGTGCTGTCCACTATGGAACTCACTCGGACTACCACCAAACATCATATTACCGGGGAACATGCCAAAAGGATTACGCATCATTGGCACGGTCTGCACGATAGGTGGAACAGCAGCATTTTGTATGGGTGCTGGCGTCGCGGGTTGAGGTACTTGAGGAGGTTTCCAATTCTAGTTTGTAAAGCACATTGGTTGATGTTGAGACCGAGCGGACGATTATATTTGTACTTACGTTTTCCTTCCCGATTCTGTAAAGCTCTTCCAGCTTCTCGTCCCAAATTTCCCTCTCCTCATATTCCTGAAACGCACGGAAAAGAAGTAAGGCACAGCGTGCATCTTCGATCGAGTCATGTTCTCCCGACTGAATGCTCTCCTTGAGCACCGCCCATGTGAGGAAACGAAGCGAAAGGCGTCGATGCCGCGATTCTATGAAGTAGATATCAACCGTGTCTAGCACACGGTCCTCAGGCACGAATAGATCTAACGAAATATTGAGGAAATAAAGTGGCTTTAGGGAAGACATGTGCTCACTAATAATACGGAAATCCTTCTTCAGACCATGCCCAATGAAGACGCATCCCAGGTCTACTAATAATCGAAGTTTCTTGTACGCCATCTTCAACGGCACAAGAGTATGCCTTGAAAGGTGAGGATCCAGATCACCGTCTTAATCATTACCACATGAGTTGAGAAAACTATCTAGAGCTGAAATGGACGAACATTTAATACCAGAATACTCGGTCAGATAATCCACAATCGCTTCGCTAGTGTGAATATGGTCGTCAATGAACGGCAGGCCAAGCTTCGGCCCATCCGTCGCACGAAGCACGGACACTCGCGCGAGACTCAATCGGGCTGGTCGAAGAACCTTCTTGGTCCCGTCTGACTTGTACTCTGATTCCTCCTAAAAGAGATGTTGTCAGACTGATCAGACTGAGAAATAAGCGAGATTTCATACAGACCTGCTGCATTGAGACGAATTCAGCGTCAATCGAGACCATAGTCCCTGGCTTAGGCAGCTCGTCCATGCCTAATAATTCATGCTTGATCGATGCATTATCACGATTTCTATACGAACGAAGGAAAGTATCAGGGTCGGAGTAAGTGTCATCTACCAATCATTTCCTACATAGAAATATTGATATCCCGACATAGGATCGACACGTCAAGTTCCTTAGGTAGGACATCGAGGTCCAGCTTATCCCTAAGATCTACTCGTTCGTAGTATAAGATGGCTGGAACCTATAAGCAATTGCGCTGTTTATTTCGCTCAGCAATAGTCTGACGATAGACGATACCTTCCAGGTGTCTGGGAATCCTAGCGCATCTCGCTCTGAGACACTCGTCACGACGAAGTCATTGAAGACGACCCATGGCTCCTTCAAATTTCGTCTGTCGGATTCAGGGACTTAGAAATTAGTCAGCATACGTTCAGCTCAAAACACTGTGATCTACACCGACTTTTGACGACAGAAACAAGGTGCCCGTATTTCTTGCCTTGTGGGACGACCTCAACAATCATGGACTATGACTAGTGAGCTGCAGCACAAATCTATCAGATCTCAAACTCACGCGAAGCTCATATTGCACGACTTCAGGATCATCGACTCCTTCGATTTGTCCACGGATCTCAATGAACGGTTGCACGAACGTTCCTTGCCTGTACCGACTATCGACCCAAAGTCGATGTGACGGAATGCCTGATTCATATATCGACGTATTGAGCGCAAGTATCGGAGGAAGGTCTTTCGTCGATATGGATTTACGACTCTCGTTCGTCGAGAATTGTTTGCACAGCGGACAAGTAGCCTTGTATACGTTTCCGCGTAAGAGTGATTCGCGGACGATGGTCGCGAAATCCAATGTAGCTTGTTGACCAGTGGGGCCCTTGTTTCGAAGCACTAAGCATCGTAAGTTATTGAACACTTTCAAGGTACTTACAGACTTTGGAAACATCAAATCAGTAACATGTGCCATGCCTTCCTTCTGCCGTCGTCCTTTACAGCTCGTGCAATAAATATTAGTCTTAGCGTCCAGACCAAGAAGCTGGGTAACTGGCGCAGCAATCATTGAGGGTGTCGTATTCTCGGAAGGAACGATGAGAGGGTTTTGCGGAAAATTGTTGCCCTCTGAGCTCAGTTGGTCTAATAGAAATCTATGAAAGCCTTGTATGGTGTCACTATAGTTGTGCGCAGGTCTGCCATAATCAATGTAGGAAATCTGATTATAGGCTATTCAAATCATCAGAGATGAAGTAGACCATATGCATTAATTGAATGAACACGTACCTTGAGCAAGTACTCCGACGGTCTTGCAAAAATTGCTAGCTTGGCAGTTGACGCCTCTCGCATCACTGAGCATGCGCATAGCAAACCCTAATTCGCACAAAAAGCAATGTTCGCGATTGCAACTCGTTAGGATGTGGGATTCCGCAAGTCGCCGTAAAGGTAGACTGTAATGCAAAGTCTGTACGAGTGAGTTCGTATAGGAGTTAACAATGTGTGATTCGAGACCGCTATATTCTGTCTTGTTGTAAAATCTGTCGTCACATGAGTAATCTCCGGTCATATATATAAAAGCATAGACTCACGCGAAATCGAAATCTTCGACTCCAAATTTTGAGTACTGGATGGAGACTTCACGATATGCTCGTGGAATTTCTTCAAGACTCTCTTCGACAGGAGTTTCCGGCTCAAGCTGAGGAACGACTTAATATCGTGCGGGTCAGCTTTGAAGTACATACTCACCTCGCCCGATCGAGGTCGTGCACTTCGAAATCGCCCTGTATCCTTTTTAGAGTCCGTTGAGACGACGTTGCGCCTACCCTGCAGCTCCTTCGGTAAGGTAGCATACCCAACAAATTCATTTACTTTCATCGAATTCAAAATTTGTGTTGGGATCTTTGGTGGTGGTGGGTATGATGGGTTGGCAGGTAAGAGCTTCGACGTCCAAGAAGAAAGCAGAAGAGAATCGTAGTATGGCATCCCGATAGAATTCAGTGGTGTTGAATCCGTCCACTCAATAACAGGTATCAGTTCAGGGACGTCTGGCCATTCGACTGGCTGGCCTTCGAAGCCATTGAAGGGCAATGTACCTTCTTCATCACCTGCTGTCATCAGTTGAACATTCCCATCTGCATCACCGAATGCGAGGTATACTCCTGTGGCGGATACCGCAGCAGAGCTAATGTACGAATTCACGTCGAGCTTTACGTGAACATTAATCAGTATTCAAAGCGCATACAAGCAAATATGACCTCACCTGATAGAATTCACCACCCCCAGCAGGATTGGTTGTATCCACAATATTGACCAAGCCTCTTGTTGAAGTAATGGCAATGCTTGACGTGCGCCGTGGTAGAACATTGATGAAACCCGGTCCTTCTGAGAATGACACGGGAGGTAGGGCCTTGAAGCTACGCAGATCGTATACTTTTACCAAAGATTCTGGAAAAGGACGACCTTGTCTATCTATCGCGTGAGTTTATCGAGTGAAAAATACGTATTAGAACATACCTAAGACCCCAGCCGATAGAGAACACGAGATTTCCGCTCACTTCGAGGCCCTGGACACCCTTTGTATGCGCCTTCACAAACCGTTCGCCGAAGTCGCCTTTTGGGCCTATTCGTATATCATGCGTCCGAATGAAGCCATCCGCTGAACCAGAAAGAAGTAACGTATGCGAGGAGACGAGGTGAGTTAGGAGAGATGGTGAAGGCCACTGCCTCACGAGCTGTCCGGTCGAGCTATTAATTAATGACAGCTCCGGGACGCCCGTTGAAATAGCAATGTTTGGGGATGCGCTGATAGAATTTGAAAAGGTCGTAATCGTGTGCAAAGACCTGGGCGCCGTGTCCAGCAATAGCGACTCATCTAGAATAACCAACCAACTCACCTGTGATACCAATTATTCGCTCCTCCCTTGCTCCATTGCCCGACACCTCGCCCAGCAGATCCAAGAGCTCTTACGTACTTGTCTCCAGCAACTATCTTCTTCACAGCAAGATCACCTCCGACAGGAAACTGAACTCCGCGAGTTCCCTGTGTGCCATAATACGCAACCACGCTCCCAACGTTGTTACCGGTCCACAGCGTGTCCGAGACCGGATCAAAGGCAAGTGCGGTTATGGGTTGCGGATACAACCCATTCTGCGTTGCTATGGGTGCGATGGGACGATAGGTCGTCGACATTGTCGACAACCGCGAACACAAGCACAAGATGATGGCTTGGCCTGGACGCGGGACCTAAAGTTTATTGGTTGGTGGTAGTGGCGCGTATCGACCACACGCTTCGGCTATGTCCGGTTCAATAGGTTGCCTTGGCCATCACTGTAGTCTGTACTCTACGCTGTTCACTCCTAAGCTACCTATCATGCCAGACATTTCGGCGAGACCAGAACCTCAAAAGATCTCGTACGTGTTCTTATATTTCATGATTGACGCATTACTGATCTACTTTGACTTGTCCAGCGCCGTGTATGAACGCATCTTTCGCTCCGGCACGCCTCTTTCTAGGCTGAAGGATGCTGCCTTTGGCGGCCGTCTCTTATCGGACCCATCTGAGCAAGATGGACTGGGAATGACAGGTAGAAGCCTAGCATGGAAGGTATTTGATGACTTGCCACTGTATATAACAAAAGGGTCGACTGAAATGCGTTTGTCCAGCTATTCCTTGTTTCAACAATACCCTTAACCCCTCCGGCCACGCAATCTCCCGCAAAAGCTCCCTTGGAATCTTTGAAAGAACGAAGAAAGGAATATGCTTCTCTGCTGCTTGAAAAGATGCGAGCTCCAGATGGCAGTTATGAAGAGAACTTCAGCGTCCCTGGAGTTGAGGAATTGCCGCAACAGTCCGACGAAGCCAGCATGAACTTACAGCGCAACAATCCTCTCAGCTTGCACGAAGATGTGAGTCCTGATTTCTCCTTAATACATGTAAATGCTGAGACATCACGGCAGAATCCTTGGAAAGATTGGTTTGCTGCGGTAGACCTTCGCAAGACTATTCGACAGGATGTTGAGAGAACGTAAGCTGCAAACGATTCCACGTTAGACGCGTCTATTCATCTGTCTTGAGTTGACTAGCTTTCCCGATCATGACTACTTTCGCGACGCAGAAGTACAAGTGCAACTTACAAACAACCTATACATATATTCCGTTACCCACCCGGATATTGGATATCGACAGGGCATGCACGAACTCTTAGCGCCGCTGTACTATTCTGTCGATTACGATTCATTGGATCCGATTGAGAGCTCAGATAAAGAGATTGCTGATTTTTGTTCGCGAACGTGGGTAGCTGCGGATGCATGGATTCTGTTCAATGAAGTGATGGAGGGCACGAGTTGTTGGTATGAATGGCGGGAACCAACACCGCCTCCCATCCCTGCTCCGTTACAAAACCAGTATCGCCATGGCCCGCCAGAGGGCCAATTAGAACTGAAGCCATACGTTGCGCCCATCGTACTCGCCTGTCAGAAACTTCAGTCTCAACTATTGAAGGCGGCTGATCCCTTATTATGGCAAGCAATGCAGAAGGCCGGTCTCGAGCCGCAGATATACGGAATGTCCGTTTGTGATCTACTCAAATGTAAAGTGGCCGCTGACTGATTCGTTGTGTGTCTCCCTGCAGTCGGTGGCTGCGGTTATTATTGACACGGGAGTTTTCCCTTCCAGATGCTATGACACTGTGGGATGGGATCTTTTCCTGCGACAATACCTTCGAGCTTGTTCCATGGATATGCGTAGCTATGTTAATACGTATTAGAAATCAGTGTGAGTTTCTCAGCCGTACTGATCATAAATCGACGGACTAAAAATATCAAACAGTAATACCTGCAGACTATAGTGGCCAGCTTAGCGTCCTCCTGAGATACCCACCACCACCTACGGATATCGATCCAGCTAGTCCGCACCATGCCATCCTCCTTCTCCGGCAAGCCTTCGCATTATACACGTCCCCGAATCCATCCACCGGATCATCCGTAGCGATCGAAAATAGAAACCTATTGAAAATTCCTTTAGAGGTGCCCGATCCACAGCCGTCGCCCGTGCGAACGCGTCGACCTGCAACAAGAGTGCGTTCCATTACGGATGTACGAAAAGTAGCTGGACCGAGCAGGACACCACAAGGCCAGAATATTTCTGTCAAACAGTCTCAATCGCTGCAACTCGGATTCCCTGAGCTGGCTCGTGGTCTGCTTGAGAAAGGCGAAAGTCTGGGTATCAATAAGACCGTGATGAATGCCGTTTCTGAGCTTCGCGTAAGTCGTGTATCGGAAATCTTATGTCCTCACTTTGACTGAACAGATATTTCCAGAAAAATATTCCTGAGCTAGCTAGTCAATTTATTGGCTCGCCGCCGCCAGAGAGCTCCAACTATAGTTCATTCCCTCTGGTCACTGAACGACCGCCGGAAGAACGACCGCCATGGGAGCACCGCTCGCGCTTTGAGATGGAGCGCGAGATAGCTGATTTACGCGCGTTGCAGAAGAAAGTAGGTGACGCCGTGGGTTTGGCGGTCGATGCGCTACTACAGGACGAAGGTGAGGAACGAGGTGCAGAGGGGATCAAACGGATTAGAAATCGGAAGCGCGAAGCCATCGAAAGTCTGGCTTATGTACGTGATCTACTGAAAGGCACGACGACGGAGGTCGATGAGGAGAGGCTTTATGGAGAAGAGGAACACAAACGACGTAGAAGGCCTCCGACTTCACAAGGCGATGACATCAAGCAAACATCCTCGCCGCCTCCGAGACCACCTGAGCCTGCTGTACCCGCACGCCCATCCCTCGAGCATCGTCGACAGAAATCTTCTCCTCCAGTTCAATCCCTTCCTTCTCATCCATTGTCATCCTTACCTCGTACGCCAGTCATTGTTCAGCCTCAGCCGGAACGTGTATCTATGAAACAAGTTGCGCACGCGACCACTCTTCCTCGACAAAAGAGCAGCTCTTCACAATCTCTTTCAAACCCGACAATAGAGTCGGATACGTTCAAGGCTCCATGGAATTACACCAAATCGAACTTTTCGACGCCGACATTCAATTCTGCAGCGTTACCTCGACCACCCCCAACGTCCCAATCACCGGTCTTAATGCGATCTGAAGCACCTCCTTCTTACACGAACCAAATGCCGGTCCGCCAGGTGCGGAAGGCGAGCAACGATCCTCTTGGTGCCCTCCCGTAGTAAATAACTCCGATATAGATTCAGTGTCTGTAGGATTTGTATTTGTATTTGTATACTGGTGAGGATTTATTCACGTATTTTCATGTGGTTCCGGTTTTCTCCTTGAGTGCGTAATTAGAGCGCTGCAATTGGTGAAGCGTGAGATCGGCCTGCCGAGTCGGCCAATCCGGTTGCTCCGAGCTCTCCGTCCCGAGTAACGTGATCACACAACAACTTCGGATTGCCCAGTTTAATCATGTCCTCGCAACTTGTCCTCATCCCTGATCACCGCCAATGTTGCGCAAAGCGCTTGCTAGGGTCCCCAAGCGCTCGCAGCAGCGCACATTCCACTCATCGCCCACTGCTCGTAGGGTCGTCGCGACCAATCCGGTCAAGGCTCAAGAAATCACAGTGCGTTTCAGTTCATCGTATCGTAACTGTGTCATACTTGACTGACTCATATGATTTTTCTAATTTTTAGTCATTAGCAGCGCAGGGGAAGTATCCCATATTCGACCATGAGTACGACGCGGTTGTAGTGTGAGTGTGCTTTGCCGGATTACCGTATTGAGTTTAGCCCGTTGATTCAGAGGTGGCATCTAAACAGAGGTGCAGGAGGTGCAGGCTTGCGAGCTGCGTTTGGTCTCGCTGAGGCAGGCTTCAACACGGCATGTATCACCAAACTGTTTCCGACGCGTAGTCACACAGTTGCCGCACAGGTGTGCTTGTTTGTCCTTATTCTCATGTAGATACTGATGATCTTTGTAGGGCGGTGTTAATGCAGCGCTGGGGGTGTGTAATTTGTTATTTACTTACAAGTGACGAGTCGCTGAATTCGTAGCCGTAGAACATGACTGAGGATGATTGGAGATGGCATATGTACGATACAGTAAGGTTATCCAATCCAGCTTTAAAGTGTAATCTTGAGCATGTTTCTCCAGGTAAAAGGATCGGACTGGCTCGGCGACCAGGATGCAATCCATTATATGTGCCGTGAGGCGCCAAGATCAGTCATTGAAGTATGCTTAATTTTGTTACAAGGATAGGTTCGAGAGAATTGATTTGCTTGTAGCTTGAGCACTTCGGTGTGCCGTTCTCACGGACGAAAGAAGGAAAGATCTATCAGCGTGCGTTTGGTGGTCAATCGCTGAAGTTCGGGAAGGGCGGTCAGGCATATCGCTGCGCTGCTGCTGCCGATCGAACAGGACACGCCATCCTCCACAGTCTTTATGGACAGTCCCTTCGCCATAACACAAAATTCTTTATTGAGTACTTCGCTCTGGATCTCATCATGCAAGACGGCGAATGTGTCGGTGTAATGGCGTTGAATATGGAGGATGGCACACTTCACCGCTTCCGCTCGCACAAGACCGTGCTGGCAACGGGCGGTTACGGGCGTGCATACTTCAGCTGCACGTCTGCGCACACGTGCTCGGGAGACGGGAACGGAATGGTCGTACGTGCAGGTTTACCACTTCAGGATTTAGAATTCGTACAATTCCACCCAACCGGTATTTACGGCGCCGGTTGCCTTATAACCGAAGGTTCGCGCGGTGAAGGAGGATACCTGTTAAACTCCGAGGGTGAGCGTTTCATGGAACGGTACGCTCCGACTGCCAAGGACCTGGCTTCGCGGGATGTTGTATCCCGTAGTATGACTATTGAAATTCGCGAGGGCCGCGGTGTTGGACCCGAGAAGGATCATATCTACCTCCAGCTAAGCCACTTACCCGCCGAAGTCCTTCATGAACGTTTGCCAGGCATTTCTGAGACTGCCGCTATCTTTTCTGGTGTCGATGTCACGAAAGAACCTATCCCTGTCCTGCCGACAGTCCACTACAACAGTATGCATCTATGTTTCCTCAATTATTACGTTTTTAACCTGTATCTTAGTGGGTGGCATTCCGACACGATACACTGGTGAAGTCCTGACCATTGACGAAGTCAGTCACATTCTATTCTTACTGTATACAACAAACTGAGTGAATATATCGCAGAACGGAAAGGACAAAGTTGTTCCTGGTTTATACGCGGCTGGTGAGGCCGCTTGCGTTTCAGTACACGGTGCCAATCGGCTTGGTGCAAATTCGCTGCTGGATATCGTTGTCTTCGGTCGTGCTTGTGCACACCACATCAAAGAGAATCTCGACCCAGGCAAGCCGCATAAGAAGACTGACGAGAATGCAGGCATGCAATCTATTGAATTCCTCGACAAGATTCGGTAAGACTTTCAGTTAGAAGAACGAATATTTTCCGATATTGAACGACTCTCTCGTTAATTTAGGAATTCCGACGGACCTATCCCTACTGCTAAATTACGACTTGATATGCAAAAGGCCATGCAGTCAGACGCTGCGGTATTCAGGACAGAGAACACGCTTGCAGAAGGTGTTGAAAAGGTCACCCAAATCTACAAGGACTTTGATAAGGTTGGCATCAAGGATCGAAGCTTGATTTGGAACTCGTGAGTTCTTTCTTTGTAACCGCCGGACAAATCTGATGAATTCATGTCTACTTCAGCGACCTTGTTGAAACTTTCGAGCTTCGCAACCTCCAGCAATGTGCTATTCAGACTATCACGGCTGCTCTTGCTCGCAAGGAGTCGCGTGGCGCTCATGCGCGTGAGGATTACCCAGAGGTGAATTTATTTATCCGTTCCTTCAATCAAGCGATGATTAACGTATTTTCTCGTAAGCGTGACGATGAGAACTGGATGAAGCACACGCTGACGTTCCAGCCTGACCCATCAAAGCCAGATGTCGTGATCAAGTACCGCAATGTCATCGACCAGACGCTCGACGAGAACGAGTGCAAGTCCGTACCGCCGTTCAAGCGTGTATACTAGAGATGTAGGCGTATTATAGATGGAAAGAGAAAAGAACGCCTTGGGCGGCCTTAGCTCGTTCGACATGTAACTAGTGATCCTAGTTAACCCGCTGTTTTCGGAACTCAACTTTTCATCCATTCGGTATAATACTCAATCAAACCATCTTTGTGGCTCGAGTTGTTTGTTTCGGGAAGGTTGGCGATTCAACGCGCAGGCGTCTCGCCGAGATCACTATTAACCCCTTTACATAGGGTCCTAATAAGATCAAGTCCCTCTGGACTTAAATGCGGTACCGATCTCTTCCGGCCCAGTAATGACTACAGTGTAAAGCTGGGTCATGATTACTGGAACTTAGCTTGTAAGAAATAGGGATCAAGTAACAATCGGACTGGAGATCAGAGACTTTGTTCGTTGCTTCCTAATTCTGACAATCATAGTGTTTCTTGCTTGGATATGAAACTGCCATCCTGACTCAAAGCTCTTGCGTTTTCTCCATATATGGGAAGCCTACAGGAGCCACATAGGGGCATCTCCCTCATTAGAGCATATTGGCAACAGTCAAAATTTCGGACCATATCAAAAAATGATACCCGCACTATCGAAAAATGACAGTTACCTAAATCGCTACGCGGTAGCCACGTCTCGCTTACGTTGAGTCTCAGTTTTGTGACCGAACTTCTGCTTGTATTGCAAACTTGTCCCCTCCAATATGCAAACTGACATCACATAAAGAGCAAAATAGTGAATGCTAAGTGAATCACGGAGCTGCCAACTTATGCAGCATTTTCTATGAGTTTCACTTACTATTCCTCGAAAGGCTATCATTAATTAGAGCCCCACCTTCCTTACAGGGCTTACAAAATTATGAGCCGTCACCTTATCAAAACTTGAAACACGTTGCCAATATGCTCTATTATCATTATAATAATATAAAACATCGTATCTTTATCTCACGCTTCACGTGATGAGCCCGATCGACTCGGACTCTGTAGACCTTCTCACAGCACCATAACTCACTTCATGGACGCAAATCAGTAGCTATGCTCCTTGGGGAACCTGAGACCGTCTTTGAAATGTCTTCGTGCTTTGTGCTTGATTTGCTGAAGCTAATTGCAGCCTCACTGTATCATGGTATGTGACTTTTGGCTTAGTTACTGACAAGGAGCCTTCTTTTGGGCATCGGATGAACAGAACTCCGGGATAATTCCTCCCTTAACTTTGATCTTCATGCTGCAAGCGGCCACCGTCCAAAGCATTATACTCAGAAATACTATAATTTTCAAATGCAATTACAAGGCTTTAGTCGACGTCTCAGGTTTGATTCCACAGCGTAGTTAATCTACATCGCGCCCACCGGGACATCAGCCACTTCACACACATGAATCATATCTTTGTCGTCACTATGCAAATCTGACACTCGAGATGCGATATTGCTAAAGTACTCTGCCATAGCTGCAGTAGCAGGCGCTTGAGGCGCACCTCGAGTTGGCGATGCTGACCAGGTCGATGCCATCAGACGGAACAAACACTAATCAGGCAAATACTCTCTTCATCTGATGCGGACAAAGGCGTATTGTGCTTCTATTTACACTGGAAACTGTCGTCCGCTTGACCCGACGCAATTGCCGTTCTTTCATGGGACTATGCGTCGAGCGGGTGGATCAGACACCTCTGTAGCTGTATCTCTCCATTCTCCGCTCGAGTTCGTTTCTGCAGTAGTCTCTGGAAAATAGTCTCAAATTCATAGCCATTAAGGGTGAAAACTAGTTTGGTCTCTGCATTCTGATGCTTTGACTACACATGAGTCACGTCTCATGTTTCTGGGCGTAACTGCCTTACCGGCAAGGACGCGAATCCTGGTTTCAACTCGCAATATCGTCAGCTTACCGCCATTCGCTTGTCAACATAAATTGAAGCGACATCGTCTAATTATCGTCATTAAGCTCCCGTTTACTCTAATCGACACAACTGCACAATGGGCTGGAGGAACAACACGGATGCTGTCATCGAGGGCAAACTCTATCTCGGAAAGTTAGTTCAAATTCATTCTCCTTCGTAGCGCTCGATATCTGACCTGCACCTTTATCATACTAGCTTGAATACGGCTTCTTCTCCGCAAGGCCTGCATGAGCGCGGGATAACGCATATTGTGTCTGTTTGCAATGAGGCAATCCCTGCTCATCATCCTCGATCCGGATATGTTATACATAAGATCCCTGTTGAAGACGAACCGACGGAAGATTTGCTTATCCATCTTCCTGATGCATGTCGGTTCATTCATAGCGCGATGATAAATCCTGCTGCCAGAGTTCTTGTGCATTGCGTGCAAGGATTGTCAAGGAGTGCTTGCGTCGTAGCCGCTTATCGTACGTCTGTAACACCTTGGAATTCATAGCAAAGATCGAGTCAGGTCGCTAACCTTTTACAGTTATGTGGCTCAGGCACGTATCTGCGACGGATGCACTTACAGCAGTTCGTCAAGCACGGGAACAAGTTTGGCTCAATCCGAGCTTCCATGAGCAGCTAGTAGTCTTCGAGGCGTGCCGCTACGCACCTCATCCGAACGAGGGTGTATACCGCAGCTGGCGCTTTAGGCTTGAGGAAGCTCGTCGCAGAATCGCGGCACAGCGTCCAGGAGGTTCATCCAGCAGAATTGGCTAAATATGAACTCCGGTACGACCGACAACGTTCGGAGTAGCCTGCGACTAAAGAAACTTCTACAGGTTACTAGACCTTTGCGTCGGGGCCAGCAGGTTGCTCTGATCCGGAGCTTGACTAGCCATTTGTTACTGCCTAACTTATAACTTATTATGGGTATTGATACACAGCATCCTTTGTTTCCGTCTATTACTATATCACCAACGTAATCATGTATTTTCCCCCGTATCTCACTGTAGCATAAGTCTATCCTACATCAGCTAATCGCTTTTAATTAATTAATGCTACTTTAGTACCTGTATAGCGTATCGTCGACACAATTTAATATGTAGCGCGAGTCGGCAATTCTATGCTGCGGATGGTTGTCCGAAAGTAGACTATCATAATTCATCAATGTTCATATCAACAAATCATATCATCAAATGCGTTTCGGATTGGTGGCGCCGAGTTATTTCGGTCCTACCTCGGTATCGTATGTGAGAACAAATTTATCGACAATATACAAATGCGCAGGGTGATCTGGTTAGGGAATGCGTTGATATGGGAAATATCAGAAGGTGAGGGTACCTTCAGAGCAATTAAATTTCTTAAATCCTTCCAATGAAGAATCAGCCGAGGATAATATATAAGAACAGGAGAGAAGAACTAGTATTGAAGTCTTGAGGAGCTTAGAGGATTTGGGCCTAGTGTTTCAGTCCAGCCAGACAAGTCACCGGTTCCATTCGGAATCCACAAGATACAGAGGTGCGGGTGACACTTGGTGAGAGAATTTCCAATGTCGAGCTTCAAGGGCGAGTGGCAAGTTTTGCATGTTGTTCATAGTCGTTCGACGATAAGAATTAATGAACGACCCCGTATATCCACCATCGAATCCTCCTTCACAGATGCACGGAAAGAACATATCGTCGAGGTTGAGAAGACTTTCGTTGCATGCAATTCCATGCCGGTCGGACCATTCCACCGCGTGTGACCGTCGTCGAACAGTCTCAAACAATAATCTTCCCGCATATCTTTAATCTACAACAGGGCACACAGAGGCACCTGATCAGACATAGCACGCATTTCAGGTGGCGTGAACAAGGATTCGTTGATGAAAGCACGTTTAATGGGCGTTGAAGATATCGAAGACAGGACGAGGGTAAAAGTGGAAGATAAGGGGCACGCCACTTGTCCTTGTCCTCGCCTTTTACAGCCGGTTTTCCTATCGTACGAGTAGCGTGACCGAGGAAAGACGAGATAGAAGAGCAGTGGTAAGTTCTTCAAGAGTAATAGAAGCCGGTCCTCTGACATAGGCGTGTCCGCTACGGGAATGAAAAAAGGCGAACCACGAGCGGGGAAGGTACTACCTGTCGATCGATCGGATCCCTGCCCCGGACTGGGGGAATTAAAGTATTAGGCTTGGCCACGCTCGGCCGAGGATTAATCGATGCACAGAACCGCTGTATTCGACAAGGACATCATGCGGTGATCATGAGAATCCAAATGGTGATAGGAGGACCGAAGTGACTCTGTCCTTTTGCTGGTCCCTGTAGATGTCCGGGTAGAGGGTTAATGGCGAGAGGACGATAAGACGATAGAAAGAGTGATCACATTTTCGAAAAGTAGATGTGGGGGAATAGGCGTACGTAAGTACAACTTGAAAACAATGAACAGGTGCACAGCCTATCCGCATCCGGAATGCTAGTGGTCTGGTCGAATCGTCTGCGAGCTGCGAGTGATCTGTTTCTAGACCATGTTTTGGCTTTCCGACCCCATAGATCCCACCCACAGAGAAAGGCAGTCAGTCACGAGACGTTGAGGCCATGATTAGAACTGAGACAGAACGGATCTGGTGACAAACCGCCGCATTCTTCCGCAGCAGGTTTATCCGCCTTTAGGGTGAGGATCTGATATCTTTGCCAAGGACCACCTTGAAGAGAGGGGTATATATGCCTGAAGGAAAATGGATATGTCCCGGCTCCTGCATTATGAATCCTTTGGCTAAGAAACGCCGTAACCTTGTGAATGCCAGCCATAGCGGAATACAGACGTCCAACTTAAGCATGCCATCGTGAGAGAGAAAAGGCCTCATCCCAGGAGTAAGTTCGAATCGTGGTTTGTGGAAGAGATGCAGACGACTAAAATGAATTCGGTTCAAGCAATACACAGCCTCGCAAGGCTCTGCAAGGCTGTGCGTAGAGTAGAATTCGATCGAGAACAGCGCTGCGCGGTCACATGCCCAAATGCAGGTGAATACCGGAGTCTAGTTTTGAGGTGATTCCTTCCTATGTTGGGAGAAGAGTGATATCATCATCAATTATCGGAGAGAAACTCTCGACTCGGACGAAGCGCGGCGTCGGGTGCTCCATAGAGCATTTGAATGGCATAAAGTATGATGATATCATGTATATGAAGCTTCAGCTTCGTTGATTACGTCTCTAACCAGCTGGTTTGGTGCGCAACATCTTTACTGCGAAAGTTCCAAAGTGCAAAGAGCGAAGGAAAGTGGGACTGCATACAGCGGACGTACAAAACAGACAACGTCCTCGGACGGCATCTGTTTTCCAAAACAATTAAATTCTATTCTGCGAGGATCTTAATATCGATATGAAGGAGATAGACGCACCCGTCTGTTTGGCGGAAGCCTACTGCAAAAAACGCGGTAAAAGAAGATAAAAGAATGCCCGAAGCCAAGCGCTGCGCCAAAGTGTTGACTCGAGCTGGAGAAAACGAGGAACACGTCAACTTGCTTATTTTGGAGCTATACGCTGCGGGATCCCATTACCGGAAGGGGACAAAGCAGGGAGTTTCCGGGGTCCCCCTCGATTGGATCGGCGTGTCTTGTCGTGTTCTTTTCTGTTGCGTTTTGGGCGGACGCTTGCAACACCTTGAATCTTGAGAAGTTCTACATCCACAGAAGCGTATCTTCCTATTTTGATCGCCGTAGCAAACGTTCGTCTCGCTTGCTTTTGCGTGTCCTTGGCCTGCGAAATGGATCGTTCACTCGCTGTGCGAGTATTCGGAAATCTCTGTCTGTCTCTCATCTGTCGCACTGTCGCACCTTGCCCCTCTGCAGAATATCCGAAGGACTCTAGAACGCTTACTGCGACTCAGGAGAGCAACTGGTGATTCGGATGCTTTGACACTTTTTTTTCTGGAGCTAGCCGGTTGTGTATCACAATCTCGGATATGGAAAGGAGTCGCGCGGTAATCAACAACGCCTTTCCCGCCCTACCACCTTCTAAATTTTAATCTACTTCGCTAACGACGACACAACGCTTCTTCTAGATTTTCTTTCAAAAAATTTTCTTTTGAAATCGAGACCGCTGTTTCATCTGCGCACATTCTATTCTGGATGGACTGGCGTTACCGAGGCACAGCGGAGCGTCGCGAGCTGCGTGATGACGACACGCGTCGGCCTCGTGTGTAGGTCCGTGATATCAATACTTAGTACTAGTGGCACCAGCACTACTCCGAATCTGATAATGTCAGCCACACCTCTACGTGATTCTCATAATACCAATCAATACCCCGGCCCTTGTCAATATTACTGTGATTTACTCCCGCTCGTTTACTTTCAGGAGGGAACGAACGTGCACGTTTTTTTTCCTTTTAGTAAATTCCACCACGAGGCTATCAACTATGTGGTAGGTTATATAAATATATATTGTATTTCAAACTCTGACGGACTCCCGTTTTCCAATTTGCAAGTTCATTCGATCCTCCGCCGACTCGAGCTTCAGTGCTGACTGTATTGACTGAATCGCCGATTCCATCGGTCATTCAATCTCCCCTTGAATTTCGAAAACATCGGGAAGAGCAAGAGAAGGAAACCGGATTGCTTGGCACATCTCTCAGCTTCGGTCTCTTTTGCTCTCTATAGGTTGGGTGCCTCTTATCTCGATTTATTTGACATCCGTCTATCTGGGGAATCGCAGGGTAAGAAGATTCTCCGTCGTGCGCTCCATATATTCACTGAATGCTCACTTACAGGAATGTTTCCTTATACAGTTTATACAGTAGCGGGCGATTCAGTGCGCTACAATGATCGGGAAGACAAGCGTAAAGGCGACTCCCATTTACGTGCGCTTCGATGAGGACTCGATCGACTGTTCAATTGGTCCATATGCATGATCCAATCAACTCTCTAGAGTACTCGCTTTGACATATGAATCGATCACCATCAACAGCCCTTTCAATCCATCCACTCATATATCCATCCAACTTCCACGCATCTGATCGAGTTGGTGAACTAGAACGATCACCAAAGGATGGTTTTCGTCTTCTCAGCTATCCATCTTCCCGAGCTTCCCGGGCGAGCAATGGTATGTGTTTCGGTATTCATTTCCTCGATTTGTACGTCCAGAATACACAGGATCTTGCGGCACTCGCTTGTCGGCACCGAGTCTTCATTGTTTTGTGAATCCTCCCCTGGCCTCGAGGTGAGGGATCATCACTTCTCATCCCTTCAAGACCTATTATTTGCCTAAGAAAAGTCTCAGAAGCCGTCGGTCGTAAGCACAGTATCTCAATTCTTATCTTTGTCAACCCCTGACCCAACCTACATTAATCACACACCGGGCAAAAACTCATTCCGCGCCCTTAGAAATTTTGATCGGAACGGGTGAGCTCTCATCCGATTGGCTCTTTTTCCATTCTGGGTAACATTTTCACGGTTCGAAAATGAGTTTTTGCCCGGTGTGTCACTAGATCTTTAAGCGCTTAGATGTCGTCCTTAATATCTTCCCACAGGATCGAGGTTCTTTATTTACAATAAAGAAGCAAGGAAGGACACGGTACGTTGCGGTCGCGTGTTATGCTTCAGGTGTATTTGGATACTGAACGAGAATGACTCATGCGAATAGTGTCTGCTTATGCGCAAAGTTATGGGAACGGACTTCTTTTAGGACTTCTAGGGGCAAAACAGCTCGTCCTGTGCCTGACTGAGCACGCCAACAGCCGGACGCTCAGAAGGAAACTGGCCGAAGACCGAGACAACGTTCGTCCATATGTCCATAGTTATAAAGTGTAGAGACGCGCGTTTAGCTATTTATACATGCACTCGGGTGCAAATCAACGTCCCAACCAGAGCCCTGAAACACGCGAGAGGCTCGGTGCATAGCGCGTGTGTGTACCTTGAAGACCCTTCATCTGCGCACGAACCTTGCCGGACGGCAAAGGTATCCGGCGAGCACACGAATTGACGGAGCGTTTAGTATAAGAACATGAGAAGCATCGGGGAAGCGGGGAAAGCAGGAAAGCGGGAAAGCGGAGAAGCAACAAAAGAGCGTCATATTATTATTAACTTTCTCCCCGTGCTTTGGCTACGGTGGCCGGGAAGCTCAAGAGAACACAACAACAAGGCGTCCGTGTTCCTGCAAGTCAGTAAAATTCTTCCATGCTCCGGCTGCGTTTTTTCGGCTCGGAAAAGTTCTGCAGACGCAACTAATTCGAAGAGATGATGGTGTACAGAGATTCTTCCGTACCTTGGCGACGTCGTCCTCACTCTGCCATTTCACTCTGTGACGCAGATCCTAGATTGTCTTTCAATGGAAGAAGTACCCGAAATAATTTTATGTACTGGATGCATGCCTAATTCCTCACGTGCCTTAGCTGAACGCCGTCTACATACACCTAGCTTTCCTGAGTCTAGCCTTTTCGTTTCATGGTGAAGATCATAATAAGAACACCGTCGAAGCAGGACTAGACGGTCCTTTACTATTGACTGCGGAGAATAGAAATAAATAAGTCGGAGGAGAACTGTCAAAATTAATTACCTCGTCATTTAATAGTTGCCGAAAAGAGGCCTGAGAATTGGCTAGGGAAGCAATAGTTCCCTGGGATGGTGTGGATCAGGTTGGATTTGCGAAGATCGTTTGGTGAATTTTACACGACAAAGAGCGGAAGCCGTAAGGCTTTAATGCTTGCAACCAAAACATGTGGTTCTCCTGTTGCCGTCTGAGTATCATACAAGAGGAAGCGAACAAGACAAACCCTTCAATTCGAACGAAGCATGCTTTGGAATATACGCTGCGAAGAACAAGTGCATTAGGTTCTTCGTAGAAATTATACACTCACATACAGGCCAAATTTAAGTTTCTGTATGTGTTGAGCTGGATACTTGCGTGTCGTTACAGTTTTTTTTTAGCTAACCGACGGACCGTCGTCACCGTTCGCTTCGTCTTCGAAGTCGAATGACCGAAGCAGGGAGGCATCCGTCAAATATCAAGGAAGACCGTTATCTACGTGCCTCCGGAGAAGAACTGTTCGTCCAACGGGGTCTCTTGGTGACTCTTGAGTACGCACCGGAGGCATCAGCGAGTAAAGTATTTTGAGATTCAACGGAGATGGGCGCGGGTGATCTTCGGACGAATCTTGGACGACTGCGAAATTTTTGGAATGCGCGGAGGTAGTAACTTAGCGGAAGTGCTGGAAGGAAAGGAAAGTCGTCAGCAGTTATTAGCTCTTGGATTCGAGATCTGTTTGAAATTTACTTATGATGATGAGTAAAAATCTTGCGAAGACATCGCGCCACAATCAGATTCGTTATGTCCTTGTGTAATTCTTCATTGTGCTTACTACATAGTCCTGAGAAGAGCCGATGGTGGGAGGAGTCGGTAATTGATTTGAAGCGGGTGGCTTCGTTGATTCGTGATGATGAATAGTGATGACAACGTCTCCTCCATGTTGAGGTGAAGCCAAGGCCAAGCCAGGTGTGAACTTGGACACTCAAAAGTGACCAAGCCAAGGACGAACATGTTAAAGTTTATCGATCATCCAGGCTTCCTCAACATTTGTCGTCCTCGAGGAAACATATGTATATGGGCTATCCCATACCCGCTGCTCCGTACCCCGCTTTTGGAACCGACAGAGTTAATCTCTCAATCTGAAGGTGAGAAAACATCTGAGATTTTCTTACATACATGAATGAAAAACTCAGGGGTTAGAAGGTGCGGAAGGCTTGGCCAATGGCTTGGCAGGATGCAATAGACGTCCAACGAATCGTCTATAGCGACTTCGTTGATGTAAAATAACACGGGTTGGTACAGGGCGCGCGCTGCTTCAAGTTGACTCTGGAAACCATGAAATCAAGGGGTAGGCGCTAGCTCAGGGATACCAGACGGGGATGTAGAAGCTGACAAGACAAAAGCAAGGAGAAGTGCAGACAGACTTCAGATTCTTCAGAGAGTTCCTTGTCCGGCTGGAAGAAACATGCACGAAGACAGTGAAATTCGTTGAGAAGGAAGAAGGCCGCACGCAGTAAGTAAGAAGACAGCATCGTGACACAAGTTAGGCAGAGCCCGGCTTGTCGGACGGAAGGAAATCCGGATGACGAACGCTCGTCTCGGAGAAGACCTAACGGGGCCTTGTCCCGAACGACCGCGTAAGAGAGCGCGGCAACACGGCAACACGGCTGGTGGAAATACACAGGATTAGATGAACCAAGCGGGTCAAGCTGTCTTGGCAGGTAGCGCTAGAGGACATGAGGAGACAACGAGAAGACACTTGAAAAAATGAATAAAAACAAAAAAGTGAAAACTGATTTTTGTTGCGCATTCCGAGCGAGAGTAGAGAAATGAAATGATTATTATTACTTAGATGCAAGGCAAGGAAGAGAACGGAAGCAAAGAGACGACGACGGGAAATGCCCGTAGAGTAAAACGCTGAGTCAGATATGTGCCAAGAAGGAAGTTGGGACCCCGGCCAGTGCTGTAATTTGTAAACAACAAGACATTACCATAGCTCCTTCTCTTTCATTCTCCCCTCTTCTTCTCCTCCTCCGCATCCTTTATAGTTCCCTCCTCTCTCTCATCATCCATCCCTCTCATCCCCGCCCCGCAAGTCGTGCATCACAGCGAACAGTGCTCTTACTCAACGCGAGCTCGATATCCTCCAGGGCCACTTTTTGCCATGACTACTATCGTGGGCGGCCATTGTTTGCCCACCGCTCCATCAACTTCGTCAAGGACAGGTATCCTTCTCAACGCATCGCCCTCCTCGTCAGCGCCCAGCTCACCGAAACGCAACTCATACCTTTCTCCTTGCTGCTCAGGTGGTGGAGTGCCAGGGATACATCAACCGACAATCTCATCTCATTCGTCCACTTCCTCAACTGCTTCCTCAACTGACGACATCGCCTCCTCGACCTCCGCGACGAGCGCGGCCGGTACTCATGCTTCATCTTCCTCGACGACAGGGCCGCAGCCTTCAAGGAAGATCCGGTTTGCCCCACTCCCAGAGCGGCGGCGTGATGAGTATGATGATGATTTACTCTCGCCGGGCTTCTTCGACTTGATGGATAGTCCAGTGCCGTCTCCGAAACCGGCTACACACCTTTCACCTCCTCCTTCTCCCAGCCTTCGTCCATCCACGCCCTTGCACTCTCCTAAGTTATCCGCGTCACATGCTCAGGCTTCTTGTTCCACGCTTGGGCTCTCTCTTGATCTCGACGGCGCCGAAGTCCCCGACAGTGGACAAGCGACCGAGACCAACACTGTTGCTGGATCTGAATGCGGCACCGATGATACGCACACGTTTGCAAGTGCCAGGAAAATGTCCGTGCGATGGACTCGCCTTATTCCATTCCCCAGACCCTCGTCATTCAGGCCTCCACGTTCTGTTGGCGAACACACTGGGCATCCCAATCTCTGCCGCTCACCCTCGCGGGAATCCACCGCGTCCGGTTATTCTTTCCATTCAGTCGGCTTAGGACGCATATTTGGCTCAATGAGTGATTCTAATGCCAGCTCTTCAAGTCTCGGTAATCCACTCTCACGCAGAAAAACCGTCACCGGAGCCGATTCCGTACCTGTTTCTCCCACTATGTCCTTACGGGGTGGACTTTCTCTCAAGCCCGTTGTTAGTGAGGCTGGCACCACTTCGACAGCTGTCCCGCGTGGAAGAACTCATTCGCAGGCCAGTAGCGCTCCCTCGACCGTACGACGCGGAACCCGTTTGTTGAACGGACGTATATATGGTCGCCGTCCCTCTACTGCGCCCAAAAACCTCTTTTCCAATATTCGCGACGATGAGCCTGAGTTCGTAGAATGGGGACATGGTGGCATGGGTAGTGTGCGAGCAGCGGGTGCGGGTTCGACCAAATGGGCCCGACTACAGAGTGCTAAAAAATTGAGTATCGGCCATGATGATGGTACAATTGCTGAGGACGAGGATGATGGAAGCGGTATGGCCTGGGTGAAGAAAAGACGAGAACAACGTGAGCGAGAGAGGAAGGAAAGAGAAGAACGCGAGGCACCAGAGAAAGCTGAACAAGAGAAAGTTGTTGAGGACGACGATGCGAGGGAGAAGTCCGAACAAGTGAAAGTTACGGAAGATGACGAGGCTAAGTCGCAACCCGAAAGTCCTAGGTCGGAAGGAGTAGTAAGCAAAGACGAGGCGGAGAAACCATAGGATATTGTGAAAAAAGACGGGCAAGTGAGGATATTGTCTTGTCATTTCAAAAGGTTTCGACTAACGCCATGACTTTCAGTGGTGGTTCGTTTTGGGTATTAAATCAAATTTATGATTTTGCGCCCAAGCTACCTCTCCGCTTGTCTGCATCGTAGGAAGCACAATGGTTCATCGAGGAACTGCTTCCACAACCAATACCTCCAGGACCTTCGTCCTTACTGCCGTATCGATTGTCATCATCCGTAAATCTTCTGTATTACCACCAAGTCCCCATTCTTTCAAAACGTGGCGTTATGGTCCTGTGGGCCTTTAAATGCTGCGGTTCGCCGATCGGGATGGTACATGCACTTGTGAAGGACCAACGAGGCGTAGATACGCTAGGTACAGCGTTACATCTTTGAAATGGATGGTGCGGCTGACCGAATTACAGCAGGTTTGCTACCATCCTAGCAGCAGATAAGACTGGATGCCCGACTTGGCGCTAGTGATGAATTTGTGGAGTGGAGGAAGAATGCACATAGCATCACATTTTCGTCTTGAAGTAGGTCGTGGAGTTCGAAGCATTTGAGATCGGAAACCTAATTCTAATTTGTTTTTAGCTGTATAATAACTCATTCTTCTCATCATACCATCAAATCATCTGGCCTACAAAAACTCCATCGTTTTTGCTTTCTCCTTACATTTACCTGCATTGTTATTTAACAAGTGTCGACACGAACAGGTTCAAGTCGTCGAATGTTTTCTCCATCTTCTTTCTAAACATCTGGGTCTGGGATAATTTACAGTAACGAATAATTTTTTCTTGTTCACCGATTCGGAAACCTCTTTGCAGTTAGTAGCCCCCTGGTTAATTTTATTTGGTTATTTGGCGTATACAACACGAGATATAATTGCGAAAGATCTTGGAATATTACAATAATATTGGTTATAAGTGAGAAATTGGATCTGTTACATAAGGGCCACTTCGAAGAGAAAATCCGTTGTCCGACCCCGACACATGAAATATTCATTACATAATTATACCACAAAATGCCGCCTTGGGAATTCAAGTAAGTTTCGTTCAACTCCTCACAAACAAGACAAAAATCCAGGCTGGGCTGGGACTCGAGCATATAAATAGGAGAACGATCACTAGTACTCATGATGTCATTTAAAGCTGAACGAGGCATGCAAAAAAGTGTTTGTTGTCAGCACTAATCACTTGCTTGACAATTCTTATTTTGAAGACAGTATGTCTAACCTGTTCTGTTGACGGTGCGTAGATCAAATACGATGCATGGTATCAAGGTATCCTAACATACACGAATGAGTGACCCGGTAAAGGTGATGTGCTGTGTTCCGAGTTTCGTCGCTATAATACAACCCTGGGTTGCTCATTCACATTGAGAACACGGCGATACGCCATCAAGCTATCAATATCCAGTTCGCATTAATGTACAGCTCAATTAACTTGCTCCGAAACATGAAGAAAACTCACATATGCACCATAGCGTTTCCCGCCTCGATCGCCGCTTCGAATTCTGGCTGGGTCATTTCAGCCGAACTGTATCGCGCTTTCTCAACCGCATCGGTGAACGTCTCAAAGTAGGTTTCTCCATCTGTATCAGCAGATATGAGTGGTGCGATGTGCCGTAGATGACGCGCTAAGGGGACGTGAGGAGATAGGGGTGGCATGGAGGGAATCACTGCGCGCGCAACAGCATCTACAAGAGCAGGTTTAGTCCTGCATATGGGGATAAAAGAATTCGAAATGAGAAGCACAGACCAACTGGAGCGACGAGATCTAGGATCGCAGTACGGAAGCGTACACCTTCGTATTTAGTTCCTGAGAAATTCCTGGTTAGACGCTTGTTAGTCTCGTACATAAAGGAACTGACCAGGCGAGCCCCAGCCATTCCGGCTTTCAACTTTCGGCAGAGAAGAATAAACAATGGCGGAGGCGCGAAGAAGCTCTTCTTCTATGAAGAGATGAACCGTCTGTAAGACTTGTTTATAACAGTTTCAGTACGTGTCGTACGGATTTCTGCGCACCTTCGGCAAGTCTCCCTTTCCGACAGCAATCCGACCTTTTGGTATTCGTGCGAGCTGAAGACGAACAGACAGCCGTCGCTTTAAGCATAGCAGCAGAGATGCCACAAGCTATCCAAACTCAGCAATCAGCTTTAAAATAGGGTGTCAAAGGGGTGGAATGATACATACAACGAAGACATAAGCAGCGCCAATAACAAACGCGTCGATATTTCCAGTCCAATTTCGACTGGGAGACGTCCGAATGGCTTGAGAAAGGAGGAAAACGGCCGAGATAAGAAGCAGGAAGGCGACGACGAGGACGATGACGAAGTAGGAGAGACGAGCGAAGGCTGAGATGGTCAGACGGAGACGCATCTTCGGGAGAATCAGCATGATTGAACGTCCGTATACTCAGACTCCCGGTCTGAGTTCTGTAGTCAGCACTCGGTCATGTCATGCATTAAGAGCTTGAGATGCATCCAAGCGCAGTCTGTTGAGATATGAGTTGAAATTTTATAATAAGTGTAAGTAAATATGTGCCCTGACACCTCAACAATATCGGGCCACGTGACTGCACTCTCTTGTGTTTGATTGAAAAGTTCACCTTTCTCGCGTGTCCAATATCACGGATTGTATTCGAGAAGCGTATTTCATTGGACGTTTCGTCGATATCCTCTCATCAAAACATGAATAAGGTTAGTCCAAACATTCGACCGAACCCGACGTTCATCTGCTATGTTAGTGACGTGGGTATTAGGATAATACAGTTCAAGTCGGAAGTGCGATACATGAACGACATATGATATCAAACGGGAAGTGTGTCGCTAGGTACTGGCATCCGTTTTTTTTTTCTGGCTACTGTCGTCCCCTTCCACTGAGTTTTGGTCGTGGCCCCCTCGATCTATCGGCGTCATAGAAAACGTCTTCCTCTTGCCTAATCTTTTCTGTGATCCCTTCCTTCACTTTTACCCCGAACTCCCGAGCTACTTCTTCCATGAGCTCGATGACAATCGAAGATCTCCTCCGTTCCTGGGCAATCTCGAAAGTCTTGCCAAGTATTGTATCCCAGAGAAGATGGGCGTAGTCGTCCATGGCTTTAAACTCCATCCTGGAATTATGGGTTTAGCGGTGATAACGTGCCATGAAAAAGGAAACGCGTACTTGTATGGGAACCGAAGGAACTCAACCAACTCGCTGATGCTGAAATGACTTTTGACACCTGCCGCTCCGACCTCCGGTACGACAATGTAATGCATGATGTCGCACCATATTCGCTGCTGGACTTGCGGCCTTTCATCACTATTGGCTCTAATTGCCGAAACTGCCGCCAGTGCTCTCAGTGGATCGCAAAATAGGAGCTCTTCAATGAGCTCAAACCAAATTGCCTTCACCGTTCCTTCAAAGTGCTCGTATATATCACGCCTTTCCAAAAGCTTTAGGAGAATCATCTCCGCCACTGTGGTTCGAGCCGAGAGCTCTAGTTTGTCCATCGTGACCAGCCATAGCTGTTTCGCGGCCTGGATTGCATGAAAGAGTGGGATATCCATACCACGCTTCCCGTGCTTATTCCTGCTTCCAAGGATAAGTTTTGCATGGGCATCACAGATGACTTCGATAGCGTCTTCTATGTCGCCATATGTGCGCAAAAGGACACGCCACATTTCTATGGATTGCCACTGTAACGAAAGCATGCGTGAGGTCCCCGAGTATACAATTGAGATGCGACGAACCGTCAGTTTCATTTTACCCCGAGGCGCATTGTTTATCTCGGTGCGCACGACCAGGTACCATGCTGAGGCAAGGAAATCCCAGGCGGCGTTGATCTCACGTAAAGAAAGAGTCCGCAGTGCATGTCGCTTATTTGAAACCTCCGAAAAGTTCTCGCTCTTTGCATCGTTAATAAGGGCGTCTACCTTGAAGAAATTGTCAGGAGTAAGACTGCTCGGAGTATCTGGCCAATCATCGAGACCACATATAAGTAGTCGATGGAGAAGTTTAAGACTAGATGGCCATGATTGATCATCCTGTTGCCGCTCGATTAGAGTGAGGACTGTCATGGATGCCAATTTGGCTTCGTGAAACTCGCATCCATCCGTCTTGGCGGGACGCATGCTACCGAGAAGGAAGGACAAGAGCTCCGGCACTTTGTCCACATTGAAATGTGGCCCAACGATGGCGAGTGCATTCCACCAGGTGGTGGAGGCAGTCAATCCCCACATAATTATACGTGAGAATGACCATAGTAGGCATTGTGCTGTTAGAAAGCGAAGCTTGTCTAACCTTGAGGAATGGCGGTTCGGAATACAATTGAAGATCCGGTGCAACAGCTTGAGGCTTTTGGGTCGCGTAAATACGAGTGGCCCCGCGAGGACGAAAAGAGCTGATAGTACGTAAAGAGTCTCCTCCAGCTCTTTGTTTGAGTGCGAGGCGACGGCGCGATGCAACACGTTGAAGATGCTCGTAGTGCGCCTTTCATATCTAGCTTCATGCTTACCGAAACATTTACCGACCGTTATGAGTGCGATCTTGTGGTGAAAAGGGGAGCGTTCCTTTGATTCTAGTTCTCGTTCAGCGATGTATCGAGCCACGACAGCCAAGCTGTCACCAAAGGTCCGGAGCTGGGCGAATTGTTCCGACTCGAACGCACTAGTCAATTCGTCCATGAGACGGTGTTCCCGTCTCATCTTTTTGAAAATCGGAAATCTTTCGGCCTCATTGTAATGTAACGCAATACTCTTCGTTGTCGGAGTAACGCAGGGTATTTTTGGCTCGTCCGTATTGTCCGGTGTCTCGTTTATTGATCGAACCGTTTCCTTTGTTTGATCAAATGTCGTCGTGGGGTCCGTGGCCATAGAGTTTGACGAGAAAAGAGGAGAAAAGGAGAGCAGGAGAGAGATTTTCAGGAAATTATTGAAAGCTGAAGTGAATTCTACTGTAAGAACCACTTCTGTTCCTCATAAAGCGTCAGTCGGAGTTCTAAATCTAAATTTGTAGCCACCACAAAGAAATCTCACACAGCCACGCACGTGTCAATGCACGTGAGTCTCATCGACGCGCTCGTGAATTTTTCACTTACGACCGAATTTCTCATCTGTTTCCCAGGATTCTCTGAATCTAGCTATGAATGCCACTTGCTTCTCTTCCAAGTAGCGAACTATTCAGCACCCAGTCAAACTTCTTCTCGGGGAATGATCTACTTTCTGTTTTTCAAAAAATGCTTGAAATTGCCACAGGAATACTTGTCCTTCCGAGTCGAGACGCTTTCTTTGCTTCAAGTTGGTCAAACTGGCTCAGCCGAAGGGCTAGTGCGGCTCTCGATCCGAAATTGGGAGAAACCTTTTTGTATTGTAGACTTGATGTCTGCTTCGGCTCCGTCCGGTCCCTCATCTCGGGCGTGGCGGGCACCTCAAATGGGCTGGGCTGAGAGAATGATGAAGAGACGACGACTTTTCTGCTTTTGTGCATGCTGACTTCGGCTCGCTGTGCCAGTCTTGTACGTGGGCTTGTGTACTTACCATGTGCTCTCACTATTGGCCAATCTCCCGGCCACGTCAGGCATGCCTATCATGGCATTAAAACGGTGGAGACGGTGCGAGTCTTCCGCAGTTTTCGCCTCCTTGTGGCAACAGTCGGCTGAGAATTAGCAATTTGGCAGCACGAAACCGCTTGGCTTTTCTGCTATGAAATTGGGTTGGTTATGTCCCGGTCTCGGACGGTCTTCACTGATGTACATGCACTAATGATAGTTTCTCAAGGACGAAGAATATCATAAATCAGACTTGAGCTGTGATGAACTTGACAGTGATGATGATGATGATGATGATGCTCCAATTCCAATAGAAAGGAACTCACAATTGGAAGACTAAAGGGAAGAGAAAAATTCCGGAATTTGAACTAATGTGCATTGTCCCAGCAGCCATTTTCAGGGCTTTTTTTAAGGAGAGGGGCGGCGCTACATTGCACAAGGCCAAAGATGCCTTCAAGGTCCGAACTGGGCATAAGCAAGGTGCGTTTACTTATTGTTTCTACCTCGAAGGATTTGTTCTAACTTTTGCACGTGTTCCCCTCGTTTGACGCTTCTCATTCATTCGATAGAAACAACAACAGGACTACATGCTGCGGGTTATAACAGATGTGGCTGAAGGGCACGGCTTCCATCGGATAGCGATAACAATAGTGAACGGCCTCGTTATCCAAATTAGGTAACGAGATCGGCGTTTACAACGCGCTCCCACGCGAGAAAGCATCCCTAATGGTTGTCCTTGTACTTCCTTGACGCCAGTCTCCCCTGGTCTATCCGTGCTTTAAATACTGCGAACTACCAACATGATGAGAGCTCCAGTCAGCCTCTCCATATTTCCTGGAGTCTGTTCGCCTTTCGACTTTCTTCCACTATTCTTCAGTTTTCCTTCGCGATGATGTCTCCAATATTCCGCCAAAGGCACCAAGAGCTTGCTCTCAATGAAAAGCCCAGTAACGGAAGCATGATCAGCGTGGGTACATATTTCCTCGTACTTATCCTTTGTGATTTCTGAAAAGCGCTCAGTTACAGGAAGACCCACTTATTGGCCCTCACAAAATCTCTTATCGCCCCGGCCAGACTTGGGACTTCGAGGGATGCACAGGAAATGCTCCTATCGACATCGACCTTGTTATGCCTCCTCATCGTCCCAGAATGCAGCCGGAAAATCATCGTACGAGCCTGTTTCTGAGCAGCGAAACGGGTCCGATCCGAGCAAAAATTGTATGTGGATTCCAGTCTCTGTATAATACCGAATCACTGACGTACGTTCCTACAGTGTCGGCATGCATTGAATCGATCATTCAACCTCATCGTAACGGGTGGTATCCGTACAGACGTGCTGGTCTGGGTCCCCTCTAATTTCTCGGGCTATATCACCGTCTCTGGAACAAATGCCTCTTTTTCACCTTCATTCGTTGAGCAAGTCATGCCGAACGCACGCCTTAATCACAGTATTCCTCGCGGATGGTGTGGTGATGAGATAGCCATTGAGACTGGAGGACGCGTAGCATTTTGCGTGTGGGACGTGCTTACTCGAAGAGCTGAGTCGGAGAAAGTGCTCGCGGCGTCACAGCAACGGCAAAAACGCGACGTGTGGCGTCGGATGTTTGGTGGTGCGAATTCGGGAGCGGTTGTCCCGGCGGGAAAAGGACACCGTCCGCAGACCGCCAAGATGTGGGATTGGGACTTTCTCATAGAGGACTGACTTCTCTTTGGCCGATGATATGACTTTTCGTTTTCAGAATATGAATTTTATCCCGGCTAACAGTGCCAATTGGATTATTTCGACGTTCATATGAAAATCACGGTTTGTTGACGTTTCCGTTCTTATGTATCTCTCATTACTGTAGCGATAGCATTATTCATTTCATATTTTTTATATGCCGAATAGAACAATACATGCCTATATTGTACCCCATGACGATCAGACAAGGAAAGAAAAACAAGACAAAGGGCAACTATCGTTTCTTCATCTTCCTTTTTAGGCTCTTCTTTAAGGCAGTCTGATCCTTTTCAAACCTGCTTTTCTTCCTCTTCGGACCGGAATCACCTTCAATATCCTCCTGAGTCCTCGTCCTTGCCCTGCTCAACACGTCGGCTTTCTTCCCTCTTTGACGTAATTCTTCGTAGCCATCGCCAACGATACTCTCCTTTCGTCTGTCAACACTTTTCAGTACGTCAGCGAACTCGTCATCGAGCCCGTAGCCTCGTCGTCCACGGCCCCGCACACCGGGAGCAAGGTCAGCACCAGTCCCACCCAATGCAATAGCTTCTTCGTCTCGTTTCCTTCGCTTTGCCTCGCTCTTCTTCATAACCAATCGGGTGAAGTTCTCTTCTTCGAACTCCGCCATGCGAGCGAGCTCCTTTGCGCGTGCAGACTGTAATGTAGGTATATTGCCTAAACCAGACGACGACTCGACGTGAGGATTCAGGTAAGATAGTTGTGAGAGTGCGCTCGGAGCCGGTGGTGGTTTGCGAGCCTTGTTTTTCCGAGAGACGGAAGAATCTTCGGTATAGGGCACCGGAGCAAGTTTGGGTGGGCGGTAGATCCCTGTACGGGACTCTTCTTCTTCCGATCCTGATTCTGCTGAGTCTGATACGTCAGAGCCCGTGTCCACCCCATCTTGATTCATCAGGTTTTGTGGATTCGGGCGGAATACAAGGGGGTCTGTAGTGATAGAAGTAATCGTCAGATAGTACATTTTCTCAAGTAGGTCAGTAATACAATATGTACCATTCACGATATTCTTCTCCCCTTCTTGTGGTTCTTCCTCTGCCAAACGCACGAGCTTCTCAATCTGGTACCTCATCTTACTCTCTAATGCCTCCACTTTCTCGAATACGATCCTGTTCTCGACCATTGAATCCACGAGGTCGCCGGCTCTTGCGCCTCTTGGTTCTCGCTCGTTTGAGCTGAAAGGCTTCTGTTTAGCTTGAGAATCTGACGTGCAGTCTGTTAATGTGTGTCCAAGGACCCGATGAGCAGAGAGGAGAACGAGCGCTTGGCAATAGGAAAGCATGAGATGGTGTTTGAGAGAGAGAAGTGATATTCCATCCTTCGTGTCTGTATCCAGTCTTTGACGTTTCTATCAGAATCGAGCGTATGGCGAACTGAAGAATAAGACATACTGTGTCGAGATTTTCTTGATAGTTTCTCGCGTTGTGGAAACACTCGAAGTCATCGCTCCCACAAGATCCCGGAACTCTTTGGTTTCCACCACAGTCACATTACCCTCCGTCATGATTGAAAGCTTTTGAGATGGTCTACAAATCATGAAAAGAAAGTCGATCAGTTTCAGTTTACACCGCTGGACCAATGGATCAAAGAAGATCGGAAAAGTTCAGTTAACGGTTTTCTAGGCCGCCGCCCGTGAAAAGGCGTAGTGCAGTGGCATCAAAGTCTTGAACTCAGAGCCCAGTGCGTTTCGTCCTTAGATGTATTGCTCAGAACTACTTACATGGATGAATAGAATTAAGAGGAAAAGTCGAGGTGGAAATTTTGTTTTGAGCATTATGTAATGTATTTACGGAACCAATTAGCTCTTCCCACGAATACAAAATCGGCGCCCATGCTCCGTTGAACAAACAATGACGACCGACATACGCTGAGTTCGACAACAAAGGAGTTCCTGTTTTCTTTATTCATTCTTTATTCCCAAACTCTTGCAAGGATACTGCTATATCACTTGAAGCGACGGGGCACGACTCCAGCTTCGTGCGGTGTAGCGCACTGCATCCAGGCTTCCGATTCTCTCATATACACATCTCACTAGGCGAACGTACCGGTACGCGCATGTCCAGTGCTGCCGCCAAGCGGTTCTCGACTGACTGCTCAGCTTTATCTTCTGTTCTTTCTTGGTCATCTCTCTTTCATCGTCTACTTTCCTCATCTCGCAAGGTGACCACCTTTATCTGCCAGTACTCAAAGGCGTAAACACTAGAGGAACAACCCATGCCTCATCTCTTCAGCCTATTCAAGAAACACGAGACTCCGGGAAGCAGCGCAAGTAATAGACATGATGGCAAGAAGCTCTATAAAGTGTCGCCTCCACCCGTTCCAGACAAGGACGAACTGGTTGGCAAGCTACAGGGCCTCAGTTTGGATGGCCAGAAAGGTAAAGATCCCAGAGCTGAGTTTGTTGGAGGATTCAAGTACGTACATACATTTCTACCTCACAAAACATCTGCTCAATGTGCACTCGTCCTATCTCAGACATGGGCCAGCTAACCCTGATGCTGGACGAACCGCGACGGGTCCGTCAACGTCTGCGTTTCCGAATCCAGAAGTCCGGACTTCTGCTACCTCCTCTTCCTTTGCTCCTGGCCCGCTACCATCTCCTCCGCTGAAGATGCCTTTCCCAGTACCTCTTCATTATGAACCTTCGCGAACGATGCAATTTGCGCTATCTGCAGATTCGACTAGTCCGACATACCTTGAACTTGAGCCTGATCCGTCAGGACCTAAGAAGCCGCCTAAACCTCCCAAGATCGTTGCAAGACCTCATTCTGATGAACCAAAGACAACCGGTCATCTTGCTGCATCTCCAGCGTACTTGGACATTCCGCGTCCGGTGTCTTCGCCGCCGATGACTCCTACAGCTTCCAAGACTTCATCTTCTGGAAGAAGCACTCCGGCTAAAGGCGGGGACGAGCGTACCCAGTGCTCTGGTACTACAAAGAAGAGTGAACGGTGCACAAGGCAGGTGAAGGTGGACCCTCCGTTGAGTGTGGTTATTCCGGACTTACCGGTGGAGAGGTACTGTTACCAGCATAGAAAGGAGGTGAATTCCCAGACGGGTTTCTATTCAAGACGTACGAAGGACTGGGTTGACTTCTCCAGTAAGTCTCTATTCGACACTTGTTTTACCTCCAAATCGTTGACTGTCGACGGATAGAGTATATTCCCGAGTATTTGCATCCAGATACCCAAGCTGCTTTACGAATAGAGATGGAAAAACCACCGTCTCAGAGTGATGAGCCGGGCTTCATATACTGCTTTGAAATTCGGGGTGCGTGCACATCATATTCTTTCCCGTGTCCAAGCGTTTCGAACTTTCTTTTCCGGTGATGCGCCATTTCTGCGGTCTGGTGGTTAGATCCGGACACTCCATTCATGATACGTTTGAAGATTGGTCGGACCGTTGATTTGATAAAGCGATTGAACGAGTGGCAGAGGGAATGCGAATCTAAAGAACAGATAGTTCGTGGCTGGTGGCCTGGGAGCATTATGGACAAAACATTCGAGACTAGTCTGCTGAAAGGACGCGTGCAGTCGGGCCCGAAGGGCGCAAATTGCCATAAGTTAGAGAGGCTCGTACATCTTGAGCTCGCGGATCTAGTAGTGCATGCTCCGTACTTGAACAGAAATTTCCCGAATGTTTCATCGGAGATGGCGGGGGAAGAGGGCACATCGGACACGCCCCGCTCAAAGCCGGGTACACCATCGAAAAATGGGAAACGCGGTGGCGGAGGAGCATCGTCAACAGCGCTCAACAGCCTTCAACAGGGAAATGACCCTTGTCCAGATTGTAAGTGTCTCAGCGCAATTTACTGGATTTCGTTCTTCATTTGCATTCTTTCATGCGTACCCTGCCATCTGACCACTTGCATTCCTATGTCATTGCTGCGCGGGATTGCTCTTGTGACGTGCTGCCCCAATATCCACTATGCGTGATTGCCAATCATCATGCCGATTTCATAGGTGGTAAATTCCACAAGGAGATATTCCCTTTCACTCGACCTGAAGATGGGCCGTACCGAGAAGAAGAGTGGGAGAAACTCGTGAAACCGGTCATTGAAAAATGGGGTTGGTTTGTTGAGACACTGGCGTAGGATATCTCTTCAATCTTCACTTTTCTCATCGGATCCGGACAGAACAGAACTTTCTTTCGATTTTGATTTTGCTATGCAATTTGCTATCATCTTGTTTGGATTGGACACCGGAAGGCGCGCGGCATGGACAATTCGGAGATGCTGTGCGGTACGGTACGCATCACACCACTTGATGGCGAATCTTCATTGTGCCTGCTCTTAGAGGGAAATCTGCGTGACCGTGCTCGTGCTGCCCGCACCGCACCAGTGCCTTCTATTCGCCGTCGGACTCCTCGGTAACAGCCTTCCTCGACTCGGACTCTCCGCTCAGCCTCTCCCTTCTTTCCGCCCAAGTTTTCATTGTCTTACATGTTTCTCTTTTCCTCAATGCATCTCGCAAAGGTATTTAATTTTGTAATGTTCCTCCGTTACCATTGTCGTCTTCTATTGTATTATAATCGTCTTCTATTGTATTATAACAGTAGTGAAAAATACTGGATTAGGAAAGGGATTTTTGTATGCAAAGGAGTCTGTATCCAAGGAGACATGGGCTCGCAGACAAAGAAAAAGTTTTCATCGGAGTCAAGTGCGCTGGTAAGGGGGTGATTGGGCCTTGCTAGAGCCCTCAACCATTGTTGTGGTCCAGAGGCGCGGGGAAGGCGCTGTTTGTCGGTCCCTTTAGGGCAGTGAGTTGGATTATATAATCATATTGGTTGATTCGAATCTTCTTCCACCAAACCATCACCTGAACCCAAATGGGCCCGCTTTTGTTCTTTTGCAATTCCGATTGCTTGTGCATCGCTCTGAGAATGGAGACTGGATCAGAAAAAAGTATAAAAGATGGGATGTACAGGGGGCGTTATTGCCGCGCTCCGTACTTATTCCCGTCTCTCTCTTCTTCGTGGGCTGTTGTTGTTCTCTATATATTTTGAAGGACTTAGAACTATACCACCTCCAGTAATAATTCGATACCTCGACATGTCCCGCTTCTTCGCTGCTACGACCGCTGCTTTGGCGCTCATCTCCCTTGCCGCTATCCCTGCTCCCGCCCGTGGCGCTGTTTTCGACGTGACTGTCGGCGGCCAGGGGATCATTGCGTATAATCCTCCGTTCGTGGTGAGTACTCATTTATACGCTTAACATGTGTTTGTATTAAGTATCCTTTCTCTATTTAGAGCGGCGCTCAACCAGGAGATCAGGTCGTATTCACGTTCAAACAAAAGAACCACACCGTCACTCAGTCGACGTTTGATAATCCTTGCTCTCCTGCTCCAGGTGGTTTTGATACCGGATTGTAAGGTCAAATAAGCATTCGTTTGTGCGATTTTGCTGATCTCTTTCCTTGGTATAGTATACCTGTCAGTGCCGATGTTACTGAAGGCTTCCCGACTCAAGTACTTCAAGTCACCGATACGAACCCGATCTGGGTTTACTGCAGACAAACTGGACATTGCCAACAGGGAATGGTCTTTGCGTAAGCTATAGACAATTCTTCTTTCACGCTAGGTCTGACATGGACTATGCCGATTAGCGTAAACCCAGGCGACCGATTCGCTGCTTTCCAGGCCGCTGCGAACGCTAGCGGTAGCACAACTACTAGCGCGGCAGCTACGACGACTGCAGAAGTTGCAACCACGACACCGTCAGTTGTAACCGTGACTGAGACCATTACCGTCGGAGACGGCAACACAGTCACTACTACGTACGGCTCCTATCCTGGTTCGGTGCAACCCACAAGCGTGTCATCCAACAACCATCTCGTTGTAGTCGGTGGACAAGACCTTGTGTACAACCCGTCGAACATTACCACCCAGCCTGGAGATACCATCACATTCCAGTTCATGGTTAAGAACCACACAGTGACTCAGTCAAGCTTCGCTGAGCCGTGCCGACGTCTTGCCGATACGTCTACAACCGGCCAGGTTGGCTTTGACTCCGGCTTTATGCCTGTCAGTGCGAATGCTACCCAGTTCCCGACTTTCACGATCACCGTGAACGACACAGCACCTATCTGGGCTTACTGCAGGTCAGTATCCAAAAGTAATGGCATGCAAAAGCTGCATTCGGACTGATATGTTTCAATCTCAGACAAGCGAACCACTGTGGTCAGGGAATGGTTTTCTCCGTCAACGCGATTGAATCCGGATCGAACAATTTCGCTGCATTCAAGCAGCGTGCAATGCAGCTAAACGGCACTTCGGCGTCTTCATCCCCGACTTCGACGGCCTCTGGCTCATCTTCATCGTCATCCTCGGCTGCTCTATCAATACATGGCCTCACTGGCGCCGGCGCCGGTGCAAGCCTTGGCTTTGTCTCTCTTCTTTTCGGACTCCTCCTGCAATGAACACTCATTCCCTTGCTTATTTATTCGTCTATTCTCTATTTGCTTGGGATTTTTCTTGCCTTCTTAGTTTGAGCTAATGATGAACGGACTGGTGCTTCGGTGTTCACGCACGTTTGTATCCAATAGACATAATTTCTGTATCCCGCTCGCTTCGCACTTTCTTGCTTCTTGTGACGGTACTTCACGTTAAATATGATAGCAACGAACGCTTCATACGGGTCTGCATCATCGTTCTTCGTTCATCCAGCTCTGTACAAATCAGGTCTCGTCGAGCACGAAGATCAGAATCATGATTGATATGGCGATTGACGCTGAGATACATGCAAATAGCTGTTTGTCTTGATCGGCCATCTTTGAAGCGGCACTCCATGAAAGTCCTTTGAAACAAACAGAAAAGATAGAAGCAACCAGGACACGATGGGCCGCGTTTCCCTGAGGCGTCTTCACCCAAAGAATCCGCGGGCGCTTTCAAAGACCCCTCAGATGTAAAGCGGCTCTTAGCTTATCGATAACTTGGAAGTTTTCAAGCGTTGTAAAGCAATGCGAAGACCAACAGTAGTCTAGCCGTTGAAATTTTCGTCAATTGACCGGAACCTTCATAAGAGTACTGCATAAATATGCCCCAGAGATCTTTCTCGAAGATCGAGCGACCATTTTGAAATCGAACCCAAATCAGCTGAACCAGGTCACCCAACGGTCAGACTTCCTTAGGGCCGCATTTGTATATTCGCGAGCGACGATTCTGTCTGCTTGCTCTGATGGATGTAGTTCATCAAACCTTAAATTGTCGTTGGCAAATTACTAACGATCCGCGTCTAGTCAAGTGGGCCGTACGTACCATAGATAACTGTCACGATCAGTCCCATTAACAGTAGTGCAATCTCCTGTGTCGCTGATGTTCTCGTTCAGTTGATAAACGCAAGACTTGATAGGAGTAACAACATTTGGAGGCGCTGTGCCGTTAAGGTACTCCGAAGGATATGATATAATGTCAGAGAAAAGCGAATGCGAGTCGAATAAGCCTAGAAAAAAAATGAGTAGCCCTAATAGAGAGTTATCGGCAACGCACTCACCAATATGAGCCCCCGGTAGCGAGGAAGCATACTGTTCAAGCATTAGCTTTGCTAGAGCATTACCGGTGGTAGTCAGCTCCGTCATGAAAATGCTCCACTCGGTCGAGTTGCGTTCGAGAGTGAAATAACGATTCGGGTACGAGATATTCGAATATAGCACCGTTTTCTCGAGGGGGATCATCTGGAATTATCATACATACATGAGTTAGGAACTTGCGTAAATACTCTGACGACTCCACTCACGTTTTGAAACAAAAAATTACGTGCTCCGCTTTCGTAAAGTACCCTCACCCATCCTGTTGCGCATTCGATAACATCAACTAGAGTTACGCCGGGCATTTGATTCCCCGTCCATAATGCATATATTCCAACATCGTTCGTGCCAACCCAAAGCGAATATAACGTTTCAACCGGGTCAAGATGTAGAGTTCCGTTCTGAACCTCGGTAAAATATAGCGGAAGCTGACTTTCCATCACTGAAGGAGCCGGTCAATACGTAAGGTTGTTCGAGCAGGTCGCCCCGGACTTGGCAAAAGGAAACAGATTGAAGGATCCGTACTCAGCAGCATAAACGGGCCAAGCTGTACCATTGTCTCCAGTACTGACAACATCAGTGTACGAGTCGCCGAATGTAACAATGCTTTTTATTTGATTGGGAGAAAGCCAATGTTTCCCCACAGCGGCGGCCTGAGCAGAGTAAAGGAAGAAAAATGTAGACAAGGCGGAGAGGTGCAAGTGAACCATGGCAAGACGTCCCAGAATCGAGTAGTAATTGCCAAGTGAAAGAAAACCATCGAGTTTGTGGGGTCAAGTATTTATAGATCGATGCTATTGAGCGAACCGCAACATAATGTCGTCCGTGTGCGGACCGCTGGAACGAAAACCAAGGATCTTGTGACCAATATGACAACGCAACATTGTAGTTTGCATTCCGAGTCCATGTGGCCATTAGAATGAAAATTCCTCGCGCATCTTGTAAGACATCTACTCCGTGGTGAGCTTGACCGTTGTTGGTTGGTAAAGGTGAAAAGAGAAACTTTCCACGTGAGCGTCGCGTCGCGTCGCGGTTTGGAAGGTAGGATCGTTATTTCAAGCTCCGCAGAAATTCAAGTTGAGCGCTTAATTGTAATTGAAAACACATCTATAAAGCGATTACTATGCAAGGCACGCATACAAATAGTTTAATGTCAGCCATACAGTCATGCTTCTCTGCCGATGGGGCACACTCGCAATCTCTACATTCTACGGAACGAGCGGCCTTTCTAGCGAGAGTAAGGCAATCCCGGTGACTCGACGCGTTCCTTTGGTATTTGGAGTGCGGCGAGCGTAATACGACTTTATCATGTCCGATCATCTTTAAAACTAGGATATTTCTGACTGTGATTCAACGTCATATATCTCTTGTCGACAAACTCGAGGAAATAAAAAGAAAGGGAGAGAGAGAAAGGGAAAGGAACTCCTAGTTCTCATGACTCAGGCTGTAACTGACAGATAAATTGTTCGTCTTCTCTGCGTTTACTCAGTGCTCAGAATGGTGCTCTGAACCGACCCGAATACTCGAGGCATCGTTTCGTAATTGTTTTGCCGTCTCTTTGAATCTGACATGATTTGTGATTGAGAATTTGTACTCCAATGCCTGAATGGGCACTCTGATCTGATCACCGAGAAGTGTAATGTGTATGAACATGAGCTAACTGTGGACCATGCTGGGTCGGAAGTCCAATTTAGGTCCCTTAAATATGAAGCTGATGAAAACATATGTGTCACTAGAAAAGTTTGGACGGACACACGTCGGACAGGCTATATTGTTGCATTTCTTTGCTGGTCGGCTCAATTAGTTCTTCCAGAGAAGAACAGAGACTGTACTCTTATTCGATGATACGTTATGACTCCCGATGTAGTTGAACCCACCGCTCTTAAGTGCGGTAATATGCGTATTATCCATGATCAGGTCAGGAGACGAGAAATTTTTTAATAGATACTCCCGAAGATCAGACAGAACGAGCTGTGCTTGTGCTTGTATGAGACTAGAGGCAGATGGACCCTTTTGATCGAACGAAAACGTCCTCGGTCGATCGCGGTTAATCCTCGCAAGAATCTCGCACGTTCTCACAACAAGAATCTTTCACGATCCAGAAATTGTCTTCTATTGTTTCCTAATCTTCGTCAATCATCTAAGCCAAGTAACCCAACTATCGGTTTTCCTCAAGACTGCATCAGAGTACTCGCGTGCGACGACTCTGTTTGCTTGCTCGGATGGATGCAGTTCATCAAACCTAATATGATAACATACAAGCATGAATCTTAATAATGCTCAATGCAGCCGAGTGAACGAAGCATGCGTACCACAAATAGCTGTCTCGGTCTGTACCAGTGATGGTCGTGCAGTTTGCCGTGCTTCCGTTCAGTTGGAAGATACACGATTTGATTGGAGTGACTGCATTCGGAGATGCGGTGCCGTTCAGATACTTAGCTGGACTGGCTATCATGTCCAAGAAAAGTGAATGGGAATCAAATAGACCTGGAAAAACCGTTCAGGAATTCCATCCAACTGCCATAAAATGTACTTACCGATATGTGCTCCTACAGAAAATGAAGCTAAGCCCCGAAGCATAAGCTTAGCCAGGGAATTGCCGGACGTGGTGAGTTCCGTCATGAAGATGTTCCATTCTGTGGCGTTTCGCTCAAGAGTCCAGAATAGATTCGGATACGAATCTCTGGAGTAGAGAACCGTTGTCTCAAGGGGGATCATCTGAAATACACACATAATGATCAATGTGTTCTCATAGGAATAAACAAGATCGCTCACGTTTTGTAACAGGAAATTACGTGCGCCGCTCTCATAAAGAACTTTCACCCAGCTCGTTGCACATTCAATGACATCAGCGAGCGTAACGCCAGGCATCTGATCCCCAGTCAATAAAGCAGATCGTCCAACATCGTTTGTACCAATCCAAAGTGAATATATCGTTTTTGCTGGATCCTTAGCGTTCCGTTTTGAACTTCGGAAATGTATAGAGGGACCTGACTCTCCATTACTGAAGGGAATGGCCTATTTGTGAGGTTATTCGAGCAGGTCGCGCCAGACTTTGCGAACGGGTAAAGACTAAACGGTCCGTAACCAGCAGCATAGACTGGCCACGCAGTTCCGTTGTCCCCAACGCTTTCCACGTCTGAGTAAGAGTCTCCAAACACAACGATGTTCTCAATCTGGTATGGATGTGGGCCGAGCACTTGGAATGCAAAAGCTTGATCACAATAAATGAAGGAGACAGCGAAGGCCAAAGCATTGAAGAGCGTAGCCAGCATACTGAGATGATTCCAGAGTCGAAGTCAAAACAAAAGAAGACGTGACTAGCTGAGTTCCCAACCGCCAGTATTTATGATCATTTCTGGTTACATTCACTGAACTGGACCTAATGGCATTGTAACGATAGCGGACCGATTGCCATAGGGGTGGGGATCTCGTGATCATGTACGACACATCGTAGTCCACCTTTAAGGCGCATGTGCTCATGAACACGAGAGTTTCCAGAAGTTCTGGAGTCACTTGTTCAGATTCGAAGTCGTCAGACAGTGAGAGTGAAAAATTATGGTATGCCCAATTCGTCAGGTAGAAGCAGGGTTCTCGGAACCGCACTTCGATAAATGGGATAAAAAGACGAGTAAAAGTATCAACAATGTTTTCACGAACAAAAAAAGCCTGAAAGGCGATATGATGATGGAAAATAAATTTTCAGACCCTCATTATCCTCTCTTCCTGACTGCCGATAAACACTTCAGCTCAGCCAAGTAAGCCAAGGCGTCGGTAGCCGAAGAATGGCATTCGCGATATGCCTTGCAATCGTTCTGTCCGTCTGCTCAGAAGGGTGTAGTTCATCGAACCTTTTTCCACCAGTCAGAAAAATAACCCTCGCATAGGCAACAAATCAGTCTTACCACATATAACTGTCCCGATCTGACAGGCTGTTGACAATGGTGCAGGCCGGAGAGCCGACCCCTCCTTCTGGGTAGACACAGGAAGTAACCGCGCCAGTGACATTTAACGGTGCAGTTCCATTCAAGTACTTGGACGGATTGTCATGAATGTCCGTGAAAAGTCCATGGGAATCGAAAAGCCCTGTGCGTGGAACAAGCATATCTTTCAATTATCCGAAGATTTTAAGCACCATATGAAAGCTTACCGACGTGCGCACCAGGAAGTTCATGTACCAGGTCCTGAAGCATGAGCTTGGCGATTGCATTACCGGACGTCGTAAGTTCGGTCATAAAAACGCTCCATTCAGTAGTATTTCGCTCCAAGAGCCAATAGTGGTTCGGGTAAGAGTTGGCGGAATACAAAATTGTGAATTGAAGAGGGATCATCTTAGGAAAGAAAAGTCAGCCTGAACTGTAGGGTCTTGGAAATACGAGTGAATAACTCACATTCTGGAAGATAAAGTTCCTCGCTCCATTCTGATACAGGGTGCGTACCCAATTAACCGCACAGCCGACAGTATCAACGAGAGTTACGCCTTTTGTCTGATCACCCGTAAGCAGAGCACCAACGCCAACATCGTTCGTGCCAATCCAAAGCGTATACACGGTCTCGGCCTGGCTCAGACGTAAAGTTCCGTTCGTCTTCTCTTCGAGAAAAAGTGGAACCTGACTCTCCATGATCGAAGGGAAAGGTTTGAACGTAAGGTTATTCGAGCAGACAGCTCCAGCGCGAGCGAAAGGATGCAAGTTGAGGCTCGCATAGTCTGCAACATAGACAGGCCAAGCTTGTCCTCCATCGCCAGTGGCCTGCTCAATCTGGGTGTAAGAATCACCGAAGGTGACGATATTCTTAATCCTCGTTTGTGGACCGACAGCGAAGGCCGTCGACAAGCACGAGAGGACGGTGAGCAACTTCTTGGACATACTGCTGAACTGGAAAGTAGACGATACCAGATGCTGCGGGGGCAAAAACTGTAAAGCCTATCCAGATTTTATAGGTCGCGCCCAGCTGACCCAATAAACAAAGGACCTTCGAAGCACAATGCCGCCGTTGCAGACGTGGCCACTAAATTCAACCCGAAACATTAAAACCGAAGTCTTGTGACATGAAGGAACCTCGGAGAATAGCTAGATGTAAGGAGAGCAAGAAAGAAAATGCGGAGGGAGACCTCGGGACGTGATGAAGATCACTCCAAGCCGCAAATTTACAATCCGCAGGTCCGTACGTGCCGGAGCCCCGCAATGTCTTCTCCACCAAAATAGTCACTTAAACGTTGCAGTTCATGACTTCTAGAATCCTGTTCGAGCACGGACCGCCACGTGTGTCATTACAATACTCGAGTGACGCGGCACGGAATAACTATGATTTGATCTCAGTTTTATCAACAATTAAATGTAAGTTTAGGATATCGCTCACTTAAAGATAGAAACGAGGTGCCAGCCACAACAGAATGTCGAAAACATTGTATGCTATGTTGCATCTTCTTCCTGCGAGTCAGGGACAACAATAGCGCCTTCTCGCGGAGCATTTTGTTGGTCGACGGCTGGCGCATCGTTACTTGTTGTCACCTCATCTGGTCTCACGCTCGATTCAGAGAACCCAGGAGCCATCGATGAAGTCGATGGTAAGCTTGAGTCCTTGCCCTTCTTCACTAGGCTGCTGGCCTTGGCAGCCTCAATATGTTTCTTAAATTCGGCGCTCCTGTTTTTCTGTGGGGCGCAATATGAGTACAGTTCGGCTGAAATAAAGGAAGAAGTCATGTATACCATGTACGTTTGGGTGTCATCCACGGAAACTTTCTTTACTTCTAGATTATCCTCCCATCTCTTGAGCTCATTCCTCAGCTCAGTGAGTGATCTCCGCAAACGCTCCGAGCGGTCCAAGTTAGAATTATAGAGTAAAACGAATCTACCATATTTTCTTTCGGTAAGAGCACTTTTCGCAACGAGAATAACGCACTGTGTATGCCTTGCAATAAGTTGCTCCCTTGATCCAGAAGTCGATAACTGATATTCTGAGAGCATCTCTCGCAGTTTCTTGTCCTTAAGAAGTTTATAAGAAGGTTTCGGTATTCGTTCCACATGGCCACCTGGATCAGTAAGGGTTTCTCTGCATGAAAATCAGTCAGTTTTTTGCCGACCACGGCAAGTAATTAGCACTGACCTTTGTTGCATCTTTCCTTTTATCCTCGAAGTAGATTTAGAGGACCCATTACCGAGAATCCTATTCCAGTCCTTAGTATTTACCTGTCCGCTTTTTGGCTTCGCAAGGAAAGATCTACAGTTACTATCCATGTGGCCGTTCACGTTCCTGTACATGACCTGTTGACCACACAATGGGCAATTCACAATGCTATGGCCTATCGGATGATGAGCATCAGTAAGTTGACGAGCATATACAATCATGACCGGACACTGATGTCCGTACCGTCTATCTGCGTCTCATTCTCCTCCGCATCTGAGCTCGGTATGACCTCGCCTTCTAGTCTCTCGTCAAAGTCGTCAATGACTTCCACAGTGCCACGCCAGACAGAAGTCATTTTCGCTTCCGCACTATTGACTCTACGTTTCTTTCTTGGTGGTGTATCCGGCCTACCGTTGCTTGCAACAATCTTTTCAAGGTGGTCTACCTTCTCGATGAGCTTCAGAATCGTGTCTCTGCACAAACATCAAGAAAGGAAGTTTTAGAAACGGTGAAAGCTAAAGACAATGAGATCTTGAAGCACCTAGCTGAGCGCCAGCTATCACACAAGTCTTCCAACTGCGTGTTCTTCACAAGCTGCACTTCTTCTGCCGGGTTCCGACACGCAGGGCATTCATGCCTATCACGTAAAGACCGCCGCACGCACTGCGCATGTCACGATAGCAAGAGTGTATCAGAATGACAGAGAGTACCAAATTCATGGAGCAAAGCTCACTATAGAACAAAACGAATGACCACACCCTAGCATCATCGGCGCATCATAGACTTCACCGCAAATCTGGCAGCTAAACGCAGCATCGAGTTTTCGCAGACCTGGTGCCTCTGCATCTGTTGGGAAATCGGTCGGGTCGGAGACATTGTCCATACGAGCTGAACGAATGTAGTGGTTGAGGTCTGAGGGTCTGAGCTTATGAGGATTGGAATTTCAAGACGCGTGCACGTGGACGCGGTACGTGATTCATGCATGTCACATTCTTGATGGTAACCAGAATTGTTCTTCACCGTTTACACTTCCAGTCGAACTCCATCTTCTTTCTTCTGCGCTGTCTTGATAGAAGTATCAGGCAACTTGCTTGAGAAACTAAAATTGAATAGTGTCTCAAGAAAGTTTTTAAATTTTATTTACAGGGCTTCGAATTCGTAAAGCCTGGCGCAAAACTCCGTCCATTAGCACTTTGCCAGACCCATCGTGACCAGATCATTCCCGACCTGAAAGGGTAAGAATCTGTGAGCATTCGGCTAATAGCACATTCTCATGAGTACTGACTTTCACGAAATAATAGTCACCTTTCAAAATGCATACGGTTATCCTCTTAGTATCGGAGCAATGTTAAAATCTGTACTCACCATATACTGTTCCGGTCAACTGGTTCGGCGGGTCTGCGTTAGAGTTTACGGTACCATTGGCGAGGAGACTCTGCCAGTCTGGACGCCAAGCCAAGTCTGTCATCTTGTCCAGGAGCTACCATGATGCAAATGACGTAAATCTGCTCGTAGTCCCAATGCGCGATTTGTGAAGAACTCACGGATAATGCAAAATCTCGCCAGAGTCGAGAGCCTGTCGAGTTTTGCGGAGTTATGCTGTCCTCGAGGCGAGAGAGGAGTAAGAGGCCGGTGGCGGCTATGGTTGCCGCTGAGCTATCTGCTGGACGTGGCGGCGGAACAGTTGGAGCGTTAAAATCCCTAGATACAAATTAGCGAAAAGAAAAAGACGGTGTCTCTAGCATCACATACCATGGAACGATACCGTCTTTGGGCATAGAGTTCATGAAGAAAGCCGCCATGTGCCTGGAGGTCTCAAGGTACCGCTTTATACCAGTATTCTTATACACTGTCGTCAAACGATTTCCGTGAGTTTATCTCTTTCATTCCGTCGGATACTTCACTGACTGGTTGCGAAGCCGTATATGCCCCATGCTTGACCGCGGGTCCATGTGCTATTGTCCGCGTAGCCCTGCGCTGTACGCCTCCTAATGACATTGCCCGTCGTTGAATTGTATTCAACCACATGGAATGATGATCCTGGGTATCCATAAGCCAGCTATCAATAATCAAATTTCGGGCAAAACAGACCATCTGGCCGTATGTGGTTCGCGATGGTTTTGTCGGCATGGCTTATAGCGATGTCACGGTATGTATCATTGCCGAACATGTTTGCGGCGAGGAATAAGAGCTAATGAAAACGATCATTCAGAAAGCAGGGAAGAGATTATCGAATTGTCATTCCTTTGCTCACATCGAGATTCATCATGTTATCAATTATGACCTGAAAGAGACACATCTGACAAATTGTTGGACGTAATTATGACCAAAAATGATACCTGGAAGTCGGTAGGATCGGCAGTGTCCCAGCTTCTTGTGCATCCTACGATGGGACTGAACCGTCCCGCTAGCTGGTCCGCAAATGTTTGAATAACATTGACAGCAGTGGCATTCTTTGGATTTCTACGGCATGTCGTAAGTATTCTGGTGTATTATAATCATTCGGTAGATGATCTAATTTGAACGCGCTTACACTTGTAACTCATCCTGGAACGGAAAGCTCACGAATCCAACGTCATGTTCGAACCGATTATCCGTCAAATACGGCAAAATTCCTGAACTCCATTGTCTTCCAAGGCCAAGCCAATCAACCGACCGGTCAAATGAAGAAGAGCATAATGATCTCCGAATGTTAAGTTGGTAGAGCGTTCCCGGGAAGAACCCTGAAGTCCATTGATTCGCAGTAAAGTACTGCCATGTCCCTTCACGATCAGTATACTGCGAATACCTAGTATCTGAAGTCGACTCATTAGAGGCTGTAGCAAGAACTTTCTTCTCGACTAAAGGGGAGAATAGCTCTTTCGGAAGTCCGGATGCCTGGATGAAGAGAAGAAATCCTGAGATAGCTAGAATATGTACTAGCATGGTCATCACTGCGAAAGTATGTGCCAGGGTACGAGAAGACGGAATGGCGGGCCTTGCGCTGTTATTCTTGTTTCGATCGAATCTCTCTTTTTATAGCCCGTCAAATAAGCCGCGTCAGCCCAGACTTGAACCAAACCCGAATCCTCACCTGCCAGGTGGCATGATTTGACAAGCTTGCGATCCGAATACCGTCTAATAATTGAAGGATGACCGACGACCGGGCCAGAAGGCCCGAGCCACACGCATTTTGTCCCACTTTATAACCGGAGCGAAGGCTGCGATGGATCGTACACATGATCGTGAACATGGTCGCAAAGTCTTCGAGTACTTATGTCTCCGTCTTCAACCGCTTTCGTCATATACATATCAATAACCTCACCAACATGCTTCCATTCTTTAGAACGGATCTGCGGATCGCGCAATTCATGAAGATTAGGAGAACGTTCGTCAGAGCGGATCAGTAGTATTACATTGCAGGCGGCGAAAGAACCTACTCTATTTCCGAATAATGAAAAGAATAAATAAAACAAACAGAAGAATAAATTGGCGGTAAAGTAAGCCCTTGATCCAATAAAGGCAGAGAAAATGGAGAAAATAAAAGCGATAGTTCCAATAAAGAAAGCACTGTCACATCATAGCGAGAAAAAAGAACAGAGAGATCGTTTCCGTGGCATGAGCACTCATCGCTAGTAGCCGCCTCCGTCGTAGTCGTACTGTTCCCTACTGCTTTCTGGCATCGTCTGATTCCGCAGTAGAGGGTCCAACGAAGCAAGCTCGTCCTTGATGGAGCTTCGAGCGAGTTGGTCAAGCTCTTTGAGTAAGAGACCAATGATTTTCTATAAAAGAGAAAATGTTAACATGGGGATTCATTGTTTCAGTCCCGATTTTTTTTTTTTTTTTGAAGGAGCAAGATTTGACATACCTTAAGTTTCCCATCGATCTTAAGGATCATATCCCCTAAAACCGGTGACCACGACGCAGGAGGACTCATCAGCGCTCCTCCCGCAGGCATACCAGGTAAGTTACCCGAAGCATTCGCTATTCCCCAAAGACTACTACTCTCTCCATCGTGCGATTGATTCGCTTCAGTGCCTTGGAAGAGATATGATACTCCTGGTGCGGGAGCGAGGACACCGAGCGGGCCCATCATGTGTTGTCCTGTTTGAGGGAAGGGAGAAGGTCCGAGGATCTTTGAGAGGCGGTGGTATACTTCGGAGAGGATGTCGAGAAGAGAGAGAAGAGTTTGGTGGTAGTCTAACGGAAAGGGCTGGGTAATGTTAGCAACAAAACGAAGCAAGGGTCAGACGTATGCTTGCTCACTATATGCGGTGTTACAAGGAAAGTGGTTTCACCTGCTTCGGGCACCGTCATTGCAAGGTCGTTCATTGCATTGGTCCCTCGCCGAGGCATTTTGCCCATTCTAAAGAGTCCTTTCTGGATGTTCATTAGTGATATGGTGTCGAGGTAGTGATTGATCAAGAGCTGAATACCATTTTGGGTTTATAGTTTTCGTCTTTGGATTGTTCATGTTCTGCGAGGATATTGAGAAGGCTTTTCAATAGTTCGGTTGAGCTGGTGTTGTCGAAGACACTTGATAATGACATTCCGAGTATGGCGAAGGAAAGTGTTCTAATTTCGACTTTCAACACAGGAGAGATGGATCCTGAATAAGAAAGACGAACCGCTTCTTCATCGTCGCGTTATTGAATTCCCTGTCTAAATCTGCGCGTGTCATCATGACCGTGTTAAACCAGTGTGCACGCCTGTACAAGTCTTTCAGACAGGCGGAACTGACGCAAGAAGGCAAGATACGCGTACCCTTCGTGTACATTTCGCAGATATGTCAACGTGATCATCCTTTTCATTGTCAAATCGCGTAAGGACTCAAGACTAGTTCCTTGAGGAATAGCAGGAGACCCGTTGGCACCCTGATTCAGTGGCAAACTCGCTGAATTGATGGAATCTGACTTCATCGACTGGGCGTCCCATTCGCGCTGGCTCGTCGAGATGGGCGTCGATGTGCCCCCACTAAAGCCGCTGAGACCCGAATTCAGCGCTGAGGGAATCTGCATGGTGAGTTGGGTCGGGGGAGCGGTCGTTGGCTGATTGCCTGGATTCGACTTGAAGGAGCTGAGGAGAGTCTGAGCAGATGACTTGCGACGCATGCTCGGGCGAGGCTGCCCATTTATACCCGTCGCCGCCATCGGACTATAACTAGCACTATCAGCGCCCTCTAATAGCAATACTGTAAAGCTGTGTCTTGGGTCGTCAATGACTTTTCCATCCCGTCGATCAGTGGATTACGTAAGGGTCGCGTCCTTCGCGACTTTGACGCCTGGCCAGCTTTGCTCTTGTCAACTTGCCTCCTATCTTCTCCTTTCGCGCTCTTGCTCAAAATCTGACCATCATTGACAATGGCAGACATCAATGCCATCGCTACTCAATTCACCCAGTACTACTATCAAACGTTTGACAACGATCGGAGTCAGCTTGGTCCCCTATACGTTCGTCTCGCGCTGATCTATCTAGTGCGATCATCTCAGATGCTAATATGCTTGATATCAGCGACAGGAGTCGATGATGACCTGGGAGGGACAACAAGTGCAGGGAGTGCAGGGTATCGTGGAGAAACTGACTGTAAATCTCATCTCAGTCGACATTGTTTTGTGGCGATTCGTTGAAATCAAACCATCTTGTTCTTGCAGTCACTTCCTTTCGCGAAGGTGGTGCATAACATCACGACGATCGATGCACAACCATCGTCGCTACAGGCTGCGAATCTGCTCGTTAGTGTGATGGGTTTCCTGAAGGTTCGTTCTTGTGGCTAGATCAGCCATACTCGTCCACATATTGATGCGCGTCTAACGTTGGTTTTACACTCCAGGTTGACGATGGCGAGCATCCGTTGCAGTTCACTCAGGTCTTCCAACTCATCCAGGATCAGGGCAGCTACTATGTGTACGTACCTGTGCATATAGTCAGCCTTGTGTATAAGATATTGAATGATGTCACGTTTGCCTCATCCAGATTCAACGATATCTTCCGTCTGAACCTTGGTTGATAAAATATCTGTACATTGCTCAAATCAACGCTTGTGGTAGATTAATGTTTGATTATGACGGCTGTGGTCTTTCTATAGTTAAGTAGATACAAAGTATCAGTATCAGTATCAGTATTTTCTCGCAATCCGACGTTCTAGCAGCTTAGCTTACTGCTTCGTATTATCCACTATGCTCTGAGTTTCTGGATTTTTCTATCTACAACCGGTGGCCATTTAATTTAGTCCCTCTGTTGAAGCTTTGGGCATTGGGCAAATGGTTGATCATTGATGACATAAGCCACAGACGACGCGTGCCAATTGCCATCTTCCGCAGTGACGGGCACGCAACTCGTGAACCTCTCCCTCTTTCTTCCACCTCCTCTTCCACAATGGCCGGCTTGGGAACAGAAATCGTTGGTATTGTTAACAAGCTTCAAGACGTTTTCAGTGCCGTGGGCAGCAGCGCAACGTCGATTGACCTGCCACAGATATGCGTGATTGGAAGTCAGAGCTCGGGGAAGAGTAGTGTTCTTGAGGTGAGCTTTGGTCGTCCTGCTAAGAAAAGCTTCGTTCAAATTTCTCCACTTAGAATATTGTCGGTCGGGATTTCTTGCCTCGAGGAACGGGGATTGTGACACGGCGACCTTTGGTGTGTATATGTGGATTTTGACCAGTGAAAGCCGACTGATAGTGGTCTTGTGCAGGTCTTGCAACTCATCAACCGTCCCGCTGCTGCTGTGAATGGTGCTTCTCGTACGTCTTTTCCACTTAGCCTCTTTATTTTTCCGACTTGAATAGGTGTCACAGCCCAACCAAATGGCACCGGTGATATCCATGCAAACGCAAACGAATGGGGAGAATTCCTCCATCTTCCTGGCGAAAAATTCTATGACTTCAACAAGATTCGAGCAGAAATCATTCGTGATACGGAGGCCAAGACAGGCAAGAATGCGGGCATCTCTCCGGTGCCTATCAACTTGCGTATATTCTCGCCGAATGTGTTGACATTGACTCTCGTCGATCTGCCGGGAGTAACTCGCGTACCTGTCGGTGACCAACCGCGTGATATCGAAAAACAGATCCGTGACATGCTATTGAAGTATATCTCGAAGCCGTCTTGCATCATTTTGGCAGTTACTGCAGCCAATACGGACTTGGCAAACTCGGATGGTCTCAAGCTTGCGCGAGAGGTCGACCCGGAAGGGACGAGGACGATTGGTGTTCTGACCAAAGTAGATTTGATGTGCGCTGAAAGAACTCTTTTGCCGAGTCTGTGAATACATGAACTGACGAGTGTTGCAGGGACACGGGTACTGATGTTGTTGACATCCTCGCTGGACGAGTAATACCTCTTCGCCTGGGTTACGTTCCCGTCGTGAACCGTGGGCAGCGTGATATCGACCAAGCCAGATCTATCAAGGATGCTCTGGAGCACGAGCGCGCTTTCTTCGAGAACCATACCTCTTATAAAGGAAAGAGCGCATACTGTGGAACACCGTTCTTGGCCCGCAAGCTTAACATGGTGAGTAGCTAAACATACTCGACAGGGAACGATATTGACAGAAGGCATACAGATTCTCATGCACCACATTAGAGCAACACTACCTGATATCAAGACGCGAATCTCGCAGCAACTGGCCAAGTTTAATGCGGAGCTTCAGACTCTGGGCGGGCCGATGGGAGAAAACTCGAGCAGCATCGTGCTTTCAGTCATTACTGAATTCTGCTCGGAATTCCGTACGATGATCGATGGTAACACAAATGACTTGGCCGTGAACGAACTTTCGGGTGGTGCACGTATTAGCTTCGTCTTCCATGAACTATTCAACAACGGCGTGAAGTCGATCGATCCCTTTGACCAAGTGAAGGATGGCGATATTCGCACCATCTTGTATAATTCTTCCGTATGATATGTTTGCAGTTTTACGTTTTAACATGCATTAACTCATACATTTGATCTAGGGTTCGACGCCTGCTCTCTTTGTCGGTACAACCGCATTTGAGGTCATCGTGAAGCAGCAGATTAAGCGGCTAGAGGATCCATCGTTGAAATGCTGTCAACTGGTATATGATGAGTTGATCCGCATTCTGAGCCAGCTTTTGGGGAAAGTTGTAAGTGTTTCTGGTCAATGCACTTCTAGCTTGATTATCTGACAACTAATTAAAATAGCAAGCCTTCAGGCGGTTCCCACAGCTCAAAGATCGATTCAACTCTGTCGTCGTTAGCTTCTTCAAGAATGCTATGAACCCGACCAACAAGCTCGTATCTGACTTGGTCGCGTATGTCTAATGGGTTCTCGCTCCTAGCTGTTTCTGATTTTGGCTCGCAGTATGCAATCATGTTACATTAACACCACTCATCCGGACTTCCTCTCCGGTCATAAGGTAATACTTTCTATTTCCTACTTTTTAGTGATGTTGATGTATTTACATTCCCAAGGCTATGTCAATCGTGCAAGAACGCTTGAATGCGAATAAACCGCCTACGCAGCATACCGATCCGAAGGCCGGAAAGCTCGCACCTAGCACGATCAATAACAACAAAGATCTCGACGTTGAGTTTAGGAAGGAGGAGCCGAGTTTCTTCCAGTCCTTCTTTGCCGCTGGCAAACCTGTGAAGAAAAAGGGAGGTCCCACGATGGATTCAGTAAGCAATAGTACTCTAGCAATGCGTGCATTAAATTGAATATAGGCGGGATCTTCGCGTCCTTCTACTCCTACTATGTCTGTTATGGATCAGCCTCCTCCTGTTATTCGTCCGCAATCGGCGCTTAACGAGCGTGAAACAATGGAGACGGAAGTAATCAGTAAGTCATCATTTTTCTTCAAATAAATGCCTCTCAAGATTCTGACGCTTGATTCACAGAACTTCTCATCCATTCTTACTTCAACATCGTGAAGCGCGAGATGATCGACATGGTGCCAAAGGCGATTTCATTGACGCTGGTTAACTTTTCCAAGGAGAATTTGCAACGCGAGCTTCTGCAAGAGTTATACAAACCGGATGTGCTCGACGAGCTCCTTAAGGAGTCTGAGTTCGTTATCAACCGCCGCAAGGAGGTTCTATCGATGATCCAGGCTTTGAACAAGGCTGAAGAGTACGTTATTTTCGTTGTTCCTGTCATTTGCACTCGGCTAATGTTGTATGTTCTTAGGATTGTGGCCGGCGTTTGAAGATGCCTTACAGATCATGCTACATATATATACTTCTTTGGACCTCACGGAGTTCCTTTGTCTTCTTTTACAAGTTGTCTTGTTACATATTGCACGTCATGTTTGTTTCTTATGTTTAGTTTTCCATAATATCTCTCTTAACCTTCTGCGTGTGACGAGATGTTCAAATATCATTTGACAGACAAATAATTTATTTGGTATACTCGGTAAGAACTGTGTCCGTCCGACCCAATTCCTCCATACCATCCAAAGTCCAAACACAAAACCTCGTCCGTCCTACCAGTACTTATTAAGAAAACGACCCCATTTTCTTATGACAGGCTTCACGATCTTCTCCCATTCAAGACCTTTGTATGGACCATCCTCAGGTCTGATGAAAGGGAAGATCTCCTTGTGTACTTTCCTGCCTAGCATTCGAAATGTCGCAGTAAGCAAGAAGGCAAACAATCAGCCAGATAGCACATATATACGAAAGGTTTCTTATGCACTCACAGGGACCGCAGGTCGCGTTCGCGTTCTGAAGGACATTAAGTGCCAGCGGGGAAGGTCTGCCCGTTTGTGACCGAGGAGGACCGGTGATAGGTACGGCATTCGACAGATCTGTGTTCAGGTACGGAGTGTGCATGACCAAGTCCGCGAGTTCGATATGTACGAGTCTTTCTAGTCTATGGCAGTATTTGCCCCTCTCGCCTGGTTCGAAGCGGTTCTTTCTTGATAGATTCGCCCCAAGATTCTCGTCTTCGATGTTTCCCGGATACCAGCCGATAAGCTTCAGGTTTGTCTTTCCGCACTCTCTTTTCCAGGTATTCAACCGAGCTTGTACGTTTACGGCACGTCCGATTTTGATACGCAGTATGAATGGCATGTCATTGTCTGAAGAGTCAGTTTAATAAAGTCAAAGAGCCGCTGTGGAAAAGCATTTGGTATGTACATACCTTCAATCAGATACGCGTATACATATCCATACTCATCGCTTTCAGAAACAGGTTTGGTCATCTCTCTTCGCAAGACCAGTTGTGTTTCCCACTGCAGATATCCGGGAATAAAATCTATGCTCATTTATTGTCAGGTCCATCGAATCCGTAAAGTAACAATTCACCTACCTGAGTACTTCACCCATTTTCCTTGCGTCGACGTGTAGAATCCAGTTTGTGTATTGGACACTATCTCATCCGGTTGCTCCGTAAGATCAATATAGATCCGTGGCCCCTCTGTCGCGTGCTGTATATGTAATGGAGCAGATCTCGATCCTCGGTCAACCAGAGCACCAGATTGCTCGACCTTTTGATGATTCGGGCTGCTGCAGCCAAACCCAGAAGCCAGATCGTCGACTTTTCGCCCTCCACTTCCCAGGCTCAGATCGCCAAATTTGCTAACAAGATCATCCAAGCTCAGAGCAGCCAATTTGGCAATCACTTCATCGAGTACTGCCGACGTTACGATGAGTAATTCGATCCCTTTGAAGACTGGCTTAGTGAGTCTTTCAAACGACTGAGTCCTAGCCATCATAGTCTGCAGAACCGATGGAGGCTGGGACCGAGAGGAAGAGAAGCTATATCATGGACGGCGAACTCGAAGGCCATCATATAAGAGGAGCAGGATCGATGCAAAACAAAGAACTTTCACAATGAGAATCCCGCAAAGACAGGAAGTTGATCGTTACGAGGGGAATTGCATCTTCAGTCGACGACTGAGCCACGAGTCATATAAGGTAGATAGCAATATGCTTTTCTACCACCGGATCACAGAGGAATCAAAGGGTAAGATCACAAAAGCAGCACAGGTTGTTCCCAGCATCATGGTGAGGCCAATCATGAGTATGGAAGCACTTCAAGAGATATCCGCCTTTGGTGTTTAATCAATTTAGCAGGATGTGCTGAAATTCTTATTTGCACAGCCCTGGCATTGCTTATTGTAGTTGTGGGAATAACCACGCGGGAAGGTAAGAAAAATAGTCTTTCCTTTCAAGAACAATTTTACCGGGGATTACCCGGCTTCTTGAATGTACGTACTGTACGGTTACGTATCCTCTTTCTAGAAGCTCTTAGGAAAGATAAAATAAATATACGACTTATCATCATGCAATTGAGATCCGAAGTTTTCCTAGACACGAGAGAGAGCAAAAAGAGAGTTGACTACTTTGTAAGATTTGCATGCATGTAAAAACTCGACCACCTATTCCGTGAGAGATCCGAGATAATCATTAGAAAGGTATTTATTGAAGCTTTCCTTCGATAAAAGTTACATAGCACAATTAGACAGACTGAGAAATTACGGGGTTACGAAGGTGGACAAAAGTAGCCAATACTTTTCCTTGCCAGTGCACAAAACCTGATACCAGTAAATTGCCAAATAACTCAACAAATACGGTTCCATCTCACCTGAAAAACTTCATGGGGATAGCTCTGTAGTATGCTCTTTCCAATCCGTACAAGCTTCATTGCTGTCAGTTGAGATTCGAGTGTGTGGTGAGGTTAGGGCGGGTTTGCCGGTTTGGGCTGTAAATTGGCTCTGAATAAGATCAACCTTCAGTCCGGTCACTCGGTTAAATTATCGTATCGTCTACCCCCCGCATAACTACTACATCTACGCTAAGTTTACAGTCTCTCATATCTCTCCCAAAGACTGTCTCTACGCTAGGAATCGTAGATTCCTTCTGACGGTACATCAAGTCCGGTTACTCACTCCGGTACAGCCGCACCAGAGGGTGAAACCGTGAATCCAGCTACACGTACCTTCCTGAATTCAGAGAAGTCTACTCATTTGTCATACTTCGCAAGAACCGTATTCATCATGATCTACTTACTTCATACCACCAAACACAAAAACTCGTCCGTCCTACCAGTACCTAGTACTAAGAAAATGCCCCGTTTTTTTATGACAGACTTCACCATCTTCTCCCGTTCAAGGCCTTTGTATGGATTAAGGATCATCCTCGGGTAGGTCTGACGAAAGGGAAGATTAAACTTGAAGCGAGTAGATGATCACGCAACATAATAATAACACAAATGTATTCCCAACCTAATTGCAAGCAGCGCAATCGTCTGTACAACATACCTAGGACAAATGTATTCTTCCAGAGAATATGAGTATAAAATGACCTGAAACGAAGGAGTAGAATGTTCGAAGCTCACCTCAGCCTGATCACGAGCAGTACAATCATCTGAGGGTATTGCTGAATGAAATAAAGTGCTTTATACTATAGTAATGGGTTTTCACGGAATTGAATAATTTCGAACACCAAGCAAAGACAGAGACATAGAATGAATAAGAAGTCACGAGAAAGTAAAATTGGGGGAAAGAAAAGCTGTCCAAGGATAAATTGAACAAGAGGGTAAACATAAAAATAAGAGAGATAATCTTGGGCGAGGCGCTGGGCCAGGAGCAATGTCCAACAAAGAAAGAGAATGTCTCGTACCCTTGCAGCCACGGCGGTGAGTCCATGACCTCGATGGTTCCTACCGATCCAATATAAATTGGACCTGGATATCCTTCGGGATACCTTGCCAGATTGAACTCCAGCGAATATCTCCTTATGTACTTTCTTGCCTAGCATTCGAGACATCATAGTACGGAAGTCGGCATGAAGACGAACAACCAGTCAGATTGTACATATATATGGACAAGATTCCAATTCACTCACAGGAGTCGCAAGTCCCGTTCGTCTTCTGAGGGACATTCAGTGCCAGCGAAGAAGATCTGCTCACTTGTGATTGAGGAGCACTAGTGATAGGCATGCCATTCGACAGATCTGCGCTCAAGTACAGAGTGTGCATGGCCAAGTCCGCGAGTTCGATGTGGACGAGCCTTTCTAGTCCACGACAGTATTCGCCCCTCTCTGCTGGTTCAAAGCGGTCCATCCTCAACAGTTTCGCTCCGAGATTCTCGTCTTCGATGTTTCCCGGATACCAGCCGATACGTTTCAGTTTTGTCTTCCCACACACACTCTTCAAGCTGTTCAGTCGAGCTTGCACATCTACGGCGTGTCCGATTTTGATGCGCAGTATGAGCGGCATATCATCGCCTGAAGAGTCGTTAGAGACGTAAAGTTTTGTTGAGCAAGTCAAAGGATAAGTGCGAAAAATCCCTATCTAATATACACGTACCCTCGTTCGGATACATATGTCCATATTCATTTTCGGAAATGAGTTTCGTCAACTTTCTTCGTAAGGCGAGTTGCGTTTCCTGCTGCAAATACCCTGGAATAAAATCTATGTTCATTTATTGTCCGGTCAGTCGAATTTGTATGGTAACGATTCAGTCTGGGACCACTCACCTGAGTACTTCGCCCACTTTCCCATTGATATTGTCGATGTATAGAATCCTGTTGGAATATTGGACATTGTCTCATCCGGTTCCTCCTTCAGATCAATATACTTCTGTAGCCCCTCTATCGCATATTGCATATGTAATGGGGCGTATCTCGATCCTCGGCAAACCAGAGCACCAGATTGCTCAACAGTCTGATGATTCGGGCTGCTGCAGCCAAAGTCGAAAGCCAGGTCGTTGACTTTTTGCCCTCCACTATCCAGGCTCAGATCGCCAACTTCGCTAACAAGATCATCCAAGCTCAACGCAGCCAATTCGGCGATGACTTTGTCGAGAATTGCCGACGTTACGATGAGTAATTTGATCCCTTTGAAGACTGGCTTAGTGAGTTTTTCAAATGACTGAGTCCTAGCCACTGGCATCATGGTTTGCAGAACCGATGAAGGCTGGGACCGAGAGGAAGAGAAGCTCTATCATATATCATGGACGGCGAACTCGAAGGCCATCCTATAAGGAGAGCAGGATCGATACTAAGCAAAGAAATTTCGCAATAAGAATCTCAAAAAAGACGGACAGTTGATCGTATCGTGGGGCATAGCATCTACAGTCGATGACTGAGGCACACAAAGGGACAGGCCATGTCAAGGTCGAAGTTCTTTGACCACCGGATCACAGATTCAAAGGGAAAACTCATACAATAGGCACAGGTTGCTCCCAGCATCATGATGAGGCCAGTGTCACGAATATGGAAGCACTTCAAAAGATGCCCACGTACTAGGCAGAATTGAAATTCGTATTTGTACAGCCCTGGCCCCTGGCATCGCTTATCGTAGTCGTGGGAACCATGCGGGAAGGCAAATCGAATTTCAAAAATAGTTCCTACAGAAACAACTTATTCAAAGCCTACACAGCTTATCGAACGGCGGCCAGTTCATGCAGCCTCTTCTTAGAGACTCTTTGGAAGGGAAATGATTACGCGACTTATCACTGTACAATTGAGATCCAAGGTTTCGCTATACACGGGTAATAAATAGCAGTCACACAAGAAGTCCCAGTCCAGCATACAAAACCCATATAAGTAATGCATTTACCAGCAAAGCGTCACGAACCATCCCCATTTCTCGATAATGGGCATCACAATTTCATCCCATACCTCTTTATCCCATTCCTCATTCTCTAATGAGCCTATCCCAGGTCGATTGAAAGAAAATATTTCTTCGTGGAGTGTCCCGCCTGACATTCAAGGCAATCCGGGAAATTGGAAGCGCATCGTGCCCCGAAGGAAGTGTGGTACACAGAGTCATTGTCGTATCAGATTTATATCAAATTTCGGACAGGTCGTACGAGAAGATATGGAGCTGTCAGAAATTCTGCGGCGAGTAATTGCAAGAAATGAACATCCATACTCACAAGAGCAAGGTTCATAAGTATTTTTAATTTCCTCAATTGCACAGATAGATCCTGTCAGGTTGAGGGTCGCATTGCGTGAATTCTGATAATTGTATAGGTCCTTCAAAGCCAAGTCGGCGAGTTCAAGGTGTATCAGCCTCTCCAACTTCTGAGTATAGACCCCTTTCGGCCCCGGTTCACGACGCGAGTATACTGGCTTCTTCCTGAAGTTCTTGTCCATGATGTTACCCGGCCACCAGCCAATCAGGTTTTGTTCTGCTGCGGGGCATGCTTTCTTCCACTCATCTAATCGCCTTTTCAGGTCCTTGCTAGTCCGCCCGACCTTGACGGAAAACCGATTCGGGCCTGGTCGCAGTAACGATGAATTTCAAGGTTTGAAATTGACCAGAGATTCTGTAAGGACGATACATACTGCGAATTTGGAAGGCATAAACAAACCCAGGCACATCGCGGTCACCTGGAGGTTTCATCATCTCCTCTCGTAGAGCGGCCTGTGTTCTCCGAGATAAGCGTTCTGGAATATAATCTGTGTTCATGGCTGTCAGCCTGGGAAGAAGAGGCTCGTGGAACTCAACTCACCGGAGAATAGTACCTTCTCCTGGGTGCGCCTCGAGGTGAATCCGTCTTCTTCAAAGTTTTTCTTATGATAATTGCAAAGAACCTCCAACGGTAAATTCGGATCAATGGAGCTCGGTGGAAGGCGCGGCTTCACCTGTATTCGACATCGTCTGCCTCTCGTTGTAATGCCGTTACACTGGATTTTATCTTCTTTGACATCTATTCCAGAACCGTCTCTATGCTGGGAACTGATCCCTTGTGACGGTGTCGTCAAGTCTGGCTGAGCTCCATTAGAGGATGAGCCCAGCTCCACGCAGCTTTCGCCCGCCGTCGCGGACTCAGAGCAGTCTACTCGCCTGCCATCATCCTTCTGCTTATGCCAGAAGCAGAACGCCTTAACCGATGTTTTGGTGTCCAATTGTGCCTCGCTCGAAAGTACGATTGCTGTTACCCATTTCCTACATGGCTGGCGATTCTTTTTCGAGGTTCCAGAGCACCGCACACGAATAAGGACTGTATCTCGAGACTGAGGTACTGAACGGGAACTTGACGGCGGAGATGTACTAGACATGAACGTACAGGTGAATAAGAGCTAGTAGGAGAGATGTAGGAAACAAAAGGGCGAGCATACGGATACTTATAAGTGCTCAGAACGGCGAGTCCGCAAGGACCTGCACAAGTTATTGAAGAAGAAGCACGCAATTGTCTGGAGGATTGATCGTTGTCGAGCGGGGACGTTTCCCGTGCATCGCACAGGTGTTAAGTTCGTAGAAGCATACTTATTTCAAATTCCCGGGCACCGGATTTAAGATTAAGTTCCGAATTCAAGACTCACAATAGTTCAATACCCGTTTCTTCTCAAGATAAGTAACAAGGTGGAAGGTTGCCACCATGCCACCAGTTGCCACCATGAAGTCCAATTGTGGCCGTGGGAGCTGACTTCCTGCGCGAGACGTACCCTAGAGATGCTTTTAATCGTGGGTATATCATAAAGCTTGTTCAAAGGAAATAGATATAAAAGACAAATAACTTATGATTGTACAACTGGTATCCAAAGACCCATTATACACGAGTGAAGCACAATAAATAACAATAACACTTGCGCAAGGAAATCCCAGTCCAGAATACAAAACGCACATGTGCCTTGAATTCACCAGAAAAGTGTGACGAACCATCCCCATCTCTCGATAACAGGCATCACAACTTCATCCCATACCTGTTCATCCCACTCCTCGTTCTTTAACGAGCTTGTCCTAGGTTGCTTGAAAGAAAATATTTCCTTATGGTGTTTCCCGCCTGACAAGCAAGACAGTCCGGAGTTTTGAAGTGCATTGTGCCAAGTAGAGAGTGCACCACATCGCGTCCGAGTTATGTGCGATTTCGAAACAAAACGTAGAATTGTCAGATATTCTGCACAGAGTAGCGAGAATGATCCGCGTACTCACAAGAACAAAGACCATTAGATTTTTGAATTTTGGAAATGGCAGAGCATGATTGAGCTCTTTCGGCCAAATTATGAAACTCCGAGTTCCGAGAGTTGTATAGATCATACAAAGCCAAATCGGCGAGTTCAAGGTGCACCAGCTTTTCTAGCTTTCGGGAATACACCCCTTTCGGCCCCGGCTCAATACGCGAATATATTGGCGTCTTCCTGAAGTTCTTGATCATGATATTACCGGGCCACCAGCCAAGTAGCTTTGGTTCCATAGCGGGGCATGCTTTCCTCCACTGGTCCAGACGTTTATTCAGGTGGACACTAGTCCGTCCAACTTTAACGATGAACCGGTCCTTGTCTAGTAGCAATGCAGCAACGATGAATTTTAAACTCTGATATTAACCAGGAAAGGTAGGAAGATCATGTGCGTACCGTGAACTTGGAAGGCATAGACAAAACCAGGCAAATCACTGTCAGATGGAGGCTTCAACATCTCCTTTCGTAGAGCGGTCTGGGTATTCCGAGATAAATATTTTGGGATATAATCTGTGCTCACGACTGTCAGGCCGGGGGGAAGGAGCTCGTGGAAGTCAACTCACCGGAGAATAGTACCTTCTCCTGGGTGCGCCTGGACGTGAAGCTCTCTTCCTTAGGCTTCTGGTGCTCATGGTACTCGCAAAATACCTCCATTGGTAACTTCGGATCGATGGGGTTCGATGGAAGGCGCAGCTTCACCTGTACTCGGCATCGCCTGCTCCTCGTTGTAGTGCCATTACACTGGATTTTATCGCCATTGACACCCTTCAGGCCTGGGTCATTTTTATGTTGGGAGTAGGTCTTTTCTGACATGGAGTCCGGATGAGCTGCTTCCGAGGGCGATTACAGCTTCACGCGGTCTCCACATCACTCGCTTTTCTCTACGGGTCTAGGGCATGGAACATGCCTTCCATCGTCCTCTGCCTGCGATTTATGCAAATAACAGAACACCGCAACCAACTTTTTGGTGTATAACTGGGTCTCGCTCGAAGATACGACCACTTTCACCTTGTTCTTACACAGCAGGCCTTTCTTCGTGAGTCCAGAGCATTGGACAGTGATGGAGACAGTACGATGAGGCTGATAAACTGAGAGAGAGCTTGGCGACAAGGAAATACTAGACATAGCGACTCAGGACAATGAAAGCTAGTGGGAGAGATGCAGGCAAACAGAACGCCAGCGTATGAGTCCTTTAAGAGTTCTGAGCTACTAGCTGACGAGGATATACACAGGTAAACGAAGAGCGTGTACACAATCATCTGAGAATTTGATTTTGCCAGTGGCAACGCCGCGGTGCAACGCACAGCTGTTATTGTGTTAGTTAAGTTTAAGTTTGTAGGCGTACAATTACTTTGAGTTTGCGAGCACCGGATCGTAAATCAAATTCTTTAACTCAAGGTTTAAAAGCCGTCTACGAATATATGCATCCTGCCAGGTTCGTTTCAAGATAAAAGTGACAAAGTGAAAGATGCAACTGAACGCCTCACTATGGATATCCGTGGGAACTGACTTCCTGTGGGAGACGTACCGTAATCGTGGGAAGTCTCCTTACAAATTGAAATGCTGCTTGCTTGCCTTTGATCTGATTAAAATTAAAATACTAGTAACTTCTCAACATCGTCCAGGATGGCAAACACGACGGTCCGCGGTGCAACTGCGATCCACGGTCAAAACCCACAGGTACATCCATAGCTTTCCGTCTCTATGCTCGGTAGATACTAAATACGCTTAGTTTCTAGTCGAAACTGTCATTAGGAACCGAATCTATGAGTCTCTGTATTGGAAAGAGAGGTGCTTCGCACTCACAGGTGCGTATCTTTCTAACAGATGGACAATTTCAGATTCGGTGCTTATTTAAAATGCTAGCTGCAACCCTCATTGACCGGGCCATCGAGCTGAATGCCATAGGAGGCGTATATGGAAACAACGTACCAACGGAGTTCATCTGTCTGCTACTGAAACTTTTGCAAATCCAACCAGAGAAGGAGATATTGATAGAGTACTTGCAAGCAGATGAATTCAAGTGCGTTGTCTTTGTCTCCTCCCCTTCATGGTCGGTTGCTTATATGGATCTTCAGATATTTGCGAGCTCTTGCAGCAATGTACATACGTATGACGTTTCAAGCGGCAGAGGTCTACGAGATTCTTGAGCCGCTGCTCAAAGACTACAGAAAGTTACGATTGCGACACGTCGGTGGATATTCGCTAACGTATATGGACGAATTCGTCGACCAGCTTCTCCATGAAGAACGGGTTTGTGATATTATCTTACCGCGATTGCAAAAGAGAGAAGTTCTTGAAGAGAACCGTGAGATTGGTCCTCGGAAGAGTTTATTGCTGGATGCGATGGAGGGAAGGAGTGATAGAGGACGAAGCAGGAGTCGAAGTGGCAGTGAACGGTCAAGGTCGGATCAGAGCCGGAGTCACAGTCCAGAGAGGAGTGATCGTAGTCGGACGCCGAGCAGAGGTCGGAGCGCAGAGGTCTCAGATGCTGGATCGCGCTACGTATCGCGCAGTCCCTCACGCTCGCGCTCTCGTTCTGGGTCGCGCTATGTCTCGCGCAGTCCTTCACACTCTCCGTCGAGATCACAATCTGAATCTCATCCACCTTACATATCACCAAGAGGTAGTATTTCACCAGACCGAATGGCTGAAGATTGATGATTAAGATAGCGGTTGTGAATGTTTGTATTATAGTTACTGTAATGTAGTGACTAATTTGGTCGACGAGGTTTCTCGAACTCCTCCGTCTTGAACCTACTCAGCTGCTCCGCAATAGCCTTCCACCTGTCATTCGCTAATGGATTCTTGGAAAGTGCAGTAGATGAAAGGTAACCTCGATTGCGCCAGTTCATATACCATTCTGCCGCGAAGACGTGAGCAAAAGTTCGTAAGTCAGAAGAAAACGGCTTGAACGCACGTATATCTTCTCTGCGAGTCGGTGCAGCATCCAGTCGATCCGTCCTACCTTTGACGCAGTCACGGAGTGACAAATCATTGTAGTATTTGCAGAATACACTTCCACCGAGCTTTTCAACCGCCTTGATAGCAGATTGCGAAGCCCGAGATGCGACAATATGAACAGGCATTTTAAGGTGCTCTGCGCCCTGTATGTGTGGAAAATGAGCTGCCTGTTGCTTCCTGCTTTGTCTCGTATCGACTACGTACGTCTCCCAAGATTTTTACACCGTCGTGCACGTTATGAATGCATCCACTTAGCAGGAGCTCGCGCGCCGTGATAGGCTTCTCAGGTGACGATGTAAGTCGTCCCTGGTCCATCCAATGCTGCAGCCTATCAAGGTTTATCGGTGCGTATTCTCTTCCCAGGCTATTCAGAATAAAAATGCTCTGGTCAACTGCTTGTCATCGCAAGACCGAAGTACTGCGTACGCGTTGGTAAAGCCTTTCTTTGGGAACCTCTTCAAGATAGTCGTCTGCCCTCCCTCAAAGCCAAGCCTTGGTTTGCCATTCCCAGCGCGCGCTTTTTGACCTTTGTTACCTCTTCCTGCGGTCCCTCCACGTTTAGATCCATCACCACGCCCAACGCGTTTTTGCTGGAGGAACAAGTAGTGAGACGAGACTCAAGAAAAGATTAAATAAAGATCCATACGTTTTTCTGAGAATTATGGGCTGGTGCAAGATTGAATAAGTGAATGCGACTGCTGGTCGCTCTGAAGCGCGGTAGGGACATGACTGCAGGTGCAGGCGCTGAAGCAAATTCGTGAAGGAAGTTTAGTGCCTTACATAATATAGATCGTCTATGAAGCCGGAATGGTCAGCGGCGATCGACTCTAGCAACTATTGATCGACATGCGATTTGCTGACTGAACCTAGCGACAGTTTCACTTTCATTGTTTTGTTAGTCTTTTGCTTCCGACACCGTACGTCGTATTAGCCACATGAGAAGAAAGCACATCAGTGGCAGTAAACGAGATACTTGGCTGCGATGCTAGTGACCGCGCGTCAGACAGTGGGATGTAACCGGGGGCAGTCGAGATGTTTTCACACTTCCAAAGTACGACAGGTTTTTAAGCAACTGGAGAGGAAAATGCAACCACGCGCGGAACTGTTCGCTAGGAAACAGGTGGAGAAGTTTATCAAGAAAAATTCGGCGGAGGCTACGACATCTCAAGAGACCGAGGATACTCGTATGTCTTTAACAACTTTTGACCTTCACGAATTACTGAAAGGTGTCCGTCACGCAGCAAAACGTAATGAAGTCGGTGTGCAGCTGCTGTCGCGAAGATTACATTCCCAGATATTCAAAGGAGTGACCTTTCCTCCTCCGGATAAGAGGTACATCAACTTGGCCCGGGAGCATCTCGAGTCTCATGATCTCGATCCGACGCAAGGCTCTGTTTTACCAAACACTAGCTTCACGCTTCCATCTCTACAGGGAAATTCTATTGACGAGCACTTCCACCGAATAGGAGAAGCAGCAGCTCGTCCATGGCTTGACCTTGCGAAACGCTTTGCAAACGTCCAAACTCCACCAAGACCTGATTTCTGGCACATTCATTCCGGTTGGACGAAATACCATCACCGAGACGACGGATCGAGCTTCTATGAGCCTGTCTCTGCGCCAGACGAGGAGATGCTCTCGTTTGATGTTGAGACGATGCCGAGCCTGCATCATTACGCTGTCATGGCGTGCGCTGTGTCTGCAACCCACTGGTATTCATGGATATCCCCATGGCTACTCGGTGAAACTACGGACCCGCAACAACTTATCCCTCTGGGGGATCGGAATGTTCATCGGGTTGTGGTAGGCCACAACGTTTCCTACGACCGCGCCAGACTCTTGGAAGAATATCATGTCGATGGCACGAACACGCGCTTCATAGATACCATGTCGCTGCATGTTGCCGTGAAGGGCATCTCCTCCCATCAGCGCCCTGCATGGATGAAATATCGAAAATTGAAGAACGAAGAGAAAGAACGCAAGTCAGAGGCAGTCGAGGCAGCCAAAGACCTTCTACGTGAGACACAGGAGAAGGAGGAGGCAGAAATTGATGCCGTAAAACGCGCAGAACTGCGCAGGTTGCAGGAAGAGATCGAAGAGAGCCTCCCCCAACTTCTCGCTGACGAGTCTGACTCTGCCGAGGCTGAGACTTCTCAAAAACGCTGGGAGGACATTACCTCTGCAAACTCACTTGCTGACGTGGCTAAGTTACACTGTGGCATTGAAATAGAGAAGGAAATACGGGACGACTTTATGACTTACTCTCGCGAGGAGATCGCCGAGGGCATTCATGACTATCTCGACTATTGTGCGTCAGACGTAGGAGTTACGCATGCGGTCTATAAAAAGGTCTTTCCAGACTTCTTACAAGCTTGCCCTAGTCCCGTCTCTTTCGCCGGTGTAATGACCATGGGATCGAGCTTCCTCACAGTCAATGACCAGTGGGAGAAGTACCTTCACAAAGCTGAGTCCGTCTACCGAGAGCTAAACGAAAAGATCAGGAATCGACTTCTTGCTCTGGCTGAGCAAGCAAGGGAACTCGTGGCAGACGGGCGCTGGAAAGATGACGTTTGGCTCAGCCAGCTAGACTGGACACCGAAGATCGCTGGCAAATCGCGCGGTATTGACGTACCAGTCAAATCGAAAGTGAGCGTGCACTTTATTTTCTGAATTACAACATGTTTTTAATGTATCATTATAGGCGAAGCCAAGCGAGTGCTCGTTACAACAGCCCGTCTGGTTCAAAGCTTTGTCTGAGAAGGGTCCATCTAACGCTTCCGTCAAGAACAACGTACTCCCTTTCCTCCTCCGTCTTGCACACGACGGATATCCGCTCTCGTATTCATCAAAGGACGGATGGACATTCTTGGACAGAACCGGCAAAGTTTGTCGACCCAATGATCGTGATACTCCAATCCATACTATCTTGGGGAAAACTGTTGGGCTCAAAGGACTAACAAGCGGGCGATTGACATGCGAAGATGTCGAGATAGCCAAAGCACTAGCAAGTGGTGAAGACAACGAGGCTCTTGTTGGCAAGGTCAAGGAACTGGCAGAGGACGTCCTTGCGAATAGAAACGACCTCGCAGAAGATCCGTGGATAAGTCAACTCAATTGGAAAGGTTCTCGATCTTCGGATGTCGTGATCGAGGAGGAGCAACCAAAACCCGTGCTTTGGCCCAAATGGTACTGGGACCTAGCAAAGCCGAAAAAAGGGTTATCTCCAGGGACGCTCGATCTGACCATACGCAGTCGACTCGCTCCTCTTCTGCTCAAACTCAGCTGGGCAGGGTGGCCACTTTTCCATTCTCGACAGCATGGATGGATATTCCGAGTCGCGCCAGATGCGAAATACGGGACTCGCTCAAAGCCGTTGAGTTTTTACGATCCCGTGGACGCGGCCCTTCAAGCGGCTGTGCTACGCGATGGTTATTCATTCTATAAGCTTCCGCATAAAGATGGCGAGTCAGCAAATGTTGGCAACCCCTTTGGGAAGACATTCCTGAAACATGCACAAGATGGGACACTCGCGAGTCCTGGCGATGATACGAAGGACGCGCTCGACATGAACGCTCAGTGCAGCTATTGGATAAGTTCGCGTGATCGGATTTTAAATCAAATGGTCATCTGGAATGGACAGAGAGTCGATCTTGGCGTTGGAGAAGCTCAAACTTCGAAGAAGGCGGGCGAGAAGGTGGGAATGATTCTTCCTCAGGTCATCACCATGGGTGCAGTCACTCGACGAGCGATCGAAAAGACTTGGCTCACAGCAAGTAATGCGAAGAAGAACCGTGTCGGTTCCGAACTTAAGGCTATGGTGCAGGCTCCGAAAGGATATGCTATCGTTGGGGCGGACGTAGACTCTGAGGAACTCTGGATATCAAGTGCTATGGGCGATGCTCAGTTCGGATTGCATGGTGCTACGGCTATTGGTTGGATGACGCTTGAAGGCACGAAAGCGGCAGGAACCGATCTACATTCTAAGACAGCCAGTATCCTTGGAATTTCCCGTGACCAGGCGAAAGTGTTCAACTATTCCCGTATCTACGGAGCAGGGATGAGGCATGCAATCCTTCTCCTCTTGCAATCTAATCCCAGTATGTTACCCGATGTGGCGCAAAAACAGGCCGAGAAGCTTTACGCATCAACGAAAGGCAAGAACACTCACAGAACTGATATCTTTGGTCGAAAGTTCTGGTTCGGTGGGAGCGAAAGTTACGTCTTTAACAAGCTTGAGGAAATCGCCATGTCCGATAAACCAAAGACGCCAGCCCTTGGGTGCGGCGTTACCTATGCGCTGTCCAAGGAATATCTGCCCGCGGGTTTCGGTACAGACTACATGACTTCGCGAATCAATTGGGTCGTACAGTCTTCTGGCGTGGATTATCTACATCTACTCATCGTCTCAATGGACTACCTCATCTCAAAGTACGATATCAAAGCTCGCTACCTTATGTCTGTGCATGATGAGTTGCGATACCTTGTCAAGGAGGAAGACAAGTACCGTGCAGCGCTTGCCCTTCAAATTGCTAACCTATGGACTCGATGCTTGTTCGCCTTCAAGCTGGGCATGGATGACCTCCCTCAGGGAGTTGCCTTCTTTTCTGCAGTTGACGTGGACCACGTGCTGCGGAAGGAAGTTGACCTTCCTTGTGTCACACCATCTCAGCCTACGCCCATTCCGCCCGGGGAATCCCTTAGCATCACTCAAGCACTTAATAAAACGCAAGGAGGGTCGTTGTGGCGCGATGGTAGAGCCATGCAGCCTGACGATAGCATCCCCTGGGTCGGCTCACTGGAGGGCTATGTCCCGCCTGATTGTCTTGTCCACCGTGCCTCAAGTGCCAATTTCCTCCGAGCCCAGGCGACAACTGAATTTGGTGAGATAAAGCGCCTCGCGGAGTTAGAAACCGGGCAGATATACCATGGCGATATCGGGGGGATGAAGAAGCAGAAGAGAAGGAGGCCACAAACATCTGCTCCGTTGCATACTTACACTCCTTCGCCTCAGGCGAGCTGGCTGGATGCAGAGGCGGATAATTATTTGGCTGTCTAAAGGAGATTACGCTTTCGCCTTGCTCGTGGCCTTGAACCTAATTTATGCTTCGTAATTATCATGCTATTAGCTGTAGAAGAAGTATAATAACCTGTACTGTACTTTACATCTATAACTCGGACCAAAATAATGGGACGACTTGGCCCTTAGGAGCTTGGATTACAACAGCTGGATGTAGATGCAAGATATCTCTATTGAAAACGGTAGCTAGAAAATTTAAGCGCTGAGGTCGTAAGGTGAGGAAAGCGAGTGACTGCAAGGTATCAAGGAGTGTATGATGCGTGTGGCCAATTTGGCGGGCTGGAAATAGTAAGATACCACGGATATACGAATGGAGGCGGATGAGGAAAGTACATGAGACGGTGCGTGATAAATAGTCAGACGTACAATACAAGGGAGTTATGGTATGATGCGATGGGGAAATTCCCCTCCAAGCGAAGTGAAATCCAATACATGATTGTCAGCGTATAAGCTAAAAACCGGGTTCAAATAAACAGCAATAGATATGATTCTTGCGATGAGTGGGTTGATGCGAATGAGGACGTGCTGAAGAAGAGCACTGATCGTTGATCGTGATATGATGTTTGAAGATTCCGAAACGGAATCAATACAGTCTAGGAGAGGAAAGCGACCTCCGTTAGGCGCCTACTTTCCTCATCCTCAATTTGGTCGATTTCTTCGGCCAAGCTGCCTATTCGTCGCATGCGTATCAGTGGATGCCCGGGCGTCAACGTACTCGAGTCTGACTCGACAGTCGAGGCACAGTCTGAACCACAAGAATGTAAAGCTGTACATATGGATAGTCGGGGTCGCGGAGTTGTCGGCGTACACATGAGCATCAATTTCTCGTCAACGGTGTTGAGAATAACATTCTCTCCCGAAGGGAGTTCATCGACCTATTCAAATTACATCCATGATCAGATTGATATACTAAAGTGAAGTACCAAGAGATGATCCACCTTGTCGTGAAAGATGATGAGGCCCTTCTTGTCCTCCGTGTCTTCCCCCCAGCGCTTCTCAGTGGCGAGGGACATGATCGTCTTAGCATCGTCCTCCTCATCGCGATAGGGAACTCCATACTTGATGCTTTGTTTGAGAAGGCCACATGTCTTAAGAGCCTCTACACGGCGTTGATGCTCCATCGAAGATGTCGAAGCTTCAGGTTGTTGTCGAGGAGTTTCCGTTTGAGATTTGCGAACGAGCTTCTTTAATTGCTTGAACATCGAAGGTTTCGAATTTCCCCTCCCTCGGGAAGCAGTGGCGAGATGCGATGCGATGCTTCAATGAAATTATCAGTTGCTTTCCTTAGACAAACTTCCAGATAAGAGGCGCACCGGTCATTGCCAAATAAATTGGAGCTCATGTTTATGGGATGAGAGACGGGGGGTGAGCAGACGTGAGAGGTAAAATAAGAATGGGGATGGGGAGAGGGGAGGGGAAGAACTAACAGGACACTCCGGCTTAGCGCATCTTTTTATAACATGACATATGAAACTACACCAAGTATGTCTGATAGGATATTTGAAGGGCGTCCGCGCCGCGCCTCGCCAATCAGATTTAACCGGAGCCTGAGCGCTATTTCAACTTCTATTGACTGTGATCGGGATGCATCGAGTAATTATCGACGGATCTCGGCTTTTCACTGGCTTTTCGCAGATCTGTTACTGACGATCATCTCTTGCTCTTGGGTACTCCTAGTTATTTAATTTAAACTTACCATTATTCGGTTGCTCTGCATTACGGACTAGGCCTGGTATTCCATGTAGTTGAGCTTTGTTGAGTGGCAAAATGGTGCAAACCATAAAACCCATTATTCCAAAAGGACGAAGCAGACACAGCATACATGAATTTGTTTCGGAGATCGAAATCAGTAAAACATTACAGCATATACTATATCAACATACCCGGAAGGAGTAATCGCGCGGTCTGTCTGATCGGATGGATATTTCAGCCCTCGAAGTTGGGCCCGTAGCGGTCGATCTGAACCAATAGATTCGAGATTTCGACTTTTCCCTTCAATTCTTGAGCAGAAGTCTCGGTGTAACAGGTCGAAGCTGGCTCTGGCTCTTCTTTCATTGTTGAATGGTCGCCAAAACCGAAAATCGCCCAAGTAAAACCTCGGTTACTTGGACAATGCTCCTAAACAAGTAGCGCATCATGAGAAAACCAAGTTAGTGGTAGAAGAATTGGCACCGCCTATGCGATACTGACCTTACTCTCAGTCTTACTTACGGCGTTTGAGATCAGAAGCGTCAATCCGAGTCCACCACAAGAACGATATACCTTCTAGGGTAGCTTTTGAATCCGTTTATCTTTCCAGGGAAAAACGGGAAATAACAGGAGTGAGCTTTGCTGGGTGTTATCAACCACGTCCGAATGAAAGAAAGTGTTATGTAAAAGCTGATGCATACAGATGATAACGTTGCTTCTTTTGCTTTTATCCATACCACATGCGAACTAACGTTGGTTTATTTTCTCTTCCATCTCCTTTAGTCCAGTGGCACTGAATAGCACAACCCTGCATTGTGTGCCGCAGATGTCGCTGAGTCTGAAGAACGTTCTCGTACTTCACGGCTCCCGACGCCATGGAAATACGGTGTTTCAAGTCTGTCACCCCTGTTCAGATGCTACGAGAACACGCTCACGTTGTCTCTTATTAACTTACTCGATTTGAAGGACATGAAATGGCGTCGTGACTGGCGACCGTGAGTCGTCGTAAGTATCTGCCAGATTGAAATCATCGACGTTTCGATACCAGCGCTGTTCTGCAAGACCACAGAGAAATGTTCAAGCTCTCGGTGCCTAATGCCTAATTGTAAGTTAATATAAAATATGAAAATACTGTACCAGGCTGAGAACAAACAACATGTGACCAAGTCAATTATCTAAGCAAGCTCTGACAAACAACGTTCCACGTATTTCTCCTTGCTCCCTGCTGCAACGAAATAAAATTCTCCTGAAAAAATCTTCTCATTCTGTTCTACAGAGTAAATGTATAGACGACAAAGTACACTACGGATGACCAAAAAAAGAAAGAAAGAAGAAAAATTTCTTGCACGGTGGATGATATGGGAGCTCGGCGGATATTGCGTCATGATAAAGGAGAAAATGTCAAAGAAAAGAGCACGTAAAAGTTCGTTCAGAGACAAAGAAACAAAGTAATAATGTAAAGCAATATTTTGTGGAGTAGGAGATCAAAAGCACGGCGACGTACACGTCCAATCTGGGACGAGTGTTGAACCTGGTGGCGAAGTAAACACCTCGTGGATGTGCGTTAAGTCAACGAGGCCAAAAAAAGAGTGCAAGTTGGAAAAAGTGTAACTGCATCGCTCATTACGGCTTGCGAAATTCGCACAACACGGTATATATTGTGTTGAATGCGGTGTAAATCTCTTCCCTGACCTGCAGATCACGAGAACAGTGTCAGCAAACAAGATGATTCTCCAAACATACGAGAGTATCTACCTTTGCGCCAGTAAGCACAATTTTGCCAGAGACGAAGATCAGCAGCACTACTTTCGGCTTGATCATGCGGTAGATGAGACCAGGGAATAGCTGTTCGAGTTCAATCCACTGTCCCAAAGATAAGAATGGTTACACGAACCTCAGGCTCATAGCTACTGAACTGTCCGTGGCTGTATGCAAGACCCTCCAAGCGAATCGGGAACTTCACATCACAGCTACCAACGATATTCTGAATCTTGAATTCAGAGAATTTGGCGTCGAAGCCAAGCTTTTGTACGATACGCGCGTACTTGCGCGATGCCAATCTCGAATCATCCTCGGACTTGGCACCCGTGACGACCATCTTGCCCGATGCGAAGATGAGCGCGGTCGTCTTAGGCTCGCGAATACGCATGATGACGGCTGCAAAACGCTGGTGACAGTGCAAGGGAAGCACAGGCACCTAGCGGGTGAGGACACATGAAATACTTACCTTAGGATTATATTCCGCATTGCGTGCATGCAGTGCAATGGTCTTCAAATCCAAGCGACAGTCAAGGTTCACGGTAGCGACAATATTCTGAAGGGTAGGAATTATGCCTTCGACGGCAGTGATATGTTGTTGCTCAAGGGAGAGCGGAGCAGGCGTTGCAGGAACGGTATTCTGAGCCGGGGGGCTCGACGTCGACAAAGGGCCAGGCAATGCATTACTTTGCGTCTGTAGCTTGATTGTATACGATGGTTGAGCCACAGGCTGGACAGAAGGGAAAGAATATCCGCCCGGTAACGAATAGCTCGATGGCCCGGGAAGTGCGATGCCATTGGTCTGCGGTGCGGTTGGCTGAGCATTTTGCTGTTGATTGTGTTGCTGCTGGGCCTGAAGCGCCTGCTGAGCCTGCAGCTGCTGTTGCACGTATTGGCTTTGTTGTGGCTGCGCACGGCCAAAAGCAACAGGGCGTGATGGTAAGGACATGGAGGACAGCAATGAAGAATCAAGCGGTAGCGAAACGACGGCAAGGGAAACAGAAAAATTAGACGAGCACGTGGCTGTGCTAAATCGGTGGTGGAAGCGGGGGGTGTTGAATGCGCGACACCCGCCCTTATATACCTTTGCATTTCAAACTCCGACTCAATTACTTAATGATTTGCACAGCCACGATGTGACTCATCCACATATTTTTCTTCCTTTCGGGGCCACATCCTAAGATGATGCTCCTCCTATTTGTATGAATTCGCTTTATTTCAGTGGCTCATTCATGTTTGCTCGCTGGACAAAACCTTTTGTATCTCAACCTGAAAAAAAAATCAAGATAACCGTCAACCGGCGATTGCTGATCCCATCACGAAGGTTTTTGCTCAATTCAGTTGGCCCACATCTACGGAATGCAAATCAGCTAGAAGACCCTTTCAGTTGACGGCGAACATCATCTCAGCCGCAGCTGATGTGGAAAACAACGAATGAACCAATAGAGCATCCACATGAAAGATACCCTGTATCATCGTTTTCTATGCATACAAAATACACAATTACCATAAGTCAAGTCGAAGATGCCTGTTGTGCGATACGTTTTCCAATGCTTGGATTAATCTTTCTAGAGGCGTCCATGAAGTATTTGAGCTCATCATTCGTGATCTCAGCTCTTCGCTGCGAACCGAACTTCAGTTCGAAAAGGAATACTCCATGAAGACGAAAAAAAACGCACGTCTTGGAATTCTTTGACGAACTGCTGAAGAACAGCAATGCACCTGGCCTTTAGTTGTCCCGTCAAGAGAGTGCCCGCCTTGTAATCCTACAACGCCTGTATTAGTATAGTCTCAAGGATGAACAAAGCGGAAGCATACATCGGAAATCCTCTTCAGATCTTCATCATCGTGTAAGAAAAAGCTGAGATATTGATAACTGACGTCCACGTCGGGGTTTCCTCCTAGCCGTCTATGCTCTTCCACTGTCTCCTGACCACCAGAGAACCCATGTCTATTAATCTTGTTCTTTATTTCGTTTGGTTTGTCCGTCATGAAAATAGAGGAATTTGGATCCGACGCGCTCATCTTAGTTTGTGGTCCTTGTAGCGCCGGGAAGAATTTCGAGTGAAGAAGAGCAGGCTTGGGGTATTTGAGTTTCACAGCCACGTCTCGAGTGAGTCGGAAATATGGATCCTGATCTATGGCGCACGGAATAAGTGACGGCACATTGGTGACCTCACCAAAAATCTGCGGGAAAGAGTTCGAGAATGAAGGCGCGGCTTGGATGGCGGCGAAGTGAATTTTGCCAATGTTGTCCCTAAATTACGATGAGCTCAAAAACGTCACTCATGAGTGAAAAGGCTAGACAACATACGAGTCGTTGAATCCGAACGTCGCTTTTGCCTGGTTTATCGTAATTTGGCGTGAAATCTTGGATACATTCTTGTAGAATGTTCCTCCAACGAAATCGTAATCGCTAAATATGAATGTCTTTTCACGGTTGAAACCAACTGCAATGATATCCTTTGCGTTTTCTTGTGCAAATCTGTACGTCTGCTCCGGCTTGAGTTCATGTTTGAAAAGGAACTTCTCATCATCTATCTCGGATCAGACAAAGGTGGCATCAGATCGGATCATGGAACTCACCCGTCAGTTGTATGACCAAAGGCACATCGAAAACGTCTTGCAACCATCTTGCAACACTGATGAGTCCAACGATATGATGGATAGGGCGCATATACTCACTTCGTGAAAACGAACGGGATCATATGCCCCAGATGCATGCTATCACTGCTTGGCCCCCGCCCGGTGTACAAGAAGAACGGCTTTCCTTGCTCATATCGATCAAGGATTTTGTCAAACTCTCTGAGCATAGTATCAGCGCTTCAGCTTGATCATGGACACAGAACGCCACCGACCGATGCGAGAAGAAACTCCCGCGCCGCAGAAGAGGATGTGGACGATGGCCCGTCAATCGCTCAAAGCGTTCTAGGAGCGCATCATCAACACGTCGCGTGCCGAATTGCTGTACCAGCTTGTCGTAGTCGATCGCCAATTGCTTTCCGTCTGTCGAAACAGAGCCCTGCACATCCCACGGTGTCACGACCTGCTCATGAGCACCTGTCGATGGCTTTGCGGCCTCTATCACAGGTCCATCTAACGGCATTCCCAGCGCCGCTGACCTGTTCAAGTTCAAAATCAGATAAAACAATAGAGGAAGACCGAACAACACACACGTCTGAGCATCATTGCCGTCTACCAGCTTGATCCCTTCCACACCTTGCGATAGTCCCTGAGAAGCCATGCTATCAGTGTGGTTTGCCGATAGCGAACGGTCGGTATACAAAAATGGAAGAGATGATGAGGACGGCGTCCAGCTGGCAGATGTCTGTATTTTACGCCATATAAATTGAGTGAGTCACCGAGAATCAAACTTCAGGTATTCCAAATTGGTAGTGATTTCCCACATAAAACTCTAATACTGAAAATAGAAAGTTCGGCATTATGTAAACTAGAGTCTAAATTAGTTATCAGAAACACAGAGCAGTGACTTGTCCGGTTTCGTACACTAGAAAAAGTCTACCATGTACCGCATCAAGAGAAAGTGATTTGAGTCCACGATAGTTGTCTCGGTATCCAGACTGAAGTCGGATTGGTCGATCATTCGGAAGAAGCGGGGTACAAGAAGGCTGGAACTTGTCTGGCGGTGGAAAGGGCACTCGGAGATTCGAATATACATTGCATTGCAGGTCGCGATATTCGCCTTCGACCCATGCAAGCGCACCATATCGCACTGACATCTTCGGTCCTGCAGACATTTCCCTCCTCGCGTCAACGATACATGAATATTGCATTCTAGGGGAATTGATAGCTGGGAGTGGGATGAACACGATATAACGAGTGGCGAGCTCTTCCTTCAAATCTACTTTCAGGTAGGTGCTTGTCAAAGATGCATGAGGATGCAGACCCCTGAAACTATGCCAGGGCATCGTGATTGGAACCGTCGTCTGCAAAGATGGAGATGGAGTTACGGGTGCATATTTCCCGTAATTGACGGTGTATGATCGAGCCGGAGAAAGCTTTGGAAGATTGAAGACATCAAATGCCACTGGGTCAAACGTGTCGACGGGTTCCCGAAGAGGTGAAAATTGCGCCAAATGATAGAAATTCTGTAGTACGCGATCTTGCTGCACGACATTCAAGATCAGGAACTCCTTAGACGAGTCTTAGCTGGTATGGGAGGAGATTACATCCTATAAAGACTTAGTATCTCTCCACCGATACTCAATTGCGGGCTCACCATGTTTTCAATCTCTGTGTCAACAAAGACAGCCTTTTGTTCAGCCCAGTCCAGAACGATATAAAGTAAATAGGTGATGTCCCGGATGTATAGTTGGCAAAGTCGCCTCTCCTGCGCACTTGGAACTTGGTCCTTCAGAAAAACATGGGGCTTCCCAGAATAAATGTGTGATTGAAAAACTGGAAAACACGCGATCTCTTCAAGAATTCCCAGCTCCCCAATCGCTGTGGCTCGATTGTCCAGGAACGCAAAGTTCAGTCTGAAAAGTTTTACCATACAACTACGATCCGTTACATGATAAAGCGCCGTGCAATATAAGGTTTTCAACCCGAAGTCCACATCGATTGATGCTTCGGGACTGCTGAAGTCCAACTGTTGCGAGAATATTTTCGCGATCATGGTGCAGGAACAAAGATCCCAAATCATGATTCCGTCCTCAGACCGCATCAGGATAATGTCAAAAGTAATAGGCATAATATTATAGACTTTTGCAGCGGAGATCCCATCCTGAATCAGGATGTACGGCGCATCGCAACGATGAACGATAGATATGCTCTCGCGTGCTCTTGCTGTTGGCGATGTCCAGGCGCTGTTGATCCTGTCCGCTTTCAAAATGCTTTCTCTGAGTTCTTGAGGTGACAGTTCGTCTGGGGTCTTGAATCCCTTCGTCGGCAGTGCCGTGCCAATGAGGACAAGTTTTTTTTCGAGAACAACCCAGGTCCCGTGAGACATGGCATACTCTCGTAAGTGGCGAGAGCACTTCCTATTGCGTGGGCGGAAAGAAAGTTGTGACTTACTCTAATCTGTTACTCGCCTTGCTGAGCGTTACGAATTCGGAAGCATTCAGAAACATTGTTATGGCTAAAAACATGTCGTAGTTCAAGGCGTCCGGTCCCATACAAGCACGGATCTGGGTAGATGCCAGCTGGAAGAACTTCAAAGCGATGAGCATCCAAGGGACGGATCACGGCAGAACTAACTTGAGCGAACAGGATAACACAATCTTGAAGAACGTCGGTGCGATCCTTATGTTGCCAGCTCATGCCAGTGGCTGCAAAGGCAGAGCTAACCGTAGAAAGAGACCTCGAGAGGAGTGGCGGAAATTGGACAGAACGTGCGTACCGTGAGAACCCTGAGCAAGACGCGTCGCGCTTTTATAAATTATTATAAGGCTTACACACACGTACAGACCTCAACTTGAGGCTCGCTACTAACGACGTTTGTTGAACATGATTATAACTGTACACAATCTCACATCTAGGACGATCTCTATCAGCTCTGTGCGTACACAAGAGCTAAAGGATACGCCAATTTTAGCTTCCTCGGTTGCTAGCATCGCCGTCGGTGCTCGATGGAAGGCGAAACTTCGTCTACAATGCGATGCCCGTGTTTGCGAGCTCAAGGCCTTCAGTCTTGCTACCCGAGCTTTGAAGGGATGGTCTTTGCTGTATGACGAGGGAGATGAGTCTAATGGCTGGAGGGTGTATCTACTCCGCGTGAGTATCAATCTGAAAGTACACGAAACTCTATCAAAATAGAATCTCGCTCAGAGTAAGGAGGGAAGGTCCGCAACGCGCGATGTTTTCGTCCTGCCGAAGAGAGATCTTTCCAGTTTCCTAAAGGATATTGCAGACACCGAACGTCTGTCTGAGCTATGTCTTCCCTGTGGGTACATTTTTCTTTGCGCGAGTTGAACCTTCGCTGATCTTTAGGAATTCAGCTACTCATGATTCGTAAGTCCGTTAAACCTTTAGTCCTAGAAGGACTCCAAGAACCGCAAATCTATAGTCTTTCGCTATACGGATGGCCAATCTCACAGTGTCAATCGCGGGATACTCCGTTCTCCGCACAATTACAATCTGGAATTCGTGTGTTCGATATGCGCATGGCTGTTGTCGACGGTCGCCTTGTCGCTCATCATGGAATCATGCCTGAGAAGACGCCGTTCCAGGATGTGTTGTCAATTACACATGCGTTTCTGGCCGACCAGCGAACGTGCAAGGAAACGATAGTCATGTCGATCAAACAGGAAGATTTCAACACAACCCCGCCTTCGGAATTCTCAAAGCTCGTACATGACGAAATTTACGGAGGTGCTGGCGGAAGAAGCATGTGGTTTCTCGAAGATCGGATTCCGCAGCTCGGTGAAGTAAGAGGGAAAGTAATAATGCTAAGCCGGTTTGGCGGTGACGGCTCGGGATGGGAAAACGGGCTCGAAGGCATGGGAATACATCCAACTACCTGGCCAGACAGCTTAAAGGAGGGATTCCAATGGACATGCAAAGACACGCTTGTCCGCACCAGTGACTGGTAACGTTGCTAACCGTTCTGGGACGTCCCCGGCTAATCATTTGTTCATAGGTATAATATACCCTCCTTTTTTTCGATACCAGAGAAGGTTTCTTTGGCTACCGCGGTTCTCTTGCCGCCTTCAACCGGATATACCCAACCAACACTCAACATCTCATTCTTTTCTGCGGGCTCCTTCCCGCTGGCCTTACCACCTGTCGTTGCGAAGGGCTTTGGCTTCCCCGCTTGGAAGCTTGGAGTTGAGGGCGCCAATGCAAGACTCGGGGAATGGTTGCTGCAAAATCTGTCACCGTCGTCAAGCGCTATGGCTCGTGGATGGGTGTTTACAGATTTCTTTATTACGCCGAGCGGGATAGCGCCTTTGTTGGTGGAATGTAATTTCAAATCGGCGGCCCCATCTAGTGAAAAGGCTCAATAGTTTTGGTTTCCCGGCTCCATTCTCATCGTAACGATCTGGATACGTTGTCATATACGAGTGTGAGAACTTTTTTTGCGCTTTGGCCTATCCTAGTATTTTGTTCATGAGCATGGCTTCTTTTGTCTCTCTCTTTCGCGCGATGGGTCGTCCTTCATTTAACTAATGATAGAGTTTACCGACACGAGCGGCTTTACCAACCGTGGTTTGCCTGTTCAAGTGCTCGCTCTCCTGAGAAGCACCAGGCGTGTGTGCGCCTCTTACGACCCTGATATTTATAGGCGCGATGCCAGCGCCAATGGCCTGACGTCCACCGGCAGATTTCATATAAGATCACCGTTATGCTCTCTCTCAGGCAACGACCTCCATGAAATCCGCCCCACACAACGACGCGCCCGAAATCGATGAACGAAATGGCGCCTCGTCCCGCCCAAGATCCATCACAAGAAGGTCCACAGAAAGCAAGCAGCGCCCGAACGATACGATTGATGTGGTAGAGGCCAATGAGGAAAAGAAGGAGATAAATGCAGAAGCAGAGTTACGGAGAACTGGAACTTCTGATGCCGGGCGTTCAAGAACCGATGCTATCGAAGAAGAAATCGAATATCCTTCGGGTATGCGACTGTTCCTTCTTACCATTGGGTTGTGTCTCGTAATATTTGTGGTAAGTGCAGCTTCGGACTGTCGCGTATTCTGGACGTCTGGATATTTATTCCGAATTATAGATCTCGTTGGACAATACTATTATTGGTGCGTCTTTATTGTAAGTTCGACTGCTTCTTTTAATCGGCCCTGAATTCTACTCTTGTTCAGCAACTGCGATACCAACAATTACGACGGTGTTCGATTCCTTGGACGATGTCGGATGGTACGGATCAAGTTATCTTCTTACTACAACTAGTCTTCAACCAGTGAGTTTCAGAACCCTCTTTGCCATGTCCTGGATTCTTACCCGTTAAATACAGACCTTTGGAAAAATATATACTTTTTTCGACGTGAAGTGGACATATCTTTCTGCCCTCGTTCTCTTTGAAGGTACGCGCCAGAAATCTGCGCCTTGCAATATAACTCATCCTGTGCTCAAGCTGGTTCCGTCATTTGTGCCGCTGCTACGAGTTCTCCCATGCTTATCGTAGGCCGAGCGGTTGCTGGTGCAGGAGCTTCCGCTCTGTTTTCGGGAGGGATGACCATAATAGGCTTTTCTGTGCCTTTGCGAAGAATGCCGATCTATATCGCCACACTATCAGGCATGTTTGGCATAGCTTCAGTGGTTGGCCCTATTTTGGGAGGCACTTTGACCGACAAGGCTTCGTGGAGGTGGTGTTTTTGGGTAGGATACTATGGTCGTATCGCACCATGTTCAGTTCTGAATATATATATAGATCAACTTACCATTCGGCGGGGCCGCCTTTCTTGCCGTCCTTCTATTCTTCAAGGCACCGAAACGAGACGTTGGTAATTTAACCCTGAGACAGAAGTTTGCTAAACTGGACATCCTCGGCGCAGTATTCCTCATCTGTGGTGTTGTGTGCCTTCTGCTTGCGCTCCAGGACGGTGGTACCGAGTACCCTTGGTCAAAAGCCAAGATCTGGGGTTGCCTACTTGGTTTCGGTCTTCTCATAATCATCTTTATTGGCATTCAGTGGTGGCGAGGAGATGATGCAACCATCCCGCCTCGGATATTTATCCGACAGCGGACTGTGTTCTGCAGCTCAGTCTTCACATGCTTCCTCAGCATGGCTCTTTACACGCACATATACTATCTGCCGTTCTACTTTCAAGCAGTCCTCGGAACGTCTGCTGAAGGTTCGGGAATCCGCTCAATCCCGTATCTTGTCAGCATTACCTTCTCTTCTCTTATCGTCGGTGCTTTGATTACGAAGATCGGATATTACGTTCCGTTCTTATGGGTAGGTTCGGCAATCTTCACCGTTGGTGCTGGGCTGCTTTTCACACTTCAAGTGGCGACCAGCACTGGTAAATGGATTGGCTACCAGATCTTGTCAGGTCTCGGTGCAGGAGCAGGACTCCAAGTTCCATATCTAGCCGTTCAAGCCGTTCTCAACTCGAAGGACATGCCCATCGGGAGTACGTCTATGCGGGACTTTCCACTACAGAATAGTTGCTAAGACAGATCTGTAGATGCAATCATCATGTTTTCAAATGCACTCGGTGGAGCGATCGCTATTTCGGTAGCACAGAACATCTTCAGGAATACACTTGTTAGCTCGATCCCTAAGCATTCGACGGGAATAGATGCTGATGCCGTCGCTTCGAGCGGAGCAACTCAAATACGACAGATTGTGCCTCCTGATCAACTCAACGGAGTTCTCGTCGCTTATACTTATGCCCTTGACCGAGCTTTCATATTACCGATAGCGGTCGGCGGATCCGCTTTTGTCGTTTCTTTGTTTGTGAGTGTTGGAGTTAAGTATCTCAGCCTGTCGGGACTCATGTTTTTATCAATAGGTGGAGTGGAATACTGTGAAAGGGAAGAAGATTGTGCATGGAGGAGCCGCTTAATTTTGTATTACCAGTATACCATTGCGCGTTTGTTGCCACAGTAATGGTCCTAATAAACGTGAACATCAGAAAAGGAGTTTCAAGCAAGTCGACTGAGTCCACAAAACGTTAAGGAGATCTCTTCCCACAGAACAAACTTCTAATCATGCTTTACATAATTGCATGCAATATTACATCCAAATGCTGGTTTAGCAATTTGACCAATAGCTATGCAGCAGAGTTTGATAATCTTGACTCGTACTGCTCTGGAGTAAGCGTTGTCTGAAGCAAGAGGTGACAATGATGAAGGATGCACAACGATTCAACGTCATACCTGAGAAAATGCGTGCATCTCCGCAATTTCGTTCTTCAGCAGTTCATTGACTGACACGATCAAGTCTCTGTCAGCTTGTTTTGAGCGTACTACCTAAGGCATGACATACTCAGACGATGGCGAGCGAGAGTCGTCTTTTTCTGAAATGCCTGTAGGATGTGTTATTGTCAGATAGATCGCTTATCTGATAAGCGCAAAATATGCAGACCTCGCTCACGACAAGAATTTCGTAGTTTTCCCCACAACCATTAGACCTGTCTTTGATCTCGAGGTGGGTGATAGGCATGGAATTGCGGAGGTTATCTTCTAAAGTTTCCAGAGATACAGGCATGACAAACTATTTGCTTGTTGGTAGGAGGGAAGGAGCATCATGTTCCTGCGATGTGATCTGTCAGATCTCGGCGTCGATCACTCGTGGCTAGATTCGGATAAACATCACGAGCTAGGCTTTTCTCTGGTTGGTTTACAATTTGAACATTTCAGATTCTAGCTTCTCAACTCTCTTCCAAGATAAACTGTACCCGATGAACAACCATGCAGTCCGATCGAACAAGAATACGGGCTCATCATCAGAAGTTTTTCCGAATAATAAATCAGCGTTGTTTTAGAGTATCTAACATCGAATGACAATCCAACGATACTTTAACATCGGAAGTATACCTTTGCAACTTCGAGAAACACTACAGCAACTTTGTCGTGTTACGGTTTGAAAGCAAGAAACTGCGTCCAACTCTGTCGAACTCTCATAAATCTAAATATCAAACCCAGCGTCGCATTCGATGCCACAGTATTACTCCTCGTCGTCATCGTCATCGTTCTCACTTAGCACGAGTCTGCACTGGAAAAGATTCCTATTCTTCTCTGCTTCGATTATTTGTTCGAGTTCAGGTCTGATATTCCTCCAGACTTTTACAAATTAGTCCTAGAACAAGAATAATCGACGAAATTTCTGCGTACTTCTTTCTGTGAGCATCTTTGGAGTCGTGGTGAGCACATCCCACCTTTTTAAGCAAGGTGTTCTGAGATCATTGTCCGTGTATCCCAGCTTTCTGAGTCTCGAAAAGATCCTGGATATGCGTTTAGTACAGACGCAAAGAAAGAGAGCTCAAGGCCATCAACATACTCATTACACCGTTGCGATCCGATAGTATCCTTCTTTCTCTCCTGGATCTGAAACCAAATTTCTACAAGTCTTGCGTGCTGCAGGCATTCAGCAGACCTTCAAACCTCTTTGATTAAATACTTACCGTGCACACCTTATCCGCATGCTCTTTTCGTTTCCTTATGAACTCTTCCTTCTCCTTTCCGTACAGGCTAGTGTACCTCTGAAGCATTTTGACAAAATCCTCTTTCCAGAACCAAACTAGACCGAGATCGATTTCCTTCTGACCCTCGCGCTCCCTGCTCAACATACCTTTTGAAAGGTTACCTTTACAGATAGTATAATGATAAAAACCGACTCACCACTCCTGATGTGATGCGGTTCCAATGAGTATACAACTGCATCTTGCTGCTCGTCGTCTAAATACGGCATGTATCTAATGACCAAGGTCATACCTGCCGCGACATTGCTCCGAAAGCATGGTTTGCAGAGCCTACGCCGAAAAGCGAAATAGACATTTTTGGCCATGGCAGCTTTACAGAGCTTCGGAATAGATTCAGATATCACATGCCTATAATGAAAACCCGAAAACATCTACCATGCATCCCCGTCCGAACACAAGATCCGCATATTGCGGCTCGCTGAGATCTTCAGGACATTCTGGGAGTCCAACATTTTCTCGCGCCGCACGCCATACTGGCTTCGAGTCACGACTCATGAGCAACTTACGCCAGGATTTAGTGGAGCGAGCAAGATTTAGGATGTCCTCTGGAGACAAATTTCGCGCAATCTGTGTTCAGAAAGATCAGACAGACGAAAAGTTAAGATTAGCCAGTAGGCCGCAAGTAGGGTCAGAGACTCACCTCGTGAAACACGTCAGCTGGCATTTGCAGCAGTAATTAAAGCCGTCCGCGCTTTGCATTCTTTCGTGGCTTGGGGACAGCTTTCGAGCTGTCCACACCATCCTTGCCGCTCTGTGTTTTTTGCCTTTTTGACGCTGAAACGCGTAAAAAAAACACGCCCACAATGTGACCAAGTAAGTTACTTACCAGGAGTCTCCGAGTTCATAATGGCAGCTTTCATGTTGGATCGTCTTTTTCCACGTATCGTGGGAGAAGCGTCGGAAATTGCTGGTACTGGTTATATGCGGTGATGTGAACTTCTGAAGTGCGGGAGAAGACGCGACGCCAAGATTATCCAGTCTTGTTTTGACTTGTTGACGCGTTTCGATATGTGACTGTGACCAGACGCGACCAAGCCTTAGAACTTAGAATGACTTGTCTCTCCTACTAGGGAACCTCTATCTATCCGTCAACAATGCCAGGGAAAGCAAAGGAAGGTTCGGACAAGGTCCCGGTGCTCAAAGGTCTTGAGGGCAAGTCACATGAGCTTACCCTCTCGACACGTACCTAACCTCTTGCGTACAGCTGAAGAAGCAGTCCTCAGGTACCTCAAGAAGGTCATCTTGCAGCAATTCCTTCCTTATAGCATCTGAACGGAGCTTTATAGATGAACAGGCCGTTCGGTGCCGTGGATGTTTGTGCAAACTTGAAAGGGGCTGTGCCGAAGACTGCAACGCAGAAGATCCTCGCGAGCCTCGCAGACAAGGGAGAAATCGCGCAGAAGGGATATGGTGCGCTTCTGGTCTTGATTCTGGTACAGTGATCTAAGCCGGATTATTTGGGAGAAGGAAAGACAACATTCTTTGTTGCGAAACAGTCCGACCTCGAAGACGTGCCCGTGGACAAGATTGCCACGATTGAGGCCGAACTGAAGACCATTGAGGAAGAGAACAAGCTCCTTGCTGAAAGCGTGAAGAAGGCTACTACCGGTTTGTCCTCATTCGCTAAGTAGGAATGATATTTTATTTACTCCCTTCAGAGTTGAACAAACTGAAGAACACCCCGACGGACGAAGAGCTCGAACAACAACTAGAAGACGCGAAGGCTACCGTAAGTCTGTCTGATATTGTTCTTGTATGACTATACCTAGTTATCTTAGGTTGAGAGAACTCTCGAATATCTGGCCCCTCTTAGAGCGGGGACATCGTCTCTCTTGACAGATGAGGAGATCACACAGTCCGATTCTGATTGGATCAAGTGGAGGACCGAATGGGTCAAGAGACGCAAGATTTTCAACAAGTATGTCCCATTAAGCTGGAACGGGAACCGAGTGTATGCTATCGCTAAGGGATGCCTCTGACTGACCGTCTACCCTTTCTGCTACTTGATAGTCTCTGGCTTCTTATCTCGGATACTCTTCCGCCACCACAGGCTAATGAACTGGCTGAGGATCTGGGGATCGAGTATGACACGACGGAGCATAACGAGATAGAGAAAAGCCCTCTTTGCGCTACTGCACCTCCCAAGAGACGCTAAATTTGTGCTTGTCTTACTGAACCTCTCACTGGGTCTACCGTTGACTATATGCGCTTAATGGTCTGTATTAAATATCGATTGCATTACGATTGTTTGCCTTTCAGAAGAGACTTCGGTAGACGCCTAGCTAGATAATACAAAATGATCGAATTTAATAGACAACGTGTATATATACAAGCTTTTTCTCTCAGTATTTGTACGCGATTGCGGATTCAGGAGTTGTTATTCAAACGCCTATTGGCAGCGTTTAGTCCAAGGTCTATATCGGGCTGTAACCCAAGCTTATAAAGCCTGTTAGAGTTCTCAAATAGGGCACGTCTAATGATGCCAACTGTCTGATCCTCTGAAACTTCACCGTCACGGATGCTTTCAGCGAGTACCTATATAGTTACGGATGTCAGGGAAAGTCTTACAAGAGTCTATATTGTCGCTCACTTCGTAGAGAACTTCTCTTGCTTGGACTGACCCGAGGTAGTACGTCTCAGGCCACCAATGTCCGTCAGCTGTATCCAGACGATAATTAGCAAGTAATTGTTGAGAAAGGTGCAACGTACTGGACCAGAGTATCTTATTTGTAGGACAGAGCTCGAGGACCTGGCGCAATGTGCTTTTCTGGCCAGTCTTGCTTACGAACGGGAAAATCTCGCCAAAATCAAGATAGACATTTTTGTATACCGATGCAAGATAACCAGCTTCTCGCGTGTACGGATACGATGCGTGTAAGAGGACAACAGGCGTAGAAGGATGGGCTTCTATAAGCGGCTGCAAGTGTGCAGGCGAAGACCGCACGAGTGATAAGTCCGCATCTCCTAGACCAGTGTGAAACTGAACTGCGATTGATATGAGGCACTAAGGTCTGATAGACACACAGTGAGCATACTCACCAGGCTTTCCGCATTTCCCAGAGACTTCCATTGTCAATCTAACGATATAGTCGTTTAACGGTTTGTCCGCCAACCGGAGTTGTGTCGTTTCCACGTAACGACTCATCACCCCCATGAGTGCAGTTTCGATTTCTTCTAACGGAGCGATCCTGGGGGAGACATCCAGGCCTGTTCGATAACATGCGATAGACTTGAAGCCCGCAACTAAAGGATCATTTGCAGCATATCTCAATGCGTCATCAAAGGCGGTTGAAAATACTGAAAGGAGATAAGATGCGGTATTAAGAGAAACTGGTAGGTGATTCGGTATATGCGTCTTCAATATATCCTACCTAACTTGAGAAATAAGTGTTAGTGAATGCAAGAATAGCATACCTGTGCGAGTGTTTCAATTCTGACGATCCGTTTGGAGGGAGAAGATGAGAATTGATCATGCCATTGAATGCTTTCACAGAGCCCTTGGCCGTCCAGGCCATCGTCCAACAAGAAGCATTGAATTCCGGTAGATAAAAAGGATGCATTGCAAAGATCCTCATAGTTCAAGGATTGTCGCCTTTGCTTAACAGATTCCCAGTTATTTTCGCAATGAAGGAGCTGGGAAAGCTGCCTCGTGGCACGATAGCAGGCGACGGTGTGTATGGCATCTTCAGTTACAGCACTTCCCTGCGCTTCAGAGAGGAGGCCCTCGAAGGCGAAGTCATCTTTGTGCACTTCTGAGAGTAGAGGATGAGTATGGTTGTCAATAGCTGGATAAGTGAAGGCCGCCTGGGCAAGAGCCTTGTACTTGTACGAATTGAAGTCCATTGATGTATGCAAGACGAGGAGGATTTTCGGATTGATTAGCGATAAGTGTCGATCATGATTTTCAAGATTGTAAGTTACGTAACCTAAAAGTTTTGTCGTCCTCGCCACTGATCATCCGCATCCATCTTTGTCTTCCTACTCTCTCTTGACTGACTCACTGTAGGGGGTCGACCCCAATCTACCCCGCTTTCCGAGTTCCTGTAGATAAAGCTATCGCTAGCCTCTGAAGAGCATATATCAACACAAAATCCGTAACCATGTCGTTGCCGGACGCAGCAGAACAAAACATCCAGATGTGGAAGATGAAGAAGCTCATCAAGAGTTTGGATTCGGCCAGAGGGTTCGTGCTTGTCCGATCTTTGCGATCATGTTCGAGTATTGACCTGTCTGCAGTGCTGGAACGTCCATGATCAGTTTGATCCTACCTCCCAAGGTGCGATGAACGCGTCCGTGTCACTTTCTTTTTGAGCATCTTGCTAACATACTGCAAAGGATCAAATTTCGCGAGCTTCAGCTATGTTGACCCAGGAGTATGGCACAGCGTCAAACATCAAGTCGCGTGTCAACAGGCAGTCTGTCCTTGCAGCTATCACTAGTACTCAACAACGCCTCAAGCTGTACAACCGTGTTCCTCCTAACGGACTGGTGCTCTTCGTTGGCACGATCTTGACGGATGAAGGAAAGGAAAAGAAGGTCTCCTTTGACTTTGAACCTCATAAGCCGATCAATACGTGAGTCTGGCCATGTGATTTCAAAACTAAATTTCTTATGTTGGCTCCACAGTTCTCTTTACCTTTGCGACAACAAATTCCACACCGAAGCTTTATCAGAGCTGCTTGAATCGGATCAGCGGTTTGGATTCATTGTCATGGACGGTAATGGAACTCTTTTCGGTACACTTGCGGGTAACACTCGTGAGGTCATTCATAAATTCACTGTCGACCTTCCCAAGAAGCATGGTCGTGGTGGTCAGTCGGCGTTGCGTTTCTCACGTTTGCGAGATGAGAAACGTCACAACTATGTTCGCAAGGTGGCTGAACTGGCGGTGCAGCACTTCATCACGAACGATAAGGTTAACGTGACAGGTCTCGTACTCGCTGGAAGCGCCGACTTCAAGACGGAGTTGAGCCAGAGCGATATGCTAGATCAGCGGCTGGCTGCCAAAATCGTCAAAGTTGTTGACGTCAGTTATGGTGGTGAAAATGGATTCAATCAGGTACTGTCAAGCGTTTAATGGAACGAAATTGATAATTCTGATTTCGCATCCAGGCGATTGAGCTCGCGGGCGAGTCTCTGGCCAACGTTAAGTTTGTTCAGGAGAAGAAACTAATTCAGAGGTATTTCGATGAAATCAGTCAAGATACTGGAAAGTACTGCTTCGGTGTCGAGGATACTCTCAAGGGTTTGGATTTAGGCGCAGTCGAAACCCTGATTGTTTGGGAGAACCTGGATATCACTCGTTATGTTCTGCGTAATGCCGCTGGTGGTGCGTACATTAAGCTCTAATAATGTGTTACAGGATTTCTTACATGCCATTTTCGCTCCAACGACAGAGGAGATCATCGTCCACGTTAGCAAAGAGCAGGAGAAAGATCGAGAAAAGTTCATAGACAAATCTACTGGTTTAGAAATGGAGCAGATTCAGGAGCCCCAGCCTTTACTTGAATGGCTTGCCGACAAATATAAGGAATTCGGAGCCAACTTGGAATTTGTCACCGATCGTTCTCAAGAGGGCGCGCAATTCGTGAAAGGCTTCGGTGGCATCGGCGGTATTTTACGATACAAGGTTGACTTCACTCACCTTGCTTCGTTCGATGAAGATGAAGACGAGTTCTTCTCTGATGACGATGGTATCTGACGGTATTGTGGGCTCGCATATGCCGAGCCCCGGGGACAACACCAGGGTTCTCCGGGGAGCGTGGGAGGAGGTGGTAGCGGGGCTAAAAATTCTACGAATGCAGGCACAGAAAACTTAAAGGCCACATTTCAAGGATTTTCTGGTGGGCTTTGCGCTTGTCCTCTCCTTTCTAATTGCTTAGTTTATTCCCTTGCAGCTATGGAGTTTATTCCCGTTGCAGTACTTAACGAAAGACAACTTGAAATTCGAAATGATATTACCAAGGCTATCTATTAAACTCGGCGAGACCTGTTGAAGGCGAGTGGGACTTCTCGTTCAACCTCTCAGACCTACGATCTCTAATCTTTCGTTTTACGATAGTTTATCGTGGTGATGAATGGTGTCTTTGCAGATCGAGGTGTTGTTTGTATTGAGGCAGACCAGTCCTGTACACGTAACGAATGTTTGTCAAGGAACTCTTTATCAAGCTATCGTGTTTATCCATAACAAATATCTGATCGATTTACTTTCTTCCTCCTCACATGGCACCTTAGGACGTGAGTGCAATCAAATCTATATTTATCATCTCTACTTAAGAAACATGGGAATTGGCGCACTCATTCAGCCTGTCCAGCGTGGCTGGCGGACCACGAGACCGCATGCCAACCCTTCCAATCACGTAGAAAGGCGTTCATCGGCCCTAACTGTGCCTGCCTTGAATCACATCCTCTGTTCCGCTATTAGAGGCCAGCTGAAAGTCGAATTGCGCATTCGGAGTGCTATGTTCCTTCTAGTCCTCTTACCTATTCTCTTAGCAGCTCATGGTTGCGCTGTTCCGGCGTATTCAACAGAGCCTCTCGTTAAACATGCATGGACGCAGATCCCTCACGGTTGGGAGGAACTCAGGACTCCACCTCTGAACCATCCTATCACTTTGAAGATCGGACTCAAACAACGTAAGATAGAGGAACTTATTGACACTTTGTACCAGGTTAGCGATCCTTTGCACCCGAAGTACGGGAAACATTTGTCTCGTCTGTACGTGTAAACTTCTCTGAGATTTAGGATGACTGTTGAAACTGAATATTCAAAGCGAAGCCGAAGAGTTGGTACGGCCACACGAAACTACAGTCGATGCAGTGCATGACTGGCTGGAAGCTCACGGTATCAATGTTGCGACAGAAGTTTCACGTAATTCTGCTGGAGACTGGATTTCGGTACTTCTCCCACTGGACCACGTCGAGAAAATGCTGGATGCAGAATACAAGCTTTATCTCCATAGCAAGACAGGTGAAACTATCGTCCGGACTCTGGCGTACAGTCTTCCGGAGCACTTGCACGGACACATAGATCTTGTGCAGCCGACGACGATGTTTGATAATATGCGCAAGATGCATGCGACGTTTCATGTCAGTGATGCACCTGAGTTGGTCTCGGATCAGTCTGGAGCCGCACCTACGAACGTCATCGGCCCTGCAGGACAGAATATATCCGCCAGCTGCAATACAACAATTACGCCGACTTGCCTCATGCAGCTATATCGGACCGAAGGGTATGTACCCCAGGCAACGGACAAGAGTAACCGGATTGGCGTCACAGGATACTTAGAGCAGGTACGAGATCACGATATGCATAGGGGCTGTTAGCACGTTCACACCATGTTCCTTTCAGTTTGTCAACTTTGCAGACTTGCAAGTAGGTTATAATCAAACCTTTACATCACCTCATCTTACTCCAGAAACCAGACGTTCTACCAAATGTTTCGACCTGACGCTGTTGGTTTCAATATCTCTGTCATTTCAGTGAACGGAGGTCTTAATGACCAATCAATGCCAGGCGTGGAGGTCGCTACATCCTCGCTCTTCAATTATTCGGTTAAGATTTGAACTTTTTCATCAGGCAAACCTCGATAATCAATACACGACCGGCCTTACCTTCCCTACTCCGAACATTTATTATAGTACGCCAGGGACAGCTCCGACGATCAACGATTCTGTTACACCTCCGCAACGCGATGAGCCATATATTGATTGGCTGGATTTCGTACTCTCCCACGACGAAATGCCATTTTCTTTCACTACATCTTATGGAGGCGACGAGTGAGCTTGTCTCAGTACGAAAACAATCTTATTGCTAACTGAGTTGAGCAGACAGACATTTCCGAAAGAATTTGCTGTGTAGGTCATTCAATCATGAAGATCACCAGTAAACGCTGAGAAGGCACTCTGACAAAGCCGCGCCTGCAACCTTTTCGCACAGCTCGGAGTGCGCGGAGCATCCGTCATGTTTAGTAGCGGAGACGGGGGCGTTGGAGATGGGACATGCCTGACCAATGACGGTACAAATCGGACGATCTTTCAGCCTGTGAGTATACCAAATTTCAGTATTCTCGAACTCCGTGCCTTGACGATAACGATTTCAGGTCTTCCCAGCGACTTGCCCTTTCGTGACCTCAGTAATTGACCTCAGTTTCCCCTTATGACCCAACTTTCTCAGTCCACTCAATAGGTTGGCGCCACCTTTCATGTTGCTCCGGAAGTAGGGATCGGGTTCTCACAGGGCGGGTTCTCAGTCTACTTCCCTCGTCCAACTTATCAAGCAAGAGCTGTACCGTCATTCCTCGAGAAACTTGGCAATACCTATGCAGGCTTATTCAAGTAAAGCTACGCTAGTTCATCTTGTTCCTTGTCTCTGAAACTTGCTCTTAGTCCCGCCGGAAGAGCAGTCCCAGATGTCAGTGCTCAAGGAGAAGGGTAAGCCACTCACGTAATTAGGTCCATGGACTAGCTCACTGGAACATACACATCGTCAGTTTTCAGGTAGTTTCCGGTGGTCGAGTGCTTTCTGTTGGAGGAACCTCTGCTAGTTCCCCCACCTTCGCCGCTATAGTTGCTTTGCTTAACGATGCGCGCATCTCTGAAGGGAAGCCGCCTCTCGGTTTCTTGAATCCTCTGCTCTATTCCGTGGGACTGTCAGGTAAGCTTTGAATATTGTTATGAAATGCATCGTTTACTTACATTTTGCAACTAAGGCTTCGTTGACATACTAGCCGGAAATAATCCAGGATGTGGGACTCCAGGTGAGGTCGAACAAACTTTCGAAGTACAAGCCGAAAATCTCATCGATGATGCTTGTCCTTCTAGGTTTCAATGCCACCGAGGGTATGCATCGATTTTAATCCTTACACTAACCATAGAATTTTAACTATTACGTTCCGACAAGGCTGGGATGCTATCACAGGGCTTGGCACCCCCGATTTCGTCAAACTTAGATCTTTGCTGGTTTGATTGTCTTGTAAATCGGAAGAAGTTCATATGTCACAAACTGCGTCATACAGCTAGGATTACACTAGAATATGAGATCGAATATGCAATTTTGTAAAAACAAGGTTCAAAAGCTATAGAGACAAAGCAAAATAGAGAGAAGGTAGCAGGAAATGGAAACGAAGAACAAGCGGCAGAATGAGTGTGCACAGAAGAGCAAGGGTTGTTATGAGCTGGAAGAGATCCTCGGGTTTGGCCCTAGGCGTTCAGTTCGTATGATGGATTTCGGCGTTTGACGAATCCTTCGGAACCTCGTCACTACTATTCGAGCAATTTTCTACAGCAGGTTCGGGAAGATCCTTCCTCGCGTGGTTCTGAACAAGTGCAACGACCGCCCATTGCCTTCTTAGGCCGTCACGCCAAGCTTCTTCTGTACGTGCCTTCTGACTACCTCGGGGAGAGTTGAACGTATTACGACCGCGTTTGTCCTGAGTCGAGAACTTCTTTTCGAATAAGGCGATAAGCTCAGCGCTTCTAGGAGCGAGGAACGTTATGCTTTGGATGCGCCACCAGCCCGCGAAGTCGAAGTTATTCTTCAGGAACGGGAGCTGCTGGAATAATGGATACTCTATGCTCGATTCGTCGATCGCAAAAGAATGTGTGGAAGACTGATCGATTTGATCCAGCTGAACGTTAGTCAGCTTGTGCAGGACGTGGAGATTGGATTTACATAGAACTTTATGCTCGTTCTTCCACTCTGGATGCTGGCCATCGAATAGAAGCAGAGCACGAAGTGTATCGTCCTCCGATTTTTGTATGTCCTCCAACTCGTTCGTCTCTTCCGATCTGAGAGGCTTTACTACGGTAAGTGTACTAAGACAGTGCTTCGCGCATCCAAGGAGACCGGCGATGTCGTCAAGAGAGTAGGTCGAGTTCGATAACATGATTCTGCTCTGACGGTCGCTTAGCCTTGACTCGAGTGATTTTGATCCTGCTTCACTTTGAGAAGTGACATGCTGCTTGTTTCGCAAATGAGGAGGAACGTAAGCCATGCGGCCCTAGTCTTTATCTCGGAATTTGTCGACATAAGCATACAGGAAAAGAATAATATCAAATTGTGCTCACTTGTAATTGTTACGTACGGAGGTAAGATACACGAAAGTTATACTCGACAAGCTGTGACGTCACAGTCACAACCCCAAACTTTATATAATATTTCCCGATTTGGAAGGACCCTGATGGCCAAATCGGAGGGGAAAGTTTTGTCAACTAGGTATTTACAAGGTATTTACAATGAGAAATATACTATATGCCTGCTGCAGACATATCTGCAAGAATTCTCTCATTTATAACCCTATGTCCATGATATCGTTTGTTCACCCACTGTGCCTGAGGGCCTGTTAATCTATGACGATATGCATCCATAAACCGAGCAGATCTATCTGCAAATCTGTAAACACAAATAAAATGAGTGATAGATGGTTTACAAGAAAGAGAGACGTACTTCTTGAAGAGTTCTGTAGGAATAGAATCAAGACTTTGTATTACATTGTTCTCCATCTCCTTTTCATTTGATGTACAAGGTAACATCCGATAATAATATTTTGCCCTTCCCCAGCATTGCTCAATGAAGTTGAGCTCGCAATGAAATTTTGGGTAGAAAATGACCTTGTGCCCACAGGATTCAATGTATTCTTCGAGAGCAGACTTCTGATGTCGAAAATCAGCCTGGTTGAAAAGAATGCATCTGCAGCAGCATGACGCATTCTCACCTTGATCTTGACACTTGAAGTCCTTACACTGGGCTAACTTGCGTGATGCGTCAATTCCACGTTCAAGAAGAATTTGAGCCATGCCTTTGAATTCCCCGGGGTGAGTTGGGTGGTCTTTGGAGAAGTAAAGAGGTTGCGGACTGCCATCAGGAAGTTGTCCAGGATGCATTGGAACCTTGGGAGCACGTCCACTATGCCAGCCTGGACCTTTTGGCATGTGACGTGCAGAAAGGGCATCTTTGGCACGTTTGGTATGAGTAGTTGCATTGTCGAATGCAAAAAGTCCAGCGGTATTTGGAAATCGGTCTTCGAAAATGTCAATTGTATTCTTCACTTGCTTCATAATATCTTCATGTCCAAAGTACCCCTCTCGATTCTTGCCAGCCTTGAAAACAACCCTTGCCTGCCTAGATCTGATATAAAGTGAGTAGGAATCAGTTTATTTGCAAAGTGTTACGAAAATTGTGGTTATCTAAGGCGGCGTGGGCTAAATTTTACACACCAAGTTGCGATGCCAAATCAAGACTATTTCGAAAGGCTACTACGACAGAACAGTGGTGGCGACTCAAGAGTAGCAAACCACGGATCGTCTGGAGAAGACACGGAGGACTCTAATGATTTGCAATTAGGACTAACTAATATGCACATTGGACATACTCCACCGCCGGAACGCAGTCTGGCGGCGATGGAAGAAAGGAATGTCGCAAGGTATACGGAACTCCTGCAACGAAGACATTATCGGCGTGGTGCAACTAGAAGATTTGTACATGAGAGCTTGGTGTGCGCCAATTGTTACTTGGCCTACCAACGAAGCTGGGTACTTGCGGAATGGCTCATGAAGAACTTCACGGAACGGTTAGTGTCAAGGGAAGCAGCCGATGTCAAGATTCGGCATAAGCCCAGACCCTCGGAACGAACAGAAGACCAACCATTACCGAACCACGGAATGAGTGCATACGACCATGAGGTATCCATATGGCTTAGCGATAGGGATGTCTATGCATTAAAGGTCGGCGTGCGAGCTTGGATCAATCAGCATCGGCACCAGACCTTGTGCAGTCACACGGCAGTGGAAGTAGATTGGCCAGTTTACAAGCGGCCACCTTCGGACATTGAACATCTTACGGAAGAAGCGATAGAACGCTTAATGCAGGCTTGGCGAGCGTCAGAGCCAGGGGTAATTACAGTTGATGAGTGGAATAGCCGTGAGCACTTTGGACAGAGGCTACGGCTAACCACGGGCCCAGGACTACAACTATCGGACATCGAAGTCGCGGCGAGGCACAGAAGGAGTGTAGCGGAGTACACTCATTCGCCGGGAGAAGATCGGCAAGCTCTGCCGATCTCTAACCCTGATATCACTATCTCCCCCATGATCGAGGATTAAGCGGCAGAAGCTCGGCCCGGGAACGGAGCGCCAGAGAAGCGATAGCTTGGCAACTATCATGGGAACCCGTCTGGGAACGGAGAAGGATCGCGGGGTAAAGATAAGGAGAGATTAACATGTGATAACGATTGCAGATCGGAGGAAGCACGGAAGAAGCCTCTCGAAGCATCGGGGTAGTAGGACTCAAACAAACCCTCCTAATATGGTAGAATTATTGTGATTCAACACTAGAGGAAAGTATCGGTGTTGGCACCAGAGTAGAGTACTGGTGTCAGAGAAAACATATTGTCTAGACCAATAGCAAGGCTGTAGTCGGTAGTAATAGGTAGTCGGTACTATTTGGTAAATAGGTTATTTAAGGGCCAGCTGAGCGGGGCATTGTCCCTCAGCAAAATTATTTTGTACTCTCAATCGAAAACTGTACCCTTTGATTGAAACCCTGTTCCACTACTGAGGTCAAGCTTGAGCCTATCGCTCGCTTCTAAAGTAGTACATCTATAACCTTCGTTCCGTCTCCAATCAATTATCATCAGAAGGAATAAGCAGGGACTTGTTCCGGTACGCTTAGACTGACCACCTCGTCTAAAAACACTGGTCCTAACACAAAGTTACTTACCCATCAGCCGACTTGAGCCATCCAGCTTCTGGAGTGCAGAAGTTGGAAATTATAATAGATACCCCTTCACCCTTTGGCCTTGGAGTTGGTGCCTTGTTCACATGTGCCCACTGTAGCTGATGCTGGTCGTTTGCATAGAAAGTTGATTCGTCATGTGTGATAAGGACAATGCGACGGTTTGTGTCAGTCTCATTCTCACCAGATGGAAAGTGCATTGCATCTCTGGAGCCACGGATGGTATCTTGGCGGCAACATCAACGATGCGATCAGGAACGTCAAGACCGGAATGAGAAATTTTGAGGTTAGCAATAGCATTGTTGCGAGGTAGCGATGCACCGTGGATGTGCTCTTCTGGAGTGACGGGTGCGTGTTTCTGCCTAGCCAAGAATGACATCTTGACGGCAGCATCGACGATGCGAATGGGATCGTCAAGACCAGAATGAGAGTTTTCAAGGTTAGCAATAGCATTGTTGCAAGGTAGCGATACACCGCTGTAGCGCACACCGCTATTCTGGGTGTCAGCGGTCGAGTATTGTACATACTTCACCAGTGTCCAACACACTGGTGTATCAGCTGCCCGAGTGACTCCAACAGTCACAAAGGGTGTATATGACTTGATTCAATCCTTCCGAGCGCTCCGCCATACCTTAGGACACGCCCAAGACTTCGTACATATCTTGGCTCACCCCATTTCACCTACCATTGCACATATGTCACATTCCGAGACCCTGAAGACCCGCTAATACTGCGTGATAGGCGCCACGCCATATTTCATTGTCCATACTTTGTCACACTACCGCTCGCCAACCTCCACCTCAGTCACCCGAGCGGATATCGGCACTCCGAAGCCTGGGCCCAGACTCCTGAAGGGACCCTATAAAAGGATCCGTTCAAAAACTCGCATCAGGATCGACGCAATCAGCAGATCCACACGATCAGCTTTCCAAACGCGACCAGTAACCAAGCCAGCTATCACGGGCCCAAGCGATCGAGCGGCCTAGGCAACAGTAACCTGTTACCACCCGAGCACTAGAAGCACCGAAGCGGATACGTAATCCCGCTAACAGCTAACACCGCCGACCGCCTATCACCGCGGACTACCACTCTAACGCCGCCGACCAAGCAACCAGAGCGACCTCGATCAAAAGAAGCAATCAAACTTCTTAGAAGTCCAGAAGCACAACTACTAAAGCCTAAACACTAAAAGGCTAAAGGCTAATAAGGTTTATGGAGACCTCACTGGCATTTCAGCACTGTCAAGTCTGTGCACGAGTTTACATGGTCCTTTATGAAGTATACTACTTAGTATGCACAGCAACAGTTGGTACACGTGACTGTCACATCGAAACCGAGCGACACCTTCAAGATACAATGCATTCCAATCCACCAAGCCCAGTAGTACCCAAGAAACAAGAGGAACTCACGATGTAGTGCGCCGCACTTGCCTGTACCGGTACGTCGGTACAGGCCCCTCAGTACTCCGTACAGTATACCATCGTGCGGCGACCGCTACACCTCCGCCGCTCCTTAAGACCTTCCAAACCGCCGCTCCTTGATTCGCGGCTCAACCAATACGTCCGCCGCCTCCCGTCCTTCGAAGACTTCCCAAACCGAGTATGCTTGGCCAGCCGCACTTTCTGATACACGGGCGCCTGGAACGTTGCAGCGGATGTATCGGCTACGGCGGCGGAAGGATATCGAACTGTATAGCCGATGGAATATTCGTCGGCTCCTGATGATTGGCTTATCCGACGTCGGGTAGTGGTTTTACAAGGTCCCAGGTACCACGTTTCATGTTCATACTATGCTGCTTCGTGCGCCGAGTCCGATTGTCGGACGCGGCGGCCACTCGCGTATTCCCCTTTTAGTATTATTGCCTCCCCTGACGTTTCATATTCGTGTGGTGCGACCACTTAGCGATCCGAGCGCGCCCGATGATGATGCGCCGCGCCAATCACTGCCAGCCCGATCAGCGCGCGCCCGTGTCTTGGCAGCTTTGCGGCGCGCCCCGATCTTTGGGTCCGCACCGATTGCACGCCTGTAACGCGCCGTCACTGTCGCCGCCTCTGTGACGCTCTTCCCCAGCATTCCCCAGTATATATAGACCTCATGTATGTAGTGTTCAGAAGCAGTAGTTCAGAATAGATCTTAGTGCACTCCTCTCGTCTCTATTAGCCCTTTTGCTCTCTATCGCCTCCGCCGAAGATCGTGTGCCGACACACCGCCGCTCTCCCGGGGAATCGGCAGCGCCATCGCCCTCTCGACAATCGGCGACACCGTCGCTCTCCTGGTAATCGGCGACACCGTCGCTCTCCTGGTAATCGGCGACACCGTCGCTCTCCTGGTAATCGGCGACACCGTCGCTCTCCTGGTAATCGGCGACACCGTCGCTCTCCTGGTAATCGCCGCTGCTCGCAGGACTCGACAGCGCCGTCGCTCTACTGCTTATTCGCGACGCCGACATCTTGACTCGTCGGCGGCTTTGTCTCGTACATTATCGGCGGCGCCCCCTCTATACGCAGACCATACCATAGCCCTTACAATTGAGCTCTCCCCACGACTGAGCGCGCATCCCGATCGGCAGCAGTGCTTCCGGGTCAAATTGTCCGCCGCGGCACCGAGCTGTCCAGGAGGTTTAGCCACGAGTTGGATCCCTTCTTACCTCTCCGATCTTTGACACCGCCGATGCCTCTCTGTGGTCGAACGCCGTCGCCTTCGCCGCTGCTTAAGAGGGTCTGATAGTCTACAACGATTACAACTCAAACCCCTTGAACTGTGAACCCGATAACTTGGAGAATGATTGGATGGTATAGACCAGAGTTGCACACACCATGTCCAGCATCTACGATACAGGCAAACCTTTATTTACCGAGAGATGTGAACCTGGAAACCAAGCAATTACAACTCCTTATACAACAAAGGATATGGCGCTACATTCGAGATATACGATACGAAGGCAAAGCATGGCTAGTCACCAGAACCCAGCAGAACCTGCCAGCAGAGCTTATGCAGTTCATGACATGCCTTGGACCATACTCTACACCAACCTGACACCTTAACACTGACGTGCAAGTTATGCTTACCCTCGCTGGACCTCGAGATGAATTCCGAAGAATTACATACCGAGCAGCCTACATCGCTCCAAGAGCAAAGATGCCACTCAATGACGGCAATGACATCGTTATGGAGTACTGACAGTGGAGCATTCCACATCGGAACACCACCTCTATTGTCTCAGTCAGCAACTCCACAGAATTCTGTCATAGTGGAGACGACCTTACAAAGATTGGAGCAAAGTGGAGCGAAGCGCAGCAGGATGACAAAGGAACAGATGTAATGGTGGAGAAAAGTGGAGTAAAGTGGAAACAGGATGAGTAAGAAATAGGATGGAAAATGGAATATCTGGGAGCATAAATAGTTGTAGGATTAGGCCCTCATTTCCCCATCTTTCGATCCTCTTAACACACTGGTGTAAAGCTTGCCCTACAGCGAGTTATTACTGTGTGCTTTGTACTATCATGCCTCTTGGAAATCCCAATCTGCTTTACTATCACCTCGTATCTGAAAGCATCCATAACTCGGACCGTGACTAAGAAGGCTAGTAAGGGACCGCGTGGTACAGTCAGACGTGGGTAGATAAGATCACCTCTGCACAACACACTGCTGCTTAGGCAAAAGGATTGAACCGGTGTAACCCCGGGCCTACTCTCTAACACCCTAGGCCTTTTCATCAGCGTTTTACACTGCCAGGGACCATTCCGACCTGTTTTGAGGTACCTAACGGTCGCGTACCTTCATCCTAGATGTTCCACGAGGTGCGCTCCATTGTTTGGACTTTGCCAAAGTGGCCTCTGAGGTTCGGACTTCTGATCGGGGTTTGCCGATTGGTACATCCGTTTGATCACTCTGTCCGGTTTGTCCACTGACTTGGGTGCACGGTTCAGAGGACCCTTCCTGGACAGTTTTCCTGTTGTTTCACAGTTCCTTGTAGTCTGTCTGACCCTTATTGCGTCAGTTTCACACTCCTTGCTATGATTTTATCCTGTTTCACAGTTTCCTGTAGTCTACTAGACTTCTGTCTCGTTGGTTTCATGCTCCTTGTTGTGGTTTTATTACATTTCATCTCACGTCTTGTCACGATCCTACCCCAGTCCCAGATCAGTCGTTTTGTACATGTTTTGGACCCCCATAGTCTATAAAACCCATCCAGATGTCATAGTTTTCAGATAGCGAATACCAGAGATCTGTTCAGCACACGCATCTTCTGTTCCGAAGACTCTCAGACCGTCCCGACCGTCCCTGTCATTCATAGAAAGCCGCAGTACCCGCCTTAGGTGTCTCGTCTTCCTTGTCTAGACTAGTCCGGACGTCCCGGGGGTGACTTGGATACTCTCAGCTTGTCTTCTTTCTTCGTCGACTCATCTCCGAGGTGATCAAGTCGCCGAAGTATTCACTCGGTTCACCGCAGCACGTCCGGATTGGTCTCCCTAGACGACCATTGAGTATCACATCTTGCCTACGTGTATTCGCTCCCCCTTTTCTTCCTTTTTTTTAGATAGTTCACACCGACCGTTCCGGCCGGAGGTATCCCGACTATCCACGGTTCCCACAGAGTAGGCTGGAGTCTCAGTCTATCTCAGGGGAGTCTTCCGGATCACCTCTCTTTGTTAGGTTTCCCCAATTCATTCTCGCTCGCTCGCTATAGGATCGAATGCCCTAGCCTGCTAGGATTGCACCTACAGACCTAGTCTGATCGTCCACCCACCCTATCGATCATACACCGCGGATGTGCTCTTCTAGAGTGACGGGTGCGTGTTTCTGCCTAGCCGCAACTGACATCTTGACGGCAGCATCGACGATGCAAATAGGATTGTCAAGACCGGAATGAGAGTTTTCGAGGTTAGCAATAGCATTGTTGCGAGGTAGTGATGCACTGTGGGTGTGCTCTTCGACTTTGAGCCTCTGCCTGGCTAAGGTGAGTGCATTGTAGCATGCGTTGGCAGACCGTGCCTTCGCTGATTCATCCAGTATTCTGGTTGCATCTAGGTCGACGGATGTGCGTTGTGCATTGCTCGTGTTATTTTGAGGAAGCATTGCTGCTTGTATATGCTCTGGAATAAGGATTCCTCACTTGATGAAGTCGAAGGCTTGAATCTGAGCATGCAGAGCTGAGACTTGCTCTTCCGTGAACGAAACCGGAGACTGATCGGATGAACAATTGCCATCTGGTTCTTCATTATGTCTCACCCGTTCACTTCCAAGGGTCTGCGGTTTATCAAGACTGAACTGCAGGTGTACTTGCGCACTGCACTTGCAACTCTTTTGACCTTGGATGGCTGTACGAGGCTGGTGACGAAAGGCAGCCTGTTCTGCCTTCACATCTTGCACAAGAAGCTCGACAAGGTCATCTCTGCGCAGTACACAATGTTGTGCAGGGTTTGCATGAAATCCGACCTCAACTTCATCATCCTCGTTGCGAACTATCTCAGCCTTGTCAGGCTTGGCTGGCTTTGAGGTATTCCCCCCTGGTACCAAAAAGTGATGAATATCTGCAAACCCTCTCCTGTGAAGTTCAACTTTTTTTTTTTTTGCATTAGCCTTTTGACGCCTTTGTGTACATTTACTGAGTCCTGTGTATGTTGCAGGTCATCGACAAGCCTTCAGCTGGGTGTACCATGCCTCAATCCCGTCAACAAGCCTTTGAAAGAAGCTTTTGGCAGCATTCGCACTAATAAGACCATCATCTGGCCTGTCAAGATCTGCCTCATGAAAGGATCCGCTCAAAATCTCACATCAGGATCGACGCGATCAACAGATCTACACGATCAGCTTTTCAAACGCAACCGGTAACCAAGCCAGCTATCACGGGCCCAAGCGAGCGAGCGGCCTAGGCAACAGTAACCCGTTACCACCCGAGCGCTAGAAGCACCGAAGCAGATATGTAACCCTGCTAACAGCTAACACTGCCAACCGCCTATTACCGCGGACTACCACTCTAACGCCACCGACCAAGCAACCAGAGCGACCTCGATCAAAAGAAGCAATCAAACTTCTTAGAAGTCCAGAAGCACAACTACTAAAGCCTAAATGCTAAAAGGCTAAAGGCTAATAAGGTTTATGGAGACCTCACTGGCATTTCAGCACTGTCAAGTCTGTGTACGAGTTTACATGGTCCTTTATGAAGTATACTATTTAGTATGCACGGCAACAGTTGGTATGCGTGACTGTCACATCGAAACTGAGCGACACCTTCAAGATACAATGCATTCCAATCCACCAAACCCAATAGTACCCAAGAAACGAGAGGAACTCACAATCACAACTCGAACCCCTTGAAGTGCGAACCCGATAACCTGGAGAATGATTGGATGGTATAGACCAGAGTTGCACACACCATATCCAGCATCCACGATACAGGCAAACCTTTATTTACCAAGAGATGCGAACCTGGAGACCAAGCAGTTATAACTCCTTATACAACGAAGGATATGGCGCTACATTCGAGATATACGATACGAAGGCAAAGCATGGCTAGTCACCAGAACCCAGCAGAACCCGCCAGCAGAGCTTATGCAGTTCATGATATGCCTTGGACCATACTCTACACCGACCCGACACCTTAACACTGACGTGCGAGTTATGCTTACCCTCGCTGGACCTCGAGATGAATTCCGAAGAATCACATACCGAGCAGCCTACATCGCTCCAAGAGCAAAGATGCCACTCAATGACGGCAATGACATTGTTATGGAGTACTGACAGTGGAGCATTCCATATCGAAGCACCACCTCTATTGTCTCAGTCAGCAACTCCACAGAATACTGTTATAGTGGAGACGACCTTACAAAGATTGGAGCAAAATGGAGTGAAGCGCAGCAGGATGACAAAGGAACAGATGTAATAGTGGAGAAAAGTGGAGTAAAGTGGAGACAGGATGAGTAAGAAATGGGATGGAAAATGGAATATCTGGGAGCATAAATAGCTGTAGGATTAGGCCCTCATTTCCCCATCTTTCGATCCTCTTAACACACTGGTGTAAAGCTTGCCCTACAGCGAGTTATTACTGTGTGCTTTGTACTATCATGCCTCTTGGAAATCCCAATCTGCTTTACTATCACCTCGTATCTGAAAGCATCCATAACTTGGACCGCGACTAGGAAGGCTAGTAAGGGACTGCGTGGTACAGCCAGATGTGGGTAGATAAGATCACCTCTGCACAACACACCGCTGCTTAGGCAAAAGGATCAAACCGGTGTAACCCCGGGCCTACTCCCTAACACTCAGCATCACTGTCAATAAAATTGAAGCTCTTGTTTGAAGCAGTTTCAGTGATATGGATAGTCATGTCCTCTGAGACAACCGAATCAGAGTCAGATACCACTTCTATTGCCTGTACAAGACATCCATAAGATGCTTTCATAATAATAAATTGCACATTCACCTCTTTCTGTTTTCTGTTTAGATTGCTGAGTCTTGCTTTCACAGTCTTAGAGAGCCGACCCATTGACTTGACTGCAAGGTGGTTGTGCCACGAGATATCATGCTGATTACAAATGATTACAAATAACTTAATATAGAAATAATTGGTAATCCGGAGTTTGCCGTTGATGGCCAAATCCTGAGGTCAAAAATTGCAGAACCCGCCATTGAGCAGAAAATTCATTTCTGAGTATTTTTAAGAATAAAAAAAAAACCTTGAAATTGTGACATCAAATCTTCTTATTTTACAAAAATAAAACCAACAATCGATAGCTATGATTCAGAGGAAGACTTCTCTGGAGGCCAAATTTGATTTGAAGTCTGAGTGTTGTCAGAATTTTGACATCACACAGCGGGCAATGATGCATCTCGAAAGCAACGAGATAACTCCCGAGATGTATGTGGAAATTTAAAATCTCATGATGTGTCTCGCCGCATGAGAGATTTAAAATTTCCATGCTGGAGAGATTCTAGAATCTTGATGGCCCCAAGATCCTTTCTAAGATATTAAATCTCGGCCTCGTGGAGACTTAAAATTTAGCTAAGCATCTCATCAGGGATGAAATTTAAAATCTCTTTGTTAGGATCTCAATGTGTCCGAAATCCTCCGCGAGACGCTAAATCTTGTTGGGTCCGAGATGTAAAATTTAATTGATGCATCTCATAAACACCGAGATTTTGACACACTCATCGCGCGATCGCAATCAGAGCGCGACCGTTGCACAACCACTGCGCGACCAGCGTGCGGTGAGTGGAGTCAGAGATGAGTGATTATACTTTATGTCACTAATCTGAGAGGAAGGAACTCGGGCCCATGTTGTATCTGAGTTTGAGTAGTCGCTCCAGGTAATCAGATATATGTGGTAAGAGACCGCTTACCATGTTATGTCCAGTTCCATGTCTCCACATACCTGAACAACGACATTGTTGGGATACCTCAAGCTCAACAAAAGTCTGGTCGATTCGTCAAAGCTATTCATGCTCGTTTACAGTAAAGGGCAAGAAGGGTTGTCTACGTAGTAACTTGATGGGACAACTGAAAATGTTGATTTTTCGGCACGTATTGTCATCACCGGAGACTTAAACCTGGAACTTGACAAAGTTAGCGTGCCGAAGAGCATCCCCATGACTCTTGCGTATCAAGAAAGAGGATAGTAGGAAGAACATCTTGATTGACGTGTGATTTAAAGCTGTTTGACAGTGACTCTGTATATTATCGTGTACTTACAAGAGCTCGTGTGGAATAGACCGATGAAGCATGATATGTGATTCGAGACACCGGGGACCGTATAGATTTTTGGTACAATAAGTGTGTGGATGTATGTATGGATCATTGAAAGGCACTTTAAGAATGGAGATTAGGTCAATCACAGACTGTAAATCACATACAAGTAAGGAGATCAACATTAAAAGTAAACTGAGGATGAGAGAAGTAATAAAGAAAATTCCTCATCGCGCGACCAGCGTGCTCTGGTCGCGCAATGGTCGTGCTCTGATCGCACGATGAGTGTGTCAAAATCTCGGTGTTTACAAGATGCATCAATTAAATTTTACATCTCGGACCCAATGAGATTTAGCGTCTCGCAGAGGATTTCGGACACATTGAGATCCTAACAAAGAGATTTTAAATTTCATCCCTGACGAGATGCTTAGCTAAATTTTAAGTCTCCACGAGGCCGAGATTTAATATCTTAGAAAGGATCTCAGGGCCATCGAGATTCTAGAATCTCTCCAGCATGGAAATTTTAAATCTCTCACGCGGCGAGACACATCACGAGATTTTAAATTTCCACATACATCTCGGGAGTTATCTCGTTGCTTTTGAGATGCATCATTGCCCGCTGTGTCATTGTGTAGGCTGAGAATGGAAACTTGGGTTAGGCACGTGCCGCGTCACAGCTTGTTGAGTATAACTTTCGTGTATCTTAAAAGTGTCTGCATCCCAAATTGGCAATTAGAAGTTGTTCCGAGACGCGACGTGACAGTGGTAGCGTCACGTCGTAACCTAGTGTCACGGGCGTAAAACCGCAGGCGTAAAACGAATCGGCTATCACCTTTTCCATTCTCTCCCAGCAACATACCTGAGTCCTGTGACAGACAGCTTCTCGTTAGAGCGCACCGCGACTACGATATTACTAGTCGTTTTCCTCTGTATTTTCGGCCAATTGTTGTGTTGTTGTATCGTGTTTGGTCGCCCACCCTCGTCGTAGGTACTGATCTCTTGCCTTCTTTCCATGGTAATCTAATCAAGGTACTTCACAGATCGACGTCTTCTACAGCAATTCAACTTTCAAATGGTGGGAAATATACCGAAATAGGCGTGATACTGCTTCTGAACTACCTGCTCTAGTCTGATAGTGAGACCGACGAGGTGAACCATCAAGTATTCATAAAACCGGATAATGGGAAACCCGTGAAATTCTTCATACACCAGACGTTGACGCTCGAGCAACAAACAGTGCTTGAAAGAGATATTCTAGTACGTATTCCTTGACTTTTCTCAGCGAATTTTCTGACAGACTACTCAGGCAAATGGCGGGGTTCTGTGCGGTGAGGAGAAACAGGCGGATACTATTCTGGCGCATCATGAGGTCTTTCATGCATTAAGGCAACGTTATGCACATTCCAAAGCCATCTATGTTGAACTGCCGGACTTCGTTAAGCGATGTTTGAAGCAGAGCAAATACGCACACGACATTCCACAGAAAAGATCGCTGGGAGGAAGGCCTGCAGGCATCAGGTGAGTTATGTACGACACTCTGGCGCACACTCTCATTTGTAAATGGGGGGAAATAGGGCAAAACCATTCACTCACGAGGAGGACCTCAAATTGGCTAGGTATCTAGCGAACTTGCTTCCCGATCGAGAAGCAGGTGGTCGGACCGGTAATAAGGTTTATGAGCAGCTGTGCAGTCCTGTAAGGATCGTGACGATCAGCTGAGCGGCCTTTGCTCATTGTACTTAGCTTTACAGAGAAGATTATCCTTGGGCTGCAAATCATCCTTGGCAATCATGGAGAAATCGCTATCGTAGCAAACAAGACCTCTTCAATGCGTGGATTGACGATGTACTTAGTGTGTACCCTCCGCATCCAGACGGAAAGGGCGAATATCCACACGATAGACGGCTCGTCGGCCTGGCTAGGCGTCGTCATCTACCAATAAGAACCGGTAAAGAAGAGGAGGAGTCAGAGGAGGAGAATGCTCGTGAGAGCGACGTTGTTGAGGCTGCGACCCCGGTGCCAAGGAGGACAAGGGATCAGACGGCGAACGAACGTGATGAGCCTTCTGCTCCTCACAGAAATGGAAAGAGGAGGAAGGTGGGAGGTCCTAACGTAGAACCAACGCTGACGCCCGAACAAGCCCGGAAAGGCCAACGTTATAGCCACACAGTGCATGTTGCAGGTTCCAGTGGTAGCGTGCACGATGAACTTCTGAGTAGCCCGGAACTCGTCAGGTATGTTGGTCGTAACGCCAATAAATACATTACTTGACTTTTTGGTCGCTTGCAGCTTTAACGACGATGGCAACTACATGGACGTCTATGATGATGATTACCCGACTCGTGTGCCGATCAACACGCAAGCCACACTCGTCGGAGGTAGGCCTGAGTATGTTGGTACCAAGAAGCCTAATAATCCGGCTGAGGTGACACCCTCTTCGTCGGTGCTTACTACGGAGCGCAGAATGGCAGCGCGGAATAGGGAACGATCTGCGATTGTGAGGCCAGGTGCAACTGGACGAACGGTCTTCTCAGAGTCTCCTTCGAAAAGTACCCGAGCAACTTTTGTCGCGACGCAACCCGGCGGAGTCGTCAACCGGGAGCAGACTCGTCTAGAGAGACGCTCAGACGATCACGATAATGTAGAGGTGATAGTTGCTAGCGCCTCTACTCGTCCATCCGGTCGAGACGCTACAAGAAAACAAGCCTCCAAGCCCACTGCCAGGCGTCCCGTGCTAGGAATGCAAACCACTGCACCGCCTGTTGCGCTGCCAGACTCGCCAATCGTCGAGACCCAGGTACGTACGGCAACGATCGATGCGCCGTACCGTAATACTCGTGCTCGATCTCGCTCCGTTGAGCCCATGCCTCCTCCGCCTGCTATTCGATCGAAGCGCAAAGGCAAGGCCGTCATGCAAATAGTAGAAGAGCTTGCGGAGGAGGCCGACAATGTCGTGAACGAGATGGATACGAACGAGGAACAGCAATCGTTGGATGTCGTTGAAGATGCGCTTCGTATCGTACAAACCGAAGAATATGCAAGGCAAGAGGCCGAGCAAGGGCAAAGTGGAGACCCGGAAAACGAAGAAGGGAGTCAAGACGGGGAAGACGGAGAGGAGGACGAGGAGGAAGAGAGCCAACCCACCGAGGATATTGCGCTTCTTGAGAGGGGAAACGATATAAGGAAATCCATTATTGCGGAAAGCACGCCGCATCAGTCGCAGAGCTTCAGGTCGTCTTTCGGTGGGAGCTGGCTTGAGCTTTCGAGTGTGCAGACTCGCGTCAAGGTTAACTCGCGTCACCGAGCGGAAAGCTCAGAGGGTGAGTTTCCAGCACCGGGTACGCGCTCCAAAGAAGCTAGAAATCGGCAAGAGCAAATAGAGAAGGCGGTACCATTTACGCCGACACCCGGGACCAGAGCCGAAAGGGTTAAAGCAACGCAGTTGACAGGAGACGCCGAGATACCCGTGCTCAGAGCTAGAGCTAGGAAGATAGCAAGGCCATGAAGCTACTATCCATTGCTGGTCGCAGGGGTGACGGCGTTAGCGTGGTGAAATATTTATAGCGAATCAATCGCTGTCTTTGTTTATTTGTTTATTGTCTTTGGTTTGGTTACTTGGGAAACGTAAGTGGTACGTCTTTAGATACCATGGCTTTTTTTCTGGGATCAATTTTGGGCCTGTTCCAAGCAAATTATCTAGACGTCTTTGATTCTTCTTGGCCATTACACTTGCGTCGAACGTTATGAAACTAGTCCAAGGGCCGGGTTTACTATGCTAACCAGTCCACTCGTTATTTGATGATAAAGCCGAGATCTCGTGGCGACTTATTTCGGCCAGAACTTGCGCAAAATTCTTAATGTCTGATATCAGTAAATCAAATTTACGCTTCCCTTCTGGAGAAACACCCGAGCGCATTCTGCTGATTCCTGTCGAAGAGCTTTACTCGTGGAATGCGTGGAAAGGTATGAATCTCCTCGTGTAACCGACAACCTTTCTCCAACGTCATGGTACGTTCTCCTTGCCCTGGTCTCAACGCCCTAGCCGAAAAAGGGAAACTGTGTGTTTTTATGTAAACTCAAGACATTCATCCGTATAGTCTAAACCATTACGCGACGTAGATCCAGGGATGGCAAGAATGTAAAAAGCTATACGAACTCTACTAGGGAATGCAGTCACGAATGAGTACAATATCGATTGGGCATTGGCAGCTGCCCTAGCCTCGCTCGGAATCGTTCGATGCGGTGACCCGTCAAGAGGGAGATCAATCTGCATGACCTAGCCCTTCACAATGCAATAGAGCACAACCCCTCTCTCTCTTTCATCGCCGTGCGAAGGATGGAGAAAAGTATGCACCAACGAAGCCAAGTCTTGCGCTCATTTAGGAACTTTGTACGATCAATGGCAAGGACAAGGACAACCCTTACAATTTTCCTTTTGAAGAAGACTTCATCAGTCATCGGCAGAACCTAAAGGAACGCAACGGCAAGCGCCTTTCCCTAGTACAGGAAAGTGACTGAACCACAAAGATGGCAGGAAGGCAAGACGGGCGTCAGAAAGGATTTCCTCCGCGCTTGGGGCCATGAAGAGAAACTTTCAAAAGAGTTCAGGTGGGGGGAAACCACATCACAAACTGACTTTCAGGGACCTTCAAGGGCAGCAGGAAATAAAAAGCTGGAGGAAATAGTCACCGATGGCGAGCAAAAGTAGGGAAAAATCTTTTGGTAACGGTCTTTGACGAATTACACGAGAAGATGAATACTTCCGATGCTTGCTATTGAGACTGTAACCACGTTCTACTAATGTGCATACTATGCAGCTTGAATAGATTTCAGATGTGCTGTTCGTCGAAAATCTGGTCTGAGTGAATATATAATCAGTGTGAGAAATAGATTCCTTTTGCAGAATGCACCGCACCTCAAGTTTAGCATTAGCGGGATTCGGAACTTACAATTGTCCCTCTCCTCTTGCAGTGCTTACTCTTATGTCTGAGCCTCACTATTATTATTATGCTACCGGCGAATATACAGCCTCTGTACGCTTTGGCGGCGCCTTACTTCAACAATTGTAGGAAACGATCCTTCGCTCGTCAAGATTAGATGAAGGCGGTACGGTACTTTGCACTTAGGTGATCAACTTGAAGATTGTTATTCGCCGCTCTAACTCGTCTCGCCTCGGAAGGAGATGGAAAGATTTGATGCCGGGTACATGTTTCTGACCGTGAAAATGTGACTCGTTCAGTCCTCGTGTTCTTCACGTACCGGAATACGGGAATGGGAAGGCTCCTGACGTCGTGTATGCCCCACTCCGTAATTTGACCTTACTACAATAGAAACTTCTTCAAATCTATATCGCCGCAGCGGTGTCTCAAGGCCCTTTAGACTCCGAGACCTGCTATAAGTACTTTGCGACTCTGGAATGACCTTGGCGTACCTCCTTTCTTCCGCTATTGCCACTGGTGGCGTTCGTTTAACTCTCGTATCTCGTCTCCTGCTTCTCATGGCCACATTTCAGAATCATAATTCATATGCTCCCGCTGGTCCTGGAGACAGCCGCTCACCTTGCCCTGCTCTTAATGCTCTTGCTAACCATTCCTACATGTGAGTCCTCTTGCCAGTGTTCTTGTTTGAAGACGTTCTGACAGCTTCTTGCTCCAGTCCTCACTCAGGCCGCTGTATCCCCTTCTTTCAACTCATACGCGCCTTGCGAACAGTTTATAATTGCTCATACCTCTTCGCTTTCGTCTTGTCCGTTGTTGGTTTCCTCTGGTGTGGCCACCGCACGGGTTCAGGGCTTTCTACGCGCCTCGCTCTTGATCTCCACGACCTGGCTCGCCACGGACGTATAGAACATGATGGGTCATTGGGTCACGCGGATGCAGCGCCCGGTCAAAAATATGCTCCAGTCGTACCTGACCCTGAGAGGCTCGCGTCATTACTTGATGCCCAGGGGCCACGCGTAAAAGGTCCTGCAGGGGTCGACGCGCTATCTTTACTCGACCTCGCTCGTGTACGTCACCTCCGTAACACTGAGCTCGCTCGTCCCCTCGACCCTTTACATGCCTTTATCACGCGTGGCGAAGTCGCCCTTATCCTTCTCGCGCTGGGAGTAGCCAGCAACAGAGAACTGGAGGATCTAGTCGTGCCTCGCGAGAGGCTCGAACAATGGTTCACCGAGGAGCGCCTTCCCGATGACTGGGAGGGTCCAAGTACTCAAATTGGTCTTCGGAACACAGCGAAAGTGGGAAATATCGTACAGAGCGAGGTAGCCCGGTTCGCGCGGTACAACCAGGCTGGATAAGGGCCCACAAAACTTCTCGTTCTGACTCTGCTAACAGTCTTGGAGTCAAATCGGTGATGACCTGCGGACTTAATGATTCTGCAACATTCGCCCCTTGCTTCGCCGTCCTATGGTCACGATTGACTACAGCTTTCGGATTCTTGTTCATTCCGGTATTGCATCTACTTTGTCACAAAGTACCCATTCTCAAGATTTCTTGTCTACGTATAGACCGATTGTCCCTTCTCGATTCCTTAATTAGCTCTCTTGAATACCGGACGCGAATCGTTCTCTTTTATCCACTAGAATTACTGATTTTTGTTTCGGAGCTCCGATTTCGAACTTACTTTTTTTCTTTTTCTATCTAATGGCGTTTCTCACTTGTACTCACCGATGTCCCGACTGTTTTACATCCCCGTGTATCGTAAATTTTCTGAAAAGTATGCATCCAATATTAATATTATTTTGTGTATCCCCCTATCTTGTTCACGCGTCCCTTTAGAAATGAGGCAATGTCGTTGGGAAGATAGCCAAAGTTTGGTAAGTTTCGTACACGAAGTATATTTCCCCGGATTGCGGATATCATCCCCATCATACAGTGAGCAGCGTACAGTGATATGAAATTTTTGTGTTCGTTTACTCCGCAAAAATTGTCAAAGTCGTATCTGAAACTGTCGCCCAATTTGATAATATCGTAAGTACAATGCTAATCTGAGATGGAAGATCGACCTGAGACACGATAACACCGTCATAAAACCCGGTCGATCCACTTTTCTCTTCCGCGAACCACAGGGCTAGGACCACCGAATAAATAGTGGCGTTTGAGTTGCTTCGGAACAGAAGTGAAATTAGTATAGTGGCGTTTGTCTGCTTGTCCGGGTCTCGGACTCTGCATGTCTCGGAGGTTCGTACTTTAGAATCGCCAGACTGCAGGTAATATTGTAAGTATCAAATCTCATTCGGACTTGTAATTGTTAAACTAATCAAATTCTGAATGAGGTAAGACAAATGATTCAAAACGGAAATCCTCATTTCTTCACCGGAGCGTGCCTATGTGCCGACGATTTTGACGTCCTGAACTTCGTTTCGCCGAATCTGATGCTGCGCGAAATCATGCGAGTAGGAAAAGTCAATTCTGTCCGTTATTTTCAGACTCTTCGATCTTGTAATCAGCATTTCTAATGAGTTCCGATCTGAATGAGCAAAGCTCATACTCGTTTACTAAAATCGACTCACTTCTCAGCGCTTGTCATGTTTGTTCCCACTGCAGAAGCTCAAATGCTCCTTTGTCTGAGCATCCCTCCCACAAGAAAAGTCTTATCCTGGACCGCTTTTATTATAGCCCATGGACTTCCGCCACCAACTTTCCAAGCCTACACGTTTCATGTAAGCTCCCACTTCGCTCATTTTCTCGACCATCATTACACCAGCAGACTCAGTCGTCGCGTGCCTGTCCGCCGTCATGCGGAGATCGGTGTCATTCAACCCAGAAGTGAAGTTTGTGACCGTACAGGATGCCCAACGTAATGACTTCGTTTTTTTAACAAACAATCAGAACATTGAGATACATGCTTCTAAATTCAGGCCTTTACTCACCTTGATCTGCTTCATGTAGCTTCCTACCTGGTCTTCTCTACCCTCGACGGCAAGAACACCAGGATACCCAACCTTACAGATACCACATAAATCAAGCTCTCGAGCCGCGTCCCGTATAAATTTCTTCTTTTTTGTGGACAAGATGTGATGGAAAGTAAGGAGGGCGCGTGCGTTTGAGTTTACAATATTCATTCCTTTCATGAAGTCTGATAGGGCTGAGATTGTGCGCAGAGGTCACGTGATTGTTGCATAAATTGAATCTCCGCTTCATTTATAAACGAGACTAACCGTGCCTCTTCCTTGAGTCCTTTCCTTTCATTCGCCATCTACAACTTTTTGTCCCGGATTATTCGAATATTCCCCCTTTTCATGCTATGGTTTTAACATAATACTCCAATTCTGTAGTATACTTCAGTTTCTTACATCGAAATCAGCATGCAATCATCCATTTCAACTCGACAATTCTGTGCAGACGACCGCGTTGACTTCTTCTTAAATGCAGAAGGTTGCGCCATAAAGTTCAGAGTACAGTGCGACCTCAGTGACTCGTTGAAAATGCGCTTGGAAGATGGGATTACTGTGGGCCAATACTCTTTTAGTTCTTACTGATTGTGAAAATTCAGTGCTCCACATCTTTAGATGCACGGAGGGATCGTGATTGGCAAGATTCCGATTCATGGCTTGGTCATCGTGGACCCGAAGTCTCGCACTGGTCGGGACCTTGTACACGACTGGGCGTGGAAGGAACGACCTGGACGACAAATCGTGCCGTACTCATTCATTTTGCAATGCATCAACGAAAAACGACTGCTCCCGATTGATGAGCATGCGTTGCATCCTGAACAACAACATACACTCAGTGCGAACGCGTATGTTCTTTTTGATGTCACTTGTGAAAAGGCATGCTGAGATGTTGCTGGTCTATGCGCATATAGCCAGTATGCCTTGCCTCGAAACGTGAAAGACAAGCTGGCATTATTTCTTGCTACGATCCTGCCGCATTCAACTGGTAAAAGGTCATCTAATAATGCTTACAAGAAGCTCGCGAAGAATGTAAGCGTATATGCGCCTGATTGCTCACTTTCGCTCAGGTTTCGTTGGCTTTCGTAGAAGGAACGTTATCCTTGGGTTGGCGACTACGACTGGAAAATGCTCAGGAACCACTACTGCAGAAACAAGAAGTACTATGATAAGCTCATACCTGTGATCGTCAAGAAACGCGCTGGCAGAAAGATACTTAACTCAGTAGCTCCATCAATCGTTACCAGCCGGAAACAATTCTTGATTGCGAAGAAGGCAGACAACAGTGCAAAACTTTCAATTATAGAGGTCGTCCTACCCCGTAACGAAGCCACAACAAAAGGTCGTGCAAACAAGAAAGTCAAATTTGATAAGCCTTTTCTTATTGAGAGCAAGCGGAAATTTGGGAATGATATCACGAACGAGAAGATGATGAAGAAACTGCGTACAATCGACGACATGTTGAAGGCACCTTTACCACCAATTGTGGCTGAAAGAAAGATTACAAGGCGTTCAGCAAAGCAGGCGACGTCCCCCGTACTGCCTGGTGAGTACCTCTAAATGCTTAAGTTCTGTTATTTGACTGTGTCGTTCAGCTGGAAACATTTCGGACATCGAAATTGGCCGACCCGCATCGCAAGATGCTCATGCCGGCATTTGGATCGATGATGGTTTCAAGGAAGACAGGTAACGTTTCTTCAGCTCGATCAGGACCTGCTCACTGATATAACATGCCTCTTGTTTACCGAAGGTTGCGTAGAGAGAAGAATACTCTGGGACCTTCTGGACCTCGTCTTCAGGATTGCTTTTCAGAATCTCTGGTTTACTATAACATGGGACTCGACGATCTACGCCTAGCTGCTTCATTGGACTTGATGGATAATAGCAGCGACTCGGAAGTAATTGACGAGGCTAGCGTCCTGGAACTACTTGAGCTACCTATTGAGGCTAATACTGCTCGCGGGACTGATCCTAAGCTCAGGCTAAAGACAGCGGAGCCTTCTGATAACCAGGCAGCTTGCTCACACCTGGAAAACGACGAAGCCTCCAGATCTGCTGCCATTCTGGAACTCGCAGCAAGTACCCGCTTCACTGCGGAAGAGATCAAGCAGAAACTACATGGCTTCTCGGGAAATGTGGACAAAACACGCGACTTCTTTCTGCGCTGCCGGCAGCTTGTGGATGACTTGTTCATAAGTAGTTCCATTACTGAACGAGGCGGTGCGTTGAAATAAGCTCGGAGCTGGAGGACACGCGAAATTAATTTTTAGGACGGACACGAGGATAAGGAAGTGGATAAAATATAAAGAAGGGGCAGTGATGGAAGGTTGGAATGGAGAAAGATAGGAAATACGGCTTGTGCAAGTTGCGGACAAATGCTTATGTAGACACTGATATGAAGAGTGAATCAGAAAAGAGAGGCCATAGTAAGCAAGGAAGCCGGCCTGACTAGAAGCGGATCCGGTCAGGTGCGTGTGATCGGCCGTGTCTCCGTCTCACCTAGCCACCGTCACTTGCCCCTAGGCCTCAACAACGCAGCCAACGTCCACGACCACTGCCCACGACGACGACGCCTTCGCTAAGCATGTCCGCCACGCCCATCACGTACTGAATCTCGTCATCCATATATATTTCGTAAGTCGCATACGTATACTCGGTTTGTATGCAAAGTGCCTCGCGGCTCACGCGTTTTGCAGGTCGTGTTCCCAAACTTTGCCGATTCTGGTTGCTATCAATCGCGTTCTTCACGGGTATTGGGCCCATTTATTTATCTCCATCCTATCGCCCTTCTATAAAAAATTTATCCTCTCGCTCGAGTACTGGAAGTTTGTTTTTCGTCCTGATATCCAACGCAATCGCTGGTGGATCGTCTTAGATAGAATTTTGCCTGCCACCCGGGCTTCCTTTCCTTTCCTGTATTTAACCGGGCGTGGCTTAAGCCCTCGAGGCATCCAGGGAAATGTCGGCTCGCGGAGACAATTGCCCCGTTCAGGTCTTACGTCCAGAAGCGCGGCCCAAGGAGCTCCAGGTGGTTGACTTTGGCCTTGACGCGGCCACAGCGCCGCCGGCCACTCTTGCTATTTCTCGTCCCATACGGTGTTACTCTCTCCCTCCCTCTCCACCGTACACCAACCCTCATCTCAGGTGTGCGATCCCACTCCCGCTTCTGGACGAGATCGCTTCTTTCAAGAGTCATCAGACTGGCCTGATGGACTCCGAGAAGAGTGGGGAACGACGTGTGTTGTCGATGGGCATGCATGGTCCAGCAAACTTGCTTTCCCCTCCGTATTCTACTCGTAAGCGGTCTCTTTTGCTGCTAACTGTGGATGAGAAAGAGGAGGAGGAACCTACACGTCCTTTGTCCACGGCAGTGTCGTCCAAACAGGCCGCTCCCGTCCGAGGTAGATGGGGGGAATCTGACGATGGTGCCAATGACTCAGAGCCACCTATCACGAAATTGAAGGATCTGGACCTTGGAGAAGAGTCTGATGATTGGGATGAGCCACTGTTCCTGAACGCACCTTCTGCGTTTAAGGCGTCGGACAGTCTGTCTCTTAATTTATTTGGCGCCGTATACTCTAGCGATGACGAGGAACCCTCCTTTCAGTCGCTCGTACCACCATCGTCTCCGACTATACGTTCATCGTCATTGCCGGATTTCGAGCATGAGGGGTTTGGGGAAAGTGATCTTCCGGAGAAGAGTAAGCCTCTTTTCGACCCTTCTGATTTCGATGTCTTCGAGAACGGATGGGATACTGTCACCACTGACTCAACTCAGTCGTCCCTTTTCTCGCATGAGTCTTCGCAAAACTCTACTTCATGTCCTGACCGTGACGAGTCGACGGAATTTCATGTCCACACGGAGCCTTCATTGTTTCCTGTACCCTCTTCGCCTTCGAGGCGAGATGTCATAGATCTTCCGGTTGATGACAACTCGGAGCCTTTGCTGTCGGAGTCGTTAACACGGTCTCGGGCGCCTATCATCGAAGGCAATGAATTTACGAGTGAATTAGATCAATTGTTTGGTCATTCACGCCCTTCTCGGAACGCCTTCCATTGTTCACACAATCACCAACCACTTGATGTTCCGTCTGAAGTAATTCAGACTCCTTTTAACATTCCACTTTTGCTTCCATCTTACGTATCACGCACGCCGCCGCTTGCGAACAGCCTTCTTTTCGCTGCACTCCAACCACAAGAAATTCCGCTACCGGAATCTCCTTTAAGTCCGGTTCTTAATTTCCAGGGAGAGTATGTTGTGCCGCCAATCATGCTCGAGGAGAGTCGAATTCGTAGATTGCACCGGGAAATGGCCAAGGTGGAAGCGGACGCTAGGACCAGAGAATCCCTTTTGACGGAGTATATTGCAAGGTTGAATTCGCTTGCACCTCCATCGCCGACAGTGCCGGTTGCAGTCTACTACCCTGAAGCGCAGAACGAGATGGAGTCGTGTCTTTCTGAAGCAAATGATGACGGTTCGAAACCAATACAACTCGAGAAGCAACAATCTTCTTCGGAAACATCTTCATCCTACTTCTCGAATGAAGCTTCTGTGGCACTTGAGTTTCTTCAAGCGCGTCGGAAGGAGGTGCAGAATGCAGTTGCAATGCGTGCTGCGGAGCGACGTCGTCGGAAATACATCAAAGAACGAATCCGCGAGCTGGAGGCGTTACTCCAGCTTAAGACCAACCAGCTACGCTCGACCTACGTCGGCGATGGCTGGAGTTTATCAGCACCCACTCGTGGGCGGAAAGGGAGGAACGACGAAGCCATAGTCCTCGCTGCGTCCGGATCCGACCGGCATATTCATACGAACGTGATCTGTCTTGAGGGAGATGCGCTCGAACCTCAGAGTACTGCCTTGCAGAGTCGGAAGCAGGATGGGATTATGCAGCTGGTTGCGAAGATGGTATTTCGCCGACGCGATACCTCAAGACCTCTTTCGGGCAAGAGCGCGCCGATAGTGCACGAGTACGTGCCCTCCGGATTATCGCGAATGGCTTATGTTGATGAAGTTGGTGACGAAACTGGCAAAGATGAAGCCAACGACGATTTGAGCTAGGACGAGGTTTATGTCCAACGAATTTCATGCAATTTTTACTCTTTTCTCTCTTTCTTCCAAGCATATTGTCTCATTTCATGCATTGAAGGTCCCCTAACATCGAATCTTTTGCTATTTCTGCTTCTGCTTTTCTCTGCTCATCGTCATTATCATGCAATTTTCTGGATCCCATTTCATACATGAAACGGAAGGGTAGATCATGCACCGATGATACCCGCCAAATTTGATCGTTGATCTCGTACGCGCAATCCATGGAATCTCGCAATGTACTCCTCCTTCACCTTTCCTCCCCTTTAAATCCCGATTCAATTCAAACCGTTTAGCTTTGTACCGTAAAGATATGTTGATCTGTATTCATACAGCTGTATTTCTATAAGCGATATACAATCCGGCTTTGCAAGGACAAGGGTTACACAGTAAATAGAGAAATAAATAGAGGAAATACATGGAAATTATGATAGTAGTTGAAACAAAGTGACAAACAAAGCGTAGAATTTTCACGAGCCGGAACGCACCATATGATCGAACTCTTCGTCGAGCTCAACGCTCAGGGGTGGTTGCTCCTCTGGGCGCTCCAGAACGGGAGTATGCATGAGGGCATGGTGTTGTAAGGTTTCCTCTCCTTCGTTAGCATGAGGCTGGAGCTCATTTTGTCCCACACCACGGTGCTGTAGAGCGTATGCTCGACATGCCTCACGGCTCTCTTCAAGCGCAGGATCTTTATGATCCAAAGCAATGACCACGAGACCCGGGAAATTGTGCTCTAACAGTCCCTTGAGATCCGGTAGCAGCATCGCATCTGGGGAGTACGTCCCCGAGTTATTATCAATCACGAGTTCCCATTCTACCGCCTCGTCCAGAGTTTCATCGCTGAAGGATGCCCAGCCACCAACGGGCCTCGGATGGAACTCGCCGCTGTATCGAACGCGTTCCGCGCAATTAGAATGTAGGGCGTGCTTGGAGGCGAAGTCGACGAAGAAAGCCGCGCCTGTTTCGGAGAATCGGAAGGTGTCGTCTGCGGCTGCGATAATGTACGTGTACACCGCGGGTTTGACCCTAGTCGTCTCTTTCGCCCCGACAGAGCCGCCTCGCAGTAATGCGAGGAAGTCGTCTTTGGATTCGAGAATACCACTCCCGTTTCGTGTCGAGCGGGCGTATAGCATTCTGTGTCCTGATCGGATTGATGATCGGACTGCGAGCGATGCGGGTCCTATCCCGAAGATAGTTTGAGCAGCACGATATTTCGTGTTCCAGTGTTGATACTCATCTCGGAAGAAAAGTGCAACGCCCTTGAGGTGGATCTTCCATGTCGAATAAAGTCGCTCATCGTTGAGATTAGTCAGTCGTCCGACTGTGGGTGAGAAGTGCTGTGTATACCGGATTGGACCATCAAATAGGTATATTCGCTTCGGAAGCTCGGATGGAGTTGTGGTCACCTGGCATGGTAATGTTAATACTTTGAAACATGACAGTGTTTAAATAGGACCGAAGGCAGCCTTTGGGGAAATGAGAATGCGATATTAGCCGCTGAACCACCCCCATCAAAACCCCTAAACTCTCTGAGCAACGCGGCTAGACTGGCGTCAAAATAGTACCAATGGCGAAGAAGATAGATCGATAGTGAACAGAACTTTGAGCATACCTTTAACCAAAACGTTCCTCTGACGATCTTTCGAATAGTCGAGACTATTTCGACTTCTTTTGCTCCCGGAGTCACTGAGGTAGTAAAGCTACCGATATAATCGTCATGGACTGAGCCCTCGTCTTTGTCTAATACTTCAACGTATAGGGTCTAGAGGTGCCACGGTATGAGTAATTAAAGGCGCAATGAGACTAAAAATACTCGTACCGCATTCTCAGGGACGTTCTTCACATTCCACGTTTCGTTCCAGACAGGAGCCAAAGTGTTCGGCTGCACATTCGACCTAGCATATAACTCAGCTGAGACAGAAAAGAATACCCAGGAGATGGGGAATTATACACTAAAGTAATACGATTGTCGATTTTCGCCACGAAATATGGGTCTGCCAAGCCCACGATATCCATCTTTGGCAAACCCGATGCGCCAATAAATTGTATGGAAACGTCCACCAGCTTTTGCTCTAGCATTTGTTCTTCCGCAAATGCTCGGACACGGTCCGCGGCCTGCTTTGCGTCGTGCCGTGCTCGTGCAACGGCACCCAAGATACGCGACATGGTCGGCACAATCGGATTTCGCGCTCCTGGCATCAATGAGCGACTATTAGTGCCAAGAGAACAAAAAAGAGGAGAAAGAGCAATGCATACTGAGACTGCACAATATAGTGCTTCAAAAACCAAGTTCACTTTGCATGAGTTAGTTGCGCGACCCCGAGCGGCGACCTTGACAGTACTTTGCTGCGTGCGATGCCGCAGCATTACGTAATCACGAAGACGAGGCACACTTGTGTTTCCGATCCAATGTCTGTTGACTGGGAGCGAGAGCATGCACGCCTGATGCACATCAAAAGGACATACGAAGGCGAATACCTGCGTCGGTGTAAGTGGCGACGACATTATCTCATTTTTCTTCGCTTCAATGAACAGCACAGATTCATGAGTCATAGTTGCTCCCTCAAAAGTGAACATATTCTATCAGAGGAATCATTCTTGCTCAACGCCGTACGAGGAGTTCAACTGCAAGTTGTTCAATCTGATTTTTAGGTGATTCCAAAAATCATTGTTGCGTTGCGCGTAATAAATAACGTTTGGCGCGTGACGCGACGCGACAGAACAGTAATTATCTCACGCTCACGGCTCACTCACTAAATCCAAGTTATTTCAGCCTTTTTCTGCCACCATCTCATGATCAGATCCTCAAGCGCTTTCCAGCATCGTTCACAATGAGTAGACGACCGAATAATGTGCGCGGACCGACGTCTGCCTTGACAGAGTTTCTTCGGGTCAATACCTCGTTCAGCTAATGTCTGAGTCAGGCCTTTGTTCTCATTTTTCTTTTGGCATCCAGGAACAAGGCATCAACTCGACTCTTATCGCAGCACGCGCTCGCACGCAGCAAGAACAGGAGCAGGAGCAACCGGATGCTGGGCCGAGTAACTTGAGCAATGGTATGGATGGGAACCGCGCAGGAGAAGGGGAGTCTAATGAGGTGCGCTTGTGGCTCGGTTCTGCGCCCGCTTACGGGCATAAAATTGATTATGAATCCAGCCTCCAGTCGATTATGACTCTGAAAACTTAGATGGAGAAAATGAGGGAAATGAGAAGCCGGCGAAGAAACGCAAGCTTAGTAAGAAGGAGGAGGTAAAACTCAAAGCTAATGAAAAGGCGAAAGCAAAGAAGAACAAGAAAGCGGGAAGTGATGACGAGAGTGGCGATTCTGAGGATGATGAATACAGCGCACTGTCGCGTGGTGCTGCACGAAATAGGGCCAGAGCAAGCTTACCAGGCGCTCAACCTCCTATCGGGAGTTTTGAGAGCTGCGCGAAGTGCGGGAAGCAGTTCACTGTGGTATGGTTTCTTGATTTTACGTTTTGGCGGATAGTCTTGACCTTATCTTTGTTTCGTAAGACCCGATATACTATGGCAGCTAATCCGGGCCCAGGCTGGCTTTGTCACGTATGCGCAAAAGCGAGCGGTGCTGACCCGTTCAAGAAACCATCCATACCACGTCAGAGAAAGCCACAGGAAGGAAAGCGTAAGGTCATAAACTTTGAAGATAGAGAAATTCCGTCCCTTGCTTCGTTGTGTATAAAGGTAATGGAAGTTGCAGGCTTAAGGGTCGATTAATTCATGAGGATTTTTTCTTTCAGGTCGTCAGCCAGCATATCGAGGATGTGGAAGCTCTCGGAGACATTAGCTCCTCTAGTAAACGAGAGATAGGAAGAGCACTTGCTAGAAATCGTAGTCTGTACGTGATTTATTCTAATAAGCCATTTTGACGCTCGTGTCACCAACTGAAACATAGGACGATTGACAAGGCGCCGCTTTTATACGACGTGAGAAATACAGAGCTCACAATTTACGATGGAACTAGTGCGTCCTTGGTGACCATTGTAAATTTTACTATCTGCTTATTTTCTATTGGAACAGAGCTTGGCCCAAATGCATTCTGTGCTCTCGCTTCCTTGAATCCATCTCTTGAATCATTACGCATTGACTTCTGCGGGATGATTAATGACGATGCTATAAGGTTTTGGGGCGAACATCTCAGCACCCTCAAGCGTATTGAACTTCTGGGTCCTTTCCTTGTCAAGTCGGAGGCGTGGCAAGCATTATTCACGGGTCTCCCGCAACTGACTGGCTTTCTCATCACTCAATCCCCTCGGTTCGATATCGACTGTATGGCGAGTCTTGCGCAACACTGCCCTGATCTCGAGGAACTGCGCTTAAGCCAGATTGGCCAGATGAGCGATGAGTTTCTGGGTTACGTCGCCGGATTCAAGAATTTAATCAGCCTAGACCTTAGCGTACCTTCCACAAGCCTGGGCACGGAAGCAGTCGTTACGCTACTCAATGCAATTGGGTCTAACCTTATCCACCTCAACCTTTCGAAGAACGATCTTCTAACGGACGAAGTTCTTTCTGAGGGCCTCCAGCCAAACGCTCGTGTCCTCACATCGTTGGTGCTTGAAGAGCTACCCGAGATAACCGACGCCGCGATGGGAGCTTTCTTTGCCAATACAACGAACACCCCCATGCGTCGCATTTCCTTACGGCGAAATCATGATTTAGCCGATGAAACCCTCGTCGCGCTTCTGAAGCACTCAGGCAGTACCCTCACAGAGCTTGATATCAACAGTTTGAGAACTATGTCGAATGAGGCTCTTCTTTCGATAGGGGAACAGGCAAGGAGCCTCCAGAAGCTCGATATTGGCTTCTGTCGGCAAGTTGATGACTTTGTTATAAAGGCTCTTCTTGACAGATGCGAAGCCATGAAGGATATATCGGTCTTTGGGTGCAATAAGCTGACGGAGAACTGCCCGAGAAAGGTCCGTCTATTTGCATGTGCTTCTGAAAGTTGATAAACTAACAAGTCCACTGGCCAGCAGCGTGGAGTCAGCATCCGTGGTATCGAAACAAATGCTGTCTAGGAGGAATCAGTTGAAATATAGTACTTTCTGTTGCGTGAAAGGACTTGATTCAGGTGTATTCATAAACATACATCAACTCAGTTTCGTTCAAACTATAGGAAATAATAATCGCGAGAGACTTTGCAGTATCTGATTCTTCAATTCAACTGCCGGATTCAGCGCTCCTTAGTCTCTTTCGGGGAGCTTCTGAGAGTGTATACCGCTTCCCTGCTAGTTGGTTTGGCGGTCACACAACTTACTCCTGACGCCCTCTGTATTCATTCCTGCCTGTACCGATCCTCGCGGGAAGGCTTCGGATTCCCTTCTCGTAACGCTCGTACGAGCACTCCGTCTAGACGGCAAAGTCGGTCATCGTGAGTAGAATCTTTCTTAGAGTCCAGATCCTACAGGTCCCAGACGCATACCGCGTGGCTGTCTCGGAGTACCAAGAACGGCCTTGTAGTCCCTCAGTTAATGCTCAATGTCCACGACAATCTACGCGTAATATTATTCTCATCTTCCAAAGTGAGTCTCCTCTAATACTCGCGGCTCAAAAACTGATGACGCCGTCATTCAGTAGTGAACTGTTCCAATGTGTAAAAATAAGTTTAACCGAAATATAGTTCCTCGATTCCGGAAGCCTATGTCACAGGCTTCCTGATCAGGGACCAAAGAAGGGTCTAGGTGAGTCGTTCCGTAACGAGATTGTTCGATCAAATCGCCCTGATACTTACCATTTCTGAAGTTATTGGTGGGAAGTGATATTGTGACTTGTGAACGAAGGTCACAAACGGCCCGCTCAACATAAGGCGAATAGAAGGGGAATTATCTCACAAAGTGCCTGGTGCTTTGTCTTCCTTCCTTCAAGGGTTTTTCGCTACGGGTCTTACTTCGCTGATAAAGTAGACTTAGGTAATCTCGTATTGTCAGTCATTTGAAATCTTACCTTCTAATAAAGCCGTCCATGACTGCGTTAGGATATGGGCGCAAGATATTCCAAGACTTCCTGAGGAATAGAAGCCAGAATCTTAACGAGATACCGTACAAATGTATTCAATACTATTGCATCGTGCAATTATCGCTGAAGAAGAAGCGGACTTCTCGGTGAATCTCACTGTCGTGAATGATTGCCGACTGTCTGGCGAAATGGTCCTGCTGGTCCGCATATCGGCTGCCGGCATAGATGTGGTTGAAAGGTATTTGCGCAGCTAAAGGTTGTTCTTTCTGACGAGAACCGATTCGCTCGTAATTGACTATTTTAGTATGCCACGTCATATGCCTCGACTCTCTTTCTGGATCCTGTGCGCTCCTATGCTTGAGCTGTTTCGCATTACTAATGTTTCGGCCTACTAAAGTATCAGTGGGGGTAGGGGGACGCTCCGCTCATAGAAGGCAGGCTCAAGCACCCATCGGTGAAGATTGAACCCGACTGTGCAGACATTTGACTCTTAGCCTTGTCTGTATTCCGTGACTGATGCTATTCTCCGTTTCCGCCCAAACAGGTGTGCCCTTCCCATCTGGTAGAATTGAAGTCCCTGCAGGATTGTAAGAAATAACGTAAGTCAGACGAATGGTTGAACAAGACTTCGCAGTACCGTTGACACGTTAAGTAGCTTATCATTCAACCTTAAAGGTATTGAGTTGGAAATGTATTCGTTTCCGTCAAGTGCGACCTGGAGGAAAGTCCTGATCTTTTAATCCATAAGCCCTCAAGCCATTACACTTGAACCATGTTGCGCGTGCGTCATAACTGCTTGAACTCGACAAGGTAACGAAGTTAGCCCTCTTCTCTTGGCTTCAGTCTCAGGCTGGTCTGGTCTAATCTGGGGAGCTAATTAGCCTGTCGGATACCTTCTTCAGTGACATTTCTGTATTCTTCCATTGAGTCTGGAGTGAAAATGTCAATGGCGACGCTTTCGATTGGTCTGGAGCATTTTGGGACGTAATGGATGATGGAGATGCTGGACATTGTTAGCTCGGAGCATAATCACACGATCCTGTACCATGCGTCAGGGAGTGTATTAAGCGGTCTTGTACGGCATCGTTTCATCCCTTTTCGGATCTCCTCGTCCTGGATAATAGCCGGAAGAAACTCATGCGGTGAGCGGCCTCGATGAATGGTGCCCTCTTTGTCCGCGAACCAGCAAATGCCATTGATATCTTACGGGATTCGGAAAATAAGATACCCCTCGAATGAAGGTTTACTGAAGCCCTGGCTCACCAGCTGAATAGTCAGTGTTTTTTTTTTTGTTCAGCTTCGAACCTTCATGACCGCTTGGAACTCTCACGACTGCGGCGTGTGCTGTGTCCTTTTACCTGGAACATATCTGGGTCGTCATCTATGCACCGGCAGAAATACATTGAAACCTTCGGTGTTGAGGGAATAAAGTTGCCCCATGTCTTGTGCATGCAAGTTTCTGCTACCCGCGGAAGCAGGATTTAAATGTGCCTCCTTCGATCCAACGCCACCATCGATCGTCCTAGCGGCTGGAAATGGTCTCTGTCATGTCTGAAGAATATACACTACATGAAGAAGCCTACAAAGCTGGATGACGACTTTCTATATGTGCTATTAGAGATGAGAATTGACCCCGGAACTTCGTCTTGCCGAACATCACAGTGTTCTGATGGATGATGAAGATTCGAAGTCAGGGCAGCAGCATGCTCTCCAGAACTGGGGTGGGTAACTAGTGGTGTCTGCGACTACTGAGGTACGTTAGCGTCATTGACTTTGGCCAGCTGCATTGAGTATAAAAGTGGACGAATCAGCTACTCGAATCCAGCATCCTACGGGTTTACTCTCAGTTCTCGTCAAGTACCAAAGGATGCCACGGTGTTCTCCTGTATTTCAGTCCATGCTTGCACTTGGGTTGGGTATCCGTTTGCGGTGAGTATTATCAGTCTTGCTCTAGACCGCGGTATTTTATTAGCGCCGGAGGCTACTTGTTCGTGAGGCCTGCGACCATGGTTTCTTCAGTCTCGTGTTTCTCTATGCGGCTATTATTTTGCGCCCAGAAATGACTGTCCTTTTTGAGCGCAGTCACGTCTCAATTGCGTGTGGCTAGGATTTGTCCATGTAAGTCATCGCGCTCCTTGTTAGGGCGGATAATTATCCATCGGTGGGTAAGTACTCCATCATTTTCGTATTATTTCCAAATCCGCATCTCTCAGGACTACTCCATTTCATCTTGATATTTGTCTATATAACATTCATCTTGCTTACAGTTTCTTGTTGTCTTTCAGGATTTTTATTGAAGCCCGTCGCTGGACGTTTACCCGTCCTGACAATGCCCGATGCCTCAGATGAGCATATTCCGAGCAGCCATTAAACAAGCGTTATCTTTGTTCTCTTGTCTGCATGTCCCCGTTTTTCTATCATTGCCATCTGTTCAAACATGCAAAGCTAGTTTCATGATGGATATTGTCTATGAAAACACGACTTATATTTTTACTATTTCACTCGAACTTTTTATTTGTTTTCGTAGTTAAGGAGCTACGACGTGCAGGACTGCTATATGTATTTCTATTGCTCATTCTTGGAGCAATGTCAGCCTAGCAAGATGAGCTCTGTCGAGAGTATAGCGCAGTCCATCTGGTATCTCCGGGGGATTCATGGAAACCGACTTGGGCATTTATTATTTGGAAAGGACTTGTATCGTCTCGGAAAATAGTAGACCGCACACATTTTGTGCGCTATTGAGGTTGCACTCGTCTAACCGAGTAACTTACCCTCTGTAACAATGCATCATTCCTCATCTAACATCGTAGTCTTCGAATGGTGTTTCATTGGCCAGATGATCGACGTGAAGTCTAATTTCCGATCATGTCAATTCAACGCCAATCACCGCGTGGTATGAATTTGTCAACGCTTAGCTAATCACAAGAATAAAGATAATCGGATGAGCTACGCAGCTGACAAAGAACTGGAGTTGCCTGGAAAAGAAACAAGCGTTTGGCGCAAGACGACATTGTAAGAATAGGTAAGAATGCATAGCGTGACATCAAGGGAGACTGAAAAGAAACAAAAGTTCGGCTCGTAGTTGGGGTACTGATTCGAGGGATTCGGGAAGAATGGAGCGGTTGAATATTATGAAATGAAATGAGGTAGGTCAACGATAGCGAGTCATAATAATACAAGACGGGATAAGGGAGAAAGAAAAAAAAAACCGACACGACGAAAGGACGCCTAGACCCTAGAAGACTGAGCAGTCGATGAGCAGACCTGCTGCAACACTGTTAAATGCATAAGCTTCTCAGAACCACTTTATAGCGGGAAACAATAGAAAAATCAGATTTACCAGTAACTAAGTGCGAACAAATCTGTCAGAACCAACTGCAAACGGACGTCGATGCTCCTACGCCGGAACTACAGCACCCTTCGTTCCTTTCGCGGCATCTCCGCCGATAGCCATGGTCTTCAGCGGTACAGCGATATCGGAGACAGTCCTCTTTAGCATATAGGCTTTGCCATTTACGCCCTTGTGTGCATTGTCGATGCGCGCGGAGTTGAGCAGGTCTAGTGTGTAGATATACAGCTCCTTGGAATACTCCTTTAACAGGTTCTCCTCCCGCGAAATGACACCTGCAGCACCAGCAGGGAGAGAATCACCCTCTTGATCATGTTCGGGCTTTACAATGTCGGTTTTCTGCGTCTCTGAGGCCTTCGCGGTCGATGTTGAAGTCGTGATGGTAGACGGCATGTTCAAAACGATTGAATGGGTAGAGATGATTGTACAGAAGATCGTGAAGATGAAGCAGGCGATGGGGACACAGAGACGAAACGAACAGATATATATAAGCTAGAAGGCAGTGTGTTCGTCTGGCTGCGTGTATACGCCAGATAGAACAACGGGTCTTGTTGATGGAGGTGTGATGGAGGAGAGATTGTAAGCTATGGACGAAGCCGGCAGACCACGTTGTCCTCCTCAAATTCACGAGCCGCACGTGATCGATCAGCTATCTGCCGTTAGTTAGATAGTCTCAGTCCGTCCGTCTGGACTCAACGTGAACAGGTCTGGGTTCTCTGCCTCTCAAGTGACCCGGAAGAAAGATAACAAATTCACTCGATTATATTAAACATTGCCCGCAAGATCATCTTCTTCCGAGCATACGGAGAAAAATAGAACAGAAATACACTGCCTGTACTCGAGATTTCATAAGATATGCTTTCCTTCCTCGCTTCTATATCAGCTTCCCATCGCTTCTCCCGTCGAACCATGTTGCGAATTATTCGCCGTAGAGACGAAAGGAGAATTAGGATGAACTCCCTTAGGAACAGGGTTGATCTTATTTTCAATCTGGAGCAGTTCGCAGAAGGCCTCGGTCTGTCGATTTGTGTACCACGGTGCTACAAATAGTAGGTAGGAATAAATCAGTTACAAAGCACTAGATGAGTGGGTGAGAGAACGAACGTTGTCTGTTCTTATTAAGCCCTTCGCTTCCTGGGCCAGGCGCAGTCGGCCAGAACTCTTGACAATCAAGCACATCTTTATTTCCAGCGTTCTGAGTTACCCATTCCATTTCCTTCTTCAACTTTTCTCTGGCTTCTGCTGCGTCCGGAAATCGAGGCTGGAGTCTGGTCGTCGAGAGATAAGGATGGAATGCACGGGTGACGGCAAGCCATTCCGGATCATATGCGAGTCGAGGAGTCGTCGGAGATTCAGCGGACGGGATGTCTACAATCTGCGAGGACGATCGATTAATGCTGATAATAGAACAGCTTGGAAAGAAATGGCACCTCTAAAAATTGTCGGCGCGGAAGACATTTGTCCAATGCAAGAAAATTAGTCGCGAGCTGCGTTGGAGGTGGAGCAATAACATCATCCAATTCATCATCGAGGAGAATCTCGTCTGGGTTCGCTGGGAATTCTGGCGTCTTTTCCGTTGCTAATGAAGTAGTCAGCCCCACAGGCACTTTGTCAACCGCGGTTGATATCGCGTCATCGTCTAGGTCATCTATAACAATCTCGTCGGGATTGTCGCCCTTCGATTGCTCTTGTATAACTTCATATCAGACTCATGTTGTACAACATGCACAAGGAGACACAGACCATCCGCACTAGTCTGATTCTTTGGAGCTCCATGGATGACAGTCGCCTCAAATCTGCAGTGCAGATGAGCCGAAAACCACCAAGTTGGTTTTAATTTCTGGAGTAAATGCATGGCAGGAGGCGAACCGAGCGTATTAGATTGTACATCAGACCGGAAGAAGGGCTTCCGACGAAGTAGATCATCCATGTCTCCATGATGTACGATACCTAATGGCCAGTCATGAGACATAACGATGTCTGGAGATGCTAACTGCGAACACAACGACCAATAGACTCGTATCTCGGGGTGTAAAGTACAGATCATGTGTTAGGCTCACCTGAGAAAGGCGGAAAATATCGTATTCGCGGACGTGATAGATACTTCTTATTGCATTGCCGTCGTAAGGAAGAGCTTCGTAGTGACCTGACTCCAACTTCAATTTTCGAGAATCAAGAGCGACTCTCGACGGCTTACCTAAACGATAGTGATGCTCGTTATAGATTCCAGACGCACCGGCTATCCGAATCCCGTTCACTTGTACACAGCCCGCGAAGCCAAGGAAGTAGATGTTGGGGGCGAGCCATCCTCCGTGGTACCTAAAAGGTCCATGGAAGTGTTCGTGTCTTTCTTCTACAGCAGATGACCAGCCTCACAGTTCCCACATGTAGTTCGATGCTTCATGGTTCCCACCGATAACGAGTGTCAAGATAGGTGCCGTTTTCTCCCCCGTGTAGTATCTATTCAGACAGTCAGTAAGGATGCGTCAGCAGAACACTCATGAGACCGACAGGACATCAGGTTTTACGTTGCGGGAAAGTCCGTTGACTCATTTCAAGTACCCCGCAACGTGTATTACGGCATGACGTGGTGCCACAGTTATGGAAGGTGGAGGCAAAGGATAAACTGAACCCACACCTATGAAATCCGCCTAGACGTTTGTACTTGTTCGGGACAGCCATACATTGAAGGTCCTGGTGATTCCGGATGGCTTGGAAGTCCCCACAGATGAGCAGACAGTCGACTTTATAATTGTTGCGATGCTCAAGTTGTTCAATGTGCTTGTATATCGCGTCCAACTCTCCATGGCAGCATCCTTGAACGGCAATCTATCACGCTTGCGATTCAGCTGGTCAGGTCGGACAATAGAAAAAAACGATTACCTTCATTTGAGGACGAGCAGAAGATAAACTCCGTCTGGAATTGTCGAAGACTTCGTGGAAGAATAGACAATATTTCCCAGTTCTTTTCCTCGCTTCGGCAAGAATGCACGCAAGCGACTGCGTCGACCGGGATAGCATACAACACTGCTGTAGGACAGAGAGAAGCCTGAGGGGAAAGCTTTAGAGCAGTCACATGACTCGAAATATAATCAGAAATTGATAATATGATATTACTAAGCTTACCAAATCAGAGCATCGATCAATGGGAGTGCACTTCACTTTCATTCATCCCTCATCCCTCAAACTGAGGCTCAAACGAACAGCTCTATTATTCAAATGAATGCATTGAACGCACCTGCCTATTTGGTACTTCCCGCTTCTAATTCTTTATCCTCGTCAAGGCAAGATAACCGCGAAGACTGTAGGAAAACACTTCATTTACAGAGGGGAGCTAATAATTTTTCGTCTCTACATCCACATCCTTTAAGATCACAGCCCATTCCACTCAAAGACATCTGATTTCTGCAGAACGAGAGGCGCCTTCAACGGCAAGCTCTCGGACGATGATCCGACATGCACCATGTACTCTCCGCTCTCGATCGTCCAAGCATTAATGCATTCTTCCCAGCAACTTACCGCATATTTGTCGAGCGTAAGTTCTACGATACGCTTCTCGCTGGGTTTCACGTCTCGTAGTTTCTTAAAGGTACGTAGGGCAAGAGGCACCTGAGTAAGTGCGGAGGTCACTGGATGCGCGACGTATACTTGGACAATCTCAGAGCCCGCAACAGAACCCGTGTTCGTCACTGTCACCGACACAATGACGGAGAGGTCTTTCCTGCTGTCTGAAGCTACGACCTTTGGCTTTGAGACGCTCAGGTCGGAGAACTCGAAAGTTGTGTACGAAAGTCCGTGGCTATCTTAAGTGTCAGTTGCTACTTCATCTCAACAGGAAGCAGACTGTACTTACCCGAACGCCCATAGGGGTTTGATCTTGATGTTTTGGTAATGCTTGTACCCCTGAAAATGATCTGCCTGAGCTTCATGCATAGATGTCATACGATCCAAAAGGACTCACGACGAACAGATCCTCGGAATATAGCACGGTTCCATTCTCTGAGTGGAAGTGACCATATGACGGCACGTCCTCGAGTCTTTTCGGGAACGTGAGAGACATCTTGCCGGATGGATTCACTTTACCAGTCAGGACATCTGCGATGGCATCACCTGTTGAGTTACCGAGATACCACGCGTGTACGATGGCCGGTACAGAGTCAGCCCATGGCATGGTAATAGCAGAGCCCTGATCAATGACTGAAATTAGCACCGCGTAAGATAAAGTACACATTAGTCTTACCGACTGCGTCACAACAACTGTATTCTTGTTAACTGCTGCTACTTTCTCCACCAGCTCGTCGGTACGCCCAGCAAGAGCCAGCGTGGTTCTGTCGTAACCCTCACTTTCCCAATCACTGTTCAATCCCACGACAACGATGGCGATGTCTGCCTCCTTTGCAAGCTGGATGGCAAGAGCTAAATCTCCGTCCGGGTCCTTTACGGGAGCACCGCCGAGGCGGACTCCAGGATTAGAGTCCATAAGTAGCTCATCCTCATCTCCATCTGCTGGGCCGCGCACGTTAACATAATGCACATGTACGTCGTGTGCGACTCCTGCTTTCAGTTCGAAGACTGCCTTCTCTTCCATTGTACCTGAGCTGAAGAATGCTTCTCCACGCCGTTGACGTGTCCAGTTGTCGATTAGAAGCTTTCCGTCGATGTACAACTGTAATCATCAAAGCATGATTTAGGACTATTGGCATACCGATAATCAAATGGTGTACCTTAGCACGTCCTGCAACAGTTAAGCCAAACTCGAACTTCGTATCCTCATTTTTTGGCTTCGTTTTGCCTCTCAGATGTAGAGTAAAGTGAGTGGCGACTCCCTTTGGCTTGTCTACCGAGATAAATGCATTCGTTTCATCGATTACTTGCGTCAATACTGGATTTCCCTGGGCAGCCAAGCCATCAGGACCATTCGAGTACCATTCTCCTGTCCAGCATTTCTCGCCCTTTTCTGTTACAAGCTCATTCTCGAGCGTAGGCAACGTTTTAAATGCTAAAATTCAGTCAATTGACGTTGCCGACTTATTGAGGGAAGTTATTCGCTCAGTCCGTACCTCTGGCACCCTCTGCATAGGTGATTTCGATGTTCTCACCGAGAGCTTTTGCAATGCCATCGTAGGGTGAGACAAAGTATGACGCTTTCAAAGACGCGGAACCACCTCCAGAGAGGACGGCTGCCTTTGCATTTCCACCCACAATTGCGACTTTCTTCAGCTCAGAGATCTGAAGAGGAAGCAGACCTCCTTCATTCTTGAGAAGCACGATCGACTCTGAAGCGACTTTGCGCATCAATGCGGTGTCCTCCTCACTCTCGACAGTTCGCTCCTTGCCGTCCCCGTCTAGTATGTCCGGCGCACCTTGAGCACAGAGCTTGACCAACTCAAGCACTTTCGCTGCGCGTGCCTTGACAATGCGAGCTGTAGTCTTACGAGCTTCGACCGCACGTCGCACCTTGTCCCAAGTTCGCCACTTGTTAGTGCCGGGCATTTCAAGGTCGAGACCAGCGTTAATACTGTCCGATACGCTGTAAACGCCAAACCTTCATAGTTTTCCCGGCGTTAGCTCTATAACATACACGATCACCAAAGTGAATAATAGTAGGGATGCGTACCAGTCACTCATGATTGGAGCACTTGATCCCCATTCTTTGCGAACGATGTCCTGTAGAATCAGAGGATTCTCAGACACATGCAGACCATTCAGTTTATTATACCTAAAAAATGGTTTATACGCGTCTTTCAAACGCAAACTGATTTACTCACGCAGTCATGAATGACCACGGCTTCGCATATTTCTCGGTAAGCATGAATGGCATCAAGTAGATCTCGCGCAACGCTCGTAAAGTGACGCGACTGTCGTAACCCATACGATCGTTCTCCTTGTCATTCGTGCTAAACGCGCCCAATATCCATTTCGTAAATAGTAAGACCTGGGGAAGAGACTGTACACCCACGCAAAGTGCTTGATTGCGGTGCCGATCCCTTGGGATTGAATGCCTGCAACGTAGGCAGAGGCGATCAGGCCCGACAAGATTGGATCTTCTGAGAAGCTCTCGAAGCTCTAGGGGAAAATAGATCAGGACTTGATCCGCGTGTTGCATGAGGTTGCGCCGAAAGACGTACCCTGCCGCCGAGAGGGTTCTATATGGTGACAAATGAGAGAAACAATCAGTTATGAATAGAACCAATGAGGATAAACATTGAAGAGATGAAGCGATGTTATTAAAACAAGATCCTCACTCGTTGGATATTGCACGTCGGAGCGAGGATTATGGAGGCTGAACGTAGCTTCGCTTCAGGAGCGAGAAGCTTTGCACCGACCTCACGAATGAGCTCGGTGTCCCACGTTGCTCCAAGCGCCGTGGCCGACTGATAGATTCCAGACGCGGCAAGTTAGCAAACGGATATCTTAGCAATTCCAAACAAGACACACCGGTAGACACTTTGCAGGTGTGCCCATGAAAAAGAAGTTTCCGCGTACACCTGTATTTTGAGTCAGTCTGGTGTTCTCTCCATAAAGCTCTTATTTGCCGGAAGACTGATCAATCACCATTAGGACCATCGCTAACCTGAAGAAGAGAATGTCGAGATCAACCAAAATAAAGTGGATTGTGCGACAGAAACGATACCTTGACGGCAGGTATTCCGAGGCGCTCAACACCGTGAGTGTGCCAGAAACCGACACCTGCAATGAGGGCGGTAGCCTCTTCGAGGGTCAGCTTCTCAACAATGCTAGGTATGTCAGCGTTCGCAAAATCGGATGGGGCCATTGTTCAGCGCTTTTAAGCCACGCTCTACGGTGATCAGCTTGCCTGCCTTCAAGATATGAAGCAGGGATGAGAAAAGGGGACTACACGGACACTGGAAAGTTTGAAAGACGCGATATATAGTAGATACTTGTTTATCCGTTTCGCCGACAATACTCCGAAGGTATTCATGGAAGTGATCATCAGAGTTGCCGTATCCACGTGGAGATTATTGCTCCGACATGACAAAGGAAGAACGGACAATGCTGATTGAAGAAATGCGAGTGTCATTCTGTGAGATTGGAAGACATATAACTTTAATATAAGCCGATGCTCGAAGAAGTCACCAGTTTTGTGCAGTTCGCATCACTGAGTGCTAAGCGAGTAATGATTGGAGCACGTACATAGAGCGTCCGACGGGCTAAAAGCTGTTGCCGGAGCGTTTAGTGGATGAATAGATGTAGAAAAGACAGTAAGAGTGAAATAATACAGAGAAATGGAATAAACACCGGTTATGTGAGAAGTCGAGAAGTTGTGGGAAAATAAATTCAAGACCGGCCCGGCGACTGGCACTGATTGCAGATCATTTCATTCATCACTTCCCAACTCTCGTGGTAGCACTCCGAGTCGCAGGTCCTGCGCGGTTCACCACCACCACTAGTTACTCCTCAAATACACAGTTTTGGTTTTGCTACTCTATTTCCCCCTTTCTCTTTCCTGACCATCTCCCTTGTGCATCTCATGAAAACGACAATTTTCTCGGCCTGATCTGGGTTGCAGTGTGAACCACACTCTCGTCATTATTTATAGATGGCTTCCTCAATTGCACATATTCCTTTCGTCGATTTCCTTACAGCCTATCCACATCCCGCTTTCATTGTGCAAGGAAGACACCGGTCCGATCGCGTTGCTCCAGATTTAAATACTGTCCTTGGAAACCCGTCCTTTCGTTCTCTTCTTCTCGGACCAGACGCAGATACCGCCGAACTCGGCCGTTCTTTCTTACGCGCTTTGCAGACGGTAGAAGCAGTGGAAAGATTTGCAGCCTGGCTTTCCATTGGACTCAATGACTCCCAACGGCAAATCGATACCCTCGAAGTCACGCTCAGGCTTTCCTGGGCCGTTATCGATGCAGAAGCCGTCGTGCTTGAGCTCTCACAGACTATCCTCGAAGATTTTACTGTCTGCACATCAGTTCCCCGGTCATCTCTTCCAAAATCTATGCCAATTCAGACGGCAATATCGTCCGCGTCTCCCGTGGTAACGCAGCGACGTGCCGGCCGGACAATGCGGCTGCCAGACTTCCCTCCTCCTCCAATGCTTCTACATTCAAACACAACTAGTTTGCCGTCAGACATGTTTTCCATGATCATGCGTGCGCCAACACTCGACACCCAATCATCTCATTCTCCGGAGCGACGGCTGGAGACTTCAAGCTCAGTACAAGACCAAGGAAGAACTGGTGTGATGCGCGATATGATAGAGAATTTTGACTGGGACGATACTCCTCTCGGGCCCCGTAGGGAATGGTCTTCCGTATCAAGGACGGCCGTTGACTACATGCTTTCACATCCATTTCCGGTGAGCACTGGCATCTTTAAGTATACCGGGTGTACGGCCCTTTACACTCTGATAGGTGAGCTTATGGTGGACCGAGGAACTTGTCTTATTGTACAACGATGCCTACAAAGATATGATCGCGCACAAGCATCCATCCAGTTTTGCTCAACATGGTAGCCTGTCGTGGGCCGAGATATGGGATTCCATAGGTCCAAGGGTTGACAATGTCTTCGCGGGTGAAGCTGTTGCCGAACGAGATGGTACGTAAGCTACGTTTTTGTCGAAAGGCACGTTTCTTATTTCGAGACATATCTGCAGATCTTCTTTTCATCGAACGTATGACGGAAGCCAAACTCCCGGAGGAAACTTACCACAGCTGGTTTTGGGTAAGCACATAGCGTTGCTTTGCCGTGAAGAAAGCTAAATCTGGCTCCTAAAGGTCCCTGTTACGGAAGACGGTGTTGTAAAGGGTTTCTTAAACGGCACCTTCGGTGAGCTCAGAATGGACGCGTACTTACGTTGATTGCTAATAAGCCGGTTTACAGAGACGACTACGAAAGTTATTACAGAAAGGCGGATGAATTTTTTGCGCGATTTTTCTACTCAAGCGGGTACGTTCATTCAGGTTTACTGCAATGGTTCAATTTCATTATTGCTTATTGCTTGAATCCAGCTCAAAGCCGAACCGCATTGGAGTTCTCGAAGACGTTGCTTCTTGCGTTGGAATCATTTCGGATAGAGTAGGGGTGCCTTTTTACCCAACAAAACTCGGTCTTAATTTCAAAACTTCCCAGTTGTCCTTTCGCAGCTTTGTATAGTGCTTCTATTGCCGGTAAGCTGATCCGCTTCCTGTCGACATCGCTAAGCACTAACCAGGCGCGTAAGAATCCGGTTCTACATCTCCTACAAACATCCCTCGCACTTCTTACCTTCGAAAAACGTTTCATGATTCGCCGATGACGATTAAGCTGACCTGTGCTGGGACCGTGGGCGTTCCGATGCCTCATCCTTCTGTCCCTCAAACGGTAGACTTTGTAATCGATCCATTGCGAATAAATCCATCCCCTCGACCGCGCCCTCAGACCGCATCTCCGGTTCCATCCTTCTCTTCTCAGGACTCGACGGTCACCACTGTCCCTCACGAAGAAGCACATTCTTCAACGCCATCGAATCCTTCTGCTCGAGCTCTAACTGCTATTTCTTTTGCTTCATTGGGTGGCAGCAATAGCCGTGGCAGTTCTGTGAGAAGCGTTAACTCGAGTACGCGTTCAATACGCAGAATACAAGAGAGCGCTATTTTTTGGCCATTTGCGGAGGCATTTGCGACTCGCCTGCCAGTGCACGTAGCTAATCTTCCAGATTATGTCGTAGAAGGCTTCGAACTTCGCGGATGGGGCGAGCATGCGCGTGAGGCCATCGTGATTCCGATTTGTGTGGAAGATGCGGATGTTCCCGGCGCAATGCTCGTATTGGGTCTCAATAGTCGCCGACCCTATGACGCGGATTATGCTAATTGGATTGATTTGTTCCGCCTTACAATGAATGCCATGCTCACGGCTGTCAAAGGTCGAGAAGCTGATCTCATACGCGCCGAGTGAGTACGCGCTGCTATTATTGATGATTATATTGACGCTTGTACTTCTCAGGCACCTCGCGGAGCTTGATAGTGCAAAAACCGCTTTCTTTAGCAATGCCTCACATGAGCTTCGTATGCCACTTCAGTCTTAACACTCTGAATGAATGCCCACTATACGTCTTCCTAGGAACACCTCTGCAACTTATTCAAGGCCCACTGCAGGACGCGGTTGCTAGTCTACCTGACTCAAAGGCAAGAGATGGGTTGAAGATGGCCGCTCGAAATGTGACGCGTCTCTCTCGGCTTGTCGATTCATTGATGGACTTCAGCAAACTCGCCGCGAATAGACTTGAGGGTACAATTATACACTACACAATAATATATTGAGACTTCTCTGACGTTTTTCTAAGGGCGATTCAGACCCGTTCAGCTCGGCGAGGTGACCGCTGATCTTGCTTCTCTATTTCGAAGGTGCGTGTCGATTGCGTCAATTTTCATATCTAGCTGATCGCCTATCCTCTTTGTAGCGTAATCGAAAGGACAGGGATTGAGGTAGGATTCAGATTCTACCATCTTGGCAAAGCTAATTGCCTATTTGTAGTACATCGTTGACTGTGACACAACAGATAGAAAGCAAACGTACATTGATCCTGAGTAAGCCTGAATCTAGGTAGTTGAGAAGGGACCTGACATCAGTTTATTAAACTGGTCAGCTTCTGGGAGAAAATTCTCTTCAACCTTATTGGGAATGCATTCAAGTGTTAGTCATTAGCCGAGTGGCGCTAAACTTCTTGTCTGAACCCCTCTCTCGCAGACACGTTAAGGGGCTATATCCATGTCATTGTACGGTACGACTCAGATCGCGCTTATTTTCACGTAAAGGACACTGGTGTCGGCATCCCTCAGTCTGGTAAGGATGACGTTCTCGGAGTTACGCAAACTGATGCAACGCACGTGCAGACATTGACAAAATCTTCGATCGATTTCATCGTGTCCAGGTGAGTGCTTTCTGATTTATGCCCTCCCTCTGTGATCGATTTAACGTCCTTAGGCTATCGCTCGTTGCCACGAAGGTACCGGGATTGGTTTGTCTTTAACAAGAGCAAGTTCTTTCTTTGCACCTTCGTCTTCATCGCGCACTAATCATTAGCTAGGAACTCGTCAAACTGCACGGAGGCACTTTGACTGTCGTTTCAGCGACCGCACAGGACTCTCCTACCGACCACGGTAGCTGCTTCACCGTCACCTTACCACTCGGACGAGATCATCTGCCTGCGGCGCATATCGTTCAGAACGTTGCTGACGTACCACAGAACCGACTTTACGCTCGTGGTATTGTCGACGAGGCGACACATTGGTCCTCTCGCCATCCGGATGAGCGAACACCGAGCGACACGAGTGATTCTGGTGGAAGCAGCGATAGCGGTGGTAGAATGGATCCATCTACTCTATTTTTTGTCAAGAGCGATATCATCTTGCTAGGTAATATTGCCTCAATGACCGATTCCATTGTCTCATTCGCTAAGCATACTGCAGTTGACGATAATGGCGATATGCGCAGGGTAAGAGCATCTGAACGGTTTCAAACGGTTTCAAGATTATATTCTTTGCTGATCTCTTCATCCTTAGTATATCAAATCATTGTGCGTGAATCTTGCGAGTATCGATACGTTGCCAATGCTAAACTAAAACTCAAGATTCATCCCGTTCTGCCGAGTCGTTGAGGCCAGTAACGGTCAAGAGGCTCTAAGCCTTCTTGATGAGATTAAGCCGAACCTCATACTGAGTGACGTGATGATGCCAGGTGAGTATTTTCCCGTATCTTCTCCGACATTCCTGGACTACAGTATTCACGAGTTATTCAAGTTTTGGACGGATATGCCTTGATTTCCCACGTAAGACGGCGGCCCGAGACGAGTACGTCATTCGCTTTTCCTACACTCCGTATGCTCTAATCGATTTCATCTAGGATTGACTCCGATTATCCTTGTAACTGCGAAGGAGAGCGAGGAGGCGAGGGTTGAAGGCCTAGTGAGTAGTTCAATCTTCCCAGATAGAATGTAGAATTAAATGTTGACTTTATAGCTTTCGGGCGCGGATGAGTAAGTATTTTTGCTTTCTTCACCATGCCTGCGCTCAGTTCTCTTCAAGTTATATGAGTAAACCGTTCACAGTAGGACATTAATTTGACCTCTGGAGATGCATATTGACTCGACTGTAGGGGAAGGAGTTGATTGCGAGGGTGCACTTACAGATGCAGCTCGGGAAGCGGAGAATAGAACTTGAGGTACGTGTCTCTGGAGTGACGTTAGGATATGGCTCTCAGTTCTTATCGATACGAATATAAAGGGCAAATTCCTGTAGGATCTCTTTGCAGTTTAGCGTCCAACAATCTGATTATTTGCCGTTGAAGGGAGAGGACTCGTGAAATCCAATTGTTGTCAGATCTTTCTCCTGTTGGGATCTGTAGGTAAGTTTCCCAGGCACGTCTGTTTTGTGGAGAAGAGCGTTGATTTACGTTGCATAGAGCCGATGCAAATCGTCGGTGAGTGGAAATGCATATCAAACCACGGAATTTTGTTGACATTTACTTACTTTCCCAGGATGCTTTACAGTACGTTTATAAGCCTCAGTTTCGAACAGAAGACTGACAAATCGGGTAGTGAACCAACGGTGCTATGAAATAAGCGGGCTCGAAACCTCGGCTCCCGATGAGCAATTGTGAGTAATTTCACTATGTTCTTCTAGCTTGCTTTAGATGATTAAGGGGATTGGGAGGTTTAATTGGTAATATTTGTTTCCTTGATTCTAATGAGTTGCTCATCCCACCGATGACTTCAAGCGTACAGGAGGAAGACCAGCAGGTAGCAAGAGATCTTTGGGAATCGGCGTTCGCAACTCAGAAAAGCGCTTCGATTGAGACGCGTGAGCTCAATAATTTCTTTCTCGTTGTAATGTGCGCTTTGCTGATCACCTGCTCCAAGGCTTCAAAAACGGGATTTACGCGAAATGGTCTGTCCAACCTGTCCATTCTCCCGAAGGAACTTGTAAGCGCGAGATTCAATTAAAATTGTGTTAAGCTCACTTTTTTTTGGATTTGACCAGTTTCCGGAATAATATCGACCATCACGGATGTTTCGGACCAGCGACATTTCGAGGAAACCCGATTGCAGCATGCACAAGAAAGAGAAGCACTTGCCCGTAAACGAGCCGAAGAAGCAGAGGAGAGAAGGAAGGAGGCTGATGAGCGAAGACGTGGACAAGGTAGGATAAAGTTCACGTTGGACTGAACGAATGGTTAATGCATAGGATTTCAGAACTCTTAATCGACGTCACATCGCATGAGCTCCGTCAGCCGGTGTCTGCGATCCTGAACTGTTCAAGCTTGGTGCGGTCTAATCTTGCTAGGCATCGTAAGGAGCTCGGGCGAGCGTGCATGAGCAATGCGCCGTTCAGGCCAACGAAAGAGCTGTTGAGGGCCATGGATGATGATCTTGATGCATTGGACGCTATCTACCAGGTGTGTTTTTTTGCTTGTGGGGTTCTGAACTGAAAGGATCTGATATCAACCCCTCGCGCAGTGCGGTCTGGCTCAAGGTTGTTTTCTTTTTGTTTATGCTCTACCGTTGACTGATGACCAGTTGTGCTTCCCAGAGAGGATCGCAAATGATGTCCTGTCTCTCTCTCGGATCCAACTTCAAATCTTGTCAATCCAGCCTGTCGAATTTGAACTTATCCCTGAGATACAGAGAATAGTGTCAATATTTCGTAACGAGTTGAAAATGTCCGTACGCCATGGTAGACACATTTGATCGACGTGTTTCTTATCCTGTCTTATAGGAAACGCATCAACTTGAACACGACGTTTGACGACTCTTTGAGGGGGCTTGGCGTCAACCGTGTCCGGTCAGATAAATCGCGCTTTGGACAGGTCATGTAAGCATTTTCTTTGATACGTGTCTACGGCCCGGTACTGATTGGCTGTAGAACGAATCTCTTAAGCAACGCAATTAAGTTCACAGATGTATGCCCTCGTATTAACATATTGCTCTTTTTTTTTGTAATTATCTGTGCACAGACATCAAACGATAAGAGAGATATTTCTATTACAGTAGAAGTCTCTCGCCGTGCACCAGGCCCAGATGAGCCGTGTGTTCCTCCGCGGGAACCCCTGGGTATCACTTCCGAGGATGACAGGCCTATAGATGGGCATACGTCGACAAATATATTTATTTTCGTCTCAGTTCGGGACTCGGGCCCTGGTTTGAATCCTGATGATTTGGCGTTATTGTTTAAGCGGTTCGTAAACAGCCGTCTTCTCTATCTTAATTTCTTACTGTTTTTTCTTTTACAGTTTCCAGCAAGGATCAGTACGTTATGACGACTAAAGACAATCATTGGTATCTTATTCGACTGGTCTTACAGAATTCTCACAATGTATTCGGAGGCTCAGGTCTCGGACTCTTTGTTTCTAGGAAATTATGTGACCTCATGGGTGGGCGGATAGATGTGAGATACTTACTTTCTTGTGAAAGAGATGCTCTCATTACCTAGCCTCCTAGGTCGATAGTACATTCGGTGAAGGAGCGACCTTCCGTTTCTTCGTGGAGGCCACGACTGCTTCCACGTCTATGGATCATAATGATGTTCATCCTGGTTATGAAACGGAAACTAGTGGAAACCTGTTCGCAAATATGGAGGAGGTTAAGGTGACAATACCATTACAGTGCGTGGCTACGTTTGTCGGTGTAATGCAATTCTCTACAGTCATCCACATGGCATTCTTTTCAGCATCCTTATCACAGAGGACAATTTAATAAATCAGGTTAGTACACATGAGTTCTGGAGTTCATCTATCTTTCTGATTACTTGGGTCATTAGACCGTTCTCAAGTAAGTACCAATTTTAAAAAAAAACGTCCGTCATTCTGGACGTCTTACTAATCGAAAATCAGTCGTCAGCTGCTGAAAGTTGGCTGCACGACTTCGCTCGCTAGCAACGGTATGCAAGCTATTAAGAAGATACGCTCGCTTGCGAAGAGCGATGGCCTTCGTAAGACGTTTGACGCTATCCTCGTGAGTTTACAATACTTCTACCGCCACGTAATTTACTTATCTAATCCGGTCATCGTCAGATGGATTGCGAAATGCCGGTCATGTATGAGGGTTCACGCGAGACTTGGAGCCCCAAGGCTGATAGCTTTTACTACTTGACTCTAGGGACGGCCTAACGGCAGTACGCGAAATACGGAAAATGGAACAGACAAAGGAACTGCCCGTTCGGAGTCGCATTTATGCTCTGACTGGTAATGCTCGCGCGGGTCAAATAGAGAGTGCTCTAGAAGCAGGCATGGATGAAGTTATTGTGAGTGCGATACACTATCTTGTTTTTTCAACTGGCTAACGTGCCATTTATGATGACCTTGCAGATCAAGCCGTATAGACTCGATGAACTTATTTCAAAAATTCAATCTTCCATTGTTGAAGAAGATGCTGCATCTTACCGAAGTGTTGCAATGGAGGTGGACACGGATTAGACGCATATTTCACGACTTTACACAAACACGAACTCGGATGGACAGTACTCAATGTATCGCACGCCATGGACACATATCAATCTTTAACATTTTTCTTGGTTATATAAAGTAGTTCCTGGTCCTTGTGCACATGTAATTGTAGGTCTCAGAGTAGACATAACGATTCGGTAAATTTTACAGCTTGCCAAGGACTTATTTAAGCGTCTTTTGTAGTACTTTCTGATAACTTCTCGGATACATCTGCGCAATTGCGACTCTGACTCCTTAGATCACCCCAAATCAGTCACGGCTGACTTTGCTGCGCCAAGAAGTATGTACAGTATGTAAATACTTGTTCGAGCAGAGGGAGGAAGGAAGCGCATCACGTCAATCTGTCGATCGTGTTCTGGACTTCGGCCGTGTATCCATTTGAGGTGATACCGCATCTGAACGATTGACCAAGAGAATCCCAGGCGCATTTGCCGTCATCAACAGTATTTGATACAGGCAGAGGACTATGATGGATATCGAGATATTCTCTCCTTTTAAGAGCCCTCCGACGTGCCTGATTCGTGTTCTCCCCCCTTCTCGATTTCTCGACTCATTTCACACCTTCCAACTTGTCCTCGCTCGTTTGTTTTATCCTGCATCCGCCTGTCTTTTATTTCTTCTCTTTTGACCTTTCTCTATCACTTGGCTTTCCGCTTCGACTCTCGTATGTTTGTTTGACGACCTTCCCAACCCCTATTTATTATGATGACTACGAACCTTACCATCGACGACTCTTCAACCGACATAATTTATTCAAGCAACTGGGCAGTCCAGTCCTCCATAAATGACCCGAACACGGACCATTTCTTCCAGTCAACCTATCATAGTGCACAGGGAGATGGAGCCTCTGCTAATCTCACGTTCAGTGGTGAGCCGTTCTCACACTTATCATGCAATGCATACCGCTGATGAATTATTCGTTGCAGGGACTGCAATTTATCTGTATGGTACAAAAGGCCCTGGTCACGTATGTTTGGTATCTTGTCACCTTTCTGACGCGTATTTTGACATTTGTTATTATCACAGGCGAATTACAGTGTCCAGTTCGACAATTTCATCATATTTTATTCGGCTAATCAGTCGGAAACGGAATATCAACAACTATTGTTCGGACAGACGTTCAACACATCTGGGACGCACTTTGTGTCGCTGACATCGCGGCATGCCTCATCAACGGATAACTGGCTTGATCTTGATTATATCACCATCACCGTGAATGAGACAGATAGGTGTGTGACGACAACGCGTTGTACTAGCGCCAAACTATTGCCGAAGAGGAAGAACAAAAATGGACTGAATTTCATAACTTTCTTAGCAACTCTGGTGTAGCATCTGCATCTGCATCTGCAACACCGCCAACAGCTTCTCCGACAATCTCACCACCATGGGTCCTGGAAGCATCTTCGTGAGTCTTCAACTTCTTGATATCAGAAGACTTGATCTCGAGCCTATTTATATTGACCGGGTACTTGAAGCTCAACTGCTGAACCAAGTGGACTTGCTTCATCATCGGGCACGGCATTGCCAACAGAATCGTGAGCCTGTTCTTCGCTCCACATCTCTCGCATCATTTTTTTCTAACCGATTGCATCTTCCGCAATGCATTGGTCATTCGTATCAATTTTCCCATTTTGTCCAAACTCCGCGATACGCATCTCTTTCTTGTCTCCGCTTCGGACCGGTAAATTCATGCTCTGACTATAGGAGCTCGTCGTCATCTTCGTCGGCAAACACCACCACGCTTGTCTTAGCAGCGGTGTTTGGCGGGATCATCCTTGCTGGAGCGATATTTGGAGTTGGGCTTTTCCTAGCTCGGCGGCGTAACAGAGGTTGTGATGATCAAAGACCACTCCGGCCAGATACCCCCGGGACGGGAACCGGAGGAGCTTTCGCCTACAAACCTCCGCCATCGTCGCCTTCGTTCATCGGAGGACAATTGTCTCCCATCAGCCCGGAGCCGTACACTGCACAGTCGCCAGCGTATGATAGGCTATTGCCAGGGCCGGAGCTTGAAGGGCATGCTCATGCTCCTGGACAGGTACATGGGGCGATTTTGGACGGTCGAAAGAGTCCTCATAGTACGGTCAGTTTGGGGGGTGCGACCGTACTCACCGCCGCAAGCACCGCATACCTGCTAAGCCCGCATCCACACAAGGTTGTAGACGAGCCTACAGCACACGAGCAGACAGAATCGATCTCTACCGCCGTTGCTCGACCTGATATTAGGACGCGCACCGGAAGACCGTTGCCACAATCCAGACAAACATCAGCGCACTTGCCTATTTACAAGCAACACAGGGTATTTGATTCGGAGTCTGCGATCAACGTGCTCAAACAGTCTGTCGGAGGTCATGCAGGGATTGACAATGAGTCTGCGACGCCGGCTATAGTGGTACTTCCAATTTCAACCACGCCTCCTTTGACCGAGAAGCCCGATAATCGGAGAGTGGGTGGGACGAGTACTGCGCCGGACTCCCAAAATAAGCGACGTGCCCCGCTCATGGCACTGCATGCAGCACATCGTTCCGAATCTGATTTGTCGACGACCACACGAGCTGCTCCGGGTGCTCCACCACGAAGGCCAAAGCGTCCAGGAGATGGGTTACTGGATTTTATCGGAAGCCAACTCGCGCAGAAACTTGAGCGCAGTGCGTCTGCGAAGCGGAGAAGGGATGATGGGAACTCTGAACGGACTAATTTCTTGAAGGTGTAGGGAGGCTCACCCACGTGGGAAAGGGACTGACTGCTTGCATTATGTTATTTCTTGATGGACTTTCTTGCTGCATTTGAATTGTATGCACTATACCCAAGCTTGCTCAGTTATTTTTTGAAGAAACTTGTGCTGTCGATGACCTGCAGGATTGAGATTCGAAGACGAGAAGGCGTATGCCAAAGAAAAGCTGAGATTAAATTAGAACGCATCCTAACATGGTCCTTCCAAGTGATGAAATGGTAGCGTGTAAGAGCAAAGGACAATCATACAGAAAGGGTGTTTCGGCGAGAATTACGGGCCAATCCACCAAGCAACGATCCGCCACACGATCCAGAGGCTCATAATAACGCCAACACACATGAGGATATTCCGCCAGGTCTTTACACCGCCTGATAATCCGAATGCACGAGCTGCGCGCTGTGAAGACTGCGCAAGGGACGTGCCGAACGAAGTGAAGGAGTTTGACTGGTAGATAGAAGAAAAGAAGCGAAAAACACGTCAGTCTAGGAATCCTAGGAGAAGCGTGCAAATAATTTGAAGGGCAAAACCATTGGTGATCGCACTTATCTGCAGAACAACCGGAATGAAAAGAGAACGGAGGAATAGGAGTACTCACGGTTTCGTCTAGTGTCAAATGCTGGCGCTCGACGTCTTCGTAAATGTCCGTCGTCACCTAGCGATTATCGTCCCTGTCAGACAAGCCGATGCGGAGAAAGAGAGGATAGAGACAGACCCCCCGCAGAGTACGTATTTTAGAGGTTAGGTCATCGAGTCGCTGGTCATTCTGTGTCTCGAGCTGGTCGGCGTCGCGCGAGGATGCCATTGTGCATCGGCAATGTCGTTGCTGTCGAGAGTCAAGAAGCAACAAGCGATGAGTGACGCTGTCCAGGAATGGCGATTGGACAGCCCGTGACGATCGACGCGCAGATCGATATTTCTAATTTTGGGCTTGAAAAGTCGATTCTGTTTCGCCAGTACGTACTGGCAAACATAATCGCGATCTCAAATTCCCGTGTAAATTATATAAAAGATCGATTTCGGCTTCCATGGCGAACGTTCCCAGAGCATTTAGCGTGATCGCCAGTGTACCTATCGTATGGATCGTACTTGTGTCGGAGTCTTGTGAGATCTCTGCTTCTCCAGCTCCACTATTTTACCCCTTCCGTTTCTCCCTTCTCCCCACTTTCTGTCTGTCTTTCTCTTTCTGTTGTCGCTAGTACATACCCTCTCCCCGACGAATTCCCAGCCTTTCTATCTCTAGTTCATGACTATTTCCCAAATCTCCACGATTGCAAGTTGAAAGCCAGATGTCATGGACGAAATTCCTTCCAGAGAACGTCCGCGAGCATCCTGAGCATTTTGTTGGTCCTTACGTTGCGGGGGTCATTGTCCAGAGTCTAGAGACAGGTATTCTCATCGGCCAATCCGTACGGTTTTGGACCCGCGCACACTACGAGCCACCCATCATCAAATCACTCGTTGCATTCGTTTCGTTTTTTGCCCTGTAAGTGCTTTTCTTAGCTCTTTCATCTACTCTCGAATATGGTTCTCGTCCATACATGCACTCGGGTTTTATAGAGAGCTGGCCGTGCCCGCGTGCGAGAGGAAATCCTATTTCTGTCTAAGCTTTCATATGAATATGAAGAGGCAAAGCTGACGATATGTGTTTGCTTCGACTTCGCGCAGGTTCCAGACATTCATTGCGATATACAACACGTGGCGAGTTGTCGTACTCAGCTTCGGAGATGTTGTAAATACTTCCCGTGTCCTTTTTCCCATCCAAACAAACGGACATGTACTTAATTTATGACAGATAACCGTGGTTGACCTGGGATGGGCGGACCGAATACAGCCTGCATTGGTAAGAACCTTTCAACAGGCCAGGGAGAAGGTGTATGTTAACCATGTGCTTAATTTGCTGTATGTCTCGGTTCTTTTTTAGAACTGTGTCATGGCCGCCCCGTTTCAAGCGTTCCTTATCTGGCGATGTTGGAATGTAAATATGACATTAGATTTATACATGCGTTATCTTGCTAATTCAGATGTTTGCGGCAGGTATTACAAAGACGGTGGATTATTTTGGTCAGTCCTCGGAGACTGTAACCAACATAACGAAGACATCGTTCCTTATTGATCAATAGGCACCTCTGGTCTCGGTTCTCCTGCCAAACGTCGTCATGAACATATACATTACAATCAATATATTTTTCATCTCGTCCACTACACAATTGCTAAATGGACCACCTGTACGGGCCTCCACCTTTTGAAGATTGATAGAATACTCATGACTACCACTGGTGATAGGATTCATGTTAGTTCCAAACGATAGTTCATTTATGCTCGAGTCGCTGATATGTTGTACTTATGTCAGACATAACGGCTTTTGTCCTTACAGCCGGTGAGTGCCTATCTTTTGGGGAGCAAAATGTCAGCAACTTATGTATCTTGATAGTCCTCGACATAATGATTACCGCACTTAGTGAGTCTACTTGGTGTTTCTCTCGTCCCTGGCTCGGATCCGAATTTGACTTTCAGTGATGTGGTTCCTTCTTCGCGTCAAATCGCAAGTCATTTCTAGACATTTAGCACGAGTCAGTATCCAGCTCAATCGTCTTCTATTTCTTGCTGACCAGATCCCAGGTAATTGTTCGACTTCACCGTATGGTGTGGGAAGCGGCTGTCCCTCCCTGCGCGTGTGCGATAGTAGCGTGCGCCGTATACATTACCATGGTGAGTCGTACAGCCGGCCCAGCCCCTGGTTGCATTGGCTAAGAATAATCTGTAGTCTCAAGATAATCTGTGGGATGTTTTCCTACAGTCGATTCTTGGAAAGCTCTACGTTATCTCTCTATTTGTCATTCTGTGAGATCTACGGTTCTGCAGCATACTTCTTGAACGTCGAGACTTACGGTCGTCAAAGGAACGGTCGTGCAGACCTGAAGCGGTCGGTTCCCACCTTGACACAGTCTACTCGGATGTCGAGATACTGGGCTAATGACACACCGTTCCAATTCCGGGTCGATGTACGTCTCTCGATCTTGAGCAATCGTTCTCTTCAGATTTGAACCCTTTTGTCCATCATTTGCAGCTGACGAGCGTGATCGACCTGCAGGCTCAATCCGACGTGGAGATGGACCCAACGGCGAATGCACCTCTGCGTCCCGGCGGAGACAGACACGAGTGGAAAGCTCGCTTGTCGTCTCGAGATAGTACAATCCCGGAGCTTGGACGAGGCGGCTTGGTTGCCGTCCCCTCACATGAGCCCTTCTTCTTTGAGGTTCAGGATAGGGCGGAGACCAGCAGCTTTGTCATGGTAACGAGGCCGCCGACTGTGTTGCATCGATCTACCGGATGAGGTGACAGGAGAATGTCGTGCTAGTCCCAGCCGAAAACCACTTTATTTATGAATTCTTCAGATTTAATTCCAAGTAGTGTGACGACTGCAGTAATAGAGGACTCTGAGGAGAAGGGGACAATAAATCCAATTGAAGCCGCGATGGATTTTAAATTGAAACTCCGCACAAAACCTGTGATCCGCGTCTCGTGCTTTGATGATGATCTGAAGCCGCTTCCGGATGTGGCAGTACGGTTGGATTTCAAGAGGCGCATTGCCGACAAACGCGTGCTCATCATCTCTTCCTTCGTCGCCATCGTGCCTCCTCATTTGTTGCTCTCTTTCTTGTCGGCGTCGCCATCGCGAGCCACGATGAGCAGGCGCGACTCTTCCCGCGTGCACATCGCCGTGCGCCAGAACGACACGCTCGCGGAATTCGAGAACTGTAAGTTCACTAGTGTCGCGGGTGCACCTTCGAGCGCGTGTGCCGCACGCGTTCAGCACCCCATCCTTCATTTCACCCGCTTCTAACTCTGCCATTTCATCTTTCTCTTTAGTCAAGAAGAAATTCCTCTTTGCTAACAAGCAGATAACGAAGTACGTCTATCAAAGTCTCATCAAATCATTTCCGGAGTTAGAGTGCTAATGAATGTATTTGGTTACGTAGGCAAAATTGTAGCTTGAGCATGAAGATTGAGGAGCTCAATGCACACATCTCATCCCTCTACGTTGAAAATTTACGATTGCGCGCGTCAGAGATCGCGTTACAGTCTCAGCTCAAGAGGGAGAAGGTCAGGAGCCACAAGATCATGGCCGATGCCGAGGCTGCTGTGAGTATCACCCCTTCTCCTCATATCGCTTCACGGCTCGCGGGAACTCGTTCCTGCAGTCTAGAAGCAAAACCACGATGCTGAACGGAAGCTATATACGCTTGTATATACAGGTATTCAATCTTCTCAAGCACTTCGGTATTATCCGGGAGTCGTACAACGTGCCCACCGAACGTCCACATTCACCCAAAGATACGATGGATTCTCCTCCTTCGCCGCGCTCGCGCAAGCCGCCGCCACGCTCACCGTCTGCCATGCGTCTCGCGCAGCTCCCATCTATACCCGACATCACTGAGGAACCCGAATTGAATGAGATTTCATCCGAGGGAAACGACGATGAGCATTTCCCAGCGGAAAGAATGAATTCAGTGATATCATCAAGAAGAAGATCAAGTCTGTCCCGTCTGCCGGTTCCTTCCCGTGTCTCCACACCTCCGCCTGGTTCCGTCGTACCTTCTCTGGAAGAAGGTGCCACCGCCACTACTACAAGTCGGAAGCGCAAGCTAACGCGGAGAGCAAGTGGTATCATTTCACCAAACGAACCTGCTTCACGTCCTGTAAGCCCGGTGCTAGGGTCACCTATGCAACAAGACGTAGATCTATCGGTGGAGGAAGAAGCGGCGGCTATGCAAGCGGTAGAAGACATTGTTGCAAGAGAAGAAGAGAAAGAGCAAGAAATCCTCAGGAAACCCAGAAAGAAAAGCAGGACAAGAGACGAAAGCGAATCCGACGCTATTGAGAAGAAGGAGCGCAAGAAAGCTAAAGACAAGGATACAGGTTCCGCCCCGAGATTGAAAGATGTGACGAATTCGCCTCGAAGACGTCGTGCGGCTGCAGCTACTGCGAGTGCCGCAGCCACGGCAGATTCGACCAATGACAGTGAGTTAATTGCCGTTGTGTTTCGTGTTCGTTTCGCCGACTGAATCATCATCAATGATATCAAAGCGGAACGCAAGGAAGATATACTAGACGGAGGATCGCCACCATTGGTTATCTCACCTCCTCTCGGGTTACCTTTAGAGGATGACATCGATTACCTCCCGACGCCGTCACCTTCATCTGCAGCGAACACGCCAGTTGCTCAGCACTTTGCACTTCTTTCTTCCGATGCTGAGACCGGTGTTGGTGGTCGTGAACGACGAGCTCGGAAGAGCGTAAACTATGCAGAGCCAAAATTGAACAAGTACGTTCCTTTAATCGAAGAACTTCTTTAGAAGAAGCTCATGTAACTCTATTTCAGGAAAATGCGCAAACCTGATGCTATCCCACCTCCTGGGGCCAGACCTTCTCTAGCGTCAATGGCGGCTGTTCCATCTATTACACCAGCTATAAATTCGTCTTCATCACCTTCGTCGAATCAGAATCATATAAGAGGTGCCACCGGAGGATCGTCGCCCGAGCTTGAAGAAGAAATCGAAGTACCGCCTCCTTACCGATTATCACTGGCGAAGACGGCCAGTAATGCCACAGGTAGTCGCCGATCAGCGGCTTCATCTTCTCTCGCTTCTACTTCAGCTGTGCCATCAGTGAAACGCAGACGACCGACGCATGTCCGAATTCCGTCAGAGGAAGGTATGGCGACGGATGAACGCGATGATGATGAGGAAGATCAGACAGACGGCGGTGAACAAGCTGACTCGGAATTTGGTGAGTTCAGAGCGTGGGCGAACGTTAATACACGAAGAAAGAGTGTGATGAATGGGCATGGTATGATAAGCGGTGTGGAGGATGGGTTTGGAAGACGACACAGTATGGCCGTCTGATTCCTGATTTGTCTGAATGTCATCTTATACTAGGGCTCTCTGATTCTTACTCTGGTTCTACTTCACGATCCGTCTACGACCTATCTCTCTTCTTTCTATGACCGTCACGACGTGCTTCTTAGCTGGAATTCTCTGCCGATACTTTATTGCTTGTCACTTGTCGACAATGAGTTTCCCCCTCCTTTACGTCTCTTCTAGTCTAGTATACTTTATTCCTCTTTTACATATTCATAAAGAATCGTCTCAAGATATGAATAGGATTTCTTCCTTCTTACGTACAGTCTTTTATTACAGTCAAAGCTGTGTCACTTCGCATTTTTCTTTTCGGTATACATAGCACAAACTTGTATAAAATAAATAGGAAAATTGGATAGCATTCCTCAACGATAGCGCAGGCTGTTGTATCATAGCACGAGCGGAATAGTGAGGAGTGCACAAAGCAACAGGGAGCCCAGCAACAAAAGTCCAACAAAATGTCTTTAAGATGACGTGTCTTCGGTAAATCATGAACTGCCGAAACCCAAAGGTTGGGTCTTCGTCAGTTCCTCGACAGCGAAGACATCATGCGCGTCTTCGTCTTCATCTTCACCGTCAGCTTCTCCATCAGTATCGGTAGCACGTACCCACGCGTCAAGATCGACATCTTGTCGCATGAAGTTGCTTAGCTGGTCCACGCGCGTATCGACATCAAATTGAGAATCGTATATGCCTTTCTGGCTCTGGCTCTGACTTTTACGACGAGGATGTAAGGGCGTAGGTGAGCCTGGAGGGCCCCGTGAGGAGAGCTGTGTTGATTGCGCAAGCGGGGCGAAGCGACTCGGGTTTTGCGTAAAGCCTAACGGTGAAGTTGGCGAGCCGGGAACGAATAGCATCGAGCCCCGAGAGAACTCCGAGTCGGAGGAGGATCCAGAGGCGGGCGAAGAAAAGTAGGACCTATCAGATTTCGCCGGAGAAGGGTCAGGTCCATCACCAGCGTCGCTCACCGCGCCGTCTAAATCGAGATCCATTTTCTGCACAGAATGCTTCCTCGAGGGAGGGCGTGGTCGTGGGCGGGACTTGCGGGATGTCGTTAACGGATCGGTTAGGATCTTGGTCTGACGTTCCGGTGTGCGAAGGAAAGGCGTTCTGCGCGTGACGCTCGCGCCGTTGATGGATGCGTCCGGCGTCATGTGACCGTTCATCCCCATTCCAGTATTTCCGGTGTCGGTGCCCCCGGCGACGCCGCCGAGCAGATTAATACTCTCAGACTTCCCAGACTTCTTCTGAGGAGTCCGCTCTGGAGTGCGAAGTGAGATTTGAGCTTCAATTTCGCTCGAAACATGTGCGATATTTGCGGTCTCCGGAGGCGGCGTGAGTGGACGAGCAGTCTCTTCTTCTAGGGGCTGAGGTATCACAGTCAGGTGGATATTATTGTCCATATGTGATGGAACTTCGCGTTGTTCCATGGGCTGTTGAGAGGTTTCAGACGAATAGGGTGGAGAAGGAGGTGTTGCTTGAGGAGCGCATCGGCTTCCGGTCTCAATGGTCAATTCATTGCTAACAGTCGGGACTACTGGTCGCCTTTCTGCCTGAGACTCCAGATTATCTTCCTTAATTATCACATCCAACGCATCGCCGTCTTTCTGTCTTTCTATGGCTATGATAGGCAGAAGCGGCGACGATCCGCGGATAGACCGGACTGGGCCAAGTACATCCTTCTGCGTAGATGTTATCAAATCCGGCGGAAATGATGGTGGAGGGAAGGCCTGCGGACAAATAAGCCGTTGGTCATTGTTGCAAGGCCGGTTACTTACAGAATACTCCTGCATTTCAGGGTTCACATTCTCTTGATCTTTAGCTGCGAAAGAATCCGCCTTTCCTTCCGAAGGCGGACTGTGTCTCGATTCCAAGGAGGAACCTCCGTGTTCAACGCCGCTGGTATCCATGTGGGCGGAATTAATTGCTCTAGCATCGACTCGTAAGGTGGGATTATCATCACCGTCGGTTTGCGCCTCGAAATTCGGTCTCGGAGCGGATTTTATCTGGATAGCAGGCTTATTTGTCTTTGATTTATTCCCCTTGACCATAGTAGAACGCTTGACGACCGGGAAACCCAACGAAGAACGGCCCGTGCTGGCAGAAGGGGCTGAAGATGCTGTGACTGGTGACACACTTGGTGGTAGCAGCCCGGCTTTCCAACTGACTACTTTGTCATGAGCATTCTGTGGTTGTGTGATTGGTGGTGGCGAGTTGTTCGCTCGCTCCTTCCCCTGAGCTCTTCGCTGAGCCACTTCGCGTTCCCATTCAAACCATTCCTCTTCAGTCTCAGCAAGAATCCACGGTATGCCGTCGCCTTGCTCCAGGCTATTATGCGCTGGCTGCTTGGTCGCATATCCGAGCTTCGTGCTTCGTAATTTGCATAAGTCCGTGATGTTTCGCCCTTCTCGCACAGCCTTCTCAATCTCGGACTGCAAATTCGCCGATCGCGCCTGCGAGTTTGGCGATAGCGGGGATGACGGTGGACATAACTCGTAAGGAAGAGACGCAATTGCCAAGTGCCACTGGGCAAGGCGAGATGAGTGAGAAAGACCGCGCTGCTGCTTCTGCGATTCGACGGACGAGAGAGAACTTGATGAAGGCGTTCTGTCGGCTGGAGGATCTGTTGGTGGGAATACAGGAGTATACAGAGACATCCCCGGTTGCAGCTACAATATCCAGAGTCTGAGTCCTATCCAAGAAGACGAGCTCCACGTAGCATTCGTGATAGAATGCGGTGGTTGAAGTTGAGCGCGTCTAAGTTGAGAGCGACTCAACATGATCATGTTTGGTAATGATGTCTCACGCTCCACCTAACTCACTTTCGTTTCGCAGTTCGACATTGATTCACGGTTCTCTACTAGCCATTCCCCTCCTCGGTGATCGATTACTCAAGTAGTTTCCGTGGCCATCCCGCCCATGCATTAGCTATCAGAATATTACTCCGGTCCATATCGTTTTCTGATCTCAACACGTTACGTCTGACTCACTGAGACCAGGCACCACCTCATCATTTCAGATTCAATAGCTACTGTCCTCCACTTTATCAGTATTTCCCTTTCCCGCGATGTTACATTTCCTATTTTGCAATATTCTCCGACTATTTGATACGCTATGAGCCATGTGTGATTGCGCGGATGCGCATTCGGTCCAATGCCTATGCACAGTGATGTAAAGTACAATCCCTTCCGAGGATGTACATTTGGAAGCAGTTTCCGCAGCATTTGCGCGAGCAGTCAGAGTCCTCCGCGAGACTGAAGTCTTAGTGCGACGTCGCGGACTGTATCTACGATACGAAACGGTAAGTTTACGCCGCCCGAGATGCGAGGAGAAGCGCTTGAGCCAAAGCTCATGATGTACTCCGCCACCCTGATCACCGCCCCAGGCTGACTCGCTCGGGTGCAAATTAACCATCCCTTGCTGATCATACTTCCGTTGATCTGAAATGCTTCTCGCGAGCCATGTGGTACGGCGTGGCATATTCGGCCGCTTCGTACACTCGGAAACTGTACTCCGCACCGTTCTCCGCCACTTGCTTGCGTTCATTTGTTACTTTGGTCTCCGAACGTCGACGGTACGACGAAATCCAGCTGGATAAATTCTATACTACGCTCAATTTACTGCCATAGCTTCGACGGACCGTCTATATCGACTTGCGCTGGAGCGAGTCATAGTCTCTGAGGAACAAGGACTATGTAACACCTGCGGTTTTCCAGGTGTTCTGACTCCAACTGAGTTCCCTCTCCGTGTTTCTTGATTTCGGTCTTCTCACCGCACACGATTTTTGACCGCATGCAGGACGCTTGGTCTGATACAGCATCCCTTTACCGAGTATATATTAACCTAGAACTGACGATATGGCTACATCCAACTACACCCTTGCAAATCAGCTAGACGCCAAGATGGGCTGGAGAAACCATGCAGATCCCATAATTGAAGGCAAGCTTTACCTCGGGAAGTCAGTATCTTATTCCATCTCCTATTCGTCTTATTATGCAACTGACGTTAAACTCTTTCGTGCTTAGCTTGACCACTGCGTCCACTCCTCAAGGCTTGCATGAACGGAGGATTACGCATATTGTATCTGTATGCAACGAGCCCATTCCGGCCCATCATCCTCAATCCGGATACGTCATACACAAGATTCCCGTTGAAGACGAACCGACTGAGGATCTGCTGATCCATTTCCCCGCTGCGTGCCAGTTTATTCACAATGCGATGATTACGCCTGGCGCGGTAATCCTCGTGCACTGTGTGCAGGGACTTTCGAGAAGCGCAGCTGTCGTAGCTGCGTATCGTAAGTTTCTGAGCTCTGAGCACAGACCGTCTGTATCGTACTCACCGTGGTTGTTTCAGTCATGTGGTCTAGACGTTTGTCTGCGACAGATGCTTTGACTGTTGTTCGCCAAGGTATCTCATAATCTTTCTTTCCCTCTTCTTTCATTTTTATCTTACCAGAATACTTTAATCGGTTTCGCCGTGGGATCCTGAAGCCCGCGAGCAGATATGGCTTAACCCGAGCTTCCAGGAACAACTCGTAGTCTTCGAGGCTTGTCGCTACGCACCCCACCCAAACGACGGCGTGTATCGCAAATGGCGCATCCAGCTTGAAGAGGCGCGCCGTCGCATTGCTGCGCAGAGTGCGCGCGCTGCTAGCTCGTCGAGCTGAACTGGTTGAATCCAGTCTTTCCTACTCTACTGAAGAGCGGAAAGTCGTGAAGGAAGCGACTGATATAAACTTATGATCCTAAGCTTTCAACATGCCTCCGCTTCTCAACCAACTACCTAGGACTCTTTCTCTGATGCTTTCTTATATGCTTTCGTGCTATCCTTCAATTAATCGTACATATTCTACCTCAGTACTCCTTTAGTTAATACTTCTATTATATTTACAACTACATCAGTCTATCCATTCGTAATGTTGATAACATTCGGACAATTGTTTTCTGCGCCCTTTTACAGATGTAAATTTATATATTGTGATATCGGAAGATCTCATAGATGAGTCATCCTGTTACTTGACGAAAACATCAAGTAATCTGCATTGCAAAGTCTGGTAACTCCCGGTTATCTACTTTACCTGGACATAACGGGTATCCCGATCTATCAGAGCTTTATACTTGCCGCGCTAGGCTTTGCAGTTGCATACCGATCGTAATTTATCTCTTTACTCCGAGACAGAGCGGCGTAAATGACGCTGTATGTACTTGGATTACTTTAAGATTACCCGTTTACTGACTCGTTCTCAGGTCGTCCCGCATCAGAAATAAAAGATTTGTTATGTTATGACGTCGATTCAATCTTCGACCGACTGACCTATGACTCTACACGTGACTTGCCAACTGAGTTTGGTACCGTCAGGACTAACCGCAGGATGTAGAGTCCGTGAGAGTGAGAGGCACGAGGATAAATGATAAGTCCTTCTTCAAGTTCTTTCTTCCCATTCTCCTCTCTCCCGAGTAGATCGGACAGCACAATCGTACCGTCATGGCTGCAGACCGCATTTCTTCAATTGCTTCTCACCTCTCTGGTGCTCTTTCGCCAGACATAGGTAAGAAGTGGGATGAGCTCCCAACTTTCGATGAACTCCCCAACTTTAATGATTACACGGGATGTGCTTGGGGAGTGTGGGGAGAGGGAGATGAACTTGGGACGATCAATCTTCTGACTGAGGACGTAGTCCGGGAGACTGCTAAGCTAGTCAAGTGAATGATCTCTTATGAGCTACTTGATCTCCGGCCTTGACAAACCTCGGAATTTTCTGTCGATAGGACGGGACAGACTGTGTGCTTGAACTGGTATGAGCCAACTCGAAGTTCCGAATAATAGCACGCTAATATTATATTTCAGGCCGCTCAATTTCCCAGAGAAAGTAAGCAATCTCTACGATTTCTGCAAATCACCTGTTCACTGTATATTTCTATTTATCCGTAGCCACTCTTCTCCCGACGCCCTCCTCATATTGAACTTATTAAGCGTATCCCTACTTCCACGTCCAATGACGATGAGATAACCATTGTAGGCTGACTCAAAGTAATCCTAAATCCCTCTTGGACTAAAGAATGGATATAGAACTCGCAATCTGGCTCTCAGTGGGACGGTCTGAGACACTTCGGAATCGCAGTACATGGCGTCTTCTATCAGAAGTCCGTCTGTGTTCAAGTATTCTCATTGTTACGGATCTGACTACTCTTACTAGCACACCTGCCCAGTTCTTCAAGCAAGGAAAAGTCCCGAATTCGGATCCATTGAAAGTAGATCCGGAGCTCATCAAGTTTGGGATTCACAGTGACATTTATTCTATAACTTATTGTTAGAGCTGCATAGCTCATGGACATCTGTGATAGACTGGGCACAACATGGAATCTCCGGACGTGCGATATTCCTCGACATGGTCCGTTTCTTTACCAAGGGTGGCATACCATTGCCATATGATCCATGGACGTCTCATGCAATTACCGTTCCTGAGATTGAAGCATGCGCTCGGGCTCAGGGGGTCACATTCCAGAAAGCGGACATTTTGCTCCTGCGCGTCGGATTTACGAAGAGATATTACGAAAGCAGTCAGGCCGAAAAGGATGCTCTCGCAAAGAAACCAGAGACCTTGTTGGTTATTTGAATCTGGTCATGATCGGAAGGCTTGTGACTGAACTTGGAGCTCTGATGTATAGTGCTGGAATCGAACAATCTGAAGAGATGAAGTGCTTCCTGTGGTATGTCCGAATTATCAATCCTCACAGTGAAATTGACATGATCTGATTTCTGGAAGGAATAACCACTTTGCAGCGATTGCTTCGGACCAACCTGCATTGGAGGTTAGTCAATTGTCCCTCTCTGCCAGCATGCTGACAGTCTGTTCATACTATCCGAAGCGGTGGCCTCCTGTCGAAGGAAAACCGCACATGCATTCGGTTAGTGATCATCACTAATGATTGAGGTGTAACTAAACTGCTCCGCCATAGACAATTATCGGGTATGCCCACGAGAGGAAATAACGTTCACATATAACTAACGTTTCATTTTCAAAGGCTTTGGGGTATGCCTATAGGCAAGTCCGCATGACTATGGTGTTTGAAAACCCTTTCGACTGATTCTCGCATATAGGTGAATTATTCGACCTGGAGAAGCTTTCTGAAGTATGTGCCACAAATGGGCGTTATACGTTTTTCTTCACTTCCTGGCCATTGAACGTGTATGAGTGCATTTCTTTCTTTATGCTAAGTTACAGTCCTGATATGTATCTTTTCATTTTTGCTTCAGCTTGGGAGGATGTGCAAGTCCGCCGAATGCAGCGGTTAGTAAATCTCAAATGGCTTTCTCATCACAGTAAAAGTTCTGAATCCTTGCTTTCTAGGCTTATTTCTAAATTGGAGAGGCTAAGATGACGGGCAACAAACATATAGGTCATTTACAGGAGGGGAATCTTGGAATCACATATGCACATAGCAGAACAAATAGGATGAAGGAGATGTATCGATAAAATTCAAGATTCAATTCATGTATCAGTAAATAGGATTGTGACCTCTATCGAGAAGCTCGGACACAACTTTTAATCAAGTGTTTGCAGATTCTGTTTACTCCCCAATCACATATGTGCATCCTTCGGGTCCCATCCAGACTTCATGTACACGCCTCGCGGGAACGTCAATGCGCGCGCCCGGACCGAACGTCTCGCGCTTCGGTGACTCATCATTCGGATATGTAATCGTGAGCTCGCCGCGAACGATTAGGTGCGTTGTGAGACCAGTATGTGAGTGGGGCTGATAATGTGTGTATCTACGGTAGAGTAATGTACATATACGCCAGAAACGATGTCAATATATTATGATGTTTTGGCTTTCGAAAATTGCATGTACGTACGGCTCATCAGTCCATGTGTATACATGGCCGAAACCCCAGGATCGCACTTCGTTCTCGTAGTCTTTTATATTTCGGCTCATCAGAAAGCTAGAGCTTGGATTGATAACGAGTGTACAGTAAAGACAGGCTGGTGGAATCAGGATGACAGCCAATCAACTGAAATAGATTAGATAAGTCTATGACGTCGTTTCTATTGCTATTTCTATTTCGAATTGACCGTAGTGTTTGGGTATACCATTTTCATCATTAAAAAATTACAAGCATCAGACTGCTCAGAATGCGCAATACATTTCTGATCTAGTGATTGTCTAAGAAAGTAACGGAATAAGCCAGTCATTTTCCTCCTTGAATTCGGTCTACGCCGCAGTCGAAGCGAGAAGTCATCCTCCTTCCCGGAATTCTAGGTCGAATCCATGGTCCGAAATGGGAGCTTTTCTTTTCCCGCAGGTTACAGCTCCAGGAGGATGGTGGATTTCGTTCTCTTTATTATCGCCTGGGTTTGATGTAGAGTCAAGGATCGCTTTCGTTGACGCAACTGACGAGTCTCGAGCCGATATTCGTTCCGTTGCCGCAGGAAAGTACACTTCTCCAGCAGGTGTGGTATCAAGCAAAAAGCTGAGCCTGTAGCGATGATCAGCGAACGCTGCATTAGATTTATCATAAGATTCGTTTTGTTGATGTTCCGAATCCGATGACTGGTCCGGTTCCTTTCGCTTATCGAGTTTGAGATCTTCCTTCAGATGATGCTGATCCCCTTCCGGCAACTGTGAATCGTTACCGCTCCGGCGCTGGCTGGTCAACATTCGATTATGTAGGTACTGAGATCCTGAAAACGGAGCTACAGGAGCCTTTGCCTGATCGTCAAGGCATCCTGTGATGGGTTTGCTATCGACTCCGTGCTTAAATCCATTTCTAGAGCACGGCCCGATCTGCTCTTTCAGACTGGAGGGCCTGGATGAGTAGTGCAAGGGAGTAGTAGGTAAAGAGCTCGACAGATATCCGACGGAGATGCTTGGCTCAGATGTACGATGCTCAAGTAGATCCGAATTCTTTTCTCGAGAGTGTCCTTGAGGACACTTTTTGCGATCGGGTTGAGAGAGGTCGACGGTCCAATACCAACCAATGAAAGGATCATTGCTTCCCGAGTGCACCTTGACAAAAACTGGTCTTTGGCTTAGGACTTTCCCAATGCATTTCTGTCATGAAACATAGAGGTTCAATTCCCCTGGAGATATTAAAAGAAACTCATACGATCTTCGTACCTTCGAGATTCCACGCTCGCGGAACCAAGAGAATCTATCGCTCAGTGCGGCATAGATTTCGGACGATGTCAGCTTGCCTCTCGGACTAGAGTAAATTGCGAGCTTGACAAGCTTTGCATATGGATACTCAGGTTTCTTTCCTGGAAGCGGATCCTTGAGACTACCGAGACAAACTGGAGCACCTGGAGGAATTCCAAAGTACTGGTGAGCATCAAATGTATCGTGCCCATCGTCTTTCTCATCTTCAGGGTCCGAGTCGCGAAAGGAAGCCGGGACGAGCACTGGGCGCCTTCCTGGATAGTCCGGGTGCGAAGTAATCCATGCTGAAGGTTTATACCGCATGAACATTCGGATAAAAGCTCAGGAAGGGAAGAGCAGGTTGGAAGACGTAATAGGAATAGAGAAAGAAGATAAAGCCACTGAATGAATTGTGAATGCGTAAACATGAAGTCCGAAAAAGTGCAATTACGTAACTCATCAGCTTTCAGAGATCGCCGTGATGCCGGTTTATCATCGGCATCACGTATTATTTGTTGGTATTGACCTCATTCTTGCTCCCAACCGCCACCTTCCTTGGTCCCCGTTATTTTCTTGCGTTCACAGTTGACAGCCGTTTGCATCGCTGAGAATGAGCGGGACGAATGCGACCGAACGCGATCCATTGCTTGTCGCCTCCAATCCTGGTGCAGAACCGCCAGATGCACCTGCCGTACCGGTTGATGTGAGGCAGATCAAAGTCAAGCCCGGCCCATTGGAGATTACGAGATCACGAAGATACGCGATTTTGTCAGGAATCTGGACGGCAACTTTCCTTTCGGTGCGTTTTGCCGCGTGAATTGTGTGCTATGATCCCATCTCATGTCTTCCCTCCTATATTTATATCAATTTGCAGTCTTTAAACAGTATGTGCCCAGTGGCGTCCATGGAATAGTTTATATACATACTAATGAGAAACTCAGCAACATTGGTTGCTACACGTGAGCCCCTGTCGCTGCGTAAATATTCTTCTAGTCTCACAGCTCTGTATTGCCTTAGTTCTTTCTTCTATCTCTTCCGAGTTTGAGAGATCTAACCAAGCAAGTTGGCTGGGAACTGCGTAAGTAGCCCAAAACCTGAAACAGCAATATGCCGATCGATTATTTGCAGGTACCTTTTGGCTACCTGCACATTCAGTGCGTGGTTTTCATCTGCGCACATGTTGTTCTTGCTGAGAAAAGCTTGTGTGCAGCGCCACTTTACGGTAGACTATGTAATGTAATGGGCCGACGTGGTGCAAATCAATTAGCAGTCGCTTCTGCTGCTGTTGGCACTCTTGCTTGCGGACTTTCTCAAAACATGGAGATGCTTATCATAGCGCGATTCGTGAGCGACCAAACTACAACTTATTCTGGAAGGTACATTGCATTTCTGAAAACTCTTGGAATTTCAGCTAGGCGGCCTTGGAGGCGGAGGAATAAACACGACTTCTCAGTAAGTGCTAGGCACTGATTCATCATTGTTAACAATTACTCAAGCTAACACTGAAAGTTTAGAATCATCGTGAGCGACATGTACACGATACGCGTGAGTGACGCGCTTTGCAAACATCGTACGCAACTTACTGACACACTATCTCGAAAACCAGTCCCGTGGTCTAGCTCAAGGTGTAGCAAACATTTTTAACGGGGTATCTCAATAATACAAAAGCTATTGTTACGTGTACTCATGTGTCTACAGCTAGGTATGGGTCTTGGGGGTCCTATCGGAGGATACATAAGTGATCGGTAGGTTCTTCACTATTAGCCTTTTTTTTTTCAAAGGTTGACATTCGGTTTAGATATGGATGGCGCTGGGCATTTCTGATCCAAATGCCTCTTTTTGCTGCATCACTGTTCTTGACTGGTAAGTACCTTAATTATGTGACTCCGGTATGTCGTCTTTCATGTCTTCAAGTGGATATGTACCTTAGCTATTCTTTAGGGGAGGGGTAAAAGCGCGAGAGAAGTATTATCAAGAGTAGACTACGGAGGCACCTTCACTCTGCTCGGAGCCGTAAGCCTGTCTATGCTTTTCAGAGCTAAGCTGCGCTCTAAAAGAAGGCTTGCAGGTTCTGGCGTTTCTCGTCTTTCTTAGTAATAAATTCAACGAAGAAAGACCTGTATGTGGTGTAACTGATGACCTGTTTCTTTACTCACCGTCTCTGCAGTGGAATGTGCCTTTAGTTTATGGATCGCTAACAGTTTCAATCATTCTCTTTATCCTGTTCGTGCTTGTCGAGCTTCTTGTCGCTCCTGAACCTGTTCTTGCACCGTTTTTATTGCGGCAAAATATTCCCGTTCTTATCGGGATTCAAAATTTCCTAGTTGCAAATTGCAACTTTGCTGTCATGTATTTCTTCCCGATGTGGTTTGAAACTGTACAGTTGACCAGCGCGAGCACAGCCGGTAAGTAAAGTTTGCTTAGCTCAATTTACGTTCTCTTATAATCCAATAGGTGCACACTTATTACCTAACAGCATATCAATGTCTTGTGGCTCTCTTTTTGCCGGGTTAGTACATAATATCTGTATCTTCAGTACCCATCTTACGTTCAAAGGACAGATACGTAATGCATCGAACGGGAAGATATAAAAAGATAAATCTTATCTTCGGGATCCTTCCATTCGTTGCGGCTATATCTATTTCGATGCTGCGAGCAAACTCGAACTGGTTCCAGTCTTGGTTCAGCATTGTGCGTACGCAATCGTCTCGGATCGGTCATTTACTGACTTCATATTTGCATACAGATCCCTCTTGGATTTGGAAATGCAGTAGTTCTACAGGTGTGGCCTCGATCTTCTTTAATAAATACATCTAAGCTTACTGAGTTGAATAATAGACTACACTGAGTAAGCATTGCAGCGTTATTCTATTATGGAAACTTTGTACTGAATTCATGGTTAGTTGCCCTGCTTGCCCACATTCCACGTAAGTGTTTCCTAGCTTCGTGCGTGAAGAAAGATCTCAAACGATCTCTGCTCGCAGATTCCGTAATGGCCGTAGGTACTGGCTTCGGACAATTGTTCAGAGGAATCGGCCAAGTTGCAGGCGTTGCGATCGCCTCTTCAATTTTCCAGTCGTTGCTCGACAAAGAACTAAATAACCGAATTACTGTACCGGACTCAGAATATTGGATTACGAGGATCCGCCATTCTGCGAAGCTTGTTGCGACTCTCCCACCGGAATTGCAACGTGGAGCCAGAGACTCGTATGCAATCGCATTGAGAGCAGTGTTCATTTACGCATCGGTGTCTACATTGATGGCATACCTTGTTCGCCTTCCTGTGAATAATATTTCCTCTTTGCAGAGCCATGATCTAGACTAACATGTCTGACAGATTCCTGACAAAGCATTGGAAGATCAACGGACGGAAGCAAGACGCAAGTCAAGCGGCTACCTCCATCAGCCCGTGGCTCCTGCCACATCCGTGATTTCTAGACCAGAATCATCACATACCCAAGAAGAACGGCAAGAAGAGCTACAGAAAACGGACAATCCTCTCGAGTACTGCGAGAGCGAGGTTGAAGAAGACGAAAGCACGAGACCTTCAAGTGAAGCAAGTGAAGAAGAAACAGAGGCACACGATGGTGAACCTCAGCCTTTGCATTCCAATCCCAGGAAGATCTTTAGCAAACGCAGACGATTGTCTACTTTTGAGTCGAATGATGGAATCTTGGACCTTGAATCGGACATTATTGGTGGTTCGGCTAGGAGCTTTGGCGTTTCATCTTCTGTTAGGACTATTGGGCGTCGACGGAGTTTTGTTTCCTAACTTTTGTTTCCTAACTCATACTATCGATGATAGCGATAGTCTACTTTGACATGCCCAATCAGACCTTTGCAACAAGAGAGATTTCGTATCTGAAACTTTTCAAGAAAATATCAACAAATTTTGTCGTACATCTCGATTTATAGTCAGTTAAGTCAATTACTAACGCAGTTCTAAAACCGCTAGTTAACTATTGATCAGTGCACATCACATATTGAGACGCATGCCCCTGTCTCACTTGTCTCAGTTCTGAAGAACGAACTAGAAATATGCCTAAAAAGTTCGTGATGAAGGCGTTAGAGACTTTCTGATAGAGACAAGTCGGAAAAGCACTGACTGCTGCATTCGGTGGGCTGGCGCATCCTCCCAAACTAGAAATCGATGTAGTCATGTGTAAGATGCTGACTATAACGTGCAATACAAGCTTACATGTTCAGAGGCCACGACGTGAAGAAAAACGTGTAGCGACCAGTTGCGGCACAGACTTCGGAGGATAATTTCTCCAAATCCAATAGTTCTCCTGGAATTATTTTCTCAGCGTTGAAGTCGAAAGGAGGAGTAGACAGAGTCTACCGATAGGCATCCCAAAGAGTCTTCGAAAAGTAAATCAGTCTGTAAAGGATCTGCAGTTCTTTGCTGGACACACCCGATTATAGTCTACACAGGGACATTTCAAAGCAGTTGATCACAGAATGCCGCTCGTCATGTAATGGTAACTACACGCACCTGATGCATGTATTTCCCCTCGACCGGAGGCATTCGCTGATGAAAGCGTAAATGAGCGTATATTTGAGCACACAAATCAGTGCTCTTACCTCAAGAGCAGCGGCATCCGAGGCAACCGCAGCAAAGTGATTGTTCCTGTTGGTATGTAACCTTCAGCCCTTGATGAAAACAAAAATAGGAGCGGTGCACACCATAGGAAGCGCTTCATATCTTCAGATTGTTCGATACCCACACTGTTGCGACAGGCCAGCTTCAAAAATTGTACTCAAGACTTAGAGACGACATACAAGGCCGACTCCCGTTCACGAAGTTCATCCTTTTCTCTCTGGCTACTCTCCTTATAGCGTTTCGTAAAGCCAACACGAATGATTAGAATGTCTCCTTGCTTAAATTTCACACCTTCTGCCTTTGCACAGGTTTCAAGGTCCACGACACCAATTGAATGCGAAGTCCATGGGTCATAAGGCAGCGAAGAACGGCCGTCCTGAGTGTAGAATTTCACGAGGTCGAGGAATACACCGCGCCCGCAGATGCCATGTTGCGCCTAATCTGAGCATTTGTGAGACAATGGTGAGGTTTTTGGATGATTAAAGACATACTATGCATTCCAAATTTGATAAGATTCTGGTCCATATTCATTGGATCCTTGTTCGGTATCTTGCCCAAAGGGAACGCTTCTTTAGGAGTACTACTACAAGATAAGCATTTGAAAAAATAAACTTAAGACAATGGAGTCCCCCTTCCGAGGAGAAACAACTGACTTTTGGTAGAAGACGCCATGCTTGATAACACCGAAGTGCCTCAAACCATCCCATTGAGAGCCAGACTGAGAGTTCTGAGAATACGAGTAATATTAGTTGGGCATGAGAAGAGACTGGAGTCACTTGACCGGCGATGCTTACTATTGTAATCTCATCATCAAACCAGACAGCATCCGGCGTGGGTTTGAAAAGCTCGATATGGGGAGGACGTCTTGAAAACAATGGCTAGAGACGCGAAATAAATTTCGAGAAGAGTTGATTAGATTAATAGGACTTCCGCCCCACCTTCTCTGGGAAATTGAGAGGCCTTGGTGACCATTAGAGCTTCCATTTAACACTACATCTGAAATCGAATTGAACCTACCAATTCAAGCAGACCGATTGTCCAGTTCTATTCAAAGCAAAGTTCATAATCGACACAACAGTCATCGGTCATGGAGAGGAAGGCCCACTTTACTTCCTTTGCAGCTTCGCGGATGATGTCCTCAGTCAGCAGGTTGATAGTCCCCAGTTCGTCCCCGGCACCCCACAGATCCCAGGCGCAACCAGCGAACTCATGAAACCTCGGCAGCTCGTCGAAGTCAGGGAGGTTGTCCCATTTCTTTGAAGGCTTAGATGATGCGGAGGAGTCCGTGAGATGAGAGGCTATAGCGGGGAGACGGTTCACTGCCATAGAGAACGACAACTGAATAGCGAGAGGACAAAGGACTGTCTGTAAACTTAAGGAGTATGGATCTGATGATATATACTCCCGCTGCTTTAAGGATATTGGCGAGAATTATTGCCATCCTCATACACAGTGTACTTCTTGCAGATACAAGCAGCTCACATGATGATGAAAATTGGATATGGAGCACAAGAAGCTCCATGGAAGATTATCCGCACAGTTCTATTTAACACTACACGTATTCATCGGTCACGATGCATGCTGATACCGTCCCGTCCTGTGTACGTTTGTACAATGCTTGCCGATTCTGAGAAAACTAGAAAAATGCCTGAACGTTGAAGTAAGCTGGTAAGACCTTGTCGCATACAAAATGTCGTGCGACCACTTACTGCCGCATTCGGCGGACTGGCACATCCGCCCAAGCTGACCAAACAAACGTATGTCTCAGGATTTAGGTGACGAAAAAAGACTCCGTATAAACTTACATATTCAACGGCCATGAAGTGAAGAAGAATGTGTAGCGACCAGTCGCGGCGCAGACGTCAGCGAGTTTCTCCAGGTCAAATAGTTCTCCTGTACATAACCAGAAAATATTTTCAGATAATAGTGTCATCGCGGTGGAGGAATATACGGTAATCACCGATTGGCATTCCGAAGAGCCTTGGGAAGAAAGTATAACAACAAATACAGCATCCATGATTCTTCAATAGACGTACCCGATTATCGTCTACAAGCACACGGGAGTCAGAATAGCCCTGTCCCCTTTTCCTTGCAGGGAGGTGGATACATACCTGATGTAGGAAGTCCTCGTCGACAGGAGGCATGCACTAACGAAAGCCTCAATGCTTATGGATTTGCGCTTGGACGTTTGAACTACGTTACCTCGAGTGAAGTCGCATCGGAAGCAACCGCAGAAAAATGATTATTCCTACAAGAATCAAACTATTGGCTTCTTTTCGGCAACGGAGTTCATTCATACCACAGGAAGCGTTTCATATCCTCGGATTGTTCAATGCCAACGCTGTTCAAATGTTATCCTGGATTTAGCTGAAGAAAACGGTTGCGAAACTGATGAGACTCACAAGGTCTCTTTCTTTAGAAGCTCATCTTTTTCCGCTGAGCTGCTCTCATTGTAGCGCTTCATAAATCCAACTCGAATAAGTAGAATGTCGCCTTGCTTGAATTGGATTCCCTCGCTCTTCGCACACGCCTCAAGATCAAAGACACTGATTGAATGGGCTGTCCACGGATCGTACGGCAATGGTCTGCGACCACCTTGCGTATAGCATTTCACTAGGTCAAGGAACACACCGCGACCAGAAATGCCATGTTGTGCAAGATCTGTGTTCTTGTTAGACAATGAACAAAGCAACCGAGAATAAGCACCCACTATGGATACCAAATTTGATAAGGTCTTGGTCAATGTTCATAGGGTCCTCGTTTGGTATTTTGCCTAAACGGAAGAACTCTCTAGGAGTGCTATAGAACGATGCTTAACCTCTAGATATATTCTGGATACAAAGGGCTCACTTTTGGTAGAAAACGCCATACTTTACGACACCGAAATGTCTCAGACTGTCCCACTGAGAGCCTGACTGAGTGTTCTACGCACGGAGACAATCAGTCTTTGAGACAGTGCCATCTGACATGATAATACGTACTATTGTCATCTCATCGTCAAACCAAGTTGCCTCTGGAAAGGGTTTGATGACTTCAATATGGGGAGGACGCCTACCAAAGAGCGGCTGGATGCAGGAGATAATTCCTGAGACTGTGACCGTCAAGTAAGGGAAATCATTATCTCACTTTCTCTGGAAAATTGAGAGGCCTTGACGATCATTAGAATACTGAAGCAATATACTGGAGACCTTTGAATTCAAGATGATCATACCAATTCAAGCTAACAGTCCGTCCAATTCTATTAAAATCAAGGTTCACAATCAACACACCAGTGCCTGCTATGGAATAGGAGGAACGCTCACTTCACTTCTTTCGCAGCTTCGCGGACGACGTCCTCAGTCAGCAGGTTGATGGTCCCCAGTTCATCGCCCTCACCCCACAGGTCCCAGGCACAACCAGCGAATTCGTGGAATTTGGGCAGCTCGTCAAAGGTAGGGAGGTTATCCCACTTCTTTGACGGGCTAGGTGACGTGGAGGAGCCGGTGAGGTGAGAGGCGCTAGTAGAGAGACGATTTTCTGACATGGCGAATGGGCTTCTGAAAAGTCAGAGGATGAGAGAACTCGAGAAATTCGGTGTTGTTCCAATTTATACTTGCAAAATTTACCATCAAGCTTCGCGGGCATCATAGGAGCACTGGCGTCATCTTTACGCTCTAAATACTTCTTAGATGATAGAAGCATCTCACATGATACTGCCGAAACCCAAAGGACTCGGGTGTGGAGCATCCAACAAGTGTGATGATAACTTGTTGTAATAGATAGGCTGACGATATCGATGGAGGCACAATCAGTCGGAGCCCAGGCTGTAGAAAAGTCGTATATTGCGCAAAAAAATAATGATACCATATGGTACAAGTTGAGTACGTGCCGTGCTAACCTCTTATAAACGGATGCATCAGAGCTTCTTTTGGTGTGATCCGCCTACTAGGATCCAGCATCAAGCATCTATCGAGCAGGTCGATGAAAGAAGTGACAAGTTTCGCCTCTTCATCCACAACTTTCACAGACGAAGGCAACAAGCGTGAGCGTAGGTCTCGTGTGGGTTTTGTAACGTGCACCTTTCGGATCACGTCCTGAGGCAGAAATGTCAGAAAGAACGAAAAGGATGAAAAAAATGACTTACTACGCCGGTTACTTTATCATGCTCGACGCTCTGAAAGGCACCCATTTCGTCAAAGTACGTGCTTCCGAACTTCGCCTTCTTAATCATCTTGGAGTTGAAGCGGCCCTTGAGCTCCATCATGAGAAGCAGCATCTGGTTGTTAGAACGGCCCGGAAGTAAGATTTTGCCTGTATAGAGCTCGTACAGAGTACATCCTATTGACCAGATGTCCAGAGCACAGTCGTACGGGACGCCCAAGACTGTGAGTCGACATGAGAGCAAATACATCAAAATAAAAGCACAATGACTTACTTATCTCAGGTGCTCGGTAAAATCGACTAACGAGATAAGGAGTGATTTCATTCTCCGATGCGTCCGAGGCAGAACCTAAATCGCAGACCTTCAAAACGGTCTTCTGTTCATTCGCCTTCAAACGACGTGAGTTCTTATTATACAGCTGAAGAATACACGAGCGTACCAGAATGTTATCAGGCTTGATATCTGCATGCATAATATTGCATTTCCGAAGAAGACTCATGGCAATAAATAGTTGATGAGCATAAGCTCTTACTGCACGAAGATTAAGGCCGACATCCTTGCCGAAACGCTTGACAACTTCACGAAGGTTCATGCTGTGGCGAAGATGCAGAAGTTAGAAAAGAACACTGATCAGAGAAGAGTAAGTACTAACTTCAAAGACTCAAAGACGAGGCACAAATGACCGCGATGTTCAAAAGTCCGTTCTAGTCGCACAATGTGCTTCTTGTCATCTGGATCGGCCTGTTTGAGCTTGTTCAGAATCTGCACTTCCTTCAGTCCAGCCTTATACCTGTGATAAAACAATGTATCAGTCAAGTCCCGCAGAAAGATGACCTTCTTACATGGTTTCCTGAGAGCGAACTATCTTGATCGCGACCTCTTTGCCATTCTCGTTCGGATCCCCCTGAAGGACACGCGCACGAACGACGTTTGCAAACATTCCCTTGCCTAAGGAAGAGAAGACCTGATATCTCCCGCCGTCGAGCTGTTCACCAAGAATAATCTGATAATAGCCTTCAGCGTCAGACGCAGAATCAAGTGTAGTCGTAATCAAAGCTGGTGCTGCGGGTTTCTACAGAGAAGAGCCAGTGGTAAGCTACAAACATCTCAAGCTCGAGAAAAGAAAGACACTGACCATAACCTTCTTGACTGTCTTCGTTTTTTCCTTTTCGACGGCGTCAAGCGAGAACATGTCATCCACGTCATCTTCCTCTTCCTCCTCTTCCACTTCAAGCATATCAACGTCTTGATGCCCCACATCCTTAGCTGCAACTGCTCGGATCCGCTTTTCCTCGTCCTCACGACGATCGAGGCTAGGATCATAGTCAGCAGCCAAAATTTGCTCACCCGCTTCGTCAGCAGGCTGCGCTGGGGCGTCCGACTGCTCGTTCGCTTTTGCCAAAGCGAAAGAATCCATAGTAGGTGACAACGCCGGAGGCGATGCTTTACCATCTGAGGAGAAGCAAATTCAATCAGTTAATCAGGAATAAGCCAATGAAAGGGGGGTACGTGCCTGCATCTACGCTCTTGATTGTCTTCTCGTCAGTGAGATGAGGAATTGCTGCAACGGAACTATGATCCTTAGATGCAAGATTAGCCTCTGAAGCGGAAGGAGGCGGCTGCGAGACCGCACTACTTGGTCCAGGACTCTGGCTTGCCCTCTCATTCGTGCTCACGGCCGCAGAAGCAATACCCGCATACTTTGCGCGAATCACTTGACGACGCGCACGACGCTCTGCGATGGTCTCTTCTACAGGCTTCGAGGTAGTCTCTGTCTCCAGATCAAGCTCCATTTGAAATTCGACGTTGTTGTTTGTGGTTAGCGGTGTCGTGGATCGTGTCAATTGTGCCGGGGATGACGATGAATTTCTTGTAGATATTGTTGTAGAAAGTTGGGGTGGGGCAGGCGTCGACGAGCGACTTGCTGCAGGTGAAATCCTGAGATACGAATCAATATGCAATAACCACAAACACCGAGCAAATAACTGACTCTCCCTCTTCGCGCTCAGATTCGTGATTATCCTTCCCATTTTGGACTTGTTCTCTGTTTCGGACATGTTTGGACCGGCTGCGACTGCGGCGAGGACTTCGACTTCGAGTACGGTGACGGGACGGACGTCGCGAACGACCCTCGTCATCATGACGACCACTCCGTGGTACATCGCGACGCTCCCGGTCACGATAATCTCTATACCATTCTCTCTCTCGATGTCTTTGAGTATCTCGCCGTGGGTCTGGTCGATGACCATCTTTATCTGTCTCCCTGTCTATTACTCTCCGATACCTATCGTAGTCGCGATCCCGATCAGCATCGCGTTTGCTAGTACCTCGCGAACTACCATTCAAATACACATCCTTCCAGTCTCTCGGATCATCTTCCCGAGACCGTTTCGCAAGATTACCATTGCCTCTGGTGATGGACGTGCCGTCCCATAAACGCTTTTGAGTGCTAAGTCCTGCGGGCATGTCAGTATCGATGAAGACTGAAACGGTGGTTTGAAGAATGGCCGCACGATACAAAAGAAAGAAAAGAAAGGTGGCTAATGATCTAGAGGGGCTAATGGTCAAGAGGTACTGAGTCTATGACCTAAGAATGAAGCAGTCGCAGTCAGTCGACTCACTGATTACATATGCACGTGAACAGTAGCATATGACGTAATCAGCCATAACAGCGAAGAGATAGTCTGATAGATAGCTAGTCAACCTTGTGCGAGTAAAGTATTATATTACTCCTCTAAGTCTCATTTCTACTGACATTAATCGGTGTCTCTACGTTTATTTATAGACAGGCACCTCGACAGTTTCTCCGATGTCAATAGCTCCAACTCCTCCCTCTTCCCACCAATCTGCTAAGCTCGCTTCTTTACGAGCCTGTGAGAGCTCGACAAGAGGTTCAAGTGCTTCATTCTCTGTGCCGGAGAATGTCGCGAAGTGCATTGCAATTGTATGGCGCGATTGGACATCTTGATGGATGGCCACGGCGTCGGCAGGGGAGGCATGCATCGCAGAAAGGAATGGGTGATGCGTGAGCTTCCCAAGTGAAAGCAAGGCACAAGATGTAAAAAAAGTAGTCATTACGGTACTGTACGAGATACGAAATCATGAAAAAAACGCACGCGAAGTCCTAATTGAGAGATGAAAGAAAGCGTTCCACCTCTCCAAATAGGAACCATGGCAAGATCTATTGGGCCATATCGCTCACCGATTTCTATGGAAATATAAACCCTGTCAAGATTCTCATAATGATAAGTGACAGCGCAGACAATCTTCACCTTTGAATGCCGGGCATGCGCCTTTCGTTCCTAGGTATCCAGTATCACTATTAAATAATTTAGAGACTGCCATAGGTACAGGAGCAACTTAGAAGGCATACCCAGCATGGTATATTCTGCAATTTGAATGATCCGACTTCTGCTTGATAACCCAACCACACCAAAGAGTTTCGCATCTATCCAAAACACTCCTGCCTTTTGTGTGTTCGTAAGCAGACATGTAAGGAATGTCAATTACTCACCGCTAGTATGTTGCGCGGGGACACAAGCTAACGTGACGGATGACGGCGTTGACGAGGACTCCGATTCCGAATTAGAATTGGCTTCGGGATAGGATGTAGGAAGAATAATCTCGTCCCACCAATCTAGTTCATAAATCTGGCTCTTCGGGATTCCGACCGAGATAAGACATTTCTTGATTCCCAATGGAACGAAGAACGTCACGCCTTCACCCCGAAAGCCAAAGATCTCTTGAATACTGGATAGGTCGAGGTGATCATAACTTCACATACGATTCAGAAGTGTGAGGAAATTAGTGATTCACAAGACTTTGGAAGGAGACATGGGACGCACTGATTATGACTGACGAACACGAACTGTAACTCTGGAAGGTCGGCGATAGTGCAAGGAGGAGGTAGACGTCTGCGAATGCCTGTCCAAGCAGAAGGCCCAGCTCGGTCTGAGAACATCGGGTCGAACAGCAAACGGATTGGTTTCTCGAAACCTTCGCGCTGAGGTAACTCGATCAGGAAGCTCTAATATAGAAACAATAATGAGTCTCCAAGTCTCATATCCATATTGGCGTAAACAGAGGACTTACTGCATGACCAAGCCACGTAACCTTCACAGACTGCTTATTCTTCTCAAACTTGTCAAAGTCTGGCCTTATAACCTTTATGGGTGAGATCCCATACGACGAAAGATCTTGAGCCCTTTCCAAAGGAATAGAAGAGAGCAAAGAAGACAAAGTTGGCAACGTGCCCGTCAGGGTATCGAACCAGCTGTTTTTCTGTGCTTGGTTCAGAGACGAAACTTGCGGAAGTGCTTCAGAAGACGCAAGCACGTTGTCATCTGGCTCATCGAGTGTCTTCCAAGGGTTCTGGAAAAGCGATCTCGTTGCATTCGCATGATGCGTAGGCCGAGACATGCCTAGTAAGAATTGCGAAAGGACGGCCGAAGTAACGACCTGGAGTGAAATGAGAATGGCCTGTCTGTCTTTACCATATACCGAGTCAATGTAGCAAAGTAATCATGTACAAGTACAAAGTCTTGCTGATAAAGTGCAATGTCCCAGATGAGTTGGTAGCACTACTCAGAAATGACCGGGGTGTAATGCGCATGAGAGTGTTGAGTCATGATGAAGGATGCGCTTTGTTGTGGTGTCCACGATTTCATATTGAAGATCGGCGCTTGGCTATACAGGCAAGGATCGACGCTACTGGAACTTTCCCTTTGCAATCAAATTTTTGAGATGCTTGACGAACATGCATATAATATATTCCATTTCTACCTACCCATTTCTGCGATCTTCTCCAACATCGTGATTGTCGTTTAATAAGGAGAATCCAACGGTATATGGAAACGCGAAACGAAACCAAGTGTTCAAATGCTCTCCTTCGCTATCAGTATAACCATCCGGATAACTGTGGCGGACGTATCGATTCTAAGTCCATCTTGGACCTCATCTGTTCCTTGCATATAATGCACATATATGGCTCGGGAAGCAAAATGCTCATTCCTACCCAGAAACTTCCTCATTGATGTTTGGGGAATATCAGAGAATCCGATAAATGCTGCAACTTGCAATATCTCATTCTGCGCAAAGTTGGGAATCTGTTCTGCAGTAAGTACGGCAGCCCGCAAGAAAAGGAAATTCGACATTATGTGGGCGAGCACGAGCAATGTCAGAGTAAGTAATCTTTCAAGATATCATCGTATAATTGAAAGGTTCCTGATCCAAAGTCGATGGCACGTAAATCAGCCCATTCGGCGTTCTGAAGCGTCTTGGGAGAGGCTCTTTACCTGTCCATGTGCGTATGTATACACATACCTTTTTCTTTTTTCAAGCCGAGGGAAACCAGAATTTGCGAAGAGAGATCTTATACCGTAGACCAAGGCAAAACTCCTTACAGTTGCTTCGGGTCTGGTCTTTTAGAAAATACCCTCTTCTGTCCTACGGTTCATATTGAAGGACTAATGACTGGATGATTCAGGACAAGTACACAGTGAGCAGGGGGCCCAGGCGCATGCTGACATGAATTTATGTCAAATTTGGAGCCCGAGCACCGATCCTCAGCGTGATATTGTTCAAACAATTCTTCATGAGATTATCGTCAAAGGGTTCCGGTATTGTCTTTCACCCTGAATTAGTCTTGATCTCAGAATGATGGTAGCTTTGCTGAAATTTCGATACGCAAATATGAAGCGCAAAGTCGATCAGTATGCTTTGCACTACGCATTTCACAAGAGTGCTCGTCTTGCCAACATATCTAAACCCCTTGGATCAGGAAGCAAAGTGCGTCGGGGATAAAAAGGCGTCATTTTTTACATGTATGTTCCTCCAACACCATCTTATAACTTCAATCGCTGTCACTGTTTCATCAGTCAAGGAAATAACTCATGCCAGAAAAGAAGGATACAACTAGCAACCCAGGACGGTGAGCCCACTCCTCTTCGTCTCTCAACGACCAAATTGACATAATGAGCACTGGCCACGATGACTTGTCTGTCTAAAAAGTTCATCGTCCAATAGTTCAGTTAGATATCCGGATAGTTACAGGCCCAAGGACCACTCAGCGCAGTATCCGGATAGTTACAGGCCCAAGGACCGCTCAGGGCTGTATCCAGACTCCTACGTGGACCCGAAGTACGCAGATATGTATCCGGACAACTATCGCCCTGCAAAGGATCCCGGCGCGTCTAGTTCCGCGGCAGACGAGAAGAAGGATGGAAAGAAGTAGCTTTGAGTCGCCAAGCTAGGGAAATTTACATGTAATGAGACATCGGATAGACACGCAGATGTAATTAAAAAGTTCCATGCCTTGCATGCCAGACGACATGCGCATAATTTAAAAGAAACTGGCAGCTCACGGTAATGTAGAACGTGTCTGAGATACATCATATTCGATGCGTCTATGTGGAAGACTTCTGACTTGATATTCATTACCAGTGTGATATTCCGAGGTCTGATATCAATGATTGTTACTTACATTGTTTAGTAGAATTGAGAGTATGTGAGGCAGCGCCTCCCGATCCAGAAAGACAGGACCGAGGAAAGTCAATTGATGCAGTGCATCTTGCTTTCGCTGGGGTGCGCCACACGAGGCAGTGCAAAGATTCTGGAGCAATCATCGCATTTCTTCGTCCCATACACCACCATGTTCATCCGCGCAATTTATGCAAAAGGCCTGTTAGACTAATACACAATGAGATGAGCAGCAAATAATAAGTTGCCATTGCATTCATCGTGAACCGCATACACAGTGATGCATACATACATTAGTCAATGCCTCGAAATTTGCTGCAATGTTGCACAACCAAGCACTGGGTTAGACTTCTCGCAAATTTGAATGAGCTGAGCTGAACGGTGAGAAAAGCAATGCTTCCAATTGCAGTTCGGAGCAAAGCAGGCGTCTTCAGTATGCAAAACAATGGAGCATAAAATGGGCTTACATTCGTTGAATTATCATTCTCTAGGTTCAACAACGACAAGCGCAACTACCGCTTCTGCTACAAGCATCCTATTCGGAAAACTCCGTGTCCGATGCAAGAGGATTCCCGGGAACACCACCATAGCCAGAGAAGGTTGATCGACAGATATGTTCCTTCCGATAGATCGGGCAGTCGTGAATCGACGAGAAATGGAACAGACAGTTACGTTCCTATTAGACGGGATAGTTCTTCAAGGGATACTTATCCCACTCCAAGAGATGGGGATCCCCATGTTCAGCACACGCCAGGGAAAATAGACAGATATGTTCCTTCAGGCCGCTCGGGCAGTCATGCATCGACGGGACGTGGAGCAGACAGTTACGTTCCTACTAGACGGGATAGTTATTCAAGGGATGCTTATCCCACTCCAAGAGGAAGTGTAGATCCCCATATTCCACACAGGACAGAGAATCCAGCTAGCTTTGCCCCTCGTCCATCGACGCCAAGAAATATGGACAGTGGTACTCCAGTAGGAAGCACGGAAAATAAGGCTCCTTCGGGACTTCTAGACAGCTACAGACCCGAGAATTACGAGCTGAGGAAGAAGAGACTTGCCCACAAGGATATCAAGCTAGGAATGTGCGTCTGGGCAGAGAACCGCGAGCTCGAGATTCTTTCTCAGTATTATGGAAGGGCCCTGCTGAGCAAGAGCGGGCAAGCACATGGCAGGAAGCACATGGAGCTTGTCGTGTCGAAATCTAGAGACAATGATCCAAAGCCACATGTCAGGACTGTCATGTTGACCACCTTTGGCGGCGCAAGAAGCCTCAAGCAAAGAGTTTTCGAGGATAAATGGGAGGAATGTGTTCCCAGAGAACCTGCGATGAAAGAATGCGATGCACAGTATGGTCCGGTCAGGTTCGAACGCGGTCTTCGAGACGACGGCATCCTACCCGGTTGGATTGTCATCCATGCACGGAACTTTGTCCACGCCAATGCCAAAGGCGAGGTACGCGTCGAGCTCATTAGCCTACTCGTAAACGATGCACTCTTCTAATTATGATGAATACAGTACGAATGCCTCGAGACTGAAATGAGTAGCAGTCATGTGAACGAACTGAACAGGAGGGCCAAGGCGCATGAGAACGAGTTCGCTATAGCAGCTCGCGAACTCAGAGCCCAAGGTCTCAGGCTGGCGGAACCGTCACAGCCCGGTCAGAATGAAAGTAAGAGAAGAAGACCTGGAGACCAATGGTGATGAGAGCCATTGCCAGTGGGAAGTCCAGTACAAGTGACGTAGAGTCTGAAATCCGTGATGTAATTGAATAAACGAATATAAAAATACTGACGGTCGTCGTTCGCCATCCTTTCATCGGAGGCGAAATCGTGACGGGAGCCGTTGGCACAAACAATTCTCAAGGGCTATCGCAGTATTGTGGTCGAAGGTCGAAGAGTCAAAATACACGCACGCCCGAAGAAGGAAGGTTACTTATGCAACACAACAACGACACCTAGAGCGATCTAAGTACAATGTTCATTCACCTATTAATACTTAGAGTACAATCACTGTATGTACCTGTATTACACTCTCTTCTCTTTACATGGATGGGCATGAAACATAACAAACGCAACACTGAACATGTAACAAAAACAAAAACAAACAAAGAAACAACTGTGATGATGGCACACGCGATGAGGGTTAGCAGATTGAGGGAAATAGCGGGCCGTCGAGACGCGCACGACTAAACGAGCGAAGGAAGACAGGAGAGCATCGACAACGACGAACGAAGTGACGTGATGGTATATGCATAAAGCAGAGCTAGAGGAAAAAGGAATAAGGGAGAGAAGGCGTCCGGGAAGGTAAGATAGGAATAGACGCGCAAGCGACGAATATGAAAACAGGAGAGATATGCTGAGATGCAACAAGATACATGTACGAAACTGGACGACGTTGGGAAGCGTTACTGATGAACGGCGGATGCGTAGCGAGCAAGAAGATTTTTGCTAATTTGCTGAAGCGAAGCGAGGGGAAAATTGCGATATCTGTTGCTTGTCTCGTTATTTGCCAGATAAGAAAGAAGGGAAGAAAAAAGTCGATAGCAGATGTGGAGCGTCCCACACCGATCCAATCCAACACCTTCCTCCACGATCCGAATCCAGCCCAATACAAATCTCCAAGCACGCGTAATCGGAGTTATCACTCTTGCACTCATATCTACACGCACTCTAATCTCTTTTCTTCCCAGCGACCCCGCTCGTATCGATCTTGACACTCGGACCTGTGCCCTTCGACCCCGTATGTTTATGCCCTTGTCCAGGTCCATGCGTATTAGTATGCGCATTATTACCCTGCCTCGGATTTAAGTTCACGTTCTCCTTCTGTGTGCTGCTGCTCGTCACGAGTGGCACGCCCGCCGCATTTACCGTCTGTCCTGGTCCCAGTGCAGGTCCACTACCGCCCTCCGAGATAGAAGGTTCGCCATCCTCAGGCTGGAACACCTCCCCAACAGGCTTCATCGCGTCGGCGTCATGTATCTCCTCAATGTGGTGCCTCTCCTCCGCCATCTTCAACCTCGTACGTCCTTCCGGCCCGAAAACAGAGCTCAAACTCCTCAGCATCACTCCTCCATGTCCCCCTGGTTCTAATTGCTGCCCCATCTCCCGCTGGTGCTGAGCCGCGTGAGCTTGAGCCTGAGCGGCTTGAACCTGCGCAGCTCTCCTCCTCAGATCATCTTCTTCCGCCTGCCTAATCATGTCAACCTCCCCTTGCACGAGTACCCCGTCAAACCACTTGTGATGTACCAACTCTGCCGCCGTCGCTCGCTTATCGGGGTGTAAACGTAACATCGGATTAAGGAATTCTGTTATCTCATTCGCTTGTTCTCGTGGTAGGAGGTACTTGTCGTGTAGTACCGCGTCTAATGGCCAGAATCGGAGTTTCTGAATGTGGCGAAGTTCGCCTGGAGGTGGCGATTTTGAGCGAAAACAAAACGGTCAGACGATGAAATAGCGTAAGATGGGAAGAACGAGCCTTTTCGATTGAAAAACTCTGTACTATACTTCCCAGAGAATGCAACGCTCTTCGGGAATTCACCCACAAGTTCTATAATTTGTGCAATATGATCGTCGTCTTTGCTGTATCGGGACCCAGAAGCAGGGTCAAATAAGTAGTCACCGCCCGTAATTAGCTCGAAAATCTATATAACAAGGGGGCATGAGACATCAGCATGTCTATTGGATGAGAAAAAATACGTGTTGAGAACGTTACGTATAATGAACTTACCATACAAGCCACACTCCAAACGTCCGCACTAGGCCCCCATTTAGCTCCGAGGATGACTTCGGGACACCGGTATTGTCGAGTCTGGATGTCATCCGTGAAATGGTGTTCGATCCACGTAGCTACAAAATAGGGAAAATAAAACCAGATAAAAATGGCATTCTCTTAGCATTCCTAATCTGAGAGAACCCCAGAGTAAAAGAACGTCCTCACCATTCCCAAGATCAGCGATTTTGACGGTGATCCGCTCCGTCGCGTTCATCAGTTCCTGAAGACCTGACGTTTGTGATTCGCTGGACGCGGAGTCGACCGTCGATTGTCGTGAGTATGCATCGATAGACATCGCACTTGTCGATAAGGGTACGCCGTCCGCTGTTACGTCCGTCGCGCTCGCAGCTGTCGACATGGAGTCTCCTCGTTCGCCGGTTCGCTGCTGTAGCTGCGCCGACCCTGGTGGAGGGGCCTGTTGCGATAATAGCGACGGGCCTGTGGGATGAGATGGCGCGCCAGAGTTGAGAGATACCGACGCGATCTTGTCAGCGGTTTTGTCCGCCGAGTCTGATCGACCGGGGCCAGCATTAGTCATTTCATCGGTTTCAATCGCAGTCCCATCCTCGGTGCTCTTGCTCTTCCCTTTACTTGAGCTCTTATCGTCCGCATCCTTGTCGAGCTTCGTCATGCCAAACTGCCAGCGATCGAGCATCGGGCTGGAGCCGTACGAACTCGAAGGAGAGGGAAGAGGTTGTGATCCGGTGATGTACACCGACTCCGAGCGCGGGGTCTGATTCCCACCGCGTCCACGCGAGGGCGGTACGCCAATGAGCTTTGTCGGCGCCGGGCCGGCAGTAGCAGAATTCGCCAACTCAGATTGTACGATCTCCTCGACATTATCAATACATATGAGTACGTTTTCCGGTTTGAGGTCTGTGTGGATCATTCCGCACGAGCGGTGCATGTAATCCAAACCGAGCAAGATCTGCTTCGCGATCTGCTTGACGAGGTGGATGGGGACGCCTTTGTTTTGATGACGACGGATGAGGCCCAGGAGGTTCTCACCGAGAACCTCGAAGACCATGCATACGTGCGTGCCGTTGGGCCCGCGATGCCGGAAGTGGTCGAGGAACGCAATGACATGTCGCCTACCGGGGTGGGTGGGATCAGAGGAGATAATGCGCTGAAGAAGCTTGATTTCATCGAGCGCTGTCTCGGTGTATCTGGGGGCGGACTTGACGACCTTGAGCGCAACGTGGCGGTTAAATCTGTTGTCCCTCGCGAGCCAAACAGTGGAGAAGTGGCCCCAGCCGAGCTTTCGGACGACGGTATAGCGGCCATCTGAGAAAGTATCTCCGATGTGGACGGGATGGTAGCCGCCCTTGACATAGTCTTCCCAATCCTCCTCGTCTTCAGTCATGAGGGAATGAGAGGAAGAGTCGTAATCAGACTCGTGCGACATGGCTGATGTATAGTATTCTTGATAATGAAAATGATGTTCCTACCTACAGTGTAAGTAAGTAACATATTGTTATTGGCAGAGATAAGCACACCCACAGATAAGACTACCCCGCGTTCCTTTCTAGCTCTTTTCCTTTTCCCTCGATGTTCGCAAACTTGCGACAATGCTGGCTTTGTGAACTGAACAAGCAAGTCAATACTGTACCGTCTGTGACCAGCAGCTGGTGAGCTGGAAGCTCGGGAAGGACGGGCCAGGTCAAGACCAAACAGACCTGGAATCGGTTATTATAGTCGGCGCGTGTTCTCGTTGCTGTGCCTCTGCCTCAAGGCTCCTCTTCCTGATTTCTCCCACAAATCAAGCTCCGGTCTGCGCAAATGCAAGGCTCAAGGTACTTGTTGACGATGAAGATGGCCACGGAGCTGGGTTCTTTCTCGAACACGTGCCATAACGCGACGCAGCGTCGACCACACGACAGGCGCCATTCGTGCGCAATCTCTCTTATTCAATTTCATATCAAGCCTTTCTTACTAGTTCTCTGGCTCTCGCAGTTGATGAACAATCCCTCCTGTCTCTCTGCCTGAGATGGCCCTTCGGCACACACCAGCATCAACATGCGCTATGTAATCGAGCCACAACAATTGGCTAATGCCTCCGCTGGCTTCGGATCTCGTACCTTTCGAGTCATGGGTCCGAACCTTCATAGCAAATCGAATCGATGGAAGCAAATTCCTCAAAAAATGCACAGCTGAACTTGGACTTTTCTCGCTCTTCCAGCGACGTGGGTGAATCGGTGCTAGCCAAGACAACGTACCTCACTGTGGTTCGTATTCTCCCGCATTCTCCAAAAATATCACGGAATCCCCTCTGGAAGGTCTTTCTTCTGTATTACTTGGCTGCCTTCTCGAGTCATCTGAAGATCTCATGGAAAACGTTATCCGTGGCTGACGTGAAGCACTGATTCTATCTACGATCGTTTGGTATACATATTCAAATTACGCGAATAGTTTTAAACTTTAAATTAAAGAGTGTTGGGATCATGTAATGTCCGAGCGCGAATGGAAGTTCAAAGTAACAATGCAATGAAAAAGTGAGTGAAAGGTGGGGAAAAAGAGAGGGGGGGCGTTATTAGTGAGCGACTATATCAGAGTCGGATGGATGATACAACTACAAAGTCGAAATGTGCCAACGCACAGGATACATAATAATAGTAAAATATTAGTTTGAAAGAATGGAGTTGAGTCGGGAGCCGACATGATAATTTAGAGTGATTGGATGAAGGGCGAAATTGAGAAGCACGATGATGACATAGAAATAGTGAGGTTCTAGGGACGTCTAAGAATAGGTAGGTCGACGGAAGAGTCGCGGCCAAAGACAATTAACAGGCAACCTCTGATCGACGACAACTGCCTTGTTGCCGACCAACCATCACCGCAACTCCCGCAACCTCGCCATAACCTCCGACACATCCGCAAGTTTCTCGCCAACCCTCACACGGGGGACCATCCTCTCCCTCTCTCTTTCCTCCGCATCAGACGTCGTGATAGCAATTCCGATCCCTTCCGTATTTTGCGACTCATCAGTACTAGACGTGTTTCCATGTCCGTGTAAGAACGAGGTGCGGCTACCAATGTTGTTTCCACCAAAGTTGGCGCCGAAATCCCCACAACTGGCTCTTGAGAATATCGAGCGTCGTTCGCCGAACGTGAGTGCCCTTCCGCCAGGTCTACGTGTAGGCGTAGAGCCCTTCCGACCTAAAGTTGCACTTCCACTTTCCAGGCTCCCGTTCAAGTTCAAGCTGGAGTTTTTCACGCTCGCTGTTCGACGCGATTGCCTGCCGAGACTGAACATGCCAGTTCCTAGTCCGAAAGTAAGCCCGGACCCTACGTTCCTCGAGGTCCTGTTGTTATCGCTGGTAGATGTTATAGCATCGGGGCCATCCTGTCGACGCCGCATGCTTGCGTTCCGTGATGGTGCCAATCCCGAGCTGAAGCTGAGACCACCATAACACCCCACTGCGCTCCCATCGACATCCTTCGCCGTAGATGTCGTCTTCAGCGTATTCGACACAATAGATGATGTCGTTAACGAGGCGCCAATTACCGAATTATTCTGTGCATCCAGCTTCAGTTCCGAGGATTCCGTAGTAGTGTTCTCCGATTCCGACAGCGACAAATCCGAGGACGACTCTGAAGCTGACGAAGAAAAAAACACTCTCCCGCTCCCAGGATCATCCACCTCTCTTTGCACAGTCACACTCACTCTCGTCCCAGCGGCCATCCTCTTCGCGGCCAGTTTCTTCTCTCTCTCTTTTACTCTTTCCTTCTCCTTCTCGAACGACTCCATGCGCGCGAAACGAATGCTGTCGAAGGAACCTTTCGAGAGACGAACATTGATATCGTCGTCGACACCGACGAGGACAGGGTAGAGATCACCGTACCCGACGCCGAAGAATTTCGCGAGTTTCGCCGCGCGAAGTCGACGTTCACGGAACACGGCACCCGGGTCTTGGTCTTGTGCTCCTTGCGCTGAGCCGGGCTCAGATCCAGGAGTTGGCGGTGACACAGAAGACTCTGACGAACTATGTGGAGAATGCTTTATTGTATCAGATTGAGGTCGAGATGCTTTCGGAGTAGTCGTTGATTGCTCGGGAGACTCGTTTTGCATATTTTGGTGATTCGATAGAGGCGAAGGCGGTCCGAAGTATTGTGAAAAAGGTGGCGGAGTGTTTGGAAGTGCAGACAATGAGGCGCGTCGACGCGGCGACAAATTTGTCTGTACTTTCAACGAATTCCTTGAAGTTGGTGTACGAGTGGGAGTCGAAGTCGCTTCTCCATCCAATATCCTCGGTCTCGGTGTCATAGGCGATAAGGGCGAATCGAATGTTGCAGGCTGCGCATCCATAAAGGACGAAGCAGAGGTTATAATCGAGCTTATTGAATGTCGTTTCTAACAGATGAGGAGGTTAACCATTGCAAGGCAAGGAGATGACAGATACTCACATATCGCGTCCCTCCCATTACCGAACGACCAATTGCGGAAGGAGAATCGCATTTTGATTTGACAGGCAGCAGTGTGTTAGGCGGTGCCTCGCCAAACACACTCAGCATCTTCTGAGCGCGACGTACGTTGAGCGCCCTCTGCGCGTCGCTCAACGATGTCCGAGGATCCGATTCCTTTTGCTTCTTCTCGCCTGCTACCTCCACCTCCGGCCCCTGATCCGTATTTTTGTTTTTTCCCGAATCGTGAACAGTCTGGGCAGGAGGTGCAGATGCAGGATGAATCGACGCGTTGTCCGATGACGGGTTATCAGAAAAACGTCCGGCGGAAGGAGAGGTGTCTGCTTGTTTACGTATACGCGAGCGGAGGGAGTGGCTCCGTGACAATGTACGAGCTGGTTTATACTTGGAAGGTGCAGAACTAATCGAGTTCATCTCTGCGGAAGAACTCGTCGATGCTGAAGGCGTAGAACTAGATCCACTCGGACTACCGTCTAAATCAAGTTGAAGGCTCTTGCGCTTTCGTCTCCGCAGGCTCGTTGAACGCATTGGCGGCCGGATTATCTTATTCTCAGGAGTGGACGAACTTGTCTTCGACTTATCCGCTAGAGGACTAACCGGAGATGCTTTTTCGTACGATATCAGTACATAAGGCTCCGAATCCTGCTGGACCGTCTTTGCTTCAAGCGGAAAGACAAGCTCGGATGGGACATGCTCCCCGAGATGTCGGGAGAGCTTTGCAACCTTTAACCGCCGGGCCTCGCGAGGTAACTCTTTTCCTTGCTCATTAATAGCGAAGCGCGCCTCAACAGGTGATATTGGCGATCGTCGAGATGTTGAAGGGCTGAACAAGTCGCTCGCCATCGTGGTCGTTGTTGTAGTCGACACGAATGACTGCGCGTCTGCATCCCGCGTAACAGCATCGTAACTTCCCAGTCTCGAACGTTTGCTTGTACCAGCAACGACTGTACAGTCAACTTTCAGAACAGGAGGCACTCGGCTCAGCGTCGGCACGAAGGGAGATTGATCCACTGACAAGTTAGTGTACTGTTGCGGTGTGACAAATGCGCTTGCAAGGCCGTCGTACATGCTCAACCCCGCGTCAGCTTTCGGACACCGTCGTTTCTGCATATTCGGACTGCTCATCCCCTTCCTACTCGCCGAAGGAGCGGAGGAAGAGGAGGGAAGAACTCCGAGTTCCGAAGGATCAGCGACACTCTCACGCGTATCGGAAGAATCGACGTTCGTATGCAAAACGGGTGTCTCGCCAAGGATATAGCCTACTTTACGGGCAGAACGCAAAAGTTGTCTACGTGCGCGGGGCGAAAGCGAGCTTGTTGACGTGAAAGAAGCATCCATCGTCGTAGTGTAAGCGGATTCTGGACTTCCAATGCGCGCTGGAGACCTTTCAGGTCGGGAGAGAGGAGTTGAGGTGATAGTAGGGCCAACAGTAGACTGGCAACTACTTGTGCTTGATTTCGCAGAGGCCGTACGTTGATTGCCTAAGTGAAGAAGTGCCAGCATTTCTTCCTCTGCCGGATCCTGCGATGAAGATTGCTTATGACACTCGTTAAATCGTGGAAGCTGCGATAGGGATCGTGATGCGAAGGCAGGACGAGCGTACATCCCGCGCGGGTTTAAAATGCCCTGAGGCTCCAGACTAGTCATGACTGCAACGACAGAAGTTGATGAGGTTGCCTGATTGAGTGCGGTATCATGATTCATATTTTTCGACGCCCCAGACTTCTGTTCTACTCACACTGGGAAGCTTATTGAAAGCAAGAAGCGCTACTTGATAATGATTGGATGTTAACTGTCGATGTGTCGACGATCAGGAAGGTTTGTTCGGATCGTGGCGGTCGCGCAGTACAAGTAGAGACGAGGAGATAGCTCGAGAAACGAGGGCGCTCGCAGAAGCAATGCGGTGCGCCTGCGGACAAGAGTATATAAGCTGTGAACCATGTTGAATTTTATGTATGGCCTTCCCCCGCGAAGCGAAGCATGAAGGGGGATTGAGTGTGTCATATCTCCTTGGAGATAGCCGAGTTTCATTCGGCTGCCACCCTGTCCGCATTAGGAAATCATTCCAAATGCGGTACCGTGGTTAAAATACTCACTTGTTCGGTTATTGGAAGGACGAGAAAACCACGCCTATACTACAAGATCGCATCTTCTGGTGTGAGAGCGTCGAAAGGACTTTCGCATAGAAACGACGCGATCGTTCGGCCGCCCAAAGCGCATTCGCATGAGCTGAACACATCGCGACAGCCGAAGATGCCTTCTAAAGCCATTCCGGTGACAACTCATCACGCTCATCATGATGATCTAAACCGCGTGAGTCCACTCAAAAGCGCCAACATTAGTGGCCCTGCGAGTCAGGGCGAACCGTCTTAACAGCCTCTGCGCTTCGAAATTGATGGACGGAGGGCATTTGAAAGGCAAGGCTTTGTTCGACATCGCTTCGTCCGTCCCGAGTACTACAAAATCGGAAGGAGCCCGGATTAGATGACATACCGAGACTGACCGCAAACGTGTGACCCTAGGCCTGTTTCAAACTTCCATGTGCAGTTTCACCTTGCTTGGAAACATTCGGGACAGGATGCACTGCTGAGATAAAGTTTCGTTACAGTTTTCTATACTTCCTGTGTAGGTGCCCAGATAAGTACAAGGAGGTACTTAAATGCAGCCATCCCCCAATTTGAGGCGCGGAATGTGCCGAACTGACTGGGATCAAGTCCGAGAGAACGGGCTGAAGTAGACATGTGTCCTTTCATCATCGGCGGAGGAAAAGAGGGCGAGAAGATAAGAACGCAAAATATCGGTCTCCAATGCAGAGTTTCTATGATATTTTCAGTCGTTGCTGCGCTGCCACATATATTCGTAACCATCATCGGATGGATTGGATTCCACAATATAGAGCAAAACTTGCAAGCGAATTGTCGTACAGCGCACCTGGTCAAGCGACCGACGGGCAACCTTTCAGTGATGCACTTCGGAATCGGCGAGAAAGCGTTTAGGGCCAGTAAGGACACTAACGAGACGGAGCTCTCGATACAGTCGAGCCTGGATGCCTGATGTGCTCCGGTGCTCCAGACGGTTAGAGGTGTGTGACCCTGAGTCTTGGCGAGGGTTGACATTTCACAGCACAGACAAGGAATGTGAACGTTCTAACAAGTGATAGATCTTGTCATCTTTCTTGCATGTGAGATACGTTAGAACGCCCCGATTTATCAGTTATTGTGCTTTCATTCTGCTTACCATGAGCTTAATATAATTTGCCGCAAAATCAGGTTTTCAAGATAAATCTTCACAGCCGCAGCCGAGGAAAATGATGATCAGGGTGGCGGTGCGTTACTAGTTATGACCAGAGATCCAGGAGCATATTGCGGCTCTGCTAATATGGAAAATAAGCCCTTAGGTCCAGAAAGCCGTTTCGCAGGACGACGCACAATTTAGATCTATAGGTAAACTTCTGGACGGAGTTGAAGTTGATGGCGGATTGAAAAGACAAGGCAGAAACAAAAGTCATGTGTCTTGACCACGTGACGCGAGAAACGCGTCTCGTCGCGTGGGACTTTCTTTCATGACGCGAATACGCTTGTGCACACCTTGATTCTAAGTTACCTTGTCTGCTCTGGGGCATGACGGACTCATTACCGATACACGGTAATTATCGTGGGTTCGTGAGTGTTTCTTGCCTAACCATCAAGGCCAGGATTATAGAGTAGACTCTGAACCGAGCCCGTTTTCACTGTTTACATGAAGATACTACACCAAACGTCCCTCGTTCCATGACCCACGACTCGCTTTGATACCGAGCAATATATTTAAAGATGCACGTATCCTTGATATCGGATGCAACGAAGGGTGGGTGACGTGCGAAATTGGTGAGTCCGAGAAGAGCACGGACCTCAATCTGTTGAACTAACGAATACCAACTTCACGCAGCGCAGCAACTGCAAGCGAAAGAAGTAATAGGTGTCGACATAGATGACGTTCTCATACGCGCTGCATGGAAACGACGGCGCACAGTGTGGAGTCAACATCCTCTAATCTCTTCCCCGTCGCCTTCTGAAAGCGGGAACGAGCAGGAACCGAAGAGATCTAAACGTCTTCGCATCTCGCAAGGCGAAGAGAAGACGAAAAACCGTGCAGAACGTGGGGAGCAACTGTATTCATTCCCAGCCGCCTTTGAGCACATGTTCGGACCGCTTCCCATCCCGCCTGCGGAATCACCGGGGGAACGTTCCCAGTTCCCACACAACGTCGTCTTTCGAGCGACTGACTGGTTAAAAGACGGTATTATAGATGACCGGGAGGGACATGACGTCGTACTTGCGTAAGTCTATTTACCTCCCGATATTTGCATTTCTTTCTGCGCCTCTCTTGACGGAACTTTCCCATATGACGGGCGTGGCCAAAATGTGCTCCTGCAAAACAGACTCTCGATCAGCAAATGGATCCATCTTAACAACGGAGACGAAGGCCTCCTCTCTTTCTTCCAGCGCGTTTTCTCAGTCCTTCGTTCAGGTGGCATCTTCATTCTAGAGCCGCAGGAATGGGAAACATACCATAAAGCCAAGCGTATGGATCCTGTGAGCGGTCTCTTTCTTTCCGCGACGGGGTGCTGTTCATTCTAATTGGTCCATCTGCACGCATGTTAATAAACAGAGACTCAAGAAAATAGGCGATTCTCTCCGATTACGGCCGGTAGATTTCGAACGCGAGCTGATGAAGGTTGGATTCCGCTCTGTCGAGCATCTTGGCCAGACTGGTAAAGGAGGTATGCACGCACATCTTCTCAAATCATGCGTTTGTGAACTGTATTCCTCTGACAGGCTTCCAGCGTGCTTTGGATCTCTACCGAAAATGATCGTCCCTCTGATGGCTTTCAAGACTGAGATGTCAGTCAAGAATTTCTCTATGCAGAGCCTGGATAAAGATACGACTTGACACTTCCAGGATATCTCAAGTCTGCGTGATCTCAACAATACGAGATGCATTACAAGAAAAACCAGAGCGACCAGTACAAACATTCTAGCTCTAATGTACAACTATTATAGGTCTACAAGACAGCCTACGAAAGATTAATAGATACACTATGATCGTCTGTTCGGAGAAATTAGTACAAAAATCAGGTAGTTTCTTCGGTTCGTCTTCAAAATCCGCCATTTCCCCTAGCCCGCCTATACGCGCCAGCAATGCCCTTCAACCCACCGACCGGTCCTTGTTTCTTTGTCCCGCTCGACTCGATGACTCTCCCTGATCCATCAGAAGCACGCCAAACTCCGTCTTTCGGATCCACTTTCCCATATCTACGCGTATTCTGGTTCGCATCTATACCTTTTAGCCACTCGCATGTAAGCTCCTCGGAGTCGATGAGGAGGTTGATCTCTTGGCTGTGGAACCACGACTGTGTATCCTGGTTCCCGTTGCCAACCATCGTCACTTGCGAATCGACCGCCATGAACTTGACTGCAGAGGATACAGAATGATGTTATTAAGTACGTATTAGGACAGGTTACGGCGAAGACCTACCGTGACAATTCCTCGTCTTCCGGGTAGCGCTCACGGGCTCGCTCTGGTCCTTCGCCGTGTACCAATACACCTTCAAATTCTCTCCTTTACCTTCCTTGTTGAGGACGTTGTACATCGCATGCACGACCTGTTCATTGGTCCCACCTTGGAAAGGAATCATCTCGCCCAAGTCATTGAAGCCTACCAAAGTCAGAAGTTCCGATGAGAATGGGAGAGTGGGAAATGGAGAAGAAAGAGACGGCACCGAGGTCAAGGTAGAGCGTTACTTCCACGCCGCGCCGGCATGCATCAACGGTCGCGGGAATGATAGGCGAGGCGTTGAATGTTGGTGTCTGACTGTTATTCAATTCAAACATGTCTTAGATGCGGCGAGGCACACGAAGATAACTGGAGGGAACGTACATAAACACCGACTTCCTCGCATTCTTGAGCAAGCTGAGCCACGCGACATTCTGCGGAATGTTTTGCGCACTTTCGTGGCCAGGAGCTATAATAGAAGTCATGGAACCAATCAGTCTCTGTCTTCTCTTGTGACGGCCTCAAAGAAGAGGAAAGACATTCATCGCTACTCACTTCCCTTCGGCAAGCGATTGACCAACGCAATGGGCACTGGATCGTGCGGCGAGTGCATAATATGTGGCTGAAAGTCGTTCAGGCTATCGTCGTCCTCAACGGTCCCAAGAACCTTCGACTTATGGCCATTTAGGTGCTTCGTGATTGCTTCTGCACGACTTCTACGCACGGAGGATGAGCTGTCGGCTTCGGATCTAAGGACCTCGGGGCCGCTCGTGGCACCACTGGTAGAACTGAAGGATCCACTTAGCTGGATGGCGTGCGTTTCGGACTGAGTACGAGGCCGATTTTGCCGTTCTTCCATGTCATGTTCATCTGCACGATCGTTTGCGTCTTCGTTAAGTGTTGCTGTATGTTCCTGGCCCGTTTGCCTCTCCTCTCGTTCGTCACTTCCCGTTGGAGTTGTATCAGACTTTCCGGCGTCGATCGGGAGATTCATAGCAGGGTGCTGGCCAACAAGTTCGTCTTTCCCATGTACACCCTCATCATAACCCGGAATACCAGCAGTAGCACGGATAACTTTGCCCACAACTGAACCATCACCGCCAGCAGACTTGCGTTTACCGCCATCTTCATTCTTTTCCGCATCTTTCAATCGCTGAACTTCTCGCTCGTGCTGCTTGCCAAGAAGTGAACGTGCAGCGATGCTCGCAAACTCCGTGTCGATGTCTGGCGAATAAGTGCAGTTGATCAACCGAACAAAAGGAGAATAAAGGAGATCAACTTACACTGAAGACTCTTATTCGCATCACCAAAATTGTACCAGCCTCTTGCAGGTACCTTCGAGAGCAAGGGTAAAGGAGGCTCAAGCTTGTTGAACCATGAAAATAATGCAACGTCGTAAAAGCTATCGACAATTGGTCCTTCCAAGTGAAGGCACATCTCCACGTTGGGACGGTCTTGTATGTTGTTACTATTGATGCATGCGATCTTACGATCTACGATAAGGTACTTGGCGTGGAACGTCCCGAGCGGTGGTCGATGGTAGTTAACGGCTTCCATTCGGATGCCTTTCAAGTCCTCTGGACGCGGAAGACCCACGCTCTCCCACTTTGCCGGAGGAACAGGCGCGTGATTATTTATGACCTGTGAAATGGTTCCACGGTCATACACAATCTTCACCACAATTTTCTGCTCATCACTCCTCTTTTCTTCAACGCCACGTCTCGAAAGAGCACGAAGAGCGTCTGAAACGAGCTGCGAAGAATGGGAGTTCTCCAAGTAGTTTGTTGCGATGAAGACTTCATGCTGTGCGTTCGCGATTAATTCTGCATAATGCCGCATGATGTCCGGTATCACGGAGACGATGGAGAGCGGAATGACCCCAGACGAGCCAATAACAGATGGAGAAGCGAGGTTTGAAAAGGGCTTGCGGGAAATGGAGTCCAGGACATCTGCGTATACCTACATAGCATACTGTTTTTGAATAAAGATGTTTTGATAGCATAAGAAAGATGATGCACCTTGAGGAACAACTCAGACGGTCTGTAGGGGAACTTGCCGCATTCTGCAGCTCTATCCAGTCTATCTTTCTCCCCAGATAACACAGGCTTCGTCCTCCCGCTCTCCTTCCTCCGCGCCCTCCATTCCCGGCGCATGGACTTCACGACTTGGTCAACTGACCTACTCGGATCCTTGACAAGCTCTTCTGCGATAGACGGCGCGCTCTGGCATAGCTCGCGGACATATTCATTGCTCATGGTAGCAAGGAGAGGACGGGTTCGACGCTGAGTGGGGGCGAAAGCAAGAGAAGCGGGGTGAGGGGAGGCTAGACATTTGTATTGTATGGATTGATTGACTCCGCACTGCACTCCGTAGGATTACAGTGGCTCCTGACTTAATTAGTATGACGTAAGGTCGAAACTATTTTAAGGAAGTTTTTGGCCATCGCCTCGCGTGCCTGTGGTGTGCCCTGTATTGTATTGCGGCCGACTAGTGTGTACTTATTTTGAAGCTTAGAAAAAGTAAATAATTCAAATAGTCGCTCGGAAATCGTGTGCGGCTGATTTAATAATAATAAAGTTTCAGATGAGCACATAGAACTTCCAATCTCTTGGCCTAATTTGATGGCGTAGTATCGTGCCAAATATCCTTTATCAAATAGCTAGGGTACAAAATGACCGACGAGCATAATCCAAGTGGAACGGCCATAGCAATTGCAAAGTCCAAGACAAAGCATCTACATAGCAATGATACAAGTCGAATAATTACTGATCATGTGGAAGCTCCCAGAGTCATGCAGCAACAAGACTATAATCTCCAGTAACCTTTCTTGCAGTTCCCATCTTCACCCACTTCTCATAATTGAATGTTGCATAGCCCGTCGCAGCAACTGAATGACCGACTCCTCCGCCTGGTCCGCCGGCGCCCCCGGCCGTCGCGCTTGTAACTGCGGCTTCCCTCCTTCCTCCCTCCTCCCTGAACAGCTTATCAACAAAGCTTGGCTTCGCTAGCTGAACATGCCGAACGAAAGCTTCCTCCGGCGGGGCAATGTCCCAATCTGGGCGGTCGCCTAGACCAGTAAGAACGGCCTTGGCGTATACTTCGCGCTCCTGCCGTGATGGATATTTGTCCTCCTCTTCGAGAAGCGTTTGATATTGATTGATGTACCTAATGGTGTATATCCAACGTCCAGAATGAATATCGGAAGCCGAAAGACATGCACAATTCAGAGATTATAATAAAGATTGAAACGGCACGTACCCTTCATACTGCTTCAGCTCGTCATCCGGCACTTTTGGATTTAAAAGCTGTCTTGATATAAATTCCGTTGAGGTCTTCTCACCGGGCTCCGGTTCACGTGCCGTTTGCTCAGCCTCAATCTTCTTCACTGGCTTTCTGAATGACTTGTGCAGACTTGATGATTGTGTGCCCATCCACCGACGAACTCCCTGCATGAGCCTAATTTCATTGTCGCATTAGCTTTAGAGTGCTATTAATGAATGAGCATAGATTCATACCCAGGCTGCATGACTGCATGATGAGGGCTGAACGGACTCTGATCCAGGTCCTTCGCAGTCTTCCTATGGGAATAAGCAAAAACTCAGCAACGTCCTTCCAACTCCCCATTTACCGATTACTTACCCAGGTAGTTTGAGCGTACTATTCATCGAATACGCAAAATGCTTTCCGAGGCTGGTAAATAGCAAAGGCCGGTAATATTCAATCCAAAACTCAGCACGGTGCTCTGCAAATTCTTTAAGACCTTTCTCGCAGTCTTCCAATCTGTACGCCGGCTCGAGGTGCTTCGGATCATACCACGCTCGGTACCCACTGCGCCTCGGCAGACGCGTAATCGTCCGCTCGGATTGGACACCTAAGAATAAATTGATCGCAGCCTGCTTATCGGCGTCAAGCACTGCATTTGTATAGAATCGCCGAATATTCTCGATGATATCACGCGAGTGACTATTCCAATGTGGCATACGCCTATATGTCTCCACACGATTCACCAATGCGCTACCCGTATACTGCAGCGCAAGCGTATCGCCGTGATCATGATACATCTCTGTCAGCATGTTCACGGCATCCGAATCAAAAGACAAATTCGGGCTGTCAACAACTCCGAGCGCGTACAGCTGGTGTCCCAGTACGCGCTTCCCAAACACGAACTGAGCCGCGTTCGTCCTGTCGAGACAATCCACACAATTTGTTCGGCAAATCCCATTCTGTAGGGATATTGTTGATCGGTATGGTATAGATGGATCGGTCCTCATTTGATGTGAGATAGACTCTGGCCCAGAATGGTAAAAGCCTGTAAGCTGTATCGCTTCTTCGGCTATATCTTCAAGGTAGCTGATAACGTCCTGCGTTTTCCTAAGGGAACATCAGTACGAGTAACTCCAGTCGATAAAAATTTATTACTCTTTGTACGCTCGGGACATATCCCACGCTCTATAAATCATCTTCTTATCGTCCGGTAGAAATTGATTGAGGTAATGGACACATTGCGTGTATTCGTCTAAGAGTTTACTCTCTCGTGGAACAGGTTCGCGTCGCTTGATGAGATTAAGGATCATGATAGGTGCGCCATAACGGCTGAAGAGATTGTCGAAATGCATGGCAGCAGGAGTGAAAAATGGGTCGACAACGCTTACTACAAGCGTATGAGAATACATTCTGTAAGAGGAAATAGTAACGCACTGTCAATAGGAGGTTTAGGAGTCATCGCATTCGTCTCTTGCATCCAATAAATAGGAATACTCCCCCGATACTGTGCTCATGGTTAATATAATAATGCAAGGAAATGGCTCTGATCTAGATCACCTGCACGTAACTGGTATAATGTGGACTCGGAGCGCGTCGAGGCCGTTGCGATGGATCAGAAGAAAAGTCGCGTGGTGCAGGATAGTAAAATGGCGTTGTCGACGCTTCAGATACAATCTGTTCGGTTTCAACTTCATTCGCAACATTACCCTCATCGTTGACACCGCGCTTCAAGTAGCGAGCGCCAGCATAGTGGCGTGAGCGGCGTGCAATCAGTGTAATGAACACAACCCGACCAAGGACAGTAAGCTCTGTTGGAGGATAAGTCAATGAAGATCCGATAAAGTACAAGAGCAGTTGCTTACTGGCTTGGTCGACGTGCCCATGTACCAAAGGGAGAATCCAATGCGACTTGATAGGACCACCTTCACGCTTCGCAAAAGGCGCGGTAAGCATATGATGATTCCACGCAAACCGATCATTGAAATTCCATTTATCGGCGGCTTCAGCTGGAACAGGCTGCGTCATGTTACGTTGCAGTGTCGACGTCAAGTCGTATGTATAACTGCAATTAAATCAGATTCGAATTTAATTGTAGTGGAAATGCAAGGTCGAACCTGAAATAGAAATTCTTGGACATGTCGACCTGCTTGAACGTGTTGATGTAGCGCTGCTCTTCTGCAGGTTTCTCGATTTTCTGGTTAAAACAGATGGGTATCATGTCCGTGTTTTCGCAATGGTAAAGGTAGTGTCCCCCTAGCAATGCAACAACCGATCGCTTTGAAATAGCAATCATATACCACCCTGCAGTGAACTTGATAAACCCTAGAGGAAACAAGTGAGTCGGAAAAAAAAAGCTCAGATACGCAGACAAAATTACCCGCAACGCCGAATATTACTCTCGCTTTCCCCAGCCCGCCGCTACCTTTGTTGCCATCTTCCAGCATCTTCAGCATTCCACTCATCTGCTTGCCCGTGTATATCGTTTCATCCTCGTGCACGACAAGCTCCTCCTGAGACGTCCTGTCAATCTTCATGATACGATGTCGTGAGTCGGAGGTGTTCGACGCTACAAGATAAAATCGTGTCCTGTTCTCGTACAGAATGAACTTGTTCAAGGCGAGAGGTCCCTTCTGAGCTTGAGGTGGCGGAATATACGAAAGTGAAGGCCGCGGCCCACTTCCCTGGCCTACATTTGTACTTGTCTTCCGAGAGCTCCGCGAATGAATTGAAGGCGTAGGTTCAATCTTTGGCGAAGGAGGATTTGATACCGTCGTCACTGTCGGGCTTGCACTACTACTGTGTAAGCTGGGTGGGCCATTCGGGAGGAGCAACGTCGCAGGCCTTTCCTGTTCCACGTTCTCCATGATGAATCACATGAGCTCAGATAAACTGCAAGCAGAATTGTCACTCATGGTCAAGGTAGACCAGGACCTGGAAGAAATGCTTCTGTTTAGGAGGTGTACAGTGTACGTACGTATACAGTTCGGTCATCGAACACGTGACGGAACACAACAATCGACAACTCTTTTGCACGCGATCTCCTTTTTTTTCCAATTTTTTTCCAATACCGCAAAGACTATGCTCGCGCCTGATTAGATGCCCAAAGCCCAGATCTCATTAGCTCTTATCATCCCTCAATGCAGGCTGCAGGAGTTGATAATTCCGTCGAAAAGGTGTCCGCTTGAAATTATATCTTCTTTCAAGTCTTATCCTTTCAGAAGTGTAGCATGACTCTTTTCCCTCTGAGAGCAGTGCTCTTACTTCCGGAGATCGAGTACGATGGATTTGTTATTTGTATTGGCCGGTATCACTAAAGCGGACCTCAATGGCATTCGTAAGGGGCAGCTGTGCCATGGAGCGCTGCTTAGTAGGCCACTTGAATCTAGTTCAAGGAGATAAATATCTCAGGTAGAGACTTTAGACGTCATCATCCAGGTGGTAATTGACATAGGAAAGTTCACATAAGTTCCTTTCATGATATCGTGATTGTAAACAATAAGCAATGCACACCACCCTTCATGGAAAGCTAGACACCTACTATTGCTGACACGTCTGTTGACAGGGAAGCTATCGGACTGAACTTGCATTTGGGCTTGACACAATAGATCTGTTGAGACAAGTAGACCCTAGTCTCGGTTATGTATGACGAACAGCGACTCGTTACCATTTCGTCAGGCTGCATGCATATTAGTGATAAGGTCCAATAGAGAAGCAGCTATGGTGCTTACGAGAGGGTGTCTCCATGGCCGCATTTCAAGTTGATGTTAGTCACTCTGGCAGACGCTTGATAGACGATATTTGCGCCAGTAGCAAGCGAATTGCTAACTTTCGCCAGTAGCATATATCGGAGTCAAGCGGAATTCGCGGTAAAAGAAATAGAGTCCAATGAAGCTGAGTCCTCAGGATGCTGTTTGTTTCGCTTTTGAGTTCTCCATATTTTATACGGCAGGACAGAGCATAGCCAGCTGAGGAGTTCTTCACGTGGTAAACAGAAGGCCTTTCCAGAGTTTCTATTGGCCATCCAATAAGTCCTTCTACCATGTCTGAGATGTGTATGCTCTGGTTCAACAAAGCTGTGCCTCAGGCAGAGGAATATCCGACCTGAGCTTGCGGTAAATGTTACAGGGTCATAAAAAATCCATGCTTCTGAAGTAACGAGCCACACCCTTCAGTGTTCTGCTCGTGCCGAAAAGATAGTTCCATTGATCGTCCAATAAATTCTTCTGTCATATCTTATATGCGTCCGCTCTGGATCAACAAAACTCGAGTCTCAGTCAGAAGGATATCTGACCTCAGCTTGAGGCGAATGTTACGGGATCATAAGTCGATGCTTCTGAAATAACGTTCCACATCTTTCAATGTTCCGCTCGTCACGAAAAAATGGTTCCATTGATCATCCAATAGGTCCTCCTCTCTATCTGATTAGTCCGTTGTTCGTTCAATGATTCCTCCTGTCATGTCCGATGGGTCCATTGATCATGATCATAAGAAGTCCATCCTTAATAACGTGTGGAACTTCCACGATTTTAGAGCTCCGCTCGTCCCGGACAGGCCGTCAAGGCTATGCAAGAATCATACACCGGCGTGGAAGCATCTAGCCATGCCCTTCAAGCTCAGCTATACTTTTAATGAAGGAAGTGGCCTTTTAAAAATCGGAAGAAGCTGAAATCATAACGGATTCCTCACGTACTGAATTGGCCACAAGTTTTTTTGGGATGTCCGGGGTCCTTATCCGCCTGATTATATCCAATTGACCCAAAATACACTCCAGATTCTATCCAATTGGCCCAATGGTACGTTCGATCCATTAACTGTTTCCATACTTTTATGGTTACGCTCTAAGATATCGTCTGTACCTTTTTCGCCGAGGTGTACTCTATAAATGTGAGTCCTTGTATCCAGTCCAGACATCATTAGCTTACTATCGAGCTTCTACATCTCTCTGAAAGCAACTTGCGCTACAGGTGTACCTTCCCTCCCGCACAGTATGTCCACAGCAGAACCAGCGGTACTGTCCAACACGCAGGGCATCCCAAATGCAAAAAGGCCCTCTCGCAGTCGTAATATGAGTGCCTGCAGTCGTTGTGTTGATCAGCACTTAAAGGTAGACATCCATGCCGACTAAATAGAGGACGAAGCTGACTTCCTCACACTGAAGTGTAACATGGATCCACCATACTCGTCCTCAAAATGCGACCGTTGCTGTCGCGACAAAGTGGAGATCTGTCCTCCACACAGGCCACGTAGGAGTCGTCGCAAGGAAGCTCCAACCATGTCCGACTATATCGAGTCGAACATTCCTGCTGAGGCGAATGCCATACCGTCTGTAAGTGAATAGTCATGAACGCTTAATTGACAATTCGGACTGACCTTATAATCGCCAATGAAAGGCGCCAGATTCTATCGCTGCAATGAACAAGGTCGCTACTGGTCCAGGCTATGCTGAGCTCCTCGGTGTACAAGGCTCTAGCCAAAGCAACTCAACTGGAATGTATTCAAATGACATTGGTGAGAGCGACTATTCGCAAAGAGTAATATCCAACTTATGTCTTGATCAAAGCACAACCCGATATGAATGTGGGTGTTGCAGGTGGAAATCCGGGACCGTACTCGAACCAAGAAGGTACTTGGCCTCTCGCGATGCCATTTGAAGGCCTTCATGGACTTCTACCGCCAAACAATGACTTCCCATGGTATTCTAGTTTCACGAATGGAAACATGGGGGTGGCATCCAGTGTCAATGAAGACAACGATTGGAAGATTCAACATTAAATGCTGTCCGGCGTATAATATAGGTCATTATGATGTAGCGTAAGATATTCCGTGCTCCCCGTACTAGAATGCTAGTTTTCCTGGAAAAGACTCATAGCGTCGAAACTTTGCACTATGCATCCAAGAGAGAAAGATACCCGCAACGAGAAAGAAGAGAAACGATGCTCCATTCGTATAAGCATAGGGAAGTTTCAGGAATCAATATGGCAAGATGTAAACGTCAAGGGAGAAACTGAACAACGGGACCAACAAACTTTGGAGTCGTGGGAATAGGTTGCCTTTTCCGTCTATCAGAGTAGATGATTGACGTCCGGGGAGCTACACCAACCATTCTCAAAACCTCCAATCCGAAAATGTCGCTCGAATCAGTACCACTCCCGCCTCTAGAGTCCATCGCACGAACGAGCACAAAACGTACATTCGCCATCTTTGCCTCAGCAACAGACCCACCAAAAGAAGAAGACAGGAGGTTCGCGTTTTGTTATCCTTTCTCACATGTGTGTACCACGTACCTGACGGTATTTCTCGTTGAATAGTGCAAAATTGCGATTAAGTGTAAAGATCAATGATGAATACAAAGACTACAAGCAGCTACCTACAGCACTGTTATCGCAACAGGGCCCTGTCGGTCCTGCGAGACCAAAGCAGGAGCGGAAGATGATCGAAGCTGCGCGTATGTCATGACCAACTTATGTTATGAATCTTCCTATCAATCTGCTCATTGGTTACCTTCCAGCATCTTCCGAGACATCTCGAATGATAGCCAAGATAGACCCGACACCTCAAGCTCAACCATCCACTCTCGCATCTCACAACACACTCTCAAAAGCTCTCGCTCTACACAAAACAACACGATCCATCAAACCGGTGTATCATCCACAATGGAAGCTCATGCGTGTCATCTCAGGGCATCTGGGTTGGGTGCGTTCTGTTGCTGTGGAACCGGGCAACAAGTGGTTTGCAACTGGTGCGGGCGATCGTGTGATCAAGATTTGGGATTTAGCCTCGGGAGAGCTGAAGTTGAGTTTGACGGGCCATATCTCGACTGTACGAGGTCTGGCCGTCTCTCCGCGGCATCCGTATCTGTTTTCATGCGGTGAAGACAAGGTGCGCTTCCCCTCTCTTGTCAGAAAATATGCAACTCACAGCTCGCTGGTAGATGGTAAAATGCTGGGACCTGGAAGTGAACAAAGTCATCCGACACTACCACGGGCATCTCTCAGGCGTATACACGTTGGACCTGCATCCAACACTCGACGTCCTCGTAACAGCAGGTCGCGATGCATCCGCACGCGTATGGGACATGCGAACCAAAGCACCTATTCACGTACTCGCAGGACACACTGCAACCGTCGCGGACGTCAAATGTCAGGAAAGCGACCCGCAGGTAATCACAGGCAGCATGGACACTACCGTTCGCCTGTGGGACCTCGCAGCTGGCAAGACGATGACGACGCTCACGCATCATAAGAAGAGTGTACGTGCACTGACGATCCACCCGACTGAGTATTCCTTTGCGAGTGCTTCCGCGGGAGGGAACAACATCAAGAAGTGGAAGTGCCCCGAAGGGACGTTCGTATTCAACTTCTCGGGCCAGAATGCGATTATCAATACTCTGTCTGTCAACTCCGAGGGTGTTTTGTTTTCAGGAGGTAAGCAAGCAATCTATTTCAGTTATTGCCCTTCACTTAATCTCAATATTGTTTCTAGGTGACAATGGTTCAATCACCTGGTGGGATTACAACAGTGGGACCGCATTCCAAACGATGGACGACATTCCACAACCCGGCTCTCTCGAAGCCGAGGCAGGCATCTTCTGCTCTACGTTCGACATGACGGGATCGCGCTTGATCACTGGTTGCGCTGACAAAACTATCAAGGTACATCTTTTCCGACTCTCATTTAAGTCGGACTGTTGTATACTAAGGCGGTCAATTCCAGATCTATGCAGAGCAAGGCTAGAGCCAGTATACTTTCGCTCAACTCTCTACCCGTCACACGCACTTCTATTTTGTGTATTTCACTGTATCACTGCATAGAAAATAATCATTTGCAACGCTTTTCTTCTCTTTCCTTAATTCATATACTCCGACTCCATAAGTACAAAGCAGTTGAAGTCTGCAATAACAACGACAGCGAAGGCGTGAAAATATTGAACAAAAATAGATTAAAATAAAGTGAGGAGGGGATAAAACGGAAAAATGAGAAGTTCCAAGAATGAGCCGGATGGTGGGGATGAGCCCGTCTGCTGGAACGTAAAAAAAAGGTAATGAGAAAGAAGCGAAGAAAGAAACATGTAGCCAACGAGAATATTAAGAGAACTTCCACCGATGGTTGCAGTTCACGCATCTAAATCAATAGTCAGCACCAATCCCACCTATTTATAGATTAAGCAACACGACTTACGTGACGAAGGTCTGAAGGAAAGCCATCGTAAGTCAACAAAACCAAGTGGATGATGGAAAAGATGTATAGAAACATACAGTCATCGGTTCGTCCGCGCTCCTCGTCTGCGCCTGACGATAGCGCGTTTTGCGCTGCTTGCATTTGCTGCATTGGAATGCGTCTGTCTCCGCCTGTTGTTCTTCCGCACCCAGCGATTTGTGGAAGTTCTCTTCCTGAATCGCGGCATCGGCTGCTTTACGTTCTTCTGAAGCCATTTCCTGCACATCCGAGAACATTCGGTAAGATCACGAGTTGGACCGAAGTGAGGAGAAACAAGAAACACTCAGATCAGTAGTGGTTACGTTAGCATGGAAATATAACCCACCTGGCTAGTCATCCTGCAGAACTTCATGACCGCAAGGTCGCCGCTGACGATGTTCTGTCTTAAACCTGGATTGGTCTTATCCTTAAGGTTAAGATACAGCGATCGGATCTTTCCCTTGTAGTCCTTGCCCATGTCGTTATTGTGGTCAGTTAGGACAACGGCCTCAATTGCCGTCGCTCGTTTCAGAATTACTTCAGTAGCTGTGTAGATAAAAGACAGTGTTAAGTTCTCTCAAAGGAAGCCGAGATATAAATAACAAGGAAGACAGACAAAATCACTCACGAGCAGCAGAGTCCAGCACAAGCGCATCGTATATCAATTCAATGCACTTATCGCGTGTCTTGTCTTTCGTCGCATTGATAACTAATCCATCCGTCTTCGCGGATCGCGAGAATGACGAGCCGGTGGGGGTTGTAGGCGAGCCGACTGAATCTGTCGCCACAGACGCTCTGCGTAGCGCTACATATACACGATCATTACAACACCGATAGGCAGATAAGAGAACGAAATTCGATCAAACGCGTCAATACCGCAAAACTCAGAGGAAAGAAAGAAAGAAAGACGCACGAGTCGGTTTAGCAGCAGCAGCACCAGCGGTATGGACATGAGCGTTGGTAGTGGTCGACCCGCCTTTGGACCCTCCAACCTCATTCTTCCACTTCTTCACCAGCTCCTTCGCCAAATCGGCCACCTCCTTTGACGCATTCGATCGCAGCTTGCCTACCGCAAGCCCGATTTTACTCTCCTACATCAGACGAATGCGAGATGTATATCAGTTACCGGAAGTAGCGGAGAATTATGCTGGTAGTGTGAGGATACAAATGTGGCTTGGAAACGCACGTACCCTGAGAAGACTCTCGCTCGCGACCACATCCTTCTTCAGCAACTGTAAAATGCCTGCCGTACTCTAAAGAAACCCCAAAAGCAAGTCAGCAAGCATGTACAGTCAGAAAAAACGGCGTGAAAGGGTTTATCTAAGAGAACGAACCTCGACGGACTGTCCCTGCTGCTGCAACTCTCTCGCGAGCTTTTTCAACTCAACGACGTCTAACATCTTCCTTTATGCGTTCGTTTCTTTTCGTTGATTTATAGTTTTTTAACTGTCTAACGTAGGCTACGGTACAGTCGTTGCGCTGCAATACACCCCAGACGACGACCACCAGTTTCTCAGTGCTCAGCGTTCATGTGCAAAGTCTAAAGTGGGTTGCATGCTTCCGCGTGTACGTAATCTAAATTTTGCCCTAAGTGCCGGCCCTAAAGTATGGTCTGTAAGCGATTGTGATGACCGGTTTCATCCAGAGCATACAAAACATATCAAAATTGAAGACAGGATTGCATCATATGCAATACTGGCCAGGGCAACTATCGGCGTGCTTTCGACTCATGAAAAGCGTTAGAAAGTCAAATTGTAGCTTAGTTGACTTACGAGTTCTCCGCAGTTAGTGCTTCTCGTTCACATCATATCGAAGCCACTGTGACTTGCAAGATCGTAGCTCAGTCTTAAAGTCGTAACACTCGTGATATGTACGAGAAAGAGGTTTCTTATTTGATGTTTCTGAATCTGGATCAAATACAGATAGCAGACAAAAAATGAAGCGAAAGAGGACAGCTCGGTACAACGAAAGGGGAGTGTAGGAGTGGAGAGAATAGCGTCCGTCTAGACGACTCAGAGATCATAGATAGCCTCCAACCTCTGAAGAATCATCAACAGAAAGAAAAGTCAGTAATCGAGTTCGTGAGAAGAGAAAGATGATCGGACTGACGTTCAACCATGACGTCGATCGTGTCTGAGAACAATAACCAAAGAGTAAGCAAAACGATGGCATCCTGAAGCAACAACAAAGGGCACACCATTATCTTCCATCTCCAGACTATTTGGGGTGTCGTCTTCGTTGATACGTTCACCGTCGTACAAAAATCTGAATCAAATTTCCAATTCGGGCAGGAATATCCCCGTTCGCGAACGAGTGAATGAGCCACACTCAGACTTGAAAGCAAAGTAAAGGAGGACGGACCTTATAGTGTTCACTTCTTTCCCGATTTTATGCGCGTAGGCAGTCTGTAGCTTGCTCAGCTTAGTGCTCCGCTTGATCTTGAAGAACACTTCTTCGCCCTGCGCTGATAGAACCTACAACACTCAACCACAAAAATCGCACACGAAGCGCGTCAAAAACACGAAGTTTCGTCAGCCTCTTCCAACAGAACAGAGAGAAGACAGCACTAGGGAGAGCAGAATGAAAGCTAACGAAACGCACCTTGATGTTAATCGGGGTGTTCGGATCCTCCTGCTTCGGCGCTACAGCCTCCTCCGTCTCCTCCTGCATCGTCGGTGGTGGTACGTTCCCGTTCTCCTCGTCAGACATGATCAATCAAGCAACCAGATATAACCACTCGAATAAATGCGGGCCTCGTTCTTTTCTCTGCGCTCCTTGACTCGCTAGTGCCCGGTCTCAGTTAGGGCTATAACACGGCTGAGCGGCTGACGAATGAAATGACAATAATACGGCAATTCTTCTTCGATTTGTCCGAGTTCTCGTATGCCTCGTCCACGCGCGTATACGACGTAAAAAAGACGACGAAAACGCGAAAGTTCGGTAGTATTCACTCGAAAATGCGGGAGAGTCAAGTGGATGATTGTCAGTGTCACGGTTTGAGTTTTCAGATCACTCTTGTCATCGGTTCCTCTAATCACATCAGCCCGTGCTGATCTTCCTTCCGGTTTTGGAAGTCACTTTAACTTCAGCATTCAGCCTTTATCTGCTGCAGGTACAATCACACTAAATAAGTGTCTAATCCTGCCATTATCATTTCCTCGAATGCTCGTTCTACGTAGTCTACAGTATAAATTTTCTTTGATTTCGCTTTGGCTCTCATTAAATTAGTCCGAATCTATGAACAGTCTCAATAAACGCCATCGCGCACAAATAAGCGCGGAAAGTTTCAACGGAGCGTAACTAGCTCCTCAGCAGAAGTCGGGTGAATCGCAACGGTATCGTCAAAGTCTTTCTTCGTAGCTGAGGACAAAATCAGATGGGTTTTTAATAACGCGAAGAGAATTTTCACTCACCGCCCATCTTAATTGCAACAGCGAAGCCTTGTGTTACCTCGTCGCTTCCAAGACCGATGATGTGCAAACCGACGACACGTTCCTCGGGACCCGTGACAATGAGCTTGTATACCGACGGTTCCTTGTGCTCTTCGTCAAGCAGGGCGAAGTACAGTGCACGGAAGGAGGATTTGTCTATACAACGACACATTTCCTGTCAGAATTCTTGATCTACAGTATAAGAGAAGCAAAAATACCCACAGATTTTGATCTTATCGTCGCCGTACTTCTGCCTTGCTTCAGGCTCCGTGAGCCCCACAGTTCCAATGGGTGGGTGCGAGAACACGACAGTTGGGATATTCTCATACACAAGCTTGTCCTCCTTGAATTTCTCGGGACCAAAGAGGCGATTCGAAAGTCTCCTGCCAGCGGCAATGGCGACTGGAGTCAGAAGCCACTTGCCTTGGACGTCTCCAATGGCATAAACGTTAGGAACCGTAGATTGCTGCCATTCGTCAACTACGATGTCTCCTTTCTCTGTCGTCTTGATGCCAATAGGCTCAAGATTCAGCGATTCGGTATTCGAGTGTCGTCCAATAGCCCAAAGAAGGAGATCCACCTCAAGTTTGCTCCCATTGTCAAGATGCAACGTCAATGGACCTCCACGTAGGCCCTCAACATGCGTAATCTGTGCCTTCTTATGAATATTCATGCCGGTATGTTCCATCCAATTTGTGAGAGTGTCTTGGATTGCCGGGTCAAATGTACGAAGGACACGTTCATGCCGAATCAAGACGTGCGTTTCGCTGCCTAGCGTATGGAATATCCCTGCAAGCTCGACGGCGATATACCCCGCTCCAACGACCGCTACGCGCTTCGGTTGTTTATCCAGCTCGAAGAATTGATCAGAATCGATTCCGAGACCTGCTCCGGGGATCTTATCATCGCTCGGGATAGTCGGGCGTCCACCGACGGCGATACAGACTTTCTTCGCGTTTAATTCGTATGTTACGCCATCAGGACGCTCCACACGCACGCGATTGGGTGCAACGAGCGAGGCATGCCCACGGTGTTCTTCCACGCCGTCACTTTGTAAGTTTCGCTCGTAAATCCCGTTCAGTCGACGAATATACGCGTCTCGTTTGGTTTTCATCTCTGACCAGTTGAATTGTGGTTCGCCTACACCTGTGCCCTTGAATCCGTACGAGGTTGCATGTCGGGCTTTCTCGGCGATGTCAGCGGCGTGCCACATCAACTAAAGAGAGCCAACCAATGAGAAATATAAGATACATGCGAAGTCAGCTGTGATCACTCTCTTGATAGGAGTACGTCAAGGCAAACCTTCTTAGGCACACATCCTACGTTCACGCACGTCCCACCGAGGCGCTCTGTGTGCTCGATGATGGCGACCCTTTTCCCATAGCTACCCGCTCGGCGTGCAGCAGCAATGCCACCACTTCCACCACCGATGACAACAAAATCGTATTCGTCGTGAGCGGGTTTCGTGACTGGTGCCATATTAGCTCTGTTAGATGAAGCAATGTTCCTGTAGACCTGCAGGTGATAGTAGAAGCGAGAGTCAAAGGTGAACGTAAGAGGTGATACCAGTCGAGTTTAGTACCAGTCAAAAGCAGAATAAGACGTGAGAAACGAACCTGGTTGAGTCTTGTGTCAGCAATGGTACCAGCAGAGAAGGCAGACACGGCTGGTCGTGCTGAAAGACGAAGAGAGATTAGAGAAGCCAGGATGCTCCGCTGTAGATTAAGGAATTTATATCCTGAGTTTTTGAGTATTTCTGTCAGCCATGATTCATCGCACCATCGCACGTCAGTGTTGCTTCCGTGGGTCACGGTCAGCGCTGACGGATCAGACCGCCAATAGCCGATCCATGATTACGAGTCGATTGGTGGTTAGAACGTGACAAGATGATTAAACAACTTGACTTCTCCGACACGGGCATCATCGCGTCTCACCGTTCTCTATCAAGGACCTCTTTCATCTGAAATTTCTATCGAGTCCGTGACTATTTAACATTTAACAAACTTGCAAGGCCTTCCTCAGTGTCGAGCCAGAAACATCTCGATACGGCTTCTGTTTATCTTTATCAGTTTTATCCAACTCCCTCAGATTCACCCAAGGGAAAGAGCCCGCTATTCTTCGACTTACTTGGAGTATATAGTTACGGAGCTGCTAAGCAAAGTGCTTGTCTACCTTCCCCCCGGAATGGCGCTTTGTATGCGCCCCGGAGGAGCAACCTTATAGCAGTGACGGCCTCACGGACAATCGCTTGAGCATTGTGCAAAGTAATGTACGATATGACTACTCGAGAATTGAACTGAACACTGCTTATGATCCCCGTGACTAAGCTTTATCTCACAGCTTTCTTAAGTTCTCCTATGGAAAAGTTTTGTCTTATCCTTTACTTGGTATTATTTAGTGTTGACAGAAGATGTCTTAGTGGAAGGGGGAACACGGTCAATGATACAACTCTCTTGATGAGGTCTCCTCTGGACATTGATGTGCACACTCGAAGCCAAACCGAAACTATCTTCGAGTGGCCCGGGCTTCAGGATCGAAAGACTTTATCCAGCTTGCGCCAATACTGCTCTCAAGTAATCATCGCGGTGAAGCTTGATTCAGGAAACATAGCTGACATGGTTAGATTGTAGAGTTCAACCACCACCACATGCATTTGAGCTTTGCTGACCTTTGCCTTATAGCTTACCATCCGATACGGAAATTTGTCCGTGCTTCGGGTGAAGCGACCTGAACACAGGCAGAAATTGCACGCAAAATGTCAAACATGACCGGACTGTCGTGTATTAATGCCATGTCTTTGGGACAAGGTGGATGGGCGAATAAACGTTGCTCGTACTATCATGCAATGTATCTGAGGATTTAAGAAGGAGGGCTTTCATGAGCAGCCCTGCACACACACACCTGCGCTCATATCCCTCTAATCTATTGTTTCAAAGATCCTGTGGGGCGGGGCATACTTGACTGGATGTTACACTCAAGCAACCAGAATAGTCAAGCGGACCGGAATGAGTCTCATAGACATTCAACAAGTCGTGCTCGAGGTGGGAACTTTGTCGGCGCAGGGCTCCAGGAAGGTATGCGACTGCAAGCAACAGCCGCGGACTCACCAATTCTTCCGGCGGCCAAGTCGATAGGCAGCCACCGTCGACGCCGGAAGCAGCGCTAAGGACACAGAGAATTTCGCACAATGATACTCTAGTGAACAGGGCTGAGTCTCCGAGACCCGCAAGTCAAGCTCAGGATGGGTACCTCAGCTGGCGTAACCGTGACGATCCAGGAATGCAAAGGAACGCAAGCAGGGATCGCCCGCGGTCCGATTCTCCTCTCCCACAAATTGAGAAAGAACCGAGGTCGACGCTGGCGCTGACGCCAGAACCAGTACTAAAAACGCAGTAAGTCTTTGTGTGTATACATCGAGCGAGACACTAGCTTAGTCACCGGGCAGTGGTCCAAACGACCAATGAGCAGGGAGTAAGCACTGCGAGCACTTGGAGATTGTCTTGTCCAAGTCCACATCGGATGACCCAAGACCGCATGTTCTTACAGTAATGCTCACATCTTTTGGATCATCGAAGAGTCTCAAGTCCAGAGCAATTCATAGTGACAAGTACAAATACTGTATCCCTTCGGGAGTGCAGTTCAAGGAACAGGACAACCAGCCTGACCATGTATCGTTCAAAGAGGGGAAAGGATTGGCCGGTGAACAAACCAAGTCCTCATGGATTACTATACATCAAAGACTTCACGTGTACGCAGACAGTGACGGCGAGGTAGGTAAATTTGAGTAAGGTGGTGATTCTGGTCTAATAATCGCAGTACAAGGTCGTATCCACCGAGATGGACGAGGCTACTCTAGAAGGCCTCGAGACACACACCAAATAGTATGAGGCCGAGGCCGGGGCTGTTGTAGAGGAAGCAAAAAAAAAGTGATTCGAAAAAGTGTAAAGCAAAGAAAGGCTCATCAAAGCAGGCAAACCAAGATCTCGACAATATTATGACAATGCCGTCGTTGAGATAAGCATCTGCATTCCCTGTACTGTGTCAGGATGCGTCGGGATTTCCTCTGATGTTTCAGCACATCGCAACTTGGTGACCAAGTTTGTTTGATCTATCGCCAGCGTCGTATATATAGTTCTCCTTATCTCAGCACGGTAAAACATGCAAATATACATGGAGATTCCCGATTTACACTGACCCATAATTCAGAAGGAGTAGTTAGTGCCGACAGTATGTAGGCATGCAAAAAGCAGAGTTATAGTATGTGTTTTCACAGGTAAGTGTCGGCCCGGACACCGATACTACATCCGCAGTGAAACGATGAACACAGAAGAGCTGTAGGTCTGCGTGTAAAATAGCTTGCACCCTTCATTTGTAAATCAACTTGACGGACGTGTGAGTCGAGCTATAAAAGGCAGCAGGCTCACTGCGACCCGTATTCGGCGCGTAAAGTAACCAAAATGACCAAATAATTTGAATGAGGGGAAAACAACTCATCGATGTTCAAGATTAAATATTGAATGCATTCTGCTTCCAAAAGCAATTCCATTGAGCGGGGATTGACGAAGGTAATGCCTACTTGAAAGTCCAGAGTGAAGCAAGTCTGCTACATCAAGTGCTTACCTTCAGGTCTAAGTTTGAGTCTCCCCGTGTTGAACAATAGGTGAACTGATTAGAGCACTATCTAGGTGTGCTCAAGCACATTGACTCAGCGGAACGTAATGAGTTCTTCAGCCGAAGTCGGATGAATTGAAATGGTAAAGATATTGGGCACCGTGATTTGCTGCCATTCGTTAATCACAATGTTGCCGAATTTGTTTGTCTGGATGCTGACAGCATCAAGATTCAGCGTCTCGATGTTGGGACGCCGCCTGATTGCCCATAAAAGAACGTCTACTTTGACCGAGCTTTCGTCATCCAGCGAACTATCAGGGGACCGTGTCGCTCACCTTCAACGCGCTTAACCTTCGTGCTCTTGTGTACTTTGACTCCCGAATGTTCCATGCATCGTGTTAATGTCTCTTGAATCACCGGATCGAATCTACGAAGAACATGATCGTGTCAGATCACGAGGTACACTTCACTTCCTAAAGCGTTGAACATCCCCGAGATTTCGACTCCAATATATCCGCCGCCTACGATCATTACCCTCTTCGGTTGCTTCTCTAGCTCGAAAGATCCGTTCGAATTACTCCCAAGGCTTGCTCCAGGCACGTCGTCGTCGCTTGGGATAAAGGCATGCGCACCGGTAGCGATGCAGATGTATTTCGTGCGGTGCTCGTATGTCGTTCTGTCGGGACGCACTGCTCGTACACAAGTGGGGTAGACGAGTGACGCTTGTCTGATGTGTTCTTCAACGCCATCGCTTTTCAAATTCTTTTCGTAGATTCCGTTGAGTCGTCGGATGTAAGCATCCCGTTTTGCGCTGAACTCGGCCCAGTCAAAAGTAGCCTCTCTACCATTCGTGACTCTGAAGCAATAAGACGGGGCCTCGCACAGCTTCTCGGAAATTCCGGCAGCATGCCACATCAGCTACATAGTTCTGTTGGCCGGAACAAGATCGCTTTGAATGTGCAGGATAAACCTTCTTAGGTACACAACCAGCATTCACACAAGCCCCACCAAGGTGACCAGACTGCTCTATGAGTGCGACATTCTTTCCATAACTCCCGGCTCGACACGGTACACCTCCACTGCTACCCCAAATGACAACGAAGTCAAACTCGTATCGCTTTGGTTCTGCACCAGGGGACATGTCTTCTTTGCTTGTATGAATGGGTACTGTCGTTCTGAATATCTGATGACGAGCAGATAGAAGAAGGCGGATGACCGTAGTATGAGAACAACAATGTAATCGACAGAAGACATACCTAGTGGAGTCTAGTACACGAAGACAGAAGTCTAGAATCAGATGTGGTACCACTGGTCCATCATCGACAGCACGTTTACGATATAATATAGGGAAGCCAGTTCGAAGAAGAATACTAGCCCATTCCAATCATGAGGATTGACATGGGTGGGAGACCAGGCACATAGAGTAGGTCATCGACGGATGATTCAGTTTAGCACGTACAACGGCGTGATCCCCCGTGCGCTTATATTACCATGGCAGGTGGTATAATCCCCGGTCAAGATCTTTGGGAATAGCGCACCAAGCAAAGAGCCGGAAGTCGCGTAGAAATAATCATATCACGTGCGCAAGTGGCTTTCTGCGTGATCGCAAATCAAAATCAAGACGGCCACATACTAAACACTTGGTTCAAGTAAGGAGTAATCGAAAACGTGTATTTCAAACAGCTGAGTATATACATAATTGCAACCCATAAAGCATACTTGCATATTAAATGACAACGCCATTATCTTCGTTGCAGGCAGCAATCGCGGAACGTTGGAGGAAATCAGAACTAAAACTTATCATAGAGCCTGAACCGGAACTAAAATCAGAGTGCATGTCGAAATTCGCGTCAAAGTCTGCATCGGTGTGTATATCCGTTTCGAAGTCTGATGACCGCGAGAAGCTCAGCTCAGAAACACTGGGCATCGGAGACGAAGCTCCTGATAAAGGAGGCGATGGCGGTGGGCTTGAGTGTGAGGCAAGGGATTCGCACGTAGCGTGGAACGATGCTGAGAAATCCAGCGTTGGCAGGATAACAGACGTCGCAGGATCATGTTCGTCGACAGTCGAAATCGGCGTAGAAGTACCCTCCTCCTCCGAAAGATTCTTACCCTCGCCATGTCTGATCTCGATCATCCGACACCATCCTCTGCCAGCATCTCCCAATACATTCTTCACCATACACTCAGTCCACCCATTGAACTCAATTCGAAGGACTGTGCACAGGCCATTCGCATCTCCGAGCGCCGTAAACTTGGCGCCCTTCTCCCACGCCCCGAACGCGTCAAGTCTCGCGAAAAGTGATGATACGCGTAGTGAATGCAAACGATGCGAAGTTAGAATGTCCTCAAGGTCAGATACCACAAGAAGAGTTGGCTCTACGCCATATGCCTCAGTCAGCGGAAAACGCGACGTCGGAGTAGGTGCAAGAGGGACAAGCAAGACCGTCGACATTTCGGTATCAGAGGATTCGTTGACAGGAAAATACCGTTCCAGTTCCTTCGCCTTCTTTGCCTGCTCATTAGGCCTTGCACGGAGCGGTGAAGCCGGACGAGCATTTTCTTTCTCATCCGCAGTCTTCTTCAGCTCCATCCTCTTCTTATCCTTCATCTTCCTCTTCTCCAAATTCCAATCCGCTTCGTAAATCGCACGTCCCGCAACCGGCACATTCTGAGCAAACTGTTGGAATAGCGGCCTCGCGGTGCTGAAGTTTCGTGCGGTCCCCAAGCCTACATGAACTGTACTTCTGGTCGCAGGTGTCACACAGGGCATGAACGGCGGGCCAACTTTCGGCCTAGAGAATGCATGGCGTACGGGCAACGAAAGTCCTTGTTGAATCGTTTGGGGTCTGACGGTAGTGTTAACTCTTGTGGATAGTCCTCTCGCGGTCTGTCCCCATGCGACGGGGTGAGTAAAGCCAGGCGCAGTGAGATGTGAAAGGAAACGTGTAAATGCTGTTTTTGTCGTTTGTAAAATTCTTCCTGTAACCGTTGACGTTGGCGGGCGAGGCGGATGGTGTGCTCCTGCACCGACACCTGAGCCTGCTCCGAAAACGGGTCGAGGAGCATGGGCATGGACATGCAGCGACCGAACGCCTGAGGCTAAGTGCCCCAGGCCCTTAGGCGCCGACTGCATCGTCCGTGTTAGGCTCTACCAGTCACTGTAACTGGTAGTTGAGTTTAAAGCCTTCTTCCTAAAGAATATAACCAGAGAACTCTGTGCTCGATGTATATTGAGTGGAGATTGTGGTGGTAGAAAGCAAGGTGACGGGGACGCAATGGCAAGACGGCACGAGATGTACGCACGCACGGATGGAGCCGGAGCCGTGATGACGACGCGCTATTTGCACCGCCACAGCTTTGCTGATTATCAAAGTTTACCTAATTCGATAGTTATCACTTGAAGCTGCGCATCTCTTTGCGCTTGTAATTTATACCTATTTTCAACCACTAGCTTCATAGCATCGAATGGACTACGAATCAAAGCTCGTGAAGACGGCCGGGTCTGTCGCTGGGCCCGTGGATTGAGGGTCCTAAATAATCGCGTTGACCTGGTCAAAAATGCCCCCGGTAATAATAGGCCTGGTACTACTGGATCATCGGACCAGGCAAGGTTTTCGTACATTGCTAGGTGGGGTCTGGAATAACTACGCACGTTTGTCTAGTTTTGCGAGCTGCCAGACTCCGCGAGAGCGTTCCATCTGTGTTCAAGCAGGCTTAGGCAATGCTTTCTCAAGGCATTCCGAACGTCAAGTGAGCTTGCGATGACATTTGCCCTACAGCAGCCTCTGTTATGGTAGATGTATGACGCCAAATAGCTACTTCGCATATTGTTTATTGACATATGATACGAAAAAGTTCTATCTGTGTTCTGCTTTGGCTCCTTCTGGTATCAGCATGCAGATAGTCTGCTTGAGAACTTACTCTCCTTAACGTCTCCATGAGTCCAGTTTCAATGGATCTTTCCCTTTCCCACTTGTTTTTGCAGACGTCCCGATTTCACTTACTGCACCTTGATCCTTCATCGATCGTAGGTGTTTTTCATTTTTTATAGCCAGTTCACGAAGGTGCTTAATGGTATGATCATCCATATTTGACCTGACAATCTCATACTGAAAATTTTAGTTGATAAATCGGCCATTCGGATACGTGCTGGCTCTGTGCTCACCATGTTGTCATCATCCGCCTCTATGATTCCCAGTTTGTGTACTAGCAACCAGCCAGCTTTTTTCTGTCCTGAGTAGAGCTCGAAGAGTAGCGGATCGTGTTGCTCGTCACTTTCTTTCCTTGCAGGAGCATGAGGGACACAGTATTTCCACTTGTCTATGTAAACTTTTGTATTCTCAAGACTCCCTGCACTTCCGAAACTTGTCATCATAATCGTTCTGACATGTGGTCTAGGATGTTCATGACTTGGTGCGTGTATCGAGACCACGAGCTCGAGATGCTTGACATTCGCGATGGATTCTTGTCTGTCCCTGCTCAGCAGGTTATGCCCGAAAAACTGACTATAGCTTTCAAATTCTGGGTTGGCTGCCCGGATGAACATTCCTTCTTTGATTTCATTATACTTGATTTGTTCTGGAGCAGCCTGAAATTTTCTGTCTTTAAGCAGCCCAGGATCTGGCGTCTCGTGCCAATCCATTTTCATATATGTTTGATCAATGCGCCTATCGAAGAAGCGGCCACTTCCCGAGCTACCTCTCTGTCTCTCGGAATTTGAGCTTGATCGGATTGAACCGTCAGGGGTTCCTCTCCTGGGAATACCCGGGCTTATTGGTCTTGGGTCTTTTCTCCAGTCTTTGCTCTTCTCCCATTCAGAACTCGGGCTGCCTGGCCTTGATTCTGTTTCCTCTGACAAGGTAGATACTCTGCTGGCTGACCTAAAATTACTTTGAGTAGGGCTCTCCTCTCGTTGCGTTTGCGATCGCCAATTTCCCTCCAGGTCTCTTCTAAGGCCAGTTCTAGAATCGGACCTCGAGTCTCTTCTGCTTCCTCGGGTAACTCGGTCGCGTTCACGGTCTGTACCATGCATTTCTTTGTTTAATAAATTTGTAGTAGCCGAGTTAGTTGAGGTCAAGATGCACTCTTCTCTTGAAGGGACGAGCTCTGTCGGCATTGCACTAACCAGGTGCTATTTATACCTTGGCTGCAATCCTTGCTTCGCGACCATCAGATGCAAAGACATCCTAATTATCACATTGAAGGTTAGGAGGAGGCAAGAAGACACGGATACTTTGCGTGATTCAGGTCTCGATTGGTGCGAAGCCCCTAGTTTCTCCTTTGCACAATGGTTGTTCGCGAGAGTAATTCGCAATCAGTCAGCAAAGTACCAGCGCCAGAGCGGTACACGAGAATTTTGCAGGCAAAGTCAAGGAATTAGTTTGCAGTAATGTTGACATACATAGCATGTCGCGTGAAGATGAGTTACTCTGGTGTTGGTCAAATTTTCATCGAAGCGAGATCAATGGCATTTTGGAAATTTATGGAGACACCCCGAAGGCATGACCAAAGTTCCTGAATGTCAATGCAATGAACACGCGTTGCGAGTGCTGGTAGGCGCCGCGTTCTTGCTTGCGACACGATGCTTTCATGACACCTCCAGGGTCAAGGAGGACAGTCGGTTATGAAAAGCTCCAAAGCACAACGATTTTTATTCTCAAGAGTCGGGAGGAATTTCACAAATACAATCTATCTTCCTTCTTTTCTTGCACTATTCACAGGTTTCAGAATGTTGAACTCGTGTATCTTGGGATAGAGAATCAAGGTTAGCTTAGCATTACAGATTGGAAGGCCTGACATACCCAAGATACTGCCTTCCCGGATCATTGAAAACACTTCAAGTCCACGAATGAGACATGCCAACAACATCTATAGATGGCAAACTGAATCACGCACATGTATCCTCTATCATCTTTAATTCCCAATTTCTCGCCAAAGAAGCCAAATAGTGCCTTGCTATACTGTGCATTCGCCTGAGGGTTTATGTTGCCCAAGGAAACCTGAATTCATGTTCAAGTAACAGTTGACCATCAAGGACAAACTTGAATGCAATGACGCACTTACCACTGTGAGAATGAATGCAGGCTCGAAGCTGCCTCCGAACGTAAGGGACTCGTTATATGTATAGGAAACCGATATGTATGACTCCGGCTTCCCAAGTACCCTCGCTGCAAGCTAAGTGCAGACAGCCTCTTCAAATGAACATCTGCGCAACATTCATATTTCTACCAACCTTGGAGAACGCCAGTGAGAAGCTCTTGACATCGTCAAGCTGCGTTTCATGTTTTCTCAGCACGCGAAGAAGAGTCATAGACATGCGTCTTTCTTACCTTCACGTTTGTCACAAGTTGCAAAGACGGCATTGTTGCTTCTATGTAACTATGTACTTAGTCAAGATCGTGGAGGTCAGAGTCAAGAATGCCCTGAGTTGGTCCGACCGATAAGCCGATCATCACCTTACATCAGCTGCCGGTGCCTCTTCAGTCCGGTTCTGGTTTTTGATCAGATCACTCCAACAAATCCGTGTAATAAGTTACATAAGTAATGACTGCTCAATGTTGAAGCCGGAAAATGATGAGGAGAACCGCGTATGCGGTTTATGTTGCCTTATGAGCTTTCATAATCAGTCATAAGCAGTTATAATTGATTATAAACTGACGTAATACGTGCAGAGTTTTGCGATGAAGATGCCCCAATTCTAGTAAACGTGTTCCTTTACTATATTCGTCGATTGTACATACATACAGTTGTACAGTACAGTTTACGCGCTCAGCGACTGTTGAATTTCAAACACTTAAATTATGTAAGTGAGACGTCACTTCACTTCCAATTCCATATATCACGTGCCTAGGTTGATGCCATGTTGGATTTGCGGCACGAGCCGTACAGTGACCACTTCCCAACAGCTCAACGCCTCAAATTTGCTTCGTCCTGACTCTGCGAGTGTAGGCTGTGGGAAATTGACTGAGTAAGTGACCCATAAAAATGTTGTCCTTGAATTGTTCCCTGCTGCTGTCTCATTGAGATCTTTGGAATAGGAGTCACTCTTGTCTCCTGGTTAAAGACCGAATTTGTATCGAATAGACTCGGACGACGAGAAAGATGTCTGCTGGCCCGCACTCACGCGGGGACTCGTCGTCTCAGTCTGGCCTGACTCTCCAGGATATCTCACTTGGTTCTTTGCCGAGTTTCTCCACGCCTGGCAAATATCGTATACCCTCGACATCCTCAGCCACATCTGCTCCGTCTTCAAACCCTGTTAGCACACCTTCTCCAGGAACCAGCCTCGCTCGCAGAAGGCCGGAAGACGTCTCAATTTCTACGGGCAAACGGCTGACGTTCTCCAAGCAATCAAATAACGAAGACGAAGATGACGCTGATGCAGACATTTTCGATAAAGGGGAGATTATGGCTACTCCAATGCCCAACCGATTATCGTCAGCTAAGCGAAAATCTGGAGTAGGGTCCAAGGGCACTTCCAATCTTACTTTAAGGGACCAAGAGAAAGTGTGTTTAATTCCCTCTTTTCAACGTGATGAAGTTTAATCTGTCCGTAGCACATCGACGCCTTAAAGAAGGAAAATTTCAATATCAAGTTGAAAGTTCACTTCTTGGAAGAGCGACTTGCACAACTTGCACCCGATCAGATCGATGCCGCGCTCAAACAGAACATCAACCTCAAGATTGAGGTACAGCAAAGGGGTTTGGAAATGAAGAGGTACAAGAAGCTGGTCCTTCAGCTCGAGCGCGAACTGGAGCGCATGCAGCGAGGTCAAGGCAGAGATCGGGAGCTTGAAGACAAGGTTGAGAGCTTGGAACGTGAACTTCGCGAAGTTAGACGTCGGAAGGGTGGCGTTGGTCCGATGGATGAGGAACTGCGAGAGCGAAATGAAGACCTGGAAAACCACGCAGTTATGCTTCAGCGCCAGCTAGAGGAGATGCAGAAGCTATTCGAGGAGAATGCTCTTGTAGTGCAGGATCTACAGGATCAGCTTGAACGGAGGGATGGTGCGGCAGGAAATGAGTCCGTAAATTATCGTCGTTCACGACTCGAAGGACGCATTGCGGAGCTAGTAGAGGAGAACGAGCAATTGCGCGATAAGCTAGATGAATGTCATGAACTACTTACGCAAAAGGAGGACGAACGCGAAGAGTTAGAGGACAAACTCGAAAATCTCAGCTTGCAGATGGAGGACATGGCTCGAAGACGGGAGGCGGAGATACTCGATCGCAGTGCAAGTCGGACACAGATGATTGAAGAACAGGAAGAACGAGAGGCTCTCGAGGCTGACTTAAATGCGTTGCGGGATAAGGTGGCCGCTAAAGACATCGAGTTGAGCCAGAAGGAGGATGAGGTTGAACTGAAGGAACGAGAAATCCGGGAACTGGAGGCCGAGCTAGATCAGATGCGAGAACAGGTGGAATCAGAATGGCGCGGCGAATTAGAGGAGGCCAGAAACCAAGTGGAAGAGCTGCGAGACGTAGGTTTTTCGTTGGCACCAGTATCTTCCGAAACTGACAGTGATATAGGTGCTTGTTGAAAGAGATGCAGAATCAAAAGAGCTTCGAATGCACATATCAGAACTTGAAGCAAATACCACCGATTTGCACGACAAGTTCGAGACTGCGCTAGCGCATCTGGAACGCGAAGCCGAGGAGAAGGACGTAGAAATAGAAAGCGCTAACCGTGAGATTCAGAAACTTGGCCAACGTGTATTTGAGCTGGAGGATGAACTGGACAACATCAAGGCTGAAAGCGACAAGCTTCGGGACGATGAGGCCGTGGAGAGGGAACGACTAGAGACTCTTGTCGCTGCTCTCAAAGATGTTTGTGTCTTACGTAGGAAGTCTCAAGCACCTTGCTCATACTTTTCTTCCTTCAGAAAGCTGCACAGTACAAATCGGAGATGCAAGAGATCACCGATCTCTATGAGCAGGCGAGGGATGATGCGCGCGTGCACCGTGCGCGACAGGAGGAACTTGCGCAGCATATTGAAGACCTTGTCGAAGAGATGCGGCATGAGCGAGATGCACGTCAGAGGGTCGAGCTTGAAATTGAATCGCAAGCGAACGCTCATGATGTGGCTCTTCGCGTGGAACGACGAGCATTGGAATCAAAGGAGTCAGCGCTGCAGTCGGGTCTTGCGGATCTGGCGCGTACCCAGGCGCTATTGACCCAACGTGAGGCAGATATTTCAGACCTGCAAGCCGCTCTGCATGACGCTGAGGCTGAGGCACGCAAGCGTGGAGAGAGCGCCACGACAGACCGTTTCTCTTTGCAACTCGAAGTCGATCGCCTGCGGCGCGATGGTGACAGGCTCGAAGAGGAACTGAAACGTGCTCGCATGGAGCTTGAAGCGAGGGACACGAAAATCCACGAACGCGATGATTCTGTGGATCGGTTACATGCAGAGAATCGCGACCTTACGACACAACTTGCTGCCCAGACGCAGGCTCGACTGAACATGATAGAGAAGCTCGACGCTTCGCAGAACAGTCTGCGAGCTGCAGAGGTGGAATTGGCAGCTTGTAAACAACGACTCAACGACTTGGAGCAGAGGCTGACGAAAGACCAGAGATCTTTGCTCAGTAGCGAGAAGTATTACAACGACCAAGTCAATGAGAGGAATCAGTTGCTGCTTACCATCTACAACTACATGGAGAAGATTCTTGGAGTTGAGAAATCCGCTGTAAGTCTTCAAATGACTCGTCGAATTCCCTGTCATTTGACCTTCGTATGCTTTCTTGCAGAAGAAACCAGAGACCAAACCCTTCACGAATTTCACCGTCTTCCATGAGCTAATCATGACACGACTCAAAGCACTCGTCCAGATTGCCAATGACTTCGAGCGAAGAAGCAAGGAGAGCGAGACGCGATATTCAGAGAAGCTGAATGAGATTCGTAAACAGCTGGATCAGAAGTGGAAGGTGGTGGACAAGTTTGAGATCCAAGTCAAGAACCTCATGGACATAAAACAATCCTGGAGACGCAAGTTTGCTCTCAAGGAAGGGGAGCTTGAAGCCTTGAAGGTTAGTAATTCTGGATAAGGTGGGAAACCTGTAATCTGACAATACGACGTAGTCGACAAACTCCGAGCTGGCTTCCCAAATATCATCCTCACGACGTCCGGGCCAGTCAGAGTCTCTCGAAATCAAGTCCCTCCAGGCACGCGCCGCAAACGCAGAGCGACGACTGACGAACGCGCAGAACCAGCTTCTGGCGGCTGAGGAGAAGATGGCAGCTATGAACCAAAAGACAACAGTTGCAGATGGCAAGTGGGAGGCGCGTGTCAAGGAGTACGAATCACGCCTACGACAAGCAGAGGAGCGTGTGAAACGTGAGCGGCAAGGCGCAAAGGAGCGAGTGGCCGAGCTCCAAATGATTATCGAGTAAGTTCCTTTACCTCTTGATGAATTTGTATCTAAATTTTGTTCCTTATCAAGATCCCTGCGCCGCCAGATTGACATTGCAACCAAGCGCAATCAGCAGCTCAATGAAGTCGTTGGACACAACAAGACACCTTCGCCGAAATCATGATTCTTTCTGTCGTCGTCTTTGCTTTCCAATCATGCTATTATGACCTGTATGCTATAATTTTTGGTACTTTGTTGGGCCACTCTTGGTATTCTACTGCCTTTCCTTACTATGTATTATATACCCTTCGTCATGCTATCACGATAATGATACCTTCACAATGATTGCTACATGAATAGATTATTTCAAATAAATTGTGATTATACTGTACACGTCGGATATCGTAGAGGATGAAATGAGAGCGAATTAACACATGGATGGGTATAAATATTCTCCAGGAAAGAACTGCGAGTTCAAGATGCATGTATTGGTTTAGTGCTTCTTGCTCTCTTGAGCCCCGATACCAGCTGCAAAGCCAACGGCCATCGCGTTACCCGTCTGCTCTGCTAAGTGCTCGCCAGAACCAGAACCAGGGGCCGAGCCACCGATGGGGACGAAGACGGTACGGTTTCCGTATGCAGCGATGCGAGACACGTCGATGCGGCGTAATTGCATCTCGCGAGCAAATGCATCATGGACTTCTGCGTCGGCAAGAGCGCGTACACGAATGGCCTCAGCTTCGGCACGTGCGTTGACGAGTGTTGCTTCTCCTTGGGCTTCTGCAGCGATTTGAGTGGACTTAGCCTGGGCTCGTGCTGCCGCGACGACTTGATACGCATCTGCGTCCGCCTTGGTCTGTTCGTATGAAGCCGACGCATAAATCGATAGTTGGAAAAAGAAAGTTGGAGAGGACTGACATTCATGGCCTGAGCCTTGATTTTCGTTACAGAGAGAGCACCCTCCTCCTGCTTGACTTTGTTGCTATTCTCCCTATCGACGTTCTGGGTGCAATGTCAGCTTCCTTTCGAGGGAGAATTACCGGAGTACATACAGCAGCTTCAACCTGTGCCTGCAACGCCCTGGTCGTCAGCTTATCCATCGTCGCAGCAATTTCTCCCTTGAATTGCCTGTCGATCACGGCTTTGGTATTCAAGAGATTGCATCAGTATAGTACCTTGCTTTGAAAACATCTGATAATCGCTCACCCAAATCTTTCAGGACAATACCGTACTCAAGGGCAGCAATGTGCATCTCATCCATGGCACGCGTACGAAGTGCATCTAGGAAAGCGGAAGATGCATCGTCTGCAGTATCCAGATTATCAGGCCCAAGCGAGCGCTGCTTGACCATGGAGGAATAATCAACTGAGGATTGTGTGAGAAATAGAATGACTAGAAATGTTGAGAGAAGGACGGACGATGGGCCACAATTTGTGTAAGGATTGACTGTGTTTTGTCCCGAAGTGCCTCGAAAGGTGTGTTGTAACCATGAGTGGTGAGCTGTCGGGCGATATTTAGATGGTCGAGATAAAAATTAGGGCGCAACATACTTTCAGTGGCTCTGTCAATTGCCACTTGAGATATATAGTCAGGCTAACGGGTACTTGATCCCGAGTGAAACTGTGGAATATCCATGAGCCTTACAAAATCTGGAAAAGAACGAGATAGACACGAACATGTCCTTGGTAGGCATCTCGAGCTGATTCTCTCCGAGTGTGAAGAGACCGCGAAGCGTAACATTTGGATTTGTGATGTAGTGCTGACCTGCGGGCAAGAGCTCAAGGTCATCACCACGTTGCAAGATGGCACAATTGTTTGCCGGGATATTCAGGCTAAATACGAATCGTCAAATCATTACTAGGTAATACTGAGCTGAAAAATCTGGAGCTTACAAAAGAGCAACGACGTATTCTTGCTCCTTCCCTGCTCCGGTCTTGCTGCGCATCTTCACTTCATGGCTCCAACCGAGCGTTGCGCCAGTCACCCGATCCTTGATTTGTGTTGGAAGATGTGTCTGGTCGACAACGGCTAATACATTGTAGGCCCCTTCGATACTCAACGCGACGAAGCCTCCATTCTTTACAACGAAAATCCTGTTGTTCGGATCGCTAATGACTGCTGCTTGGTTCTGGGACACTTGAACGATTATCAGTCCTAGGAACTCTACAACGGTGTCTGAGACTGAAAGATACGGAGCAATCAGTTCAAACCGATCTAGCATATCAAGCTTGGATGGTACATACTTCCTTTCGTTCCTTCCCAGCTTCTTGCCCACCAGTTACGGAGTGGGAATCCTGGATAACGGCCAGGCCTAGTGAGGACTTTGGGCATCCCACCGTGGTTGATGAACCCTATCTCTCCTGGAGCTATTTGTTTTCCGATCCAGTCCGTAGGCGACTGCGCAAGGCAAGGGAATCAATCAATCAAATTAACAGTGCATCATAGTTGATCTCCTACTTTCCGTGACAGGATATTACGTCCATTTGTCTACATTTCACAATAGGAATTATCAACAAAATGAACGGCCACCCACTTATATCTTACCTACAGATTTGAGCTGAGAATCAAGTTTCCGGAGGGCCGCAAGTACGCCATCCTTTTCAATCTTGATAAAGAATGGGAGTCCTTCTGCGATATCGAGGTTGCCTGTGGTCGCAAAAGGAATACGAAGACGTTTGCTAGTTGCACTAATACCAGTCGTTTCCGACACAGGCATCTTCGAGCTCTTGCTGCCGCTACTATGGAGTTCTTCAGAGTCGTGGAAGCCAATATCAGAGCCGCCGATTAAAGTTGTGTACCCAGCAACGCTCATCGCGGAGGTCATCTCGACTGTAGCAATCGAGCGAAGACAAGAGTCAACTGAGAGTTCAAGGGATTATGGTTCAGGACCAGAACGCGCTACCTGAAGTAGATGTGAACGAGAGAAGTGTGTCCAAGTCATCTTGATTAATATCGCTCTATTTATAATGTCCAGCGGGGCGCCCAAGCATCGCATTAAAGACGTTCCTGTTTCCCAGTCAACATGTGACCGTTCGAGTGAAAGGCGCCGATTCGTGTTCTTTAGCCGGAGTTTGAATACGATTGATGCGATCAGTTATGATCGCCATTGACATTGCTTACTTGGCGCCTCACCGCTATGCAGTGTCTATTCTCCTCGTCTAGTCTACAATCGTAGATTTTGTGTCGTAGTCGTGTTGGCTGGGTAACTAGATAATGAATTCTGGGCACAGGAAAGAAATTCCGATGGGTGCAAACTTGAACCGCGAGGTAGACACGTTCGTGCCGAGTCGTCAACTTGGTTCGCATCTCGCGCCTTGCTTCATGTAAGTTATCGAGTTCAACGGAGCCGTAACAGCCCTAGATGTTTATATACTCTTTATCCATTTCCGTGACGTGTTTGCAAAGCGTATCATCCGGACAGACTTGATTCTGCCGTTCCGCGATGTTCCAATGTATCTGACGGCATGATCAATGCAGTGTTCAAGAGCCTCACATTGAACTTGAGAACCTTTGGCCCCAACCGTTTCGGTTCCGACACATTGACATACTTGTGCCTCATATTTGTGCCGCACTACCTGTACCATCGTCTCCTTAACATCTAGGGTAGCATACTAGGCGATGCGACCTCATAGTACACAGGAAATGCTCAATTCCCGCCAGTATTTAAGGTATCATCCTGTCGAGTTTCAGGGTCATCCTAGTGCTGTGCAAAGTAGCATCTTCAAATCACAAGGGTCTATTAGAGCATTTCATGGAACGACTCAAGCTCGGTAATATCAAATGAAATGTTCTACCAAGCTAGCATTTCGGACGTATGCATGGCACTTATTGCCCCCCCCCCCCCTTCAAGCATTGTGCATCAGGCCCGTAAAATTAGCTCTATTATATGAGGTATCCTAGCACCTTCACCGAGACATGTTGATGCATCGTTCATTCCGTGTACCACTGCTTCTTGCTTCATTCTTCTAAAAAATTTACCTCCATTTTTGAACGCTTCGTCTATGCTTTGCCTCTTCCTGGAACGTTACTTGACCATGAGGAAGATATTTCACGCAAGCGACCGAGCAACACAGGGAATGACAGTCTTTTTTTGTTCGTCCCATTCATCATCCTTATTTGCGCTACCGCCGGATTGATACGAGAGTCTCCGAATATGAGTAATAGATGTCAACGGAGTTCTGTATTTTGTAATGATCCGCTCATAGATATCATTGAAGATCTCGTTTAATTGTCATCAGAATAATTATAAGAAACTGCCGATTCTAACAATATGTCGATGAGCTTTTCGATAAGTTCTAGACATTGCCTAAATACGTGCCTAGCATCCTCTAGTTCTTTTCCCATTCATTCGGATCGCATACGACTTGTGCACAGAAGGTGAGGTGATCGTCCAAAAATACAAACAGACAAAGTTTCCTGATTATTTTTGTCGGGGTGGATAGAGTCGTAGCCACGTTTTTTTCGAATTCAAATTCGTGCAAGCATCAATCATTGCCAATCTCCCAACAGGAAGGTGATATTTACCGATTGATGTACATAGACTCTAGATGCTCCGGAAAACATAACTCAGGGTAGGAAGGAAGAAACCAAAAGGAAGGACACGCTCAACGCATCAGAAACGGAAGTAAAGAACGTATCATTCGCACGAGATAAAAAAGGTGAGTAATCCGATTCGGAAAGTTCTAACAAGTCAGAGCAGACCTTTTGAACAAAAACGAATATGGAGGGGGACCGTCCATCTCTTCGTCAAGGCTAAGAGAATTGCCATTACTATTATTACTAATGCAGCTCAAGCTGGCACTTCGCCTCCGTCTGATAATTAGGTAGATAACAAGGAGGATTGACGCAACAGCGATCGTCGAGACTGCTGTAAAGACGCCAATCAAGGCTGGCCTATTATCAAAGAACCTGCGGGGAAAACGGTAAAATGATTGAGAACAGGGAGAGAAAAATATGAGAACTTACCCGATGGCTTTGGGTATTATTGGCTGTAGTTTCTCGGGGGATGGCACAAACGGCATATCCGAGAGAGTTGGTTCCGCAATCATAGATGTAGACGTGACTGTAGAGACCTTCCTCGATCGACAGATCGCGTTACTGGGAACCTCTGACGCTGTCAGAACCATTATAGAAGTGTAAACTTGTCGTTGTGACTGAAACTGTCCGGAGGACGAAGTTAACATTTTGATGCATACAAGCTCAAGCCAACTCACAATGAAAAGAAGAAGCAGCGCCAGGCCTTGAAGAGCCATGCACATTGTTGGTCCATATTATATGCATGATCAGTGACGATCTCGGCTTGATGCTGAGCGTATCAAGGCGATTTTCAAGAACAGAAGAAAGACAAATCCATCTCAGACCAGAAAGTAGAGATGCTTGAACGAGGAGCATGAGCCGATGCAAACACTGATACAGCGACTCGTTTCGTAGGAAATCCGCAGCGACTCATCACACAAAAGGAAAAAATTCCGTTATGTGCGATGCATATCGCATCAAATACGGTTGAACGATGAAGTACGGCAGCAAGGCGGGAAATCAATCTCTTTGTGCGTCGGTTCCATGCCTTATAATTGATGATCACGGAATTACCGCTTGTCGGACCCACGGAAAGGTCTATTTTCGGCTTTGGTACATCTAAGGCCACTAGCATTACAATGGGGAAGAGATTCTTGAGGAGGAGCGGAGAATAGGGGAGAACAAACTGGTGGGCACAGTATTTCATTTACTACTACGATTATTGTGTCTTTTTATTATTGTTCTGGGTCTGGGAAAAGAAAAGGCCTCAGGATCAACGGGACGGGTATAGTAGCCGAGAGGACTGAAATACGGGGCGATACCCTAAAATGGATAAAGTTTGCTTATTCAATTGGAATCAAGTGAGCCCAGCTTTTCTCAGGTCATTCTTCTCGTTCTCGCCAACACATCCCCTTGTTCCCCCCCACGGCCTCCACGCACCCACCGCTCTTGCGTCCACTACCATCGTCCGCTCAGTCTCGCGCAGGACGTATGGCCCTTTGAGCATTCCCGTCTTTTCGATCACCAAGTAAAATACCCCGAGTGTCGATCCTTGTTCTTGGTATATTCCTGAAAGATGGCCGATACCACAACGAGTGAGTACTCCTCTTTTACTCGTGAATTGCGCCATGCAGCGCACACGCCGACACTTTCCATGCTTGGGTGGATGCCCTTTGCGTCAATCGGCTTGGAGACTTGAAGGCGGCAATCGACGCGTTAGAATCCGTGTTTGATGTATAACGAAGATTTTTCGAAGACAGAGTGCTGATTTGGTGATCTTGTGCAGCAACACCTCTTCCACCTAGCACAACCCCACCGACGACGACGACGACGTAAGTCTTGTAGCCATGCTTTGAATCTTTCCTTGTAAATAACTGAATGACTTTCATAATGAACCCTTGGGTTGCTTCTACGGACTGAATTCTATCTCGTGCTATTGTATCCTGCAGAACACCCGAACCTCCGACTACAACTACCTCGGAAGAGACGACGACGACGACTACTTCTCCGACAACCACTCCATCACCGACGAGTACGACGAGCACGACTTCGGAGGAAACAACTTCCACAACTTCGACCAGCGAAACTACCTCAGAGACCACCAGTTCGACTAGCTCTACGACTTCTTCCACGCCGTCCTTGACAACGCCTCTGACCACGTCCAGTACTTCCTCGCAGTTAACAACTTCAACTTCGACCAATGGTCTAACGGCAACTGTCGTTGTAACTGAACCGGTTGCTTCTGCATCCCAGTCGGCTGTATCCGACAACTCATCCGATGATGATGGGAGCGGGTATGTCAAGTCAAGTTCCTATTTATAAAAATGTCATACTTAGCTTCCGTGACAAGCTTCTTTGGCAACACAGGTGCCGTAGCCGGTGTATTCACGGTAGTTGGCCTGGTCGCGTTGATCCTTGTATTTGTGCTGGCTACTAATGTCATCCGGCGCCGACGTGCAAAGAAGTTCGATGATGAAGTGGCAGAAGCTGCAGCTGAAGCAAATGCTACCCCTCGCTACCCCTTCGATGATTACGACGATCCAGCTCCCGGTGGTGCTTACGGCTCATATTCAGACCCGGACAGCCATGGTACTATGTCACAAGTACCCCTGACTCATCCTGCCGAAAGCTACAACATGAGCGAGTTCAACGGAGGCTATGGTCCTTCTTATGGTACAACAACAACTGCGGTCGGTGCTGGCGCTGCTGGTATAGGTACCCTTGCGCGGCGTAACACGAACACTTATGGCGATGTCAGCAATGGAAACGGTGGCTTCGGTGGAAATCCGAATGGCACGCATCCTGTTGTACCGTACAATGCATTTGCCGGACCACTTGGTGGGATGCCTGCTGATCCATATGACCCATACACTGCTGGCAATCTCGGCATCAAACGGCAGCCTAGCCGTGGTCCCGCGGACCTTCTTGACGCCGCCGGTATTGGAGCCGCTGCTGTTGGCGCTGGCGCTGTATTAAACCGTGGTCCTTCCCAAAACACAGATCCATCACTAGATCGTCAGAAATCATTAGCTACGCATCGTACTCTTTCGCCGGACAACAGTAATGGCAGTCACAGTGGGAAGACTCAAGAGTCGTACGCGGCGCATTATCAACCTGACTTCCGTCCGGATGCACATCAATATCAGCCTACAACTGGCGGGTCTACTGCTCCACCTCCAGCTTCTGCCGGAGACGCTCTTCCTAATCCATTTGCACGTGATGGTGGGTCAGACGAAGACGCATATGGTGTAGAAAGCTACATCCCGGCTGTCACCGGACGTCAGTCGCCATCTCATGATGGCCGGGAGAGCATTCGTGATGAAGAGGATTATGGTCGAGCAGGGAGGACACTGAAGGTTTGCAAAGTTCAATCTGTTTATGTTCTATGAGTCTAATGGGTTGATCATCTAGGTTGCAAATGAATAATTGTGATATATATCCTCGAAAACTATTTATCAATGCTGTATGCCCTTTCTGTTCGCTTTCATGCTATTTTATTTTTGTCTATTCGACGTCCAACTTTCGTCGCTCTTTTGAACTGGACTGTAGCTCCTTTCTTTATTATTTCGTTTCATACCGTTGCTACTGTGTATACGGCGCATGTCAATTAATGTGCAGTAACAGTGGAATCTTTAGTCGATGTTTATGACCTTGTCCTTGTGCCTGCACGACATGATCGCCTTTTCGATCGCTTCTTTCGTATCAGCCCTTCATCTATCATTCTCGACCTCGTTCTGGATGCCATTCTTTCTGTTACTTCTGTCTCAGGATTCCTGCTCTGGAACTTTTCATGCGATTGAAGGTGCCAGTCGTGTCTAGTGCTTATGTTTGTTCTACGTATCGTTGCTACCATGGTATCGTATTACAGTGACTGTATGTTCTGCATGTATTTACACACAGTGCTTTCACAACTGGCTTCGTCACGATTGTTGTGTTTTACTTCATCTCTAATCTATCGATTGCTTTCCCTATTTTTTTTTTTTTTGCTTCCTCTCTTCTTGCTTGGGTGTGGTTGGTTTGTATGGCTTTGTTTATCTTGATACCTTTTCGAGCCAGCTGTCGTGTATCACCACCTCATTACATAAGATAATCGACCACTCTTTCCTTCTAACTTCCAACGATCCCTCGTGCGCGTATTGACCCTTCTGCTTGTTGTTCAGGACACAGTCCTTCCTTATCTGCTGCATGGTTCATGGCGAATGCATTGAACGCTGGGCTCGTGGTCACAGGCTTTCCTGGACAGTCGGTGGATTCTGCGGACTCGTGATTACAGACTCGGAGCATGCCTGTTCCTTCACGATTCTCTCATCGGTGGCTTTCATTGACACCGTCCGGACTTTACCAGGCGACAATGTGGTGATGGTCTATAATCGCGGGAGGTTGCGATGGCTCGAACTCTGTTGCCCATCTGTGGCTCTAGAGCGACCTGCCTGCAGTATAGAATCCGCGGACTCGTTGAGCGGTCGGTTATGCCTCGTGAAGGTTTCATTCGCCGAGAGACGCCTCTTGCTTGAATTGGACTTTAAGTCTCATGAACGCCGGCGCGAAGGATAAACTACGAATGAACAAAGTTGTGTTTCGCTTGTTCTTTGGTCGGAAGGTCAAGAAGGTGAACTACTTGTGACCAGGCGGTATCCTCGACTTGTTGTCTATGGATCCCGGAATAACTCATTTGAAATGCCGATTCGAAGTTCTAGTCGTCGTGCAATCGATTGCATCGATTGACCCGCGATACTCCAATTGTCCTAAACGTCCTACTTGAAACGGATCATTGGTCTCACGACACCAGTTGCAGGGTAAACAACGAATAAAGGTGGCCCTTCGTTCTCTGGTGTACCCGCTTCGAATCATGCGCCGCGGGCTGTTATAAGATAAACCTCTTCTTCTCGCCACCGACGTCCTGGTTTATGGTCCTCAAAATGCAACGTGTACTACCTTCAAATCTATATATTGTGCACCACGACTTCACAACAATGAGCATCTTCACAACAATGAGCATGTGTATCATATCTATACGGTATGGGCTTCATTGCGGCGTTGAATAGTACTTCCTGCTGGATAGCTTGTGAAAAGTCCGCCCAGACAGGCCACTGCCTGCCTTCTTGTCTTCTTTAATGGATATTTTTGCAATATTATTTCGCGGAATGCAGCCTGGGTACTCATCAACTTCTTCAAGGCACTCTTTTCATTTTCCTTCTCCAGGTGCAATTCATCCCATCATTACCCTAGCATATGTCAAATGACACACTTTCGGCTAGTCCGGGGCCGATGCACTGTTGCGTGTACGTCGTCAGTCTCATTTTTATGCGATTTGCCTGAATAGTTACCCTGCAGAAAGATAGACTGATTCAATTCGCGATAGAAATAACTTCTCGTTGGTGGTTCCGAGTCCAGGTATTGGATGACAAACGTGTACGTTCTATTTTATCAGAAAGGAGTTTACATTTACGCTCAGCGACGTCTGGTTTCACGTGTAGTGAAAGTTTCTTTTTGGATCATATCCGTTCTTGGAATGTTCCTCCCATCGTTTTCCGCAGATAGAATCGGGATTAACTTCGATCTGGTCTCCGCGTGGTCGAATCCTTACAGTTCACAGATGTGCGGACTGACTGAAGGAGGTCTGCCCATATCTCATGCTAGGTGACCGAACCGTCCTTCCGGTCTCATTCCGACCTCCGATTTGCTTTTCGGCGGCAATCATATTTTAAGGAGCAATTTCAAAGTAAAGGAAGAAATAGCCGTCTTCCTTTTCACATTGTTCGATCGTTCCTGGGTCTGGACGTACCTTATTGGCTGCCACTTGCTGTCTTCCGGTGTTAATAGAACCATCAGGTGACTATCAGCGGAGAACGACGGAGATCGCGATTGGTGGTTTTTATCCTGACGTGCATTCCCGGAACATTGACTGAAGAACAGCGCTCGTCAGCCGTGACAGTTTGTGAATACGACAATAAGCTCGGGTCTTGGCCATTCGTTTACATGGGAGTAGGAGGTTCCTACTAACCTCTACTAAATCATGGGAAGTCGTTAGTGCGAAGGTTCAGAACGACACATTCTACTCGTATTAGACGTGGAGACGCTGATTCTTTGACAGGGATGATCTCTCTCTTGAAGTACTAATTTCTCGCAAGAAGTGGATCCAGTTTGAAGTTTCGGATTGGCAGAGAAAGCTGTCAAACTGGTATTATTCGCGACTAATAAGCTTGACTTTGCCTGAGAAAGTGGTGGCCATAATCGAGTAAGGAACAGTGTAACAATTAACTACTTTCTGTCACTCCTTGAAGCTGACCACTTCTGAAATGATCTGCAGATAATGGAACAACATCACCGGCCTTCCGACCCCATCTGTTGAGAGCGTCGTTCAAGATGCATTCTCTGCATGGACTCTTCAAACTTCGTATTATTCTTGGTGCTCACAGATGCTTCTAGCCGTTTTGACCTTGTAATAAAGATTATTTTATGAGTACAGCTGGTTGCGAATAAGGTGACGAGTGCCTTACGCCACATCTGTACTTCGTGGACGATTCAGACTCAATTATGGCTCATTCAAAGACGATCTGGAAGCATCAGTTTTCTTGGGTTATTAGACTCATAGTCTTCCCTGATTTTCGCGTCCGAGGTCGAACCACTCAGACGGAAGCAGTGTACCTACTTCTTGTCCTAGCCTCTCCAGCTCTCTTCTTATTTGCGGCCTAAACCCGTCCTGAACCTTCTCTTCGGTCGAATTTCCCCAAAAACATCGTCTACGTCTTTGAATCTCTGAGGCCAAGAACAGCTATGCGCTACACGATTACAGGTAGGCTATTACCGATACGGATAAGTTCCGCGCCGCTAAATTGTACAAAGATGCCTCGGAGCACAATCAAAGCCTCGGATTTCCTCGTAATTCCCCTGTGTGCCTTTACCAAAATCTGGATGGACTACATGAAAAGTCGATCATTCTCATCTGCAATATCTTCATCAGCTTTGCAACAGTGATACGTACTTATGTCATTCCAACATGGAATGACCCTACTCAACATATTGATAGATCATCCTTTTCTAACAAATTCAACCACTGCATATCCAAAATTTTCAAACTCAGCGCTTGGGGTAATCTGCGCACCATCATCCCTGGTGATCAGGCACGTTCTTCCTGGAAAGATCAACGCTGATCCCCCGCCGCGATTTCTTTTGTATCCGGAGGATTATAAACATAGCTCAGTACCAAATGGAGTACGCGAATGCACAAAAACTTGATGAAGAAGTTCTGACTCGCGAGGCCATCGCGGGATAATCTCAATCCGGGCGTCATTGTTCTACGTTCGTACGTACATAAGTGCCGTACATCTCTCGGCGGATCACCACCTTTGCTTCCTTTGCTTCTTGGTCTTCTATTTCCAATGCTGGTTGAAGAGCTTTGGATCAATCAGGACGCACGGTGGTGATGATCGCTATGCACGAGATGTGCGTGTGTGTGGACTTACGGAGGACCCGGATTTCCGGACGTCCGCTTTTTTGTCTTGCAGAGCAGGAGCAGAGACAGAGTGAAATTTTCCGAGGCTGAACTGTTTTTGCCCGCGCAGTTTTCTCGGGAGAATATATGCACAGCATAGCTCCGAGAAACACACACATACGTAAATTTGAAACTCCTCCGAGCGCCGACAGATCGCTGTTTGCTTGCTGAATTGACGGCCCGTTCAGCGTGTGTGTGGAGCTGAGAGCTTCCATCAGTGTGAAACAAAAACAAAACATGCTAAGTACGGATGATGAATGAAAAAACACTTATCAGCAGCACAGACAAGAAGGTTTATCATTTACGAATGAACACGATTAGCTCTTCCGATACTAGATATTGCCAAAGCAAAGCCGATGAAACGGAACCGAATAGTGGTGAGTTTGGGGGTGTTGAGTTTGATAAAAAAACTGACGCCAAGGATAATGCTGAGTACTTGATTTCGGTCAATCTCCTTTTCGTTTCGTTTCGATAATAGGATACGGAGAGGGATCGGCTGCGAGTTTTGGAGCGTCAGCGGCATGCCCGGCAGGGCGGGCTGTGTTCTGAATCTGAACAGACGGTTCGGTTCGGTTCGGTTCGGTTCGCGTTCACATTCAACACGTTCTGGATTGGTGTGATCTCTTTTCGATTGAGAAGAAAGTTTTCGCAAGCAAAATCTGAATTACGTTTACTAACTAAGAAAAGGCAAAGTGAATCCCTAGACCTCCTAGAGCTGTCTCGGTTTCTACGTTCTTTCGGTCTCAGCTCTCTTCCCTCGCGCCCGGCTGGTGTACTGAAGACATCCATCCGACACCGACAAGACGGTTCATCGGTGCGATCATACTCACTATCATCATTGGAATCACAGAAACGTCAGAAGTACGATCCATCATCAACAACAACAAAACTATCAAAACACACGCACACGTCTGTCAAACCTGTCCATCAGCCTGCAAACAAACAAACAAACAAACAACCAAACACGGATGGGTAGGTAGGTAGGTACTTACTTACCACGTCTCGCACCGCACCAGCCGCACCCCCGCACCGATCCGTGCGTCCCGGGATAGCCATGCCAAGCACCCGAACACCCGCGCAATAACTATGGACCGACCGACGGTTTTATAAGTAGATTTAGATTTCATAGATTTTATATTGATCCGGTCAATTATCTCCAGTTCCATCATCAGAACAGAACGGAGCGCACATCCCTTTCTTCTTTCCTTTCCGATTGTTGATTGTTGATCGTTGATTGATCCCTTTCGCAAGTTCCCGAATTCGGGGGTACGACTATCCGTCGTCGTCGTACTGAGTGAGTTGTTTTTGATTTGGTTGAAAGCGGAAGCGTGTGTGTTGTATGTATTGTAATTTTTTGTAGAGCAGCTTTTACTCCTCTTCGTCAATCCCATTCAGTTGAGTTGAAGAGTAGTAGTAGTAATGGTATGGACAAGCAAAACAACAACAAAAACAACAACAACAAAAAACGAAGGAAAGAAATCAAGAAAACAGAAGCTGAAGTTGAAGAGAAACGGTATGTATAAGAGCAAGTGATGTACACACTAGCACAGAAAGAGAAAGAGATAGAAACAGACAGTTTATTACATTATAGTACTTGTCGAACGGAGCTGAGAAATCGAGAGAGAGACAAAGACCCAACGACGGAGGTGAGTATCGGGTTGCAACGAAGGAACAAGTAAGGAAGGAAGGAAAGGATAATAAGGGAGCCCTTAGTGTACACCATTTATCAACACCAGCAGGAACGAAGAAGAAAGGCCAGGTCTTTAGGACGCAAAGAAGCTTAAGGGTAGGTAGGCGAAAGGCGTGAAGAGAAGAGTTGAGTTCTTTCTCGAAAAAGACGGTCTCGCGCTCAATGCCCAATGTAAAAAAGAAGTGTGAATGAAAGTGAAAAAAAAAAGAAGAAAAATGATTAGATAGAAATTAGTTATGAATGAAAATATGTACGGTACGTTATCTTGGACTGGAATAAGTCAAGTCAACAGGATCGAAAGCGGATTTTTATACCAACGGTGAATAGAAAGAAATAGAAATAGGATAGGAGATAGGGATAGGGATAAGGTGGGATAACACAGTCAGGACAGAGAATAGAATAATAAATGAATACACACGGTTGGAACGAGTGAAGAAATAGGGAGCGGGGGACTATCGCTAACCCGCTCACGAACAAACAGACAGAACAGCAACAACGAAAACAAAAAAAAAGGCACACAATAAAATATTTCAATACAAACAACTAATTCCAATTCTCCACCCCTCTTCGGAACGGAAGAAAAAGCAAAATCTTGTGCGAATGGTTATTCACACCCTGACTCCGGTAGGAGTTGCAGTGCTCCCGCGCGGAGAGACGGAGACTCGTACTTGATCGCGGACGGAGGCTGCGGAGGGAGAAGGGGCGGACTGTTGCTGCTGCTGCTGCTGTTGTTGTTGTACACTGCCGTTGCTGCTGTCGCCGACGTAGGCGTAGGCGGGTGAGCCGGTCCTGCTGCTCCTCGACCCCCCCGCTGCTGCTGCTGATGCTGCGGAGGGGCTCCCTCGTCCGTACGAAACGGGTGACCGCGGGGATGTAGTCCGTTGGAATTGCTGTTGTTGGCTGGAGCGAGGTAGTATGCTTGCTGCTGTTGCTGTTGCTGCTGCTGCTGCTGCTGCTGTTGAGCTGCTTGGGCCTGCGCCTGCGCCATGGCGACGTACTGCTGGATGTAATCCTCCTCCAGACCCTCCAGACCCTCCAGACCCGCCATCGAGCCCATATGCGAAGGGGCTGCTCCCGCTTGGAGATCCGCCTGGCGAGCTGCTGCTTCCTCTTGCTCCCGCTGCTGCTGCTGTTGCTGATGAGACTGCCGTCGCTGTAACTGCGAAGGAGGAGGAGGATGGTGCTGGGATTGTCTTGATAGGTATTGCTGCTGCTGCTGCTGCGTCCGACTCGGCAAGTGCGGCTGCTGCACTGGGTGATGTGAACTCGAACCGACCAGATGCGGTGGCTGGTCTGGATGCTGATATTGGTAGAAAAGTGCTCCCTGGAGCGTCGGGGTTATTGCAGAGCTCCATGACGGAGAGCCGTCGAGACTGAGGCCGGCTTCCGCTCCCGCTGTAGTCGAACTGCTCGGCGTGCCGCTCCCCGGCGGCGGTGGAGGGTGTGGGTGGGGGCCGAGCCGCCGTTCCGGCGCTGCTCCCGGGTGGTGCGACATCATACTCCCCGTCGTAGTCGTCGTCGTCGCTGATCCCACCGCCGGCGCCATAGCTCCTGTCATTCCGCCTGTCGTCGTCGTCGTCGTCGTCATCGTCGGACTCGGACCCGCCGTATGGCCGCTTGCGTAGCCGAGATGTCCCTGCTGTTGTTGCTGTTGCTGTTGGTGCACCGGAGTCCCCGAGCGAGGGAGGGTGGAATGAAAAGGGACTGTCGTTTGCGCCCGAGCCATACCCGTCTGGCGGGCTCGGTGGGTAGCCGGCGTGAGCATACTCTCGCTGACCGAAGCGGGCGAACTCGTGCGCCGATGATGCGACACCTGGTCCTCCCAGCTCTGAGGAGCCTCCGTATACGGAAAGCTCTGGGACAGTCCCCAGTCCGTTCCCAGTAATTGAAGCTGCTGCTGCTGCTGCTGCTGATCGTCCGGCGGTCCCGAAAGAAGACCTGTGGGGGAGATATGCGTAGGTTGCCGGTGCGGTTCCCGGTCGCCTTGAGGCACCGGTCCCTGCTGAGCCGGGGGGTAGCTGAAGTACGCTAGGCTGCCTGCCTGGTGCGGCGATGGATTGGGGGACAACGGAATGGAGGGGCGGGAGTGTGGTACGAGTAGCTGCTGTTGCTGTTGCTGTTGCTGTCGATACTGTTGCGCCTGCGTCGGGACCACCTGAAGTGGGTGGCCGACTACGAGAGGATGACGGGCGCCCGGATGCGAGCTCTGCGGGGGAGGGGAGAAAGGACTGGGGGGCAAGAAAGGACTGGCCGGGGGCATATTGCTGTGATTGCTGCTGGAATTGCTGCCCGTACTGGTACTGCGCGCCTGCTGACTGGGGTGACTGTACTGTTGCTGTTGTTGTTGTAGCTGCTGCTGCTGAACTCCGAAAGGACTGATGGGAGTCACGAAAGGAATGGCCGTCGGCGGGGTGATGGGCGGGGTAGGCGGAAACCCCTGGCATGCGCTGCTGGTGCTGGTGCTGTCCGGGCTGTAGCTGTAGCTGCTCCTGTGCATGGTAGGGTCGAGATCCAGCGAGGTGAGCGCCGGGCGGAGGATTGTTTGCTCCTGTAGTATCGAGCTGCCAAGCCCTGTGACCGAAAGACGGCGCAGGGCCGGTTGAGTCAGGACCGACGTCGTAACCGACAGAAGTGCCAGGGCGCTGCTGACCGTAATTGTTAGCGGATGACAGACTGCGATGCATCTGCAGCTCCTCCACCTTGACACCATTGTTCATTCCACCCATCCCGATTTGCGCAGTAGCGGCGGCGGCGGCGTTGGCGGATGTTGTCACGGCACCGGCGGCAGAAGACGCGGATGCGGACGCATGCTGCTGCTGGTGCTGGTGCTGTTGCTGAGCACGTTTTCCACGGGCATTGGCCGCCTTGTGAGCTGCTGTCATCGAAGTGTGAAGGGCGGTCAAATCGCGCATCATTCTTTCGTTCTCTTCTTGCTTGTCGGAATGGACCGTCTGGGCATGTTGACGAAGGTTGTCAAGGCGAGAGAACTGTTTTCCGCAGTGACAAGTGAAGGGACGTTCTCCCGTATGTTTTCTGAAATGACGAAAAAATAAAGTGTGAATGAGTGAGTATGACAAAGTTGTGACGATGACGATCTGTCCCTTCCCCCCTTTTTTTACCAAGTCGGGTAGACGAGGAGAGGGGGAAAAAAGGTTAAAAAAGGACGCGTACCTGATGTGTCTTGCGAGATGTTCACTCCTGCTGAAGACCATATGGCAGTCTCCATAACCTCTGCATTGAAAAGTCTTTGCAGGAGCAGGACGATAGCGTTTTGCTACGTTTGCGTCCCTGGAGGTTGGATTTGAGGGCGGGAGGTGCGAGGAGATGGGCGCCGGGACCATGTCTTGGTCGATGGGGTGAGGAATGTCGAATGGAATGTTATTGTCGTTGTTGTTGTTGTTGTTGTCGTCGTCGTCGCCGCCGTCGTCGAAGGAGTATAGTTGAGGGGGAGGGATGTTGTCCATGGGTGAGGAAGGGACGGAAGAGGAAGGCGATACAAGTACTTTCCTTTCAACGCCCAGAAGTGGGTTCTTATCAGGCACCAAATTAAGGTACAGCATCGTGTGAACTTTTTACCACAGATCCGGCTATGTCGTCCCATATATGGTCCGATTACGCGATCATCTCACATCAGATGGGCAGGTGCCAGATGCCAGCACAGCAACGAACGGTGAGATGATGATCGGCGCAGGTCCCGACTCGCACGCACGCAGCGACCCAGGCCACCATGACCTCCTCCTCCACTGACATACCACGTGGGAGCTAGACCGTCCGTCACCTCTCTCTTTCTTTGACGCGCTTTGTTCTTCCTGCCCTGCGGACGTAGTGCTCCAATCGCTCTTCTCCTCTCTCACGCCACGCTATCCTGTCCGTCTGCTCCCGTGCTCAAACAATCCAAATCCAGCTTTGATCCACGTTCATCCGCACCACCAAAAAACTAAGCTCTGAACCGTATCTCGTCTCTATCCTTCGGTTGCCCCCTGACTGATCGTGCTACTGTATCTCGACTCTTTCTCCCGGACTGACACCGGTTCTCGATCCCCCGGCCGTCTTCTTCTTTCTTCACTTCTTCTCCCACTCGGACTCTCCTTCCAATTCGGGAGTTTGAATAGAGTAAGTACCACGGGGGAGAAAACGAGGATTTACAACTGAAAGAAAAGAACAAGGATATCCCAAATCTTCGATACCTTCTTACTTCTATCCGATTCGATTCGATTCGATTTCCTATCATGATCCCCGGAGATTTCTCATGATTCTACGTACGTGCGCACGGTACGGCGTACGGCTTGATCCCTTCCGTACGGTCTATGTCTTTCATCTCCACACCGCCTGCCCGTCTCCGCATCCGCATCCGAACTCCCGAGAAGGGAAAAAAAAGAAGCTGACGACTTCCTGCTCCTCCTCTTCCGTGTCCGTTTCCGACGCACCGCAAAACACATCCCGGAATCGTCAAACCGCTGCTCTTTGCTATGCTATTGCTTCATCTATCATTTCTGTATCTCAAAACACCAAATGTTAAACATTTTACATTAAGCCGACAAATGCCCAGACCGGAGTTACAGACTCCGGGGTATGTATGTATGTACACATGCATGCTCTTGCAATCCATGTCTAGATGTCGAAGTATGCGTCCCTTACCCATCCATCTTTGTTCGTCGCACCCTCGCGCGCGATGGTGGCACAGTCGTCTAATTGCGATTCGATAATACCGACAGCTTTGTTCACTGGATTGGGTTCCGGACTCACGCGTACAGTACAGTACAGAACTTCCTTCTCTAGGCTAGGAACGTACCGTTCATCTGCACTCACTCGCTGCTCGAAAGAGAAAGAAAAAAAAAAAAAAAAAAAAAAACCTCGCCGACTTTTCCTCCCTCTTTTTGTTAATATCGATCAAGGCGGGTGAAACTAAAAAACCTCACCGTCCCGTCTCGTCCCGGGCAAGACTCTTCCTGCGTCCTGCCAGAGAGTCAGGTGGATGACCAAAAGAAACGAAAAGGAAAGGAAAGACAAAGATAAAGATAGGTTTCTGGACCCGGTGGCTGCAGACTTAATGAAGACTTAATGATCGTCCTTCGACCTGATTCAGCATCTAGTATCTACTCGCACCTATCTATCTATTAATCTATATTCATCTATCCCACCTATCTATCTCCCCGGTTGTAAAACCCAAACAAAGTTGAGTGCGCAGAAATGGTCACGCTCGTTACCCACTAACTCACTCACTCATTCACTCATTCACTCACTTACCTAGTTATGTACGTACTCGCCTGCCTGCCTACCCGCCTGATTGTGCGTGCGTGCGTGCTTTGGCCTAGTCCTCGGTCCTCGGTCCTCGGTGCTCTGTCCTTATGGTCCCTGATCCTTGTTTGTTGGACCCTCCTGATCGTACATACAGACAGCCGTTGCCTGATGTCTGAAGCCTGATGTATGATCCCTCGTTCCTCCCCCCCTCTTGATTGGTGTGTCCTACCGCCATACGTACGCTCCCAGCTGACGCGTGACGCGTACGCCATCCCGCGGCTCCGTACGTACGTACGTACGTATGTACGTTAGGAATCAAATATACGTTTGATACTATTGATCTTACGCGTATAATCGTGTCAAGGGGGGGGGGGGGGAAACAAGAAAACAGGTGAGAATGCGACGCTTTTCCGGCGGCCATATGGTCCATCTCAAAGCGGAGTCAAAGCGGAGAAGGAAGAGGAGGGAGGGGGGGGGGGGAGCAATCATAGACATCGTTGTATTTTGGGGGAATGGAGGTCTGCGTGTCTGCGTGTCTGCGTGTCGGCATTTCTTTTTTAACCTACAGAGTGGTTGGATGGATGGATGGATGGACCACATGATTGCCTCAGCACACACTCGAACGAACGAACGAACGGACGGAGTTCCTGCCTGTAAAAGGTGGGAAGAGAAGAGCATGATAGGAGGAGCAAAGGGTAATAATGCGGGACGGACGGACTTACTCGAAGCTTGAAGACTCGCGGTTCGTGGTTTGGTTGGTTTCCCCCCCCCCCCCCCCCCTTTTTTTTTTCCTTTCTCTTGTTCATTCAGTCTCTTTTTGGTTTATTTTATTTCGCGATGCGTTTAGCCCTTTTCCAACCCAACCCAACCCGACTCGAGAGCGTCCGTCCGAGATACGGAACTTGGAACCCTATCTACTTACTTACTCGTCACTCGAATCACGAAGGGCTCATAGTTAATTGATATAGACGGGGAGGACGTGTGTGGCCTCGTTCCATCGCTTGCTTGGAAACTCGGAACCTTGGACTTAGAATCACTGTCGGAGGTGATGCACACCCGACTCCCGCGACTCGTTCCCTATAATTATATCGCACACATATATACACTCCAATTTGATCAAGTGTTCCTTCCGTACATTGAACGTTATATGCTCGAACTTACTTGCTTACTCGCTGTGCTGGACTACTGAACTACTTCGGTTCAAGGATTCGGAGGTCGTTCTCCTCCTCCTCCTCCTATTTTTATGTTTATAAAAGTGCGGGGGAAGCGTATCTGTTTATCCGCAATGCAGCGTGTGATAAGAATTCGTGTGTCTGGTCGCCTTCTGGTGGTGGGCGTGGTATGGTGTGTGTGGTATTACGGTGTGGTATGGAATATGATCTTCATTGCTCAGATACGGGAAGTGGGCGAGGACGCCGCTGACGCAGTACGATGTCATACATACATGTAACTCTCCCCCTCGTCAAAGCAACCCCGTGTAATGACTGGCAAGTTAGGGCTCCAAGCTTCCAAGCGAGCGACTTTATCTTCGTTTAAATGTCAACAGTTTTTTAAAGCCTTTTTAACCCGGCTATGTTTTCTTGACACCGGAGGAGAAGTGTTAGTACGTACGTACGAGGAGTGGATCAGTGCGACCGCCCGGCGTACCGGGAGGAACAAGAAAGAAACCGCGTTAGATATACAAGACATCAAATCGAAAGCCATGCGTGAGCATTGTGTTCCGACGAGAATTCATCCCATTTTACTGAGATTCACGCACAAAAAACGACCACGACGCCATAATGACTTTCAGCGCGAAATCAGCAATACGCGTACATAACGATCATTATTTTCTTCTTCTTTGCGTTTCGTTTCGGATGGTTTCGTTCCGAGTTCCTGGAGTGATTCTAGACGACATTCGCCTGAACTCTGCATCAATGTGATCTCGCGCGCGCGCGCGCGCGCCCTTACTCGCTTAGGGACCGCTTATTGTGGAGTCAGGACATATATGTTGTACGTATGTTTTGATTTTTTGCCAATACGTTACTGTACATAGGCTATCTTTCCCACTCAGGCACTAATGCTGTAAATCCCTGGAACAATTAAGGTACGGAGGTTTTGCGGCTATGTATGAATTTGAATTGTGCCTGACGACGGAAACAACATAACTTATCGGAATATATATGTTGTAGCGATTTTCCTCTCGGAACTTATGTGAAGTTTGAATGTTTTTTCCTTCCACGGTATGTTTCTTTTTTCATTCATTTCAATTGATCGCGGGGTTCTTGTGCCGTGAAGAACTTTCTTTCAGATTGGCTCTTTTCGCACACGCATACATACGTATCTAACGAGATCTCTTGAAGTATACCAACTGCGCAGTCAGAGAAGGAAATATGTGCAAGCGGTTCAATAGAAAATTCGAGTCAGAAAACGATGAAACAGAATTGACTTCATTCGTGCGAGGTCTGTTCATTAGTGTTTCTGCTGAGCAGAATCTGGTGGAGGTCGGTCCGGGAATACTGCCGTGGTTTAAAACATAGCATAAGCATTCTTCTAGAAAGCGGGTGCATCATTGCAGAATTCGTCGATGTGAAGCGCAAAAATACATATGAATAGTTCTCGTCCGGATGAGCACCTCCCCAGATTTTTTTTTGGAATGCGAGCGCTAAAGTAAACCACACGATCAGCGGATCAGCTTGTTTGCAGCTTACTGTTTTCAAATGTTTGAACACCGAGAGTCCATGCTTATTGAGCGCTTCCGGGCTGGTGTAGCACCGACTCTTTCTTGGCAGAACTAGACAGTCTTAACTGACTTGCTCTGAAAGACCATATCCCGATTTTAACGGCAGTCACAAAGAGAGCCAAACGTAGATCGCAATGCTCCGAGAATACCCAGGTTTCTAGCGCTTCAGCCTCCCATCTGTCAGTAAGTACGCAACAATCAAGGCCTCACAAAGAATGAAACGAAACTGCCTGTCTTTTCTGTCCAACTCATCTTTACCACCGTTCTCAAAACGGACATAACTCCTTTTAGAATCGATTTGAACCGAAAAGAGAACTGTCAGACATAGTTTCAGAGCAGCTTTTTTTTTCCAGGACCGCCAGCGAGCGTCTATGAGCATGGCACTGGCGTACGTATACTGACGAATTTTTTGATCTCCGTCGGGCCTGGAATCAAATAGAAGCACGATTGACAGCCTGCGGGTAACCCGGCGTCTGTTTCAGCACCCTCGGAGGGAACAGCTCTGGGCCTCGGGCGCGGGCGCATACGGGCCACGCCAGCCAGAATAATTACTAAGTGATTTCCTGACAGCTGTCACTTTTGTTTTGCTTACCTGTCAGAGTGGCCGTTCGTGATTAGAAAGTTAAGCACGAGATGAGAAACGGCGTGGGAGTTCTATTTTTGTCGTAAGGGCCTGTCGGTCGGTCAGTCATCTAGACTCTTTACGCCTCGGTGAAATTGATCCCACCGAGAAAGGGGTAACTGCTCGCAAGGCTATCAAACACGTCCCAGGAGCGACATAGAAGCACACAATCTGAATAAGATTCAGTTCCTCACTCGATCTCTTCTCAGACTCTTGATGAACTGACCTTGATGGCTCGCGGAAAGACCAACTAACTATATCCAGCCAGGAGAACATAGCTTCAGCGTGCTGGATTCAGGCTTAATGAACAGTACTTACTTAGCCATCCGAATGGTACGCACGATCGGAAACCTTCCCAATAGCAGTTCTCGAGCCTGGGCCATCTAGACGCCGCATGGTACTGATGGAGTCTTTACCCACATCAAACCGAATCGTCTTTGCTATGTGCATAGCATCGTCTTTAGCCACTATATTCCCCAACTCGTTCCGATGCGATCGAAAGGAATGAATGGTGCACGCCCGTAATTAGACGCACAAAAGCCGAGACCGCGCGACCGCAGGCAACGACACGTTATCTTCATCTTGTCAAGTTCGCTGCTAGTGCACTTGCGGATCGTTCTAAGTTTATCTATCAGCGCAAAGCATCTGTTCTCTTCTCCCATACTTTGCATCTCTATCGTTCTGGAGGGGCCTGGGCCTGGATCGATCACACTTTGAACGAACCAAAACACTATCGTTATGGACGGCACGCCTTCATTCATTCGTTCAGATCTTCGAGACAACGTCTCGGGCTAGAATCGAAAAGACGGGCAAACTTCAACTCCGTCGTCTTTGCAGTGTTACGGGACCCGCGAGAGCCAAGTGATTGAGACAGGTAGCTTGCTACGATGTAAGGATGAAGAGAGAGAGTCTAGACTTCCATTCGTCCTCGCATTTTGAGCGGAGATTGAAATGACAATGCCAATTTTGGCCACAACGAAACGTTTGGGCAAGATCGATGCCTTGAAGAGGTTTTGCCTCATCGAATTGGTTCTTCAACGTAAAAGATACGATGAGTCGGACTGTGTATATAGATCTTAAACTTTACTGCAGAAAATGTCCGAGACTTAAGTGGATAGATGAAAGGAACTGAGGAACATGTTGAAGATGGGGCATCGAGGATCGCAGTTTTCGACGATGAAATTAATCTATGAATGAAAGGATATTTTGGAGACATCAGCTTCTTGAGCTGGTGTGGGGAGGTCATTAGTACAAGGATAGATGAAAGCGGAGGTTGATGGAGAATCCAGTGGTCTTCTCAAAGGTTTACAGCTTGTTACGCGTTACACGCCAGCCGTCCGAGAGAAAAAGTCGTATACCACTTGAGTACTTGCATCCTCAAAGTCCCGAATGAACTCGGCCTTCTCCGGGTCTCTGTACTGTAAGAAGAGAGAACTATAAAGTTCTTGGCAGAGTGGATCCAAACGATACCTTCAATTGAATGAAAACAAGGATTCGTGTCTTGGCTAAACATAGGTGACTTGGCTTTTCTGACGCGGATAAATCGCCTCTATCATTATGCTCTGTCCTAACGCAGCCTTTGATCCATTCGGTAAAGACTTGTACTATCTTGGCCCTGGAAAATTTGCTCTCCGTTGCAATAATAATGCGCAAGAAAGTATTCCGTTCTCGTATCAACTTCAATATTTGCTCGGATCGCAAAACAAATCCATTGAAGTCTTACTGATAAATTGCGTTCAGTTTTGTTTCGCGTTTTGATAAAGTGCTCATAGAGAAACACACCACCGTTCTTACGAAGGGTCCCGTAGAACGCGGGGTCGACGGAACACGGCAGACGCAGACCGATTCCGACGTCGTGGGGATCGTCCCGTACTGGGAAGTCTCGGCTCGATCCGGGCATTCCGGCGTTGTGGATCGATCACCTGGGAGATTTCGAAACAGACCAGACACGTGGAAGACGGAAGATCATTGGACCCTGCGCTAGTACAAACTCAAAACAACATCCCGTATCGCAGTTCCGGTGGACCTGGCATTTGTCGCAACGAGAGACTTCCCAATTAGCTGCGCAGAAGGAGGATTGTTGACTACCAAAAAAACATCGGTACATAAGTTTTCCTCCGCAGTCATCGGGCGCCAGTCAAAGTGTGGGCGGAAAATCAAAGCTTCCCAGAGTGATCAAAGTAAAGCCAGCGTCTGAACTGCAAACGCGTAGCGCGATGATATCGCACGAACGTCCGATCATCGCATTCCGAGAGGTGATAAGCTCTGAGAGTTATCATCAGCTTTCCGGGTAAAATTACGTGGGGGAGGGCGAAGACGCCTAGACAACAGGTGTATTTTCGCCGCTATCGTTCAAAACCCGAAAGTTATCCTACCCTGCCTCTCGGCGTAAGTATGAAGCAAGATTCCACATGAAAGACTTCACGGTCGTTGTATAGTCGACTTTGAGCAATGCAGATCCCGTCGGTAGACGTGGCCGCACAGAGATCTCTAGCCAGGAACGGCGAAGTCGATCACGGAAAGACAAAGTTCTTGCCTGAAATTGTGTTTTGAGTCGTCGATTCTCGTTCTCCTGAAAGTCAGGCCCAGGTCCCGACGAACGGCACAGCCATCTATCTCTCTGTGCCTGCCAGCTCGATTAAAGTAGTGGATCACGTGCACATCGCCGGACGTTCCGAATTTCCGTTGTGTTTCAGTCCAGAACCTCGTCAAGCGGAAAACGAGCAACGCCTATCCTAAGAGCAAAGCTCTAGGCGAAGAGAACAAGGCGGCCCATAGACAAGTAAGTTTGCAAGACTTTAGGTTATGGATCAGGAATTTTAAAGTTCTTCCCTGCCATGGCTGAGACGTGAAGCTTATCAAAAATGGTCAGATGTAGAGACACGCTTCCAATTTCGTGCAAGTTTTCCTACCGGGTATATCATCTTGATTCATCCGACATGGTATGGTGACTGTAACATAAGTGCTCTTAAGTTGTCATCTGATCTGCCCGCACGAGCCTGTGACCTGCGTTTCTTGTAGAACAGCAGTTGGATGGATGGAATTTCTTCATATGAGGCTAGGCTAGACTCGAATTCCCTTGTACCTCACGAGGTCCGCGAAGCTCATGTCCCAGAGTACGTGAACATCTAGGCTCGGAGCGTTTTACTCCGTAAGGATAAAGAGCTTAACCCTGTAGGAATTGTAACAACTTTGGACAACCTTGTATTCTAGAGACGCATGTTGAGTTCTTGCAATCGGCTCCTTTACTCCCTTTCGAGATACCAATTCAGCTCAGATCGCAAATTGAACGGCTTCTAGATGCATCAACTTGACGTCCAGGCTATTCTAAGTACAGTCAGGGCAACAATTTACTTATTGATCTCTTCATCGTGCCAGGTGATTTGAGATATCTAGTCCTGGCAAGTATCTGCATCTTCTTGGTTCTCCAAAAACCTGTAACTATACCCATGCATGAATGGTGTGTCGATGTAAAAGAATTGGCCCTCAATGTAACGAGACTGTTTTGTAAAGAGATTATTAATTCAGCGGACCGTAGGTAGTCAAGTACACGCAAAATGCAATCTCAGTGGCAAAACAGACGAAATCCCGTCTTTTCCACTTCTTTGCCTATTTTGACGTGTTTGTATTTTAGCACACGTGATTGGACGTGTTGTGACGGCCCGTGACTCTATCACAAATTTTAAGTGATCGACCGTACCGATTGAGAACTTCTAAGTACCTAGCTAGCTGTTCAACATGCTTAGAGTCGTGTGAGTGAGACAAATAGAGCTCTAGTGGGTAATTTCGACTGACTGTATACCTCAGTAAGCCGCGAAATGCTAGATCTAAAAGGGCACTTGAGGCCCGAGAGCCCAAAGAAGTTGAGGATCCTCGTACCGCAGTTTTCGTCAAGGGAACTTCGACTGGAGAAGTATTGAATTCAGTACTGAAAGAGCTGGTATGCATCCTGCTTCCATACTCTGCATTATAAATAATCTTGCTTACTTGGTTGGTCGGTACAGATGGCTTTGAAACGGCCTCACGCAATTTCGTTTTCAAAGAAAAATACCATTCGACCATTCGAGGACACCTCGTCGTTAGAATTCTGGGCGGACAAGAACGATGCCTCGTTATTCGTTGTTGCACAGAGCACGAAGAAGAGGCCAGATGGATTGACGTTCGTGCGAATGTTCAATAACAAGGTACTCGATATGATCGAGGTTGGAGTCGATAAGTTTGTGAGCATGGATGAATTCAAGGTGCGATTTCCTATCAATCTCTTATTTCTTTGGCCTAATATCGTATTCACTCACATAGACAAGGAAAGCAACTCCGGGACATAGGCCACTGATGCATTTTGCCTCAGACCTGTTCGACACACACCCTCGCTTCATGCAACTAAAATCTCTGCTACTAGACTTCTTCGGGAGTGAAATCATAGATGGGATACACCTTTCCGGTGTCGAACATGTCATAAGCGTGCAGCTTGCTCCGACGCCCGAAGGGCTAAACAATGCCAGTGCTATCTTGTTAGACTCGGACGACACCAAAAACCTTCCAAAAGTCCACATCCGGACATACACCATTAACGCAGTTGCTTCAGGCACAAAAGTGCCTAGAGTCGAGCTCGTCCCGATGGGTCCTTCTTTCGACCTCACTCTCCGTCGACACCAGCCCGCAGACCCGGAGATGCTGAAAGCCGCGTTGAAACGACCGAAACTCAAGAAACAGGACGTCGAGAAGGGTCTAGGGAAAAGGAAGAAGAACGTCGAGGTGGACGAGATGGGCGATGTTCGCGGACGCTTGCATATCGGAAAGCAGGATTTGAGCAAGTTGCAGGCGAAGAAGATGAAGGCGTTACGAGACATTCCTGTTCCTGGAGAGGAGTCAGAGTCAGATTCGGGGTCGGACTCAGACGAGGAGCCCAGTACGAAACGAAGAAGAGCTGCTTGATTGTTTTACTATCATTCACTTTCTACTTGTATATTCATTTTGAACTACTGGTGTGTTATATACTCGTCTTATTGCTCTGCTATGCGATTTGCGTGCCATCAAGAAGTTGCCAGTTACACGGTTCTCTTTCATCATTGTCTCTATCGTTAGATCGTTCTTCAATATGTCCATGCAAGACATTACCCGTTTCAAACCCGCTCGAAAACATACAGATAAGCAAGCTTCTTCAGCTCCCTTACGCTATCGTCGTCCGCACGAACGACCTTCTCGTCATTGAAGAGGACCCAGCCTTCCCTTTCTGTTTTGATATGCGCGACGTAATGTCCCGAGTGAACCGAAGGACCCTTATGAGAGATGAAAACTTTGAGACGATATTTCGCTGGTAGGGTCGCTGATCCCCCGGGATGCTTTGGAGCACCAGTCGCTGCAGCGGGCGCAGAGGTGTCTTCGCCCATGTCATCAGGATGACTGAAAAGCCAGTCAACAGCTCGTTCGGAATTACCTCCCTGAGGATGATACGGTCAGATCCTGGTCGAAAACTATAACGGAGATGAAGAACATACAGTTTCACGCAGCGCTTTACGCGCCTGAGCAGGGGTGAATCCCATATCAACAAGCATGCTGATCTGTTCCGGAGACGGTTCTGGCTTGCTGGATGAAGCGCTTCCACCAGCAGGAAATGGATCATCGATATCTACAACAGAATATAATCAACATGGACTGAAGTACATCATCTTCAAAGGAGATCAGCTCACCAGGATCTTCCATATGCGCGAATAGCCACTCCATAGCCGCCTCTGGATCCGCATTTCCCGTTGCTAGTAATGCTTTCTTGCATCGTATCTGCGGGAAACCCATTGCTTCTAGCTGACTCAACGCAGCTTCAGTGAATGTCGGTTCCGCAGCCGCTACAACGCATTATTGAACATCATGATTGATTCGGCAACATATTTCGTTTCATACCAGCTGCATCATCGGGAAATTCGACTTCTCCAGGCTGTAAGCCGTGGCCAAGATACGAATCCAACGCTAATTCGTCATTCTCGGGAAGAATGAGTGGAATATCTGTTCTTTGTCAATTAAGTGACCATCGGACGCTGATGGGAAATCTTACCGAGTTTCGCTGGAACCCAGTTTACGAGCTGGAACTTTTTGGCATGCAAAACGAGTACTTTCGGAAAAGTGGAGAAGCGAGCCCGTCTGTAGAGAGATAAAATATGAGCATGTTCAGGATTCAGGAGCGAGCAGAACGGCTCACTTCATTGCAAGGACCGTCTTGCTGCAATTTGGACAACGATATTCCAATGCTTCGTCCCCAGTTACCAAGTCTAGGGTCTCTTTCAATGTCACATTCTCATAGATGGTCTTCCCCTCCTCGTCCTTGCCTTTCTCGCGCGCTGATACTGGCACGCTTAGAAGATCCTGGCTGTCCACTCGATATCTGACGCGCTTACACTCCCCACACTGTAATCTCTGCTCCATGCCAAACGTGAATATTTCTGTCGGCTCGTCCTCCTGCTTAGGCTGACGTTTCTTCGCGTCCTGGCGCAGAACCGTTAGCAAGTGCAAAAAGAACTCTTCAGCATCCTGCTGCCGCATGGTTGCGAATTCCGCATGACCTTTCCCGATTAACGCCTTGAACGATGCGGGTTTTATTCCTTCTTGGAAAACTGGTGTTGGAGAGTCGTGGAGCATTGCGTCCTCCGACGGTTCCGTACGAGGCTTTGAATAACGCCCAGACAGCAAACCATCTGCGAGTTTATACATCTGACATTCAAGGCACGACGCGGGAAGAGGTTCCGGACATAGCTGCCAGTGACGGGATGCGGAAGGCAAATATCTTTTTTGGAAGTCGGGGAGTGAAAAGAGCACTTGGGCTACTGAGGCCATGTAGCAACTATATCTCCTTTAAGCAAAAATCATTGGCTTGAGAAATAGCTCATACCTATTACCCAAATTCGTCAACCCAGTCAGGCCCGGACCAAAGACAGGTTCAAGAGCGTTCCCCGATTCATCCGTCAGGCTGAAGTCAAAGTTGAGGTTGTGCTCAATTTGCTACGTGCAAGCTATGAGTATACGCTCGATCAATCGACAATCTGTACGAACCAGCTCGGTCATCGTCTTTTCTGTTTTGGTCTGCTGCGCAACATTGATGCCAAAGATTGAGAGATGCGCAGCAAGGTCTGGGTCAAGTTTTGCGTCGTTACACTCATAGCAGTAGATATCTACACGGTCGAGGAGTCAGAAATAGGTTTGAGCCAACAGGATGGATACTAACCGGCGCTACCCTCGGGAGTGATAGTGCCGAGCTTGACGCTGACCGGGTGCCGTGTTTCTTCAAAGTGAGCTAATCCATGGCCGTTACCTCCCAATCCACCATACTGCGACCTGCCACATCCGAGAGACCCGCAAGTAAGGCAAAGCCACAGGTTCTCTTTCAGATCGCATTTTTGGCACTGTGCGAGGCCAGATTCTTCTATAGGACCTGCCAATTCTGATTGCTCCAATAACAAGGCATGCTCGCATGCTTCGATCTCTTCTTCCCAAGCCTTCACTTCTGATTGTCGTGCAGATGACAGTGAATTCATGATATCTCGTACGAGTTCTTTCACCTTTGCATCATCAGAAAGTTCGGGGAGCTCCCGCCCTGACTGGCTTTCGCAGCCCCAGCATTTCAGTGTTGTGATGTGATCAAATTTATCTTCTTCCCTTTCTTCTATGATTGCCAGCTTCGTCATCTTGGCGGGAGGCTCTTCACGGCCCTCCTGTATCCAATCGATCAGCATATTTCTGATTGTTCACGATTGATGCGATGGAGACGCACCCTCCTTAGACTTGTTGGTTTGGGTCTCCGCTTGATGTTCAAGGCGAAGTTATGGCCTGTCTTCTCAACATGCGTTCGTGCATGATGGCGTTCTGAACTGAGGCAGCCACCATCGAAGCACGTCAGACAGACATCAATGCCTGCTTCGCTGTCCTGAACGAGCTATGAGTGTGGCGCAACGGAGCAGGAGCAAAACGAGGCACCTGATTGTCAAAGCATTGTGTGCACTCCTCGCGATGAACAGATTGCGAAAGCCTTGGGCCAGAAAGCTGAGCCAAGCGAGGTATATGCGCACAGTCTGCGGCCATTTGAGTTTGGGATTACAGCAGATGTGATGGAGATGAATGGAGAGGAGCACCTTTGAATCAGAGCTAGCTGCGGACACGCGTCCATCACGTGGGCATCGTGTCGCGACGCGCCTTCATCATTGCCTTCACTGCATTTGCAAGGTCCTCACAGATTCAAAGAAATATACTCGCAATGTCACACATGCTGCGATAGGCATGGTCAACGTGAACGAAGAGCTCTTGATTACGCAAAGCTTTCAAGCCACTGTCGCATGGGGTATTCGACCAATCAAATCGATCCGTTGCACTTGATTCCGATTGAACACTATAGACGCAGACAGATTTGAACAGATTTCGTAACATATGCAAAATTCCCATCAAAGCAAGAAGACACCACTACAGGATGGTCTGGCCAGGGAATGAACCAATCATTCAACCGACTCTTCAGCAACATGTGTCGCTTCAGCAGCCTTGTCAGCGTCTTCGTTCGCTTCTTTAGCACCTTTAACATCACCATCTACTTCTTCCTTCACGTTCTTACTTCCAACTACGGTCGCATTGATCCTGTTTGAGCGAAAATCATCAGGTCATTTTTATCAAGAACGGGAGGAACTCGATTCAACGCACGAGATCATAGCGTGCACTTTCTCAGACTCGCCACCATCAGGGTTCGGTATCTCAATCGTGACGCGCTTGCTGCCCTTCCAGCCATAGCTTCCCGTGCTAAACTCCGTGGGGATCAGCGTAACAGAACCGATCGCGCCTGGATCAGCAGCTGTCGATGGCACAGTCTTGTCATCATCAGCAATGGCTGGTGGTGTGTGCGTAAAATTAACGTGAAGTGGGAGGGCCTTTGATTTGAAGGCTGATGGGGCCAGAGATGTCTGATGGGTACATCCAGACGATCAGAAACTGGGTCTGCTGTCAGTGTACCAAGAATACGGTATACGTACTCTAGCACCCTTCTTGCCTCCTTTAGCTGTGCCTTTTCCGTTCTTTGCAGACGATTTGGGCGATTCAGTGTTCTTTGGATTCTTTGAAGAACGTGTTTCTCTTGGTTCAGACTCAGGAGCGCTACGTTTAGTTCCTGTATAAACGGAGCGTCATTTTTGAGCCACAGACATCCGATGGTGCCAAAACAATGTATGAGAAGACGTACCAGCCATAATCGTGGTTTGATTTGAAGAGTGAAGAGAACAAGACAAAGAAATATGAACTCATATATATATACCAGAGCTCGGCAAACCTGGATAGAATTGTGGCCGTGGTCGACAAGCCAACGCTCCACGTGCAGGCCACGTGAGACTCCTGTTTCATCTAATCACTAAATCAGATCAAGAATACAAGAAGCAAATCGTCTCGGATTGTTCAGGATACAATCTATGGCTATGGAAAGTACATGCAATAGTACGGATAGCACCACTCATCGAATTCGACAATCACTGCTATTTATAAATAAATATCGAAAGGTAGATTAAATAGGACTGGTTCACGGCAAAGCGCCGCTTGTGTATGAAAAGAAGAGATTATGTCCACTCTCATGCAACTGCTTAATAGTAACCTTGCCTTGCGCAAGACGGGCAGACAGAGTTGATCTGTGGAGCTGGACAAGTGCATAAGAGAAGCCGCTCTACAAGAAAGAAGAAGGTCAGGCTTACTGTACTGCTCTGGATACTGGCGACTAGCATTACAAATTAGCGTGAACGCCTGACGAAAAGCTAGACACGTACTATTGCCAACAAGTCTGTTGACAGGTGGGTGGGAGGCAATCTATTGGATGGTTCGGACTGAACTTGCATTTGGGATTGACGCAATAGATCTGTCGAGACAAGTAAACCCTAGTCTCGGTTATGGACGACGAACAGCAACCCATTACCATTTCATCAGGCTGCATGCATATTAGTGATAAGGTCCGATAGAGGAGCATCTACGGAACTCACGAGAGGGTCTCTATGGCCACATCTCAAATAGACGTTGGTTACTCTGACAGACGCTTGGTCAGACAATATCCGTGCCAGTAGCAAGAATACTGCTGACCTTCTCCAATGGCACATATCCGAGTCAAGCGGAGCTCGCGGTACAAGAAATAGAGAAGATATAGAGTTCAATGAAGTTGAGAAGCTCTCTAGGAAGCTGTTTGTTTCGCTTTCAAGTTCTCCATACTTTATATGCCAGGACAGAGCATAGCCAGCTGCGGAGCCCCCCACGTGGTAAACAGAAGGCCTTTCCGTTGATCATCCAGTAAGTCCTTCTATCATGTCTGAGGTCTGTCTGCTCTGATTTAACAAAGCTCGTGTCTCAGTCAGAGGAATATCCGACCGAAGCTTGCGGCGAATGTTACAGGGTCATAAGAAGCCCATGCTTCTGAAATAACGTGCCACATCTTTCAGTGTTCCGCTCGTCCCGAAAAGACCGTTAAGGCTGTGAAAGGATCACATCCGGCGGGGAAAGTATCTAGCCATGTCCTTCAAGCTCAGCTATACTCCAATGGCAATAATAGTAGTGATCCGCAACGTACCATTCCTGAGCTTGCGCCGCTTCTTCTCACTGCTTCGGAATACAAGACTTTGAACACGCCTTGGCATTCGGGGCTCGCAGCGAATCCCAGACCATTTGAGAACGTATGCGGCGCTCAAAAAGTGTGAGTATCCTGCAGTGCTATGGCTTGATGCTTAATCTTTTACGTAGCACGCATCACTGTCTTAAATGAGATGAACCATATGCATAGTCATACGTACGAAGGGAAGAGTGAGCAAAGCAAGGCAATCACCACAACAAACGTTAACCAACTCCGAATATTGAATCAAGAAGCCAGTCGCGCACGCACTGTTACATGCGGTTGAATGCTTCCCACATTGATGCATCACTGAGAGCAAACAACGGGCAATTGCTCGGTGCACAAATACAAGTGGACCATGGTGGAAGGAGGGAAGCAGTGTTCCCAAACGGGCAATTCTAATCTGAGATACCTCATGGACGTCACATGATCTAAGGCTTTGTTTTCAACTCCCACTAGCACCACCTTCAGTTCATGGCAAAGAAAGAAAAGCGCTATGTTGACTCCAAGGTGAGTCGCTTTCTCGCTTTCCGTTGGTAATTAATAGAGAATGCCCTGTTCCATTTACGCCAGAACGAAGCCTTACAACTGGCAGAATCGATAGGAGAATCCCAAGAAGAGAAAACCCTCGTGAAGAAAAAGAATATCCATGTAAGCCTCCGTCAACTGCGCGGGAGTCTTTAGAAAGCCCACAAATCGGCGCAACAATCAATCTACCTAATGTAGGAACGGATTGAAGCCCGTCGAAACAAGGGTGAGCGTCGCTCTTCTAACAACAGTCGACTGGTAAGCAGATTAGACATGTTTTGATCAGTTACATTGTTCTTTGACAATGTCTTACAGGAAAAAGCAAAAGAAGTTGTTCGCGCGAGAACAGCTCAGATGAAGAAGGAAAAGGAGAAAAAGCATAGAACCTCCGGTAAAGCTCGGGAATCCTCTGACACGCGAACACCTAAAAGAAAGGGCGTATCATTCGCCTGATCTGGATCATTCGCCCAAAATCATGAATTGTGTGACCCTGGTCCATGAGAAATATGTACTTATTATACGCATAGTTCTGTACGTCAATTTCAGTGCCAGAGCACTCATTGGAACTAATCGTCATTCCCCTAAGTCTTTGAGCTATGATCTCCCTACCGAAATGAACGGACTATCATCGTACAGCACTCGAGATATTCTGACCATCTTCACAACCGAAAATCGGATTAGATCTCTTATATATAATCTTCAAGGTCCGCATTTCGAAGGCCACGATCGCAATGCGTTTTTGATAAAGGTTGTCTGATGCAACACTGATCAGTGATTAACAGCAATTGAGCTGGTCATACATCCTTGCATCTGATAGGAAAAGCTCCATTCTGACTACTGCTATCGCGGTGGCACTCTTCGATGTGCGATTCGCATTGCGTTCCTTCAATCGTGATCTAACCCAAGGTACTTATCAAGCTGTGCTTTGATTCGGAAACAATAGATTCAGAAAAGCTCCTAAGTGCTTTCGCAATTGGTTACTACTCCTACCGTCACGATAGCTGCGCTCTCGAGTCACGATCTCGTCTCATAGGGTATAACATAACGCTCTTAGACACGGCGCAGCTCCTATCCCGTTTGTCTAGGGCGCCGGAGGGGGCGGTGTGTGCACGAAGATGACGTTGCCACAATTTCAGTGATGTATCGCAATCTCTTGAGAATGTTCAGAGTCCGCATCGGGTGGCGCGTAATTTGGGAGTATGAGGAAAATGGGCGAGAATGTGATTCGCAGCTTGAGAAATCCGACGTCAGATAGATCGGGCTAAAGTAAACTCGATTGTTTATTGGACGAGGTGATTTAGTGCTTGTTCTCAGAGGTCCGCAGCGCCCAAAGATTAGATCTGAAGCGACCAGAGTTCATCATAGGAAGTCATCACCCTAGCGGATCGTTCTTGAAAATAGCAGGAGGACTGTCGTAAATACGTCTGATGATTATATTTTAACTTCGACAATGATCTCCTCGGCGCAGTTGAGAATTGCAATTAAACCATAATACAAGAAAGCTTGCCCATCTTTCTGCTAATTCTTACGGGCAGAAGTTCGAAGCATCTTTCAACTCCGAATCGTATCTTGCCATGCGGTTCTTTCTCAGTTCCGAGCTAGAAAACGGGTATACTTGACCGAATAATACCTTCCTCATGCATTTCATGAGATTGTTAAGGCACTTCAGCACGGGAAAAGGAGCTTCCCTCTTTAGTTGCTATTTCCGAAACAACTCGCATAGTGTTTGGAAACAATAGTCGATTATATCGGAATGTCTACGCGGCACATTCCCGATCTCAACAACCGTTTTTAAGAATGAAACGATGGGATAACTTTGTAGATCAGATATAAGTCGCCGGAGGCTCTCTTTGCTGATAACCTCGTAGTGCATTAAACTTCTCAATCTTCTTCACAATTTCGATAGTTGCGGGGAAGAAGAGAAGAGTCTCAGCATCAATAAGCGTCCTTCGGAGTAGAGTAATTCGGAACGAGATCGAGCCGGAATAGGGTTTGGGCAGATTATCCACTTCGACCACAGGCGAGGAAGATAGGATCACTGACGTCCAGAGAAGCCTCTAGAAACTTGAGCCGACACCGCGATCCTTCGCTGTTTCCCAGTCTGCGATAGACCATTTCACAGTTACTCCGACGTGGAGGTGGCGTAGTAACGGAGATTACGCATCACGACATTCACCATACGCAGAAGCGTCCCGAACGCAAGGTAGTCGTATGGGTGACTGGTACGAGAGACTGGAGAAACCCATGAGATTGCTCCTCGCCTCCTTTGTAGATCACAGGAAGAGTCGCCAACGCGAAGAATAGTGTGTGTTGGTGGCGGTCCTCATATACAATGATGATGAATTATATTGGTGTGAATGGTCAGCGCAGGGTTACAATACATTAGGTTTCCGTATAACCTCATAGATCGAAATCAGAATCGGAGTCGTCATTTTTGCGCGCCGAGTCTCTAATGTTCTTCGGTGCGCCCATATTGGTCTTGGCTACCGATGACCTAGAGAATTCTCCATCGTCCGACAGGTCATTATCTTCATCATTTTCGGCGGCATTCTGAGAAGACCGTGGTAAGTCCGAGGGTATCACGGCGCCGCAGCTCACTAGGAGAGCCTCGAGCTCTGTGAAATCCGTAAGTCGAAGCATCCGAATAACTGATATCTTATAACTTTACCTTCAAGTCTTCGTTCTCTGTCAGCTCCCCATGCAACCTGCTGATTTACTATTTCCCCCTTGCGATAGATGAAGAAAGTAGGGAGATGACGATCAGGATAATTCGGTATACACTTGTCTCCAACGATCGAAACGAACTTGGTGCGAGGATGACGACTCGCGAGTGCTCGTATGTAATTGAAGGTTTGTTCGCTCGGAACATGGCTAGTGGGAATTAGATGAGTACACTACAATGAATACTGTTGTGAATACCCACCCATCCTTGTACAAGAAACATACCACACCAGTACCCTTTCCAACCATCTCTTCACCCTCCTCGTCCATTTTGCTTGCCTCCGTCACTTCTGTAGTGTAATCATCCCTCCCAATCGGATATACGCGTCCGAATCTCGCTCGTCGTTGCTCCTGCTGTATTTCTGCAATCCGTTTGTGCCGATATGCCTCGATAGCGCGTGCTTCTTCATCATTTCGTGCCTCCTCTGCTCGTTCTCGTATCTGATCAGGTTCGAAATCCTCAAGCAAGTCCTCTAAAGTAGGCGATGGCGGAGGTGATGGTGTACGTGGCGCTTCTGGCTTGGGTGGCAGGATGCCATGCTTTCGAAGAGCATCATTGCTGGAGTGAGGGTTAATTGTGACCCACAGCTCAGCGGAACGTGCTGTGCTCACAACTCCGTATCTTCATCCGGGTTGATAGCCATTATGAATTAATAGTGTGAATTAGAAAAATTTTACGACCCAGGTCTGCCTCACTGGTACTTATATCTAGTCTGCTGCTGCGGTGAATGAGCAAGCAGCAAATCGCAGCAAATGCGCAGTGACCGTAGGCGGCAAGTTGCGGGCGTCTCGGGATGAACCTGGCGCCTAACTTTCTTTTATCTACTACCATCGTACCCGTCATGGGTCCCACAATTATACATAGCACCTCTCTCTTTCTTCTGCCCTCCCATCGTCCTCATGTCTTTGGCTGATGGATACCTCAAGCTTGTTCCCCGCAAATACCAAGAAGAAATTTTCGAACAAGCGAGGAACGAGAATGTCATTGCCGCGCTCGAGACGGGCAGTGGCAAGACGCTCATCGCCGCGCTTCTCGTCAAATGGGTGATGGCACAGCCGTCCTTGGTCGGAAAGAAGGCCATCTTTCTCGTGCCAAAGGTCCCTCTTGTCGATCAACAGCGCTCCTTTCTATCTGAGCAAACACCGCTTGTTGTCCGTGGCTACACGGGCGCCATGGGCGTCGAAGCTTGGGATAAGGGAAGATGGGCTCTCGAATTTACGCAGTCGGATTGTCTTGTGATGACAGGTATACCAGCTTCTTCCACATACAGTTTTTGCGTTTCAAGCTATCACAGCGCAGATCTTCAAGGACATTCTTGTGCACGGATACTGGACCATGGATCGGGTTTGTGTTCTTGCTTTGATTGAAGTAGTTTGCCTTTATTGATGGCATCATCTAAGGTTTCCTTGATGATCTTCGATGAGTGCCACCATGCGCAGAAGAACCATCCCTACAGGATGATAATGTCAGATTTCTACGTGTCTTGCCGGGAGAAACCGAAAATATTCGGAATGACCGCATCCCCCGTTTGGAACTCAAAAAAGCCAGAGGCTTCGATACGTGATCTTCAAAAAAACATGTCGGCCAAGGTGATTGCTGTCCGTGAACACGCCGAATCCCTAGGCCAGCATGTAAATCGCCCGGTTGAAGTAGGTACCTATGTTGATTCAGCCAACTGCGAGACGCTAAAGAGTCCCAGATCATCGCAACTTTTTCCAGTGCGGCTGGGGACCGCTATGTGACTTACTACAAACCGACTCTTTGGGAGAGACTTCAATCAGATGATCTCGTCACCATGAAGCAACTTAACGTCGAGAGTTTCCGACGCCGTCAGGAGTACACGTTAGAATCTACCGGGCCTGCTGGGGCAGACTATTTTGTGTTGATGCATGCTAAGAAGGTCGTCGGGGATTACGCGTCTCCTCAGGCAGCAGTTGTGTATTCTATATCCAGCTCGCCTGGGAAGCGCAAGTCAATCACTAAAAGGAATTCTATCATCAGTGAACTCCCTGCACAATTCGAGAAACTACGCCAGATAGTTTCTACATTTGAACAGCGCCTACTGCTTGACAAACGTCCGTTTCCTCCTGATTGGGTCTCTCCGAAACTCCAAACAACTGTCGATATTCTTGCAAAGCATCGATCGGAGACATTTCAAGGTATCGTTTTTGTAAGCCAACGGCAACTGGCCGTAACTCTGTCCTGGATCCTGAGCAGGTTACCTGAAACCAGGGACTGGATTCGATGTGGAGAGTTGACGGGGCATGGGGAATCGTCGGCGGTTAGTAGTGAGGGAGCCAAGGGAATGGATCTCAGTGCGCAGCGTGAGGTCGTGCAGTCGTTCAAGGATAAGAAACTCAACTTATGTAAAAGTTTTGAGCTTTGCTATAGGATGCGAGCTTACTCTTCCTCATTTGACAGTAATCACAACCTCCGTGGGTGAAGAGGGTCTCGATTTTCCAGTAAGCCTGTATTTCTAGTAGTCGCGTCTTCGTTTGATCTTATCTAAATCTCTCGATTTTATAGGCATGTGAGCTTGTTATACGATATGATTCTGCTCTGCATATGGTTGGCTACGTCCAGTCTCGTGGACGTGCGCGACAGCAGCAGTCCACGTTTGTTGTTTTGATCAACGAGAATGATCTTACGGAGCTAGCTCGATACCAAACATTTCAACGAACAGAGCCCGAGCTAAAGGCAGTTTATCAGAGCATGAATTCCCCTACCTCTTCTACGGACATGGATGCTGAAGACACTTCAGAAGTAATAGAGGATGACCCTCAAGATTTAGCTACCCGAGAAAGCTATACCATACCATCCACTGGGGCAACGTTAACGTATAGTTCGGCCATTCAGCTTCTAAATCACCTATGCTCTTTGATCCCAAGGGACGCGTACACGACGGCCATGCGTCCAAAATATAACGGAGACTTCGCGGCGACCGTGAGACTTCCTCGAGCATTGCCACTGCCCGGTGACAAACTTACATTCCGAGGGCCTCTTAAACGCACTAAGCGAGAGGCAAAACGGGCTGTCGCCTTCATGGCGGTACGCGAGTTGCATCTCCTAGGAGTCTTTGATGATCACCTCTCACCGATCGTGGCCCAGAAAGGCGAATGTATCGAGGACGCCGACGGACGGCCCATTTCGAAAGTAAGCGACGTGGCTGTTATGATGGATGTGATGGTCGCAAGTCCGTGGAAGTCTGGGCCGCCTTGGTATTTGCATTCACTCTACATCGATGGCGTGGCCCGCGCCGGGATAGTCTGCGGGAACGCTCTTCCAGAAGTTGACGTGATGGTTCGAGGCAAACACGTTCAAGCTCGTCGTCACTCTTCGGGTCTGCCAGTTAATTTGGCGCCTTCTCAGGTGGATCTGTTGGACAAATTCACAAAAATGGGCATCTGGTGGTGTGTTACTGCGTCTCCAATCGATTTACCTATGGCCTGCTATCTGGTTCCATTAGTCTCATTTGAGGCCATCGATTGGCTGAGAATAGAGAAGATGGTGGTCGATAAAAGGGGCTCAGCTGATTGGAGTGGTGTTACGGGGAAACATAGAGATCAAATACTTGTTATGAATTGGAGAAGGACGGGACGACCGCTACGTCTGATACGCATACGTCATGATATACCGCTATACGACAGACCGCACTTAGGAGATACCCTGCAACCATGTGATAATTACATCGACTACTTCGAACACATATACCCTATACGCTCAAAGTCACCGGAAAATTCTGCGCATTTCCCTCCTCCTTCTGGTCGCATTTTTGAGGTCCAGCGCTTGCCGCGTTACCGATCATCGTCGTATGACCTTGATGCTTTCAAGACGCACGAGACGCAATTGGGCCGTATTCATGAAGAGGAGCCTGCGAGTCTCCTTGTCCCCGAATCTTTCTGCAGATGGGTCGCACTGGACAAGGATATAATCAATGCTTTTCAAGTATTTGCTCCTGTCTGCCAGCGGATTTGCGATATCTTCCGCGCGAGGATTGCTCGACGGTACTTGAAGTATCCGCCAATCCCGGACAATCTCATGATAGAAGCTTTAACTCTACCCTGTGCGATGGAAAGATTCAATAATCAGCGTCTGGAAACCATAGGCGACAGTGTTCTCAAGCTGTCCGTCGTTGTGTATACATTCAACCATTTCCCTACCAAGCATGAGGGCCAATTGACCGCGCTGAAATCGAACAGTGTCAGCAATCGTCTTTTACTTGCTCGTGCAAAGGAAGCGCATCTCGAACGCTTCCTATCTTGTGAACCTCGGAACTTGCGAACTTGGTCGTTCTTCATGCCTGCGAAGGAGGATTCCGGAAAGTGTGTAATGGACGGTGAAGAAGTTGCGCTTGCACGCAGATCGTTTCCCCGACGAAGTTTGCAAGATTGTATGGAAGCATCTCTCGGTGCCGCACACGTGACGGGCGGTATTGAAATGGCGCTGCAAACGGGTGCTGCATTAGGTCTCTGCTTTGGCGGTCCCGTTCCCTGGCCTGTTCGATATCCATGCAGTGAGGCCATTCCTCCTGCGGCGATCTTTAGCATACTTCAGGAGGACCTTCAATATACATTTCGCAATGGGAACCTTCTAGTAGAGGCAGTCAAACATCCATCATTTGACTCGAACGAGGGAGGATCTTGTTACCAGAGGCTCGAGTACTTGGGAGATGGTGAATTTTCGAGTCATGTTCATTGCTGTCTTATCTCTGACGCTCTCTACCAGCCGTCATCGAACTCGTTGTAACGACTTACCTTTACAACAAGTTCCCAGAAGCCACATCAGGTCAAATGACGTGGTCTCGCGCCCGAGCTATTTGCAACGCTACGCTTGCTGCTCTAGCAGTCAAGCGTCTTTCTCTGCACAAATACATTCTAGTCAACAATGTCGAACTAAGTGCAGACATCAAGAGCGAGGTGGAGTTGCTCACAGCTTCTCCGTACGACGACGTGGCTATCAACGACTGGAAGTACGATCCTCCGAAGGCACTAGCTGATATCTTTGAGAGCGTGATCGGGGCGATCTTCGTGGACTGTGGATCCAGTTACCTGACTATTGTGCCGATCGTCGAGAGGATTATGAAAGACGTGTTACAACTGCTTCATCCCGATATGCCTCGTGACCCAGTGACACGGCTCCTAGTGTCCGTTGCGAAGGCGGGTTGTACTAAGGCAAAATTCAAGTAAGGCTTTATCGTACGCATCAGCAGGATTAACTCAAAAAAATGCTGAATTCACAGGAAAGAGCGGAGTGACCCAAATGTAAGGAGAAAAGATAGCGTAGTAGTAACGGTGCACGACCAGATTGTGGCAGGTCCGATCATCTCGTCAAACAAGCCGCTCGCGAAGGGTCTCGCAGCAGAGGCAGCTATGAGCCTGCTGAAGGATGATTCATCCGAATTTGCTTTGTGCAAGATTTGCACGTGTATGTCCGCAGAAGATGACGAAGAGGCTGGTGATTTGCCTGAACGGAATGTGAGAGAGAAGGACATCAACGTAGAGACGACTGAAGGATTCGCAGTCGCTGGGCGGCTTCGTTTGGGTGAGATTGAGGAGGAAGCGAATGAAGACGATATCGTGATGACGGATGAGGATATGGAGGAGCTAGAGAGACAGGAAGTTGAGATGCTTCTTGGTGCTCCGGGTACGCCAACTTCCGTTGCGAGTGATCTGAGTCGTAAGCGAACCATTCTGTCCGTACCGTAATTGCTGTTCATACTAATGATCCGTCAGGTATGGATATATCATAAACGCCTTATGCGGGCTGTTAGGTTCGTAGAAGCTAGTGCAAGGCTATCGTCATCACGCATTCAAATTGGCATTGGACGGGCTTGTCTCATGCATAGTAATAACGGAATCATCACAACAGATGGATTTTATTAGATCATTGCCAATATACGCCGGTAATCTTGGGTTACGTTCTGGAACGTTTCTTCCAGCTTCTCGAGTCTTTCCGCTTTATCCATCTGAGCCAATATTTCCTTGTAGAAGATTAGACCACTACAGAAGGGAAGTCTTGACGGGAAAACGCACATAATTGAACTTGAACAAACGCTCTTTGAGCTGGAGTCTGAAAGCACGGAAAGCTTTCAGGTCACTGAAATCAAGATGCTTGAGTATGAGCATTTCGACCAGGCGATGAAACTGGCGCTGCGAGTATAAAAAAAGCGTGAAGTAAGTAATGACCAACGTGCATGGAACAAAGATGAACGGACCCCTGCAATCTTCAAATCTTGCCTCCACTTTTCCACCCATCCCTTCTCAGCCGGTGGACCTAGTTTAGCCTTTCCCTTCACAAGTTTCCTCTCGTCTTTACTGCAGCCTAATGCTTCGGTGATAAACTTTTCGTGTGAGAGCAGCATGTTCAGGTCGTTCCGATCTCGCAGGTCCTCGAAGGCCTCTGCAGGATCCTCGACGGTCAGCTCTGCGATACGTGATTGGTCAAGAACATATCGATAGATAGCCGTATATAGAGCGGCTATAATAAACCGTCGGTCAGGTCTCATCGTATCATCGAGAAGGTAATGGGTGGAACTTACAACCGTGTCCGGCATGTTGATAAGGCGGAAGGATGACGAATTGGCTTGAGAGGAAAGGTTGTAAGCTAGTAGAAGCAAGTCATCATGGTATACGACACAGACCTTAGTCGCATTCTGACCCTATCCGGGAAGCAGAAGAACGGGAATAAGGTTGAATATCCAACGAAGTGATATGTAGGAGTTCCGTCGCGTCGTCTGCGTTTCTCGTATCTGAGATTCGAGTCTTAGTATTGAAGTAAACCGAGCGTGTAGCTATGACTCACAAAACTATGAACTCCCAGCCCTCCTCATCTTCTTTAATGTAGGAACCTGCCTCAATGAACAGCAGGATGAACAGCTGCATCAGACGATGATATTCTCGGAAGCCAGGTGTATCCCATGTAGTCTTGGCAACGAATGAGATACGAGATGAAAGAAGAGAAGGAGGTACATACGTGATAAGCCTCGAATACCACGACATCATCGCTATTTTCATCCAAATCTTCGCCAGAATCGAAGGCTTTATTCTTTCCCTTAGAAGGTCCAATCTTTCGTTTGTATGAGAAGATTTTCTCGCCGAGTGGTTTGAATTCCATAGCGTCCTTCTCTACGCGCGCAAGGAATTCCCCTTCGTCCGTATAATAACCTATCATTGATTATCGCTCTGTCCTCTGGAAGCCACTTCCGAGATTCTCACCGGCAGGAATGAAGTTCTTCAACGTGCCTTCTACATCGTCCACAGTAGATGAAGATGGGAGTTTTTCGGAATATTCTATCTTCAGATACTGCACGAGGGACCCGGATGCGAATCGAAGCTAACAAGCGCTCGGATTAAAAGTGAGGGATAATTACGACGCGATGCACTCACATCTATAACGAGGTCACGATACCCATAGATCTTCTCTTCTTCACCATATATCTACATACTTGTCAGAGTGGAATATATACCGTAGAGATGGACTCGAGCGTTACAGGGTACGTGAAGGTTGGGTGGAAGTCGTCGTAGGATTCGTTTTCCGTCAAGATCTCTTTGTCTGGGCTAGCACGAACTATCGAGAAGATTAAATAACAATTCGACAATGAAACAAGCGTCTTACCCAGAGACAAGCAAAGAACTTCGCTGGAATCAACTGTCCAGTCGCCCATTGTCAGCTACGATAGACAGTATTCTGAGCTATGCCTTTGAAGTCGAGATCAAGCAAGCGATTGTGGTCCACTGGAAACACGTCTCGTGATCCTGCATCACGTGTGCGCGTTTTTTGAGTAACTTTTTGTCGATGAAAATAGAAAGCTATCATGGATAAAGCTTCCCCCACGCGTAACATCGCAGACATACTCCTCTAAACTGCTCTATCAATGTATCATATCTCTCGCCAGTACTAGTCAGTTGGGCGAAGATATTATCTTGTCCCCCGCTTACATAATACGTTCCTTAAGTTAATGTTCACAACAGCCTACATAGGTGTTTTCTCATTTTCTCATCCTAAGCTTCATCGCTCGAATTGACCTCAGACAATCGTTCGATGTTTCCGCACCTACAATCGGCTTCTGATTTCAAAGTGAATGTCCAGCAGATGAACCAGAAAGTTTTCTTCGTAAGTATTGCTACTTACAATATATGGGAACTTTTGCACTGTCTGTAATCCAAACTTTGCAAGAAACGTATTTTCATCCTAGACATGCTTCCAGTTCAGCTTTTGTGTATGCCAACGACTCATGGCGTGCACGAAGTCCAGCTGTTTAGATACCGGTGTGGCACAATGCGTGCACTGCAGACTGGTCTTCGCTTATGTATGGCGACCCATTTGCGCGCCACGGTCAGGATGTTTGCGTCGCTCGAGTATTGGTAAAACCTTTCCGCAAAGGTATCAGCAACGACCTCTTTCAGCTTTGCACCCCCCTCTCTGTGTTCCATTTTCTGTCCCGCAGTGGATATAACACCCCCCGTTTGCCCTCTACCTTTCTCTCCATCGTGGCGACCCGTGCATATCGACGACGTTCCTATCGCCCGGTGCTGCTTCCGGCTGCGGTTTCATACATCCAGGAGAGTCATTGGAAAAGAAAGCGGAAACTTATGGACACGGATTTTTGCGAAGACAAGAGTGAAGGGCGGGTGTTTACTCCTTCTGGGCCATGTCCTATACGCAAGATTCCCTCCGAGTTACTTACCGAAATCTTCCTATGGACCTTACCACCCGTTCCATCGTTCAGATCCGTGGATAGTCCTTTGGTGCTGACGCATGTGTGCTCTTGGTGGCGAGAATGTGCAATAATCCAGTCGGCGCTCTGGGACACGATATACTTGCCTTCTCCCGTTGAAGGAATCTCGCCGGGAGTTGTAGAGCTATGTAAGATCTGGCTTGATAGATCGAAAGCCAGGCCTTTATCCGTCGACTTCCACCTTGCTAGTGATTATCAACCTTGGAAAGTGCCCGTGGAACATGTCTTCGCCGTACAAGAAGTGGTCCGAATTCTTGCCCCTCATGCATCTCGAATAACGAAACTTTTACGGGTTTTTCCCCGATTCCTCCTGGATGAACTAAGATTGGAAGAAATGGACAATTTGGACGATCTGTTCATCTGCGACATCACGGACAATATAGCTGGACAAACGCATGTTGCGCCACAATCATTCAAGGTGCCTCGGACGCTGCGATGTCTGTCACTCCGGCAGACCTTCTTTGATATAAATGCATTCACTTCTCTCAAGAATATCGCTCACTTGGATCTATGGCAACTTCAAGGGCAAGGACAGATGTCCATTGGGACTTGCCTCAAGCTGCTGCGAGAACTGAACTGGCTGGAGTCTTGTACACTTGATGTCGCACAGGGCGATTACAGTCGAGAAGTTTTATTACCAGAAATCAATATGCCGAACTTATCATTCTTCTTTATTTCATGGGACTGGCTCGTAGACGTCGGACCAATCCTAGATGTCCTCGTAGCACCGAGTGTCCGACGTCTCGGTCTGCGAGGTCCACCACCAACTCGGCGTCAATGGACGCATCTCAGAAGATTCTTGAAGCGTAGTCGACCAGCACTCACACAACTATCTATCAAAGAAATCGGTTTCACAGACATACAACTCGTCGATTGTCTCCGCCTCGTTCCAACACTTACGAACCTCTCGCTGAGCCATTGCTCCGTCGACAGTACTTTCATCGAAGCCCTACGGTTGGATGCACGTGTACCGGTCATGCACAATCTACTCCCGATGCTTGAGTTCCTCTCGCTTGAAGCATGTGACGATTTTGAAGTGAAGGACCTCATATCAATGCTGTACACACGAGGGAAGGGTAGACAGACCCCGGCGCGTCGGTTGCGCGGGATTCGGCTGAGTTTCTGCAGGAGAATTCAGGAATCGCATCGGAAGGACATTGAAAACTCAGGAATCGAGAATGTCATTGTCCGCGTGAATCGCTCGCCTCGAAATTCTCCTAGATGACTCCCTGTAGTCATAGTCTCTGCCGACCTTGCCAGCTTTTGGCAATTTCATCTTCAATGGTCGGGTCGGGATTGGAAGCTTCTCTGGAACACTGCGCTTAAGGACACTCACTCCGGGTTAATTCTGCTCTGGTTCTTTCTCTCACATCGTGCTTTGCTTAACGTTCTTACGTTCTTCATCTTGTTGCATACATTATCATCCACATTTCTCTTGGTCATTCGACTAGATTGCCATGCTCATCTTAATTAGACATGATGTAAATACACTCTGCATTGACTAACAAGTCGTTCTCGCTCCTGCTCTGCTTCGCTGATGCCCAAATACTCTTCTGAAACTGACAAATTGTCACTCTGCTCTATATATCTCTCATATGACAACACCAAGCAAAATCGGATTGAGTGCCTCAATTGAGAATTATAGATATATATGTACATATCCGTTGGAGAAAGAACAAAAGCACATCTTTGAGACTGGTCGGTCGAGAGTCCCGACAAGAGCTTTGCTTTCCTTCTTCTCGTCCGATTTTCAAAATCATGTCGCACTGAGGCAAGGCACGATGAATCCTGAATCCTAATTTGCTCCATGATGCAAAGTATTCTTCCGTAATCAGCAAAACATATCTGCGTCTCGACTGAGTGAAACTGTCACTGTGACGGAATCTCGAATGTGCAAAATAAGAAGCCAGGTCGGTCAGGGTGAACTTTGCTCCCCTCTGCTCCTCTTCTCATCTTTGAACTGCAGGAGAGACGACGCTGTACAATAACATGTCGAAGGAGACACTTCACTTCTCGTAGCCTCCCATCGTTATCGGGATTTGTATCATCGGTGAACGGTAAGGACTCTCCTATGGCATACCTGCAGAAAATCCGATTGTCATCAGAATTCTGGAGCGAGAGACACGCATTATTCTCACGAGTCCAAGAAATTGCACCTTGCATCCTATTCCTGACTGGCTTTGCAAGAGCATACACAGGCTCTCTGGGAAAGCAGAGGGATCGAGAGGATGCATATGAGTAGGCACGCACTGGTCCCGCCGTGAGAGACGACCCCTCCCCCGACTCTGAACCCTGGGAGTGCACAACGACGAATATTGGTCTTTTCTCTCTCTTCACGCCCTCCTCCTTAAAATCGTTCCTTTAATTCCTGCCAGGAACTGAGTTAAATTCAAGGAAGGGATGGAGATTTTGCATGGGTCATCATCAACACCGCTCACCCGACTCCCCTCAGAGCTCATCAGCCAGATCTTCGAATACACTCTCCCCGACAAGCCCTCTTTCTCCCCCTCCTCATCCCCCTTCGCTCTGACGCAAATCTGTCGCCAATGGCGCGCCATCGCGCTCAAAACACCGCGCATCTGGAGTAAGTTCCTCATCCCCGACTGGCAAGAGCTTCCCACAAATATTCTCGAACTCGTCAAGCTCTGGGTATCTCGCTCTGCAGAGACGCCGCTGGACATTGATATCAGCTTGTTCAACGAGGATGTGATGGTGTACCCTGATAAGGATACGCTTGCCGACCTGCATAAGCTCCTCCACGAGATGCTTGAGCTACTCGAACCGCACCGAGGGAGGATCTTGCGCTTCCGCGGTGTCTTCCCCGAGTTTTTGATGAAGGCTGTTGGTGTGCCGAAGATGCTTGACGCAGAGCATATATACTACTGTGGGATGCTTGGTGACCATATGGCTTTGGACATCGAACTTGAAGAAAGACCGGAAGACCAAGCTGCTTTGTTGAGCATGCATACTCTGCTGGATGTCGGTCCTCAGCGGGATGCACTGCGCTCGCTAGCGATCTGCGGATGCGCAGCGGACATCAACTCCGTCAAGCTCCAGACGCAGCTGACGCATCTGGAACTGCTCGACTTGCACCGCGGAGGCGAGCTGTGCCAGGAAACGGCCTTCATGCTCCTGATGAATATGCCCCTGTTGAAGAACTGTATCCTCGATTTGACAAAGTTCGAGCGACAGGACTGGGTTGCGCCGGAGAGGAGACTCGTCCTGCAGAACATGGAGCTTCTCTTCATCTCGTGGGTCTTCCCGGCGGATATCGACTCACTGCTGCATGGCATCGCCACTCCTAAGCTGGACAAGCTAGGATTGCGCGGTACGCCGATGGTCCCGCGCAGACCCTGGACGGGGCTGCACGACTTCCTCGAAGCCTCCAAAGCCCCCATCTCGCGTATCTCCCTGGGCGACTTCGCAAGCATCGACGCGCAGTACCTCCGCTGCTTCGCTCACCTCCCGAACCTGGTGCACCTCACGATCAACCACGCAGAGCTGCACGACGTCATCTTCCGCACGCTCACTTGCGGGGATGCGTTGTACGACCGCACCCTCCTCCCGAACCTCCAGATATTCAACATGGGTGTGTGCGAAGGGTTCCGGCTCGAGAGCGTCGTGAACTTCTTGAAGAGCCGCGCGCAGAACCATCCCGAGGGGGTCATGAAGCTCAGAGAGACAGCGATCATGTATTGCATGTCCATCGAAGAGCGGCATAAGCCGGTACTTCAAGAATGTGGTGTGGAGAACGTGATCGTTGAGGCGGCGGAGGACGACTCGGTCTACCCCTACGCGCGTGTCGTCGAGACGCACCGCGAACTGCTAGCAGTGCTGTATCAGAATGCTCAAGACGGCGAGCTCCCGCCGTTCCCCAACTTTGATGAAGAAGGGGAAGGGGATGCGGATATAGAAAATGCCGACCAGCCTGAGGATGGAGATGATGGTGAAGACGACGACGACGAAGCAATTGGGCCACTCAGGGAAGAAGGGCAAGAAAACACGATAAAAGAGTAGATGAGTATGACAGAGTGGGCGTTTGCTAAAATCGGACTATGTCATGGGAAGTCAGAACAGTTAGCACTCACAACGAACAGTTGCCATTCATTTCGCTTATGCACGAGTATAATCCTGTAGGGAAAGAACGACTACTAAGCATACACGCAATTAAATGATATCGATTTTTGTTGACGCCCTACCTGAGGGTTGCCAAGATCTGAAAAAGATTCTTTGCTTTTCAAAAGGTCCGATGTGAGAAATCGAAGTCTGAACTTTTCTGCGTTCTTGAAGATGCAGAGTTCTAATCGCTTGCTGAATTATTGAATACTTCAGGAGCCAGTCAGACGATAAATCCTTTCATTGATTCCATCATTTGAATGAAATGATACATTTTTACCTATCGCCGAATCAGTTAACTTCCCGTCAATGAATGGTGGGAACAGTTGGGATCTCACTTTTCTATTTCCTCACTTAAGACCCTCATTCTATCCAATACTGGGTCCTCTTCAAGGTAACATCCCTTTAACCACCGACTGGTCTCCCCCTCTCCTCCCGCTCCCTCTTTCTCTGACCCGTCGTCCATCTCCTCGAATGCCGCCCGTCCATGTAAGACTCGTCGATTATCAAACATCACCGCGTCGCCCTCATGAAGAAGCCTCGTAACACATGCAGCGGGATCATTCAGTAAGTCCTCGAATTTCGCTAAGGCTTCATAGAATGCTCTTGGTGTCCCGACCGGGAGCGGAGCTTGGAATGGTGGCGAGTAATTGATACTCGTTATCTCTGTTGACTTCCCCGCTTTATTTGCTTTGTCGGGTTGAGAAGAAACACGAGGCACCTCGAACGTAGGGTGTGAATGGTGCAAGTGGTGGCCGTCGTTGATGTAATGAAAGAGAACTGGTGTATTAGTGAGAATATTAAAGTCCTCTGGGGAAGCAGATTGAAGACGATTTGCAGCGTGTAAAGCGTCAACGAAGAGTGATTGACCACCGTGAACTCTATTCCGTAGAGCATGGAGGATTTGATACCGAGGGGGCTCCTTAAAGTACCTTCAAATACAAAAAATAAATTTAGCATTTAACGGAAGCGAGGAGCATATGCGGATACGTACAGAAGATCCATGTGTAATCCCAAATCGAGATTCGTGTACGCGATGTTCTTGCTATTCCTAATGTTCCTCACGTCCCATGTTTCGCCATAGAATGTCCGGCGAAGCACGCTGAGACGCGTCGCGAGTTTGCGGAGTTCGCATTTCTCGTCTGAGGTCTCCTCTGTTGGGATACCAGATAAAAAAACAAGGCCGTCGCTCTTGAGTTGTTTGTATACTTCCAGTAGCGTTTCGGGCTGGTCAAGTGAAGTATACGGGAAGGCAGTGCGTGATGCGAATTGTGAGGCCATCCATGGCTCCGGAGATACGTCGCGGTGAAATGTAAATAGTGCAGAAGGCGAAGAATGTCGTGCCAGGAAATCTGCTGAGTAAAACGATTGGTGTTCCGTAGGAGTAGAATCCGGACGAGAAGACCAGGCAATACGGAGTCCACCATCCACGGCTTCTGCCGACACAGGTGTCGGCGAGACGTCACGGGCAAAATCAGAGGAGCGATGCAATTTCTGACGCGTCGATGGGTGGACACATGATGGACACTGACACGAATCACGCAGCCAGACGAAGGGGAACGAGGCATGCAGAGCTGGGAGCGAGATACTATCCCGTTCAACAAGAATTGTCGAAAAACATCTATGAGCTCGCACTGGAAGATGATTTCGCTGCGCTGAGCGGGCTGCGAGACGACTGATGCCACGTACGAACATTGTTGACGCTGATCAAGCTGCAAAAATCTGGGAATGGAGAGGGGAAAGCAAAATGGAGGAGCAGACAGCGGGAGAAGACCTGTCAGCTTGCTTGAAAGTAGTCTTTGTATCCCGGAAGTGGGTCATCCGTCCTCCTCCGTGCCATAATCAGTGGCATGATCAAGCCTCGTCGGTGCTATTAGTCCTTGGTTTGGTTCTTATCCAGCCTCATCCTCCAGCGTCGTTCCAAGCCGTCTCGGACATGGCCGTTCAAAGTTAAGAGAAGCTGAATGCGGCGTGAACGCGGCCGACTCGTTGAATGAACTGGGCCGATCATCATTGAACACCCTGGCCTTCTTTGATCTGCTTCACTGCAAGTTGCCCCTTGTCCTGTCCTATCTATATTGGCCACTCACATAATCGGTAATATCTGTTCTTAGACGGTCATGTTCACATTAATATTCTCGCTGCGATGGTCCAGATGTCACGATGTCCACTTCTCTCTCCTCCTGTGACGCATGACGTTACAGTCACTTCACGTATATGGATCTGTTCGTACTTGACTGCCACGTACCTCCACACAACATACCGGGTTTCGTTATCGTCCTTGTTGCGCTGAATCATCCTCTGGAAGAGGTACTGACACAGTTTCACTTCCAAGATGATTTCTTGCCAGCCGTTGCGAAGCCCAGTCATATATCGTAGAGGTCAAGTTGCCGAGCTTCAGATCGCTCAAGTCGGTCCTCAAGAGGATCGTACTTGATCTTCTTTTGACTTGTTCAAGGACTTGTCCAGCGGCGAGCTCTTCTGATTTCTCAATTATTCGCAAGAATGCGACACCCCAGTCCTGGCCGTGTTTGGGATCTCATCAGCGGAGTGGCACTTCATGAAGACGTCCCGGATACGTCTGGTCGCATATACAGCTTCAATTTCAACAGTGGCACTGGGTCGCTCCTTTCGAACAGAAGTACATTGGTTTTTCATGATTTGATTGCTTTTTGCAGTGATTTTACTCTTCTAACTTATAAACTTTGCCTGACTATCTACGCTTCTCAAGCACTTTTTTCTCTACGCTTTCACCCTACACTAACGAGCGTCTTCGTCGTCGTCGTCGGGCTATAGTATCAGCACTCTCGGGGAGTGGAACGAAGGCTCGATTCGTCTCGAGATCGTTCGCTTGCCAGATCATTTAGATTGCCAGCCCGTGTCGGTCGAGCTCCTTTCCGATTCGAGGATTGCTCAAAAAGAGTAATTTGATTCTGAAGATTCGGGCGTCATGCTGGACAAAATATGAAGGAATGATCTTGACTGATTAGCAAAAATCGCAGCTGGATGCGTTTCCTGTTTTCAAAATCTCTCTTTCCTACCCGTCATCACGAAAGGTCTGCGTCGGGTCAAAAATGCTAGGACATACGATTCAGGTGGATCGATTCTTCTCATCGATCTCTTTGACCCGTCGTATGACTCGAGGATTCCTGACGTGATCATGATTTTTTTCCCTTGGAGTTTCGATTACTTCTGCAGCAGCCTTTGCCAACTAATTCCCTCTCATTTGCTCGTTGGCTTTCACTGTTTGAACTCTACCGATTCCTTTTTTTTTCTCTTCTTTGCTTTACTGATACTGTTACTATTGGTTTCCCGTCACGGCATTCACTTGTCTGGAAGTAGAACCCGAAGGAGTTTAAAATAGGACGGATTGCGGCACGCTCCGATGCGGAGGATAACGACATTTCTTTGCATCTTGAACGCTTTTCCCTGCGCACAACGTCAGGATACAAACCGTGTCTGTCGTTATGTGTAGAGGCGCTGTTCATTGCCGTCGAATATCTGCATTGCTGGCCTATCGGTTGTGATCCAAAGAAGTAAAGGATGGACGGAAGGAAAACGAAGAAAGTCGTTTTTTTTTCTGTTGTCGAACGCACCGAATACCATTGATTGAATCGTGATGCGGTGCAGTTCAGTCGAATCCTGTTTTCGAGAAAGGTTCATCCTTGCTGCATTAGATATTCAAAGTGGCGCTCTTCGTTGAGAGAGACATTCCTTTAGATGGGATGTCTAGACTAGGAAACAAGTTATAATTGCATGGGCTACGGCAAGCACCGATGCGAAAGGGTACAGCAACTAGTTGGCATTTTGTAGGAACGGTATTCCACTTTACGCTCATCGCCACATGTGCAGAATTACATCTGTCGTCTTCATGTGGAGGTGCTGTTGCGTTGATGTCATCTCTGGTGTGCAGGCCTTTTGACCACGAATCAATGAAACAAAGAAGGAAGGAAGGAAAATCTAGAAAATAGACTACTATTTTTTATTTTTTATTTTTCGTGTTGGCGAACTTGCTGTCTGCTATTGACTGAATCACAATGCGGTGCGGTTGAATTGATTAGAGAGGGTCATGCTTGCAACATTAGAGATGTCGTCGGCTTCAGGTCCATTGCACAAGGGACTTGACGTATAAACCAGAAGAAGCTTAAGATCCAATTTATTCATATCAAACCCAGGTCTGAGAGCGGGAGGGCGGACGAGTGATAACGTTCTGAAATGACGATAATGAAGAGTTACAAAAAGGAAATGATAGAGTCGGGAGCACGTAGCACCGTCTCGACTGACGGTCCCTGCTAAAAACGATTCAAAGATGTGAGCGAGTATCTGAAACTCGAGCTGAAGTCTCACCGTGGACCAGGTCCTTGAGATCTCTGCGTCTCTTCCGCGAGATACAAACGAAAACCTGCATGCAGTTCCTGACGTAAGAATTAAACCCGGGAACAAACTCAGAATTTTCGATGACAATCTGTTCATTTGAAGTGAAGCGGGATTGGATGCATGGTCGGCACACGCTACGAGCACGCTGCCTGATACGATCCCGATGAACACCGATATTTCGCGAAGGCCACTGCTTCAATATCAAGTCCTTGGGTTGGATGTATCATGAGACAAGGAACATGTGGACTCGGAAAGACCCAGAGTCTCTTTCTGATCGTGCTCATGAACCATGATAGACAGACTTGGATGTCAAGAATGTTCCTGAGGATTCGTCGGTCGGTCGATCGCGGCGCTCAGACGAGCGCCTGCTGAAACCCATGTATCGTATGTGTGGCCGAAGCACTATTGCCCAGACAGAGTGAACCTGTGAGTAAATTCTATAAATATTGGTCCCCTTGATTTTTCTAAAGGCCACCAAAATGCTGGGACATCTCATTTAGTTTTCGTTTCCCGCAGGTCGATCCCCATGCCTTTTTACCCAGGCCACGAGTATTCCATTTTGGATGTTTCTGGTAACTCCAATAAACTAGTAAGATCTCATTTAATTTGTCTCCCGAAAGTCAGCACCCGACGTTTTTTTTTACTTTGATATCGGGTGTTTTCATTTGAATGTTTTTGGCAAGTCCAATGCTAATTTCTAAAGGGGCATTTCTTCTCTACTTCCGGGTACCCCGAGTACTACAGTAATGCCATTAATGCACTCGTTTCTTCTTTCAGATTGACACTCCGCTGTACGCTCGATTCCTCCTCGCATTCTATCAGGAAGGAGGCGAGAGTCCGTGATGAAAAACGAACATTAGCCTGAGTTTCAGATACTCGTTCACATTTGCGAGTCGTCCTAAGAGCCCATCTGCGAATCAAACCTGTGCCACGTGCAGGAGACGCTATCATTTCCTCGCCCCTTTATTCTCATCTTCCACACGCTTTTATTCAACGGTACTTCTGCTGAGTGCTCTCCGATTATTGACGACTTGAATTAGGAAAAGAAAAATTCGGGATTTCTTTCGGACTATATGTCCCGCTCTGAACCGCGATGAACGGATGCCAAGAATGTCCTTGGGGTCGAAGGCTAGTGACTGGTCAGAGGATACCTGTGAGTAAATTCTATAAATATTGGTTCTCTAGAATTTCCATGTCAGACGATCAATATACTGGAGCATCTCTTTCATTTGTTTCCCGCAGGTCGGTCCCGACATTTTTTTACCCATGCTATGTACGATCGTTCCATCTCAAATTGCTTTGGCAACTTCAATGCTAATATCTGCAGGTGGACGTCTCTTTCTACCACTTCCGTCTCGTTAATGCCTTCCTTTCTCCAACGAGTCACTGCCGTCCGATCTACACTTGAGTCCTCATTTTCTGACGGGAAAATGAACAGGAGATCCTGATGGCGGCAAAGCCGTGCGTTGCGCCACTGGTTCATGCCGTGCCGAGACTCGAACTCAACTCGCGTGCATCGAAAATACTGCTAGACCCAGAATGTGGCCGATTATCTTACTTCAATCTCCGACTGACTTCCGACAGCCCAACCGCCCCTTTCTTCGCCCGGTGATATCGTAACGCCAATCATATCTCTTTCAAATTCCCCTCAGAAATATGCTGTACCATTATCAGGCAAAAAAGGCAGTATTTTTGTTGACAAAACCTTGAAGAAAGAAGTGCTTGGTATAATTATCGTGGGGAGGAACGGAGGAAAGGTGCGTAAAAATTTCTGCGAAGGATTCGGATTCGCACATATGATAGGGAAATAAGTACTGAAGGGACGAATAGAATGAACGGTTCCGTTGAGTTTATTTGCGAACCCGAAGCGATAAGAGTTACTGATGGAAAACGGATATGTCGTCTACGTTTGGAAGAGCTTCTCTATTGCCAGTGACCACCTCCGTCATTTCGGTCTCCAAATCTGGACATCTGAAAATCAGTCCCTCCTCCTAGCTCTCAGCCCAGAGCGAATGTGGTCACCAAAAGCCTAACCTTCTCTTTCTGCTGAACTCCCCAACGTAATGGAATCGGAAAATGACGATGATGGTCGAGTCAGATTAGTCTTCTAGACTATTCCTGTGGACATCAAATTCTTTTCCCCTTGCTTCTTCCTCATGGTGGTACTAGGACGGCATGAGCAAGCTACAAAAGGAAGAATCAACGGCGGAGCCTGGGAGCATGTGAGCCTCGAGGCGCGAAAGAAGTTGTCAGAGGTTGGGAGGAACGTGATGAACCTAGGCTAGTTTGAAGCCGTTGCGCACGGTTTCATTTTACCCAAACTTCTCTTTTCAAACGATTTCTTGTTACGATCCGCATTTTGGTTGAAGGGTCAAAGCTTTTACCGTAGTAGTAGTCTTCTTCTTCTTCTTCTTTGAAACCTTTGCGACCTTCTCTATCTACAAGGATCGAAAGGAACAAAGCTTTGACCGTTGTCTTCGGTGGCCGTCGCGACCTTGTGTATGTACACAGTACCTCCCTCTGCCAATCCCAGCGGCTTCCATCGGAGCAGTCACATCGTATCAGTTGGGCTATGCATCGTTGGCGGCCCTCCTCTAGCCTGTCTTGATTCTGAACAGTCATCACCATCATTACTTTCTAGAGCATCGCCTCGTAAGAGAAGGGCTCCCATCAAAATTCCTGTGCGTACAGTCCGCAGAAGTCTCGCAAAACCGCCCGTTCACGATCCAAGCATCAATCATATCGTCTAATCTTCTTCTTCGCGCCCCTCGAGCTTCACGAATCAATCAAGGCAAATTTCAGTGTATTACTATCGCGCTCCTTTCAAAGCTCGTTTCGAGCTCAGCGCAGACTATCTACAAGCAAGCAGATATTCGATCAAATGTTGTTATGTACGTACGGGAAAAAAAGCAATGGAGGGTGAAAGCCAGCACAGTGAATCGTTAGAAGTAATTATGTCCATGCACTGTAAAAAAAGGCGATTGTAAACCGTAAGGACAGGTTGGAAGCAACAAAACAATAGAGTCCGCAGTCATGAAGGGATAGGGATAGGGATACAGATAACCATTGCGCATTCTAAGTCCGTATGAGACGGCGAGTGGGAAAGTGATAGAAACAATGAACTACATGAACAATAATGAATAATTAATGAAATTAAGAAAATAAAGCCCAATTACTGAAAATGAAGAAAATATTGGCGCTAGTATCCATGTAGACAAAAAGGAGGTGCGTAAGAGTCCGAGGAAAGCGTCTATTCGAGTCCGAGTCTGTGAAATCTAAAAACGGCTGTCGCAAGAAGGGTCTTGTGGCGGAACGTGTCCGTACGTTTTGAGTAATGACTGGTCAAGTTCGTATGGGGGAGACGGAATGGTTGAATAGAGGTGGGCCATAGCGTAGCTGAGCATGAGGTACTCGTCGTACGGTGTGCTGCAGACGTGGCAGACGGGGTGCAACGGGGGGTTCAAGCTATATGCGACTGAGTCAGAAAATAATAATCAAAAGGCATGCGATCCGAATTAGGATACCTCTGGTTGTTTTGTGCGCAATGCTCAGCGGTTTGAAGTGCCGAAATGCCTTGACCACGGACAGATTGATGAGCCTGGGGCGTATAGTGCGCATCATACGCACGCAAGTCGATGGTGTTCGAGCTTGTCTGAGTCTGCGTCTGAGCCTGGACCCACTCCTGAGTAGTGGACATGTCTGCATATGCCCCGTGTTCGCTGAGATTTTGGAATGCAGCGGAATAACCCACGGGCGATCTCCCTGCGCCGATATACGAGGGACTCGCTGAACGCGAAGAGAACGCACTCTCATCAACCTGATGAAAGCAAGTATCAATACATGATATCCGAGAAGGGAGAAATTGGCATACGTCAAGCGGCGAGAGACTTCCTCCGTCCGCCATGCTCTGCTTCCTCGTCGCCCATGAAATGTGCGGAGGACACTCTGTGAGCCCGTGGTTCTTGCATCTTTCGCAGAGATTCGGCACGCCAGGGATGCGCTTGCACTATATTCGACACGAAAGTATCTGAATAAACTGTTTACATCAGAAGAGACGGAAATACCTTGCGTTTGCTGCTCGAGCACGCTCCGCATGGCTTGGGATTTCTGTCGATACTCGGTTTCTTGCCAGTCGTGCGAGGGGTCGGATGAGCTGTGTCAATAGAGGATGATGGCGTGACTGGAGAGCCGCCTTTTGGGGAGCCAGAGCTAACCATGCTCTGCGGTGAAGCGACGCAGTGCGTCACGTGGGGTTGTTCATTTTCATTAGCGCTCGAGACTGAGCCTGGGACGGGATTTGAATATGTGCTGTCCTGTGCACTTGTGAGGTGCCAACCAGGAGTTATTGATTGAGAATCATAGAATTCGAGGGTTGAAGAGCACAGGGCAGAGGGAGGAGCAAGAGAAGAGGAGCCAGAAATGAGAGAGCGCGGATCCGAAAGAGAGTGGGAACGCCCATGAGCATGCGCTGTGGAGGAGGGAGGCGGGCAGGCTGTGCTAGTACCGGCGTACGAAGTGTTCATTGTGATGATGGTCGGTGTGAGAAGAAGCCGACTAGAGAGACGGTCGCCGTCTCCAAGGAAAAGGAGGGAGATGACAGGACGAAAGATGAGACAGGCAATCAGGACTCACCCCTCCACGCAATATAAGTATGAGAGACGCCAGGGCAGCTGGGCCACTGACTATCTAAAAAGCTGTCCGTATCCATCTCCGGCTTGCCCGCTATAGACGCTTCCTGCCTGATTCTCATTGATCGGCTCTTCCAGTCAAGCCTAGTTTTGTAGATCCGAGAAAGACTCAATTGATTCCGAGGCGAGTGCAAATTAGGTTTTTCTCGATTAGATCTCGGCACGTCTCTCAGGGAGCAAACAAACCACTCATAACGAGAAAACCGCCCTTCTGCAACAAGAGCGCTCCCAGACGGTGCACTACTCGGTCTTATCGGATCCATCAGGAGGCATCTGTGCGAGAAAGTCGTGACCTTGTCAAGGGAGAGCGCACATTGTGTGCATTCCGCAGCAGAGAAGCTCTCGTCTGTACAGCTATTCGTGATTAAGCAGCCTCTTCAGCTCAGTATAAACCGATGCACTCGGTGTTCCCGGTCGACTGTCAACTGAAGTCATCTCTCATCTTGCTTGAAGAAGACCAAGGCACTGCCTAGCTCTCCGAGTTGGGCACAAAATACACCGCCTCACCGCACTACAACCCCTCAATCGGAAGGCAGAACAGGCGGTGCGGATGTGACATGAGCGTAGAAGTTGATATTCCTGGACAAGGCGATGCGCACGTGGGGAAAACTAGGGATCACGCACATTTCACGATCACGCGTTTTCATGATGGATCAGATGATGTTGCATGATCCTGGGAAGCGCGAAAATTCCTTTTAAAGGCAGCTAAACTTTATTTCCTCACCGCTCTGCATAGCCAAATCGAAGACGACGGAGAAGAAGTGGCGATAGAGGGATGATATCACTTGGAAGCGTCATGGAACACAGATAGCCGGAAGAAATGGTGTTTGCAATGATGAGGGAAGTTGATGCCTCGAGGCTCACACGCGTACATCTCACTTTTTTTTTTGTCGAAGGTGATCTACTTGTGCCGTCTCTGAATGTTAGGAAACAGGGAAAACCCCGCGAACATCTAGTAGTGAGTTTCCGTTGCACCTTCTTTGTCTGTTGATCTCGGAATACCCCATACTTGCCAGAAGATGTGAGACTATACACGGAGGCTAAAATGAAAGGGGTGGGAAGATATGAAAAACAGATTGACGATCCTCGCAAAGCAGCAGTATGCTATTTGAGGATAGTGCACTCAGTATGTTCCAGGCACGAACGCACGCCAAGATTCTAATTGTACACCGGACCACTTCAGACTCCATGAATTCTTGCTTGTCGCAATACTCTTTAAATAGAAGGACACCAATGATCCCAGAAAATCAGAAAGAATTCTTCTCTAGGAAGCCTAACGAATCACTTTATCCACGTGAAAGTCAGAGAATTCCCCAGAAGTCCTTCAGAAAATCTACACAGATCTGATGTAAGTGATAAAAATATCTGCACGTAATGAGGACTTTCGGCCAGAGACTGCAAATTATGTTCGCTCTTCAGGAAAGCAATTCCGATCGAGCATTGAATAACCTCTCCAAATGGTCCCGGAGAAACTGGGCTTCTCGAAGTACTGACTGAATTCAAGGACTCCACAAGATGAAATAATCTAGCATAGGATCCGTGAGTCGTCCGTATAGGTCAGCAGCCAAGCTTCGAAGAACATCAGCTTGAAACGCTCTCTTCTCCTCTCCTGAAAGATTCTCCTTTTGTGAGCCAATGGCGTAAGGTCTCGTGGACGAATTGTCTCGGCAGCCCAAGAAGGTTTACCTCCACATCTGACCCTAGAATTAGACGCCTAATGTGCCGTATCCCGAATCCGAGCCGCGGCATGAAGGAACATCTATCAAAAAGAAAGCGTGTGATGCATAGAACTATCAAAATAAATCAAATGAATAGAATAATAAGAATACTTAGCAACGTTCCGAGAACATCCAATGATTGGATGGGAAATTCAATGTTTACTAGGCTACATGTGGGAACCAGGAAATATATCGAGAAATATGCGGCACGAACATCACGACATAACGACTCTAGACTGAAAGGAAGGCATACATGCGGCCATCTTTGCGTGCATAAGTCACTTGAACCCGATATCGATGTGGCGGACCCGATCCTACAATAGAATAGATTCCAGAATTCCATTTTCGTATCCGTATCCATCTCCTTTCATTTTCCCGTGGGCTCGACTCGGGTGTAGGTAAGAGGGAAACAACCAAATGGCGGGATGAGAAAAAAGTAACGTCATCCATCCGCATGCACAAGCTGAGTAAATATGGTTGAAACATACTCACCGATCGGGGGAGGAAGGAGAAGCCTCGACCATTGATATTATTACTATCGACCAGCCTCGTGCGTCCAATCCAAATCAAGTTCACATCAACTGAATCGGTAATTGACTGACTAGAAGTTTCAGGCTACGTTAGAAGGACAAACGACTCGGATAATAGCATAATTCATCTGAGCAGTAATTTAGTTTTTTTTTAAAAGAGCAGATGACAGCGAAGTCGCCAGAAGATTGAGGCAGAGAAAGGCGCTCGAAATCTCCGCGTAAATCCGCCCCCCCCCCCCCTTCTCCCAAACTCCCGTGGAGTGCACATGAAACACGAGCTGCTGCCTCGTCAGGAAGTCAGGTCAAGAAGTCAGTATGTTCGCTTTCTTTTCCACAGTGAAATCAACTTAGGGTTCGGACTGGAAGGAAGTTACCCAAACAAAAACACCCCCCCCCCCCTAATTTTGTCTTGCCCGCCTTACTCGAACCCGATATCGATGTGGCGGCGTTTGGTTCTGATTCTCTGATAGTTCATAGATATGATTTAATCCCCGTTAGCCTGAATGAGGCGTAAATGATAGGTTCAAACTACATATGTACGTGTGAGTGCTCACCGATCACGACATGCCTCGTGCCGTGTTGCCCGTTCATTTCTCTTGCGAGTCGTTGGCCTGATAGTGCCATACATGATTCCCGCTCCGTCCATTTTGCTTGCGAGTCATTACTGTAGTGGAGTGTAGTCTAATGTCTATGGCTGGTGCAACTAGAAGGAAATAACGCGCTTCTGAAATGAACGAAATAAATTTATTTAGCCGGACTTGGAGGTCGGAATCAGAGGCTCAGAGGCAGAGTCAAAGATGGGGCGTGAAGGCGGAGGGGAAGTAGTGAAAGTAGAAGTGAAAGTGAAAAAGACGCTCGAAATTTCCGCGTACTGTATGTCCGTCCGTCGCAAAACAGTGAGCCACCAGCTCAGGAGCGGCTGCTGCTGCAGCAGCAGCAGCAGCAAAGGATCAGGCCAGACTACCCACTTTCTCTTTGCTGACTTTGCTTAGCCGGCATCCAGGGGGCTAGTCGGGTGAGGGGCTTGCGGGGCATTTCCTCGCTCGGAAATTACTAGAATCAAAAGTCTCTGGTGCAACTAGAAGGGGAAATAACGCGCATCTGAAATGAACAGAATAAAATTTTAGCCGGACTTGGAGGTCGCCGTCGTCCGTAAACCTATACGTAAGAAAATGGCGAGCCACCAGCTCAGGAGCGGCGGCAGCAGCAGCGGCAGCAAAGGATCAGGCCAGACAGACTAGCCACATTCTCCTTGCCGACCTTGCTTCACCGGCATGGCGCGGGGGGGGGGGGGGGGCAGTGGGTGAACCTCAGATTTCCCCGCCGCCCCCGCTCCCCGCCCCCCGCGTCTCCGCACCCGCCCCCCGGTCTATTGTAGTATCTAAGCCACCTCCCCGCCCAAGCGTCCACGCGCAAAAAACACGCGCACCGCGTATAGCGGGCACAACATACTGTACATTCCCGCTACACGCATAAGTTTATGCGAAATCCGAGACGTCATCTCACTCACACCAATTTAAAAACGGTAAAGAAAAGGGGGGGGGGGGGGGGAAAGTACAAGAATATCCTTATCCATATAAAAATATCTATATCCATATCAACAATACGTTGCGCACGTTTTTCGTACTGGTACTGGTACTGGTACTGCGCTATTGTAATAAGGGATTTGAATTTTGGGTGCTTGGTTTGCTTCGCTCCGAGAGCCAGGTAGGGGTCGTAGCAACTCCCGCCTTGGTGGACCAGGCCCACCAGAGGGGCGGGGGGGGGGGGGAGGAGGGCGGATCGTTCAATCGAAACGCCTCAATCGAGATTGCAACAAAACAAGTGATGCACCGTGCGTGCGTGTAACACAAAATACTGTACGAGGCAAGAGCGAACCGCGGAACAGATCTCTGAACTATATACATACATAGATACGTACAGAGATATTTTGAATCGGCACGAACATAAGTCGAGTGAGTGAGTGAGTGAGTGAGCGAGAGAACAGGAGGGAGAGGGAGGGAGACGGAGACGGAGATAAAAGACACAGGACAAACAAACAAACAAACTATCAAAAACTACGACTTGACGAGCCACGGTTTATTCGCCAACGTCCACGCGTCGAGCGTCTTCCAGAAGTTCGCCACGAGGGACTTGTCAACGTGCCTCCGGTGCGGATCAATCTGTGCGAAAGAGCGAAAGAGCAGTCAATATGGGGATCGTTCCGCGCAAGGCAAGGGTTGCAGATTCCGAATTTGCAATTGTTTTTGAGTGAATTGAACGATTTTGATATTTGATGTTCGTCAAGGCGTTAGGGTTTCGGTGTTTTAGTTTGGCGAGTCGTTCGAGTTTTGGAGAAGGAGGGGATTTCATTTCGTTTCGTTTGATTTGGTTTTTTGTGTTTGTGTTTGTGTTTGAGGAGGAAATCGCAAGTCAGTACGGCGATCAAAGTTTGGGGAAGAGGGTATTGAGAATATGGATGGAAAGCGATACGATACGATACGATACGGATAACGTACCTTGAGCTCTGACACGTTCCAGTTCGCGATCTTGTGGTTCGGCGGGTCGTTCGCCCAGCTCACGTAGAATCCTTTCACTGCATGTACAAAGAGAGGTAAAAAAAACAACATCAGCCGACTCAATCATCAAACCAACACCAGCTCTTTCACAACGCACCATGATGGAAAAGCGTCATCGGCTCCGTCCACTTGTACGGCTTGAACTGCCACGCCTGGCCCGTGGTGAGGACGCACACCACGCGGTCCCACGCGTCGCTCCCGAACTTCATGAGCGCGTCCACCCCGTCGACGACGTAGTACCGCGACTGCGTGCGCCGTTCTTGGCCCGAGGGGTCGATGTGCGTGTGCGTGCGGTAGATGGGGATGACGTCTTCGGGCCGCGTGATCCCCTCTGCTTGGGCGCGCAGTCGCGCTTCGGTTGGGTCTTCGAACCTGTGTGTGTGTGTGTGTGTTTGTGTGTGTTTGGGAGGGGTGTTTGTTAGTTAGTGATTTGATTTGATTTTGGAGTTTTTTGGATGTGGGTGTGGATGGTGGAATGGAGAGAGGGTAGTGGAATGATGGGAGGGGAGAAAGCTGTGTGTATGTGTGTATGGGATACGTACGTCGCTTCCTGCAGGAACCTGCGCACGTTGTACATCGTGACGAGCGAGGAAGGGGACGAGGAGATCATGATGATCGGAAGCATGTTCTCTGTTTTACATTACAATCACCAAACACCGTATAGCAATCAATGGCATAGCAATGCGATGAATCATGATGAGATTGGTGTGAGGTTCCGATATATCGTTCGTTCGTTCGTTCGTCAGTACTCCGGGTTTGAGATCATAAGAATGGGGAATACGCACTGGCTTTTCGAGCTTGGAGTTTTGGATCTTTTGTTTTCGGGATCGATCAGTTAGATGGCTAGCGAAGCGAAAGAGTTGATGTGAAGACGAACCGATCTTTGGTGCAACGGACTGGGGAGGGGGAGCTCCGCTCTTAGATGCTTCCTTGAGCTTCTTGATTCGCTCGGCGAACATCGTACGGACGTTGCTGAAGTCCTGTAACGTACAACGTTCAGCTCAACCCATTTCGTTACTCGAGGCGAAACAAGGGTTGGGACTTACGTTCGGCTTCGTCCCTCGTAGGACGGTCGTCCGGTCTGACAGCTCGATCTCGTTTGCTTTTATCTTCTTGACGACGTCTGCGTCTGCTGCATCGGCAGGGAGACGCCGCTTAGACGGGGACGCCGTCGTCGACGCTAACCCTCCCGCCTTGGATAGAGCACTACTCTGCGTGGGGGGTGTACCGGGTGGTGTAGTCGAGTCCGCTGTCCATCACACACAGAAACAGAAACGGTAAGAAGCCAACAGCGAAGGAAAGTAAAGACGAGACGCACACTCCAAGGGCACCACGCCCTTATACGTCGCCGTCTTGCCATCCAGCCACTCCGCGAGTCCCTTCCGATCGGTGTTACTGACGAACGCACCGAGGAGCTTCGACTCCCTCATGCGCTGCATGTACTCCCCCACGCTCGCATTCCGCAGGAGCCACGCGAGGAGCACGGCATCGAGGCGGAAGAACGCATTCGGGTCCGACTGCGGTGTTATATTGCTCGCGTCGCGGTCGGGTTTGAGAATCCGGGTGGGCGTGTCTTTTGGGAATGAGATCGTGTTGTTTGAAGAGGGAGAGGGGTGAAAGACGATGGAGGATGCGTCTGCGAGGGACTGGCATGGGCCCGCGTCGTTTGCGTATGTGACGAGCTGTTTTCCGCGCGTTGCGTCGCGGAGGGTGTTGAGCGGGTCTGGTTGGGTCGACATGGTCGTGGTCGTGGTCAGCGGGTAAGGCACAACAGGGGATGAATGAATATGTCAAGTGAGGTCATACACGGAAGTGACAATCAAATGACTAAGTTGTGACCCAATGGTGCAGGCTGTAATGGCCCACTCTAGGGAATGCGAGTTGGTTACTTCCAACGAGTCCAAGCCTGAGTGCGCTGAGTTCGATTCGCCCTCTCCCGAAAACTTGGTCTCCAGATATTGCCTGACGTGACGGAAGTCAGTGTCATTACATAATGTAAATATGGCATGGATTAAAGCTGACGAAGACAGGCCAGGGAAGGATTAATTCTGCAACCTGCTCGTCCGGCCGAGTTAGTCGTATTCAAGTGAGATCGGGGTGTCACACGTCGTCTGTTCGCGCTTTGGGTGTCGTGCCTCTCGCAAACCTTTTTATTACAAATATTACAGCTCTTGGAGTCGACCTTGTAGTAATCTGATAGTCGTATCAACGCCTTTTAGCACGCCCGAGTCTGGGCCCTCCCCAGCCGTCAGTCTCGTATGCGCAAAATCAATCAGTCGCACGGCATATGCACGCGCCTCTTCTTCCTCGCTCTCGACTTCACTATCATACCCCATCTCGCCTTCCTCAACCCCAGCCGAGTTCGTCGTCGTCGTCTCAGCTGAACTATTCGCATTCGCCTCAAGCGCCGTACGCGCCGCATCCCAATCCGCCTCGTACACGATCAAGAGGCTCCCGCCTACCATGCGCAGCTCCGTGCTGGCCAGTGCGTCCCGGATGGCGCGCACGTCTTTTAGCACGCCGCGGATGATCGGGAGGAGGAGGGCCTTCGGTAGGCCCTGGCCTTCTGGTGAGGAGGAGAGAGGGAAGAATCGCCGTATCCCGTCTGGGAGCTCGGACGCTTTGATGGACTTGCCGTATGATTTGGGCGTGATGATGGACGTGCTGGATGTGTGGTCGTATACCTACAAACGTTATCTTGAGTATAGCCCATAGAGAATAGAGTGATGTGTGTATATTTACCTGGAAGCCGGTCAGCCTGATCCCAGTCCCGAGCGACGTCGTCTCCCTCGCCGTCGCGAGCATGCGTTCCCTCTTCTCCGGCGGGGCGCCCTCTTCGTACAACACCGTTCCGAGCTTGATATCCATGATGTTGGGCTGGGTGAATGAGGAAGAGACGTTCTCGAGGACTATGGACTGTGAAATTCGGATTTAGATACGAGCGACCGATGTAGTAGCGTTGACTGCTACTCATCTTTCTGCTCGGCTGTGATTTCTGTTTCCGGGACGGGTACGATCCCAGCATCAACAGCCACCCTCCCCTCCAACCTGAGCGTCCCGTAGAACCTCGGTATCCACCTCCTCAGTCCCTCGACTCTCTCGTCCCCAAGCGCGAGCAGCTCGTAAAAGTTCTTCTCATTCTCGAGGCAGGACTTGACGATGAGGAGGTTGTCGTCGGAGGCGAGTACGCCGGGGTGCCCGCCGACCTGGGAGCGGAGGGCGTGGAAGGCGGACTCGCCGGCTGTGATGGCGGACATGGCTGCGCTGGAGAGCTTCCGCACGGGTTTGGCGAGCGAGGGCGGGAGGGGGGAGTGTGGATCTGAGGAGGATAAGGGCGAGGACGGAGGAGGATGCATTGAGTAGACTGAGAGCGTGGTAGATAGCCGAGACGCGTTGAAACTGATCTATATCGACCCCGACCAGCATGCGTCCTTCGCCTGCTATCGTTAGAGTAGGTCCGCCCATCATGGCCGCTACCTCGAAGCTGCTCAACCTATTCATCCGCGTACGTCCTTCCTCTTGTCGTGAGTAAGTATTGGCTGACTCGGTGTGTCAGACGCTGGCGAAGCCAATCGCGAACACGATCAAACACCAGGCTAAGGAGTGCGTGTGTTCTTCAATGCATTATATTTATACTATACTCCAACTCCTTCATTCTAACTGGCGCGTTCATCTTAACATCGCCGACGCTACAGTCACCCGACGTTCCGCAGCTGGTGCGTCAGCCTCGCGCAGCGCAAACACCGCGCAGAGATGACACTGCGCACGAACCTCCTCGGCGAGAAGACGCCCAACATCCGGCCGCTCTCCGAAGCTCGGTACGTCTCCCCCCTCTCCAACTCCAACTCCAACTCCTCTCTAATGTTTTATCTTCACTCACTCACTCACTCACTCATTCGAACAAACGCGTGCCGCAGAGCGATCGACAGCGGCGCGAACGCCATCGCCGAGGGCTTCCTCTTCTCCGTCGCCGCCGCCCTCATCCTCGGCGAGTCCTGGCGCTCCTCCCGCAGTCTCGCAAAACGCCGCGAAGTCGTCGACGAGCGCATCGAGGAGCTCGGCGAGCGCGTGGGCGAGCTGCGCGAACGCGTCGGTGGGCTGGAGAGGAGGGTGCAGGAGGAGTGGAGGGAGGAGAGGGAGAGGTGCGTTTTTCTTTATTCTTGCTTTTTTCTTTGCTTGCTAATTTTGTGGTGGTGTGGTGCGCTGCGTTAGGAACGACGAGCTCACGCGCGTCCTGAATCGGATAGTCGACATCGGGCTTCGAGGAGGGTGGGCGCAGCTCGAAGACACCCCGCTCCGGTTCGTCAGGCCCAATCGCGAGCAAGACTCTTCTCAGCAGGCTTTACCGCCCCCTCCTCTTCCCCCGCTTTCATCGTCAGCTAAGGACGATGCCAAACCGACGACCCATTCGGACAGGAACGATAACCCGCACGAAAGACAAGTATAGTATTGGATTAAATCGTATATATTAGACATCCAAGTATAGTGGAACGTTCATCTAATAGAAGTACGAGTTACTTTTTCTTTTCCCTGACTGCGTAGAAGGGCCTCTCAGGTAAGTTCATAGTCTACCTTTCCGTTCGCTCTTATAGTTCGTTCAACTGACTCTCTTTTAAAAATCACAATCCTTCCCCGCTACCACTTCTGTCTGGGATCATTACGTCCTGTGTCTGCGGACCATGAAGGGGACTCACCCGTCTGGTCCCTCCTTCAAATATCTTCTGCAATGACTTTTCTACAAAGTCGTAGGACGTTTCTCTGTTACAATGGAAAAGGAGAATAGGTACAGTACAGAAGATATTCAAGAAGCCGCAGCTCTGGCTTCGGACCAGCTACACCACAAATGCCTAACAGGAGATAAGTAAATTAGAAAAACGAATCTCCAACAAATGAATTCACAAACTCACCCCATTCACCATCAACGTCTGTCCATTCACCCACGACGCGCCCGGTCCGGCAAGGAACGCAGCGACGTCCGCGACCTCCTCGGGCTGGCCCAGGCGCTTCTCGGGGTGCAGGTTGACGAAGAACCCGACCTGCTGCTCGGTCTTGCCGGCGTGGAAGAGCTCGGTGTCGATGGGCCCCGGGGCGATGCAGTTGACGGTGACGCCGCGCTGCCCGAGGTCCTTCGCGAGCGCGCGCGTGAGCTGCTCGATTGCGCCCTTTGCGGCGGCGTAGATGAGGGCGGTGGGCGGGACCATTGAGGCGTGCGCGAGGGAGGTGGAGAAGAAGATTATGCGCGAGCCTGTGAGTCGAGTGGTCAGTTCGTATTGTTGGAGGTATATGGAAGGTGGGATGTACACACGTACCTGGGGCAAGCGATGGCGCGGCGGCTTTGACGAGGAACAACGGCCCCTTCACGTTCGCGTTGAAATGCGCATCGTAAACCTCCTCGTCCATCTCTCCCAGCGTCTTCATGCCCATAATCCCCGCATTCAGGATCAAGATGTCCACCCTCCCGAACGCTTTGATCGTCTCGTCGTACAGGAACTGCGCCTGCGCGGGCGAAGACACGTCCGCTTTGACCGACACGGCCGAGTTGGCTCGGTGCGCGTTGAGGGACGAGACGACCTGCTGCGCGGCGGGGGCGTTGTTGACGTAGTTGACCACGACGCTTGCTCCGTCCGAGACGAGCCGGTGGGCGATTGCGGCGCCGATTCCTCGCGAGGAACCTGTGACGAGCGCGATCTTCCCTGCGAGGGGTTGAGAAGTAGAAGACATGTCTCAGACTTTGTTGCTGATGGTCAGCGATAGAGCAGTTAGAATATACGCCACATCCTGCCTGTCCGATGGTCATACCGCCGGGGCCGAGACAATACGCGTTCATCCGGCTTCAAGACGGGCGTCACCCGTCTTGTAGGGATTTCTAAGCTCAGCAATTGTGGCACGGACGACGTTCAAGTCCATAGTTTCAAAGAATCCGACCGACACAAGACTGAGGAACGGTGAACCGAGAGGAACTCATGAACGAACAAGATAAAGTTGGTGTAGTCAAATATGAACTAGATATCATTGGATTACCCCAATTGCATACGTATTTCTTGGCCATCGCAGTGGATAGGATGCACAAGGCTCTGCTCTGGTTCCGGGTCGGAAGCAATTATCCATCCAACATTAAAGTCAATCAACGAAAGGGTCGGGTTCCAAACAGGTTGAACGCGTAGCCTTGGATTGCACAAATTGTACTCAATAGATTTCCTCTGGAGACACGGGGGAACCCTAGAGATGATGGCTCAAGAGGTGGATATCTGGATTAGTCATCATTACCGCATAAGTATTTCCAAAAATTTTGAAGAAGCGCAACCAACGCAACACTCTTCTGCACTCCTTGCTCACTCTCTCTTTGCACAGTGTGCGCACACTCCTCTCTTCTCAACTCCTTCGTAGATAGCCACCTCGGATGGCACTCTCAAATGGCTCGGCTCGACCGAGAAAATCGAATCCGACTGTTGTAGGAATCAACTTTGGGAACTCTTACGCGTCCATCGCGGTCATAAACAAGGTCAGGCTTTTTATTTGAATCTTGTCTGTTTGAAGTGCGTTGCTGATGCGTGTGGCAGGAAGGACTGGCGGACTGTATAGCGAATGAGGACGGGGAGCGCCAGATTGCTTGTGCAGTGTCGTTTCATGGGGAAGAGATCGTGAGTTACCTCCTACCTTGTTTTGCCCTTTCCCGTTGACTGTATGTTATTTGTTTGATCTTTTCGTCGACAGTACATTGGAAATCAGGCAAAACCTCAACTCGTGAGGAACGCTCAGAATACTATAATAAACTTCCGTAACCTTCTCGGCAAGACGTAAGTTTGTGTGTATCTCAGATGGTACAGGTTTTTAACGTATATACACAGGTTTTCGGACATTCCAAAAGACCAGCCTATCATCTCAGCTCCTGTCATCCAGCATCCAGAGCTGCCTGATGTGGCAGCATACAAGGTAGCCATCCTCCAGCCTGCGCCGACGCCTTTACCGCCGGCCAGTGTAAAATCGAGCTCGAACACACCCGCCACATCCGTCCTCCCCACTCCGCGTTCTGAACCGATCCCGGCAGAACGGATCATCACCGTGCAAGAGGTGACATCGCTTTTCTTGAAGTCGCTCGTCCAGTCTGCGCAGGATTTCTTGGGACGTGAGGTCGATGGGGCTGCGATTGTGGTTCCCTCGTGGTTTGATGACAGTGCTCGAGCTGCGTTGAAGTCGGCTGCGGAAGATGCGGGCGTGGAGGTGCTGCAGTTACTGGATGAAGCGGGTGCTGGTGCTCTGGTGTCGATTACTGAACCGGTGGAAGGACTCGATCCCGATCGAACGTCACTGCTCGTCGATCTCGGCCAGTCTTCACTATCGTTGTCTGTCCTTTCTATCCGGCATGGTCTCCTGTACGCGATTGGTTCAGCCCATCATGAAGATATCAACACCGAGCAAATCGATACGAAGCTCGTGAAGTTCTTCACGAAGGAATTCACACGCAAAACAAAAGTCCCTTTAACAGTCTGTCCGTCTACTGAAACCGCCGACAAGCGTGCTGAGGCGAAGCTTCGATTGGCCCTGGAACATACAAAGCGCACGATCAGCGCATCGCCCGGTGCTGCTAGTTGCTCGGTGGAGTCGCTCAAAGATGGCGTCGACTTCACGGGCTCGATCAATCGTATGCGCTTCGACATGGAAGTGCGGACGGTGTATGATTCTGTCGTGCGAGCTGCGATCGGCCTTCTAGAAAGTGCGGGTCTTGAACCGTTGCACGTCGACGAGATCATCTACGTCGGCGGTTCGGCTTCTCTTCCGGGGCTCGACGAGACGTTCTTCGCGAAGGGCTTCCCGGAGAGCACTGTCACGCCCTTTACCGCGGGTACGGTCATCGGAGGCGGGATTGGCGACCCGACGACTTTACTTGCGCGCGGTGCGGCGTTACAGGCACGATTACTTGCTGAAATCGCGAGTGAGGACGAACAACTCCACGCCGCGTTCCGAGCGGAGAGCGAGCATGCGTTGGTACATGCGACGGCTAAGACTATCGGCATTATCTTGCCTGAGGCGGATGCAGGAGATGAAGGACTTGGTGGGCAGTGGGTGCTGGGCGTTCCACGCGATACACCGTTGCCCTACCGCCGCTTCGTACAATTCGATTGTGATCTTGGGGAGGAAGAGAAGGAGGAGCGTATAGTCGGTATGGAACTGTGGGAAGTGAGCGAGGGAGTGAAAGTCGAAAAGGTAGCTCCGCCGAAGCGCGAGAAGGAAGAAGGAGAAGAAGACGAAGAAGAAGAAGAAGAAGAGGAAGAGGAGGAGGAAGAAGAGGTCCGAGAAAAAACGCTCAAAAAAGAAAAGCAGCTTGGTGCTCTAGCCGTGAAAGCTGAGAATGCACGAAAGGAGGACGGACGCTGGAAGACGCGCGTCCAAGTACAATTCATGGCCAGTCACTCGGGCGGTTTAATCCTATTCGCTGCAGAGGTTTCAAAAGACGGAACGTTCGCGCCAGCGTCCATTCATATTTCGTAGACTGTTAGACGGTTGTCATCGATACCTAGAGCATCATACGGACTGAGAATGCATTGCAATTTCTTGTGTAAACATGTTTGATATAAATATAAAGCTTCCTTTTATTACATGTTGTTACACGTGACGTGGTCGCGTCACACCGTGTCCGTGTTTTCCGATGTCGATCGATCGCGCGTGTCTGAGTCGCTTCTCAGCCAATGACCACAACGCAGCAAGAATGAGCGGCCCGTAAGCTTCCTCTCTTTAGATCAAATCATGTTACTCATTGGATACAGTAGCAAGACACGTTACACGCAAGATGACGACGCCTTCCTCATGAAATACATCGCGTTTTACAATCCAGACGGGGCGAACCGCTTGGGCAACGTGCTGTACAAGCGGCTCGCGGAGAACGCGGAGGGTAAATGGCCCTGGTCTAAACGACACAGCTGGCAATCTTGGCGAGAAAGATATAAGGATCATCAGTACAGGTTCAATGCGGCTATTAAGAAGTATCAGAAGAGGAAGGGAATTAAAGTGCCTGAGAAGGATTCGAAGATTAGTTTGAGCGAGTTGGAGAGGCGCGCGAATGTGGAACCCCCTGCGTCGAGTGCGAATGGCGGGAATGTCGTTGCTGATCCTGATTTTTCGAGTCCGGAACCTCCGACTCTCCACAGGATAAAGCACGCATCTGCGACGCAACCACATACCAGAGAGGAAAGACGCGAAAATGAAGAACCGCACGCCAAACCCGCGCAGCCTTCCACTCAAGGACACAAGATGCTCGCCACTAGACCTGCGCGAAAAACTGCCTTAGTAGCCGTGTATTCTGAACCGGAAGAAGGGGAGATCATATCTCAGGAAGAGGGGGAAATCGTTTCTGACGGAGAACGTAGGAAAAGGAAGGCCGAGGAGGCGAAGGCCACGAGTGGATCGAAAAGGCAAAGAATGCATAGCGACGTGTCTGCCCCCGGACCACAGATGAACGGGCACCTTCCTGCAGATAAGGGCAGTCCGATTAAGCAACCGTCTCAAAATGGGTATATCAAGAACGAATATTCATCTCCTCAAAAGTTAGTATCTTCCCTAATCTGCTCATATTCGCTGACAGACGTTTCTTCAGACCAGCTTCCTCTACGATTAATCGTCTCGAGTATTTATCACCATTCAGCAAGAACGGTAACATTCTTGACAACAAGCAAACACTTGCTCTTTTACTTGAAGCGCTCCGGTCTCAGTCAGAGGAGCAGAAGGAAACGATAGAATTCATAAAGGTATGGTGCATTACATCAGAGGAGCTAATCTGTCACTTACACCATTAGTTTAGAATCGGTTGTCTCAAGCGGGTCCTTCTACGAGTGGACAAATGAATACAGACAATCAAGACCGACTCTATCCGCATCTCGAGAAGGAGGATTATAATCCAGCTGGGCCTGGGACTGCCGGGGGCGGAATTCCCGGATCTTGGAACGCCGCGGAAGGGCCAGTCACCAGCACACCTGCTAACCCGTCGAGACAGACAAATGGTGCTTCAAGATCAGCACTTGTTGAGAAGGAGGCTTCTGTGACACCGAAAGCAAAGGACAACCGTGATACATCAGCGAGTAATGGTTCTCCCGCCAAGACGCGACAGCTTGCTTTCCATAACAAATCCGCTGAGGACTTCTTTGAAACGCCTTCGTCTACTCCTGAACGAGCGGATGCTGCTCAACCTGGTACGCCGAGCCCGCTGGCTGCAAAGGTCGACGATCATGGTGAAAATAAGGAGAACAATCCAGAACAGAAGGATCTCAACTCACCGCCGAAACGCGACTCCCCTCAACAGCGAAAAGTCACCCCTACGAGCTCGTTCGTGCCTTCTTTCCGAAGGCCTGCAAAGCCACGGCGAAAAGCTCCTGATGTGGACTCGGGTTCAGAGACCGAGGTCGTTCTCGAAGAGCGTCTCGTTCGCGAAATGAACAGTTCGCAAACTGCGAAAGAATCCTGGCCGCCTTTGAGAAGAAAGAAAAGTTCGGAAGTTAAGGTTGCGCCTCCTCGTTCCAATAATGCTGTTCAAAAAGTCGCCGCGGACACCGTTGAAGAGTCTTCGAAAGGGGCTCCTATTGCTGAGGTAGTAAGATCGACGCCTGCGGGGACACGGAAGGTGCCTTCTCAGGCCACAGACCTGAAGATGCCAAGAGACGTGACTTCGACGTCGAGTGGTAAGCCGCAACGCGGGACGGATTCAACCAGGGTGCAGGTTGAAAAGGCTGCATCCGACAAGATCCAGGCCACTCGACAGAGCCTGAACGTTCGACTACTCCAGGCAGCATCAGAAGCTAGTCCACCTCGTGCCCGTGTCTCCATTCTTCGACCGACGTCTTCTGAAAGAAAAACCAGAGCGGAGGTTCACGCCCGGCGCTCAGAGGCCCCGGTCGCCAATATCCGTAGTGCAAGTACCTCGATGACCACCGAAAGCGATCCTTTCCTTACCAAAGACCATGCAATGCGCCTGCGTCGCGTGGAGAAAGGCAAGGAGAGGGAAGTTGCAGCTCCTGCTATGGAGATATCAGCTTCGGAAGCAAGGGCAGATCGGAGGAAGACTTTCGCGGGCTTCCCCACCTTAAAACCACCCGAGATCGATCTAAGAAAACGAGCATTACGAACTAGCGTCGCGGGAAATCCATCGAATGTCGCTCGTCGACTGTCCTTCTCTCCGTCCGTTGCACCTCGGAATGATGAAGAGCATGATAATGATCAGGAGGAGAATCGTATTCGCCGTCGGACATCTGTTGCTGCAACTATCGATTTGTCGCAGGAATTCCCTTCACCAGGCGTGAATATCCCACCCGCCGATCATGCTTTCATCATGCGTGCAGGGGTGCAGGTCTTGCTCCAGTCGATAGCACAGAATCATTCTGTCAGCCAGGATTTCGTTCGCGGTATCTACGAGGAACTCCTAGATTTGCAGGCGACGGATCGTGTTGTCTCAAAGATGAGGCAAGTTGCGGAGCGTGCGGTTGAAAAGGAACTCGAACGAGAGAAAAGGAAGAAGCGCAATTCCGACGTTGCGACCGTTCCGATTTCCCGAGTACCGAACGTGAGTGAAGAGGCAGGTCCTGGACCAAGTAGTGCGCAATCAAGTCCGGAAAGGCGCGAAGTCGGTTTCTCTACTTTATCTGAACCTGCTCGAGGTCGTTCAGTCTCAGGGCCGCGCCGCTCCGAGCTGTTGATTACTCCAGCAGATGAGGACCCAACGTTCGTGCGCTTACGAAACCAATATGTCCCACCAAGCGCTTCTAGGGCTGCTCGCTTCGTTCGTCATCGAGCGCGGAGAAGTTCCGGTTTGGCGACTAGTCCCCTGAATGGGTACGACAACGACGACGAGGACATGCAAGTGGATGACTATGAAAACGATGAAAAAGAGGAGGAAGAAGTGTTCATGGCGCTCACGCCTGGACGTATGCTTGGTGACACATTGGATTCTTTTGCCGCCGGCCAGGGTGAACTAGGTGACACCTCGCAGAATGCTTCTAGTATGGCAGGTCAGTCAAATAAGGCTCGAGAAGCGAATACGCCATTTGTACAACCTTGGACGACTGAGGAAGATGAGATCCTTCTCGTTGGAGAAGACGAAGAGGCCATCAAAGCGATCGAGGAAAGGAGAGGAAAAAGAGCTGTGAAGTGGAGGTTAGCTGAGCTGAGCGCTGGAGATCTTTTATCTTGACGTCTCTTTCACTTGTATCTATTTGACAATACTTTCTGACTTGTTTTCGGTGTATTGTAATGATCTATTTGGACTGCTTTGGATAGATGAATTCATTGTACAATACTTTACATTTTGAAGCATATCCTGACAATCAAATATAAACACATCAATGATGATGCGATGCCGTTGAATGGAACCACGTCTATCACAAGCCCATTTTGGCTTTCTCTGTCCTGTCACGTTCAAGTCGAGAGATTTTGTCTTCAGTAGCTGACAGGACATCGTTCCATTCTACGAATAGTTCTGACAGAGCATCAATCTAACGAGAGCCGACGCCAGTGAACAAATATACACAAATGGAAGTCTAGAAAGACGTACGCGTGTCGTGTACTGCCTTAGAACATTTGCTATTCGCCGCTCGATGTCCGCAACTGTAGCGACGTCTTCAGAATGTGCTGTTTGTAGCGCATGTATTCGCGGTGCCAGATCGTCGTACTCTGTGAAATGCTGCTTTATTAGATAAGAATCACACTTCCGAAGACGAAGACGAGAGAAAAGCATGCCTTCCAGTTTCCCGGCGCCAAGGACTCCTCTCTTCTCGAGAATGTCTATTTCCCGCAAATCTCTGTCAGCTTCGCGGATCTCAGGTTCCATCTCAGCAAGAAGCGCGTCAAGCTCTTCCGTGCTCATCGATGAATACGCTGGTGGTGCAGATGCACCTGACAACGCGAACGCGGGTGTAAGGATCTGAGCATGCTGGTCATCTATATTTGGGATCGAATGCAACTAGATTATGAGCATAGTAAAAGCTGACTTAGAAAGGAATTCATTTACATCGATCCATAAACTTCCGTAGTCCATCATTGCTTTCTACTACTCCGTCAAACCTCTTCTGAGTTTGCTCGGCTTTCAAGGCCAGCGTTTCCTTTTCTCCTTGCCTCCCTTCTTCTTTAGCCCTTTCTCTCTCCTTCTGAGACTTGGCAGCAGCGTCCTGCTTGATTCCGAGAAGCAGAACCTCTAGCCAACGTATTCGCAGTTCGAGAGAAAGTTGTGGGTCTATTGGTGGCGGGGCAGACCGACCTTGGGGATTTGGAATGGGCGACATAGGTGGAGACGTTGGCGATGGAGACCAAACGCGTTGTCGAGCAGCATCTCCAAGAAATACACTCCCAATTACATTCATTTTTGTGCAAAAGAGATGTTAAGTTCTGCAAGAAGGTAGTAGTCATCACGTGGATCGACCACGTCAACATTGAACAACAACCCGTTTATTCAAGCGGTGTTACTATAAACGGAAACCTCTTCTTGGAGCCGTATCGGACCATACCGAATCACCATGGATGATACTCTCAGACTGATATGATAATGTGCCTCATGGACGTAGTCTTGTAATACCGATGCTTCGATCACACGCCTCTTCTTGAGCCTGGTCACAGTACATCAACGAAAAGACACGGGCAAGATATACATATGCATCCAGATCATCAATTCACAAAAAAATAATAAACAAAAATAGCAGCCAATTCGACTCAGTCCTTGAGTATGTGATGAAACTTGATATGACAGCCATGTGATGCACTGCCCAGGACAATGGAAGTAATGAGATGACAAGAAGTGATATGTGTTTTGATATTTGGACAGCTTCAATGGAAAATTGACTCTCCTCGCCAGAATATGTGACGTTTTTGTTCCGGCCGAGATATACTTCAATTTTTTCAGGATTAATTCATCTCGCAATCTGTCCTAACTCTTCACTCTTTTCCATCAACAGCGTGATCGCTCAATGTTTTAGAATCTGAGGATCGGGACCTTTACCTTGTGTAAATCACAAACAATTAAACTTACTATAGCCATGTCTTCACTATTGATTGAGTGGTGTCAGTGGGCTTTGTATTTCTTTAGGATCCGAACAAGCCATTGGACTAATGGATGAATGATTAGACGAAGGGGAAGCCTCTTGACGGCTTGCCACAAGTTCTCTCGAACGTTCTCTGCATCTCTTAGTTCGTGGATTAAAAGCGGGCGATGTTCGATTGGCCCTGGACTTAATGAAGATAGTGGCTTCGTTCCCACCCGCGCTTCGAAGTTCTCGCTAACGACATTTCGCTATCTTCCAGGCAATACTAGGCTGCTGATACTCGTATTACTTCTGAGCATTTTCGTTCGTTCAGCCACACGAGTATTTGGAAAGAAAAGCTTGTAAGCATTCATCATCAGGGTACATCGAAAACGGACGCAATGCATAATCAAAGACATAGCGAAACTAGATTTCCGGGGTATCCTAGGTATACCAGTCTTCTCAAGCAAAGTAGTCCACGATAAGATCAAAAACATGGAGTAACGTAGACAGATACACGAGGATATCCAGCCGACGTTGACTAGAAGGAATCACTCTTGGGTCGGGCAGTATATCTCAGTTGAAACTGAGGGTTCCACATCCAGGAGTGTTTTCATGCGGGGTGTACGTGCCCGATGGCTACACATCCGAACCTCATTAGTCTTGCAAACCTCAGACTTCAGCGGCTATGGCAAACCTTGCGTTTCCCTTTGCCCTTCCTACTAGCCCAGGAAGGGCATCTTTCCTTCCCTTTCTTCTGACAATGGAAACACAGGCGCGGTTCATTCTGGACTACTGCGCACTAAATTCCGATAATGCTGGTATTAGTGATGTACCTTGTACGATGATTTTCCATTACACGCACCTTCTTTTGTTGCCTCTGGCAGTCACTGCAAGGCCTCTGATTTATTTTATTGGCGCGGTTGCCTTTGCGCGATTTTCCCTTTGACACGGAGCCGGAACCCTTCTTTACTAAGCAGGCGGACTCAGTCTGCGCAAGAGCAGTGGTCTGTGCTGCAGGAGCTGCGGCATCCGTGTGGGCGCCAGTACTTATGACCTCTTGACAAAAGAGCCAGGCAGGCTGCAGTTCGATGGGACTGCTTGTGGGTGTAGTGGAATAAAAGTTCATAAGGAATTCGAGATCGTCCGGGACACCTAAAGCAAAGACAGACGATGGTCGAATTGAGAGCACGATGAGTACAAGACTCACGAACATCACGACTTATTCACTTACGCGTCACTTTGTTGTCGCCTTCACGCAGTTCTGCCTTGAAAGACTCGCTCGTGCTCGTCGTATTATCCATGGGAGGTGACGGACTCGATGGATGCCTTGCGACGACAGATGAGGATGTAGTTGAAGACGATTCACCAGTTAAAGTCTTTTCCTTCCTGTCACTCTCAAATATAAATATCAGAACCATGTCGCCGCCAACTTGCATAGAAAAGTCAGACTGCTAAAAGGGCCCATCCCGTCTGAGTAGCAAAAAATGGTCGTGGAGGTGGGGGGATGTTGGTGTATCACCGTCACGAAACACAACAGTCCATCATTCATTGAACATTATTGGGTGCTTCGACTCCCGCCACATAATCAAGCCGTAACAATACTCACGCCCTTTTAATGAGGCGTACTCTACACTATCGCCTCTCTGATCCCCAGAACAATACTAAAGCCTGTCTTTGGGATAGCGATAACTGGAATTTTGTTCTCTTTCTGACTCACATCAAGATCGACTCGTTTGGCAAAGAATGCAGAAGCGAACTTTTCTTCGCATTGCCACAAAGTAAGCCTCCCAAATTCCGGTTGCTACGCGGGATCATCAGGTGCCTACACGCTATGGTCCACCGCAGTCACGCTGGCCCAATCAGTTTGTTGCTTTGGGACTGGTGCAACGTTTTCGGACAGATGGAAGCAGTACACTCATCTAGGGGCGGCGCAAAGTTATCGATTCCCGCAGGAAAAACCCTGCCACATTTTTCCTGCAATGAACGAAGTCCTCAACGAGCGCCCCGGTACAGCAGCACGCCATACACATGAGTATGATTTGGCACAGCATACCAGTCGGTCAGCACCAAAAAATCAATTTTATCATCGGAAACGTCATAGGAATCCCTGATATGTAGTATTGCACCAGTTCATTGTTGGTCACGAAGTCCACTTTACGTCCACCATTATGAATCCTGCGAAGGAAAAGGGCAATATTGTCAGGCCACATGCCTTGCGAAGGAGAACAAGACAAACCTAATTAGTCTTCAAGCTCCCGACAGAGTGGTTCTGGTGAAGTCCGAATATCGACGGCGGAAAGGAGCGCCAGGCGGACAGCAAATAGATTTCGTATCTTTTATCATCGTCGGAGTTCGCATCATTTGCCATTTTTATCGTCGTCGGAAACCCTTCACTCTCTGTGAAATCCACCTAATAGAACCGCCGCTTCATCAACTGCATAGTCAGATCAAATAGATGAGGTTCTGCCTAGTTATCAGAAGGGACGAAAGAAATCCGATATCTTCCGCAAAGCTATTCAGACATACGAATTTGGGACGACGCGTGTCTGTGGCAAAAGCCATGGAAGTATCTCAGCCCAGTCATAAGAAAAGCATGTCGATCACTTCCGCCTTCTCCCTTGATATTAAGCGGATGTTGTGCGCATGAAATCTTCAATGCCCGTTTGACTTCATTTGTCAAACTTAGCCCTTCTATTTGAGGATTAATTGGTCAGCCCGCTTTAGCAGTACCAATACGGGAGCTCGTCAAGCCTTGAGACCGGACAACCGTGTTCTCGGCTTCAAAATAATCTAGCGAGAGCCACGCCAATGAACAAATATATACAAATGAAAGTCTAGAAAGACGAACGTGTCGTGAACTGTCTTAGAACATTTGCTATTCTATGAAATGCAGCTTTATAAGGCCAAGAATCACATTTATGTGTACGAGAAAAACATGCCTTCCAATTTCCCCGCGCCAGGAACGCCTCTCTTCTCGATGATACTTGTTTCCCGTAGATCCCAGGATCTATCTCAGCAAGAATCGCGTCAGGTTTTTCTGGGCTCATCGATGAATACGGCGGTGGTGCGGATGCACCCGGTTATGCGAACGCGGGTGTGAGAATCTGGGTATGTTGGTCATTTGTATTCGCGATCGATGTGACTATATTTAAACCACAGATAAGGTTGAACTTACTTATGTCGATCCATAAAACCTCCGTAGTCCATCATTACTTTCTACTACGTCAAACCTTTTCTGAGTTTGCTCGGCTTTCAAGACAAGCGTTTCCTTTTCTCCTTGTTTCCCTTCTTCTTGAACCTTGTCTCTGTCTTTGTGAGATTTGGCAAATGCGTCCTGCTTGATTCCGAGAAGCAGAACCTCTAGCCAACGTATTCGCAGTTCGAGAGAAAGTTGTGGGTCTATTGGTGGCGGGGCAGACCGACCTAGGGGATTTGGAATAGGCGACATGGGTGGAGACGTTGGTGATGCAGACAAAACGCGTTGTCGAGCAGCATCCCAAGAAATACGCTCCCAATTACATTCATTTTTGTGCAAGAGAGATGTTAAGTTCAGCAAGAAGGTAGTAGCCATCACGTGGATCGACCACGTACAGCGGGCAAAACCCGGTTTCGGCAGTGCTGCAATAACGGCTGAAAGTAGAAATGAAATTAGTTGCGTCAGGAATGTGATTTGTCATGTCAGCAAGGTTGAGATCAGAGCTGAAATTTTAAGTTTCGGCAATGCCGCAACTTCTTTTGTCGATCATGCCGAAACTTAAAATTTCAGCTCTGATCTCAACCTTGCTGACATGACAAATCACATTCCTGACGCAACTAATTTCATTTCTACTTTCAGCCGTTATTGCAGCACTGCCGAAACCGGTTTTTGCCCGCTGTGATATTGCACAACAACCCGTTTTTTCAAGCGGAGTTACTATAAACGGACACCTCTTTTTGGAGCCATGCCGAATATCATGGTGGTGCTCCAACACTGATATGATAATGTGCTTCATGAGCGTGGTCTTGTAATACTGGTGCTTCGAGCGCATCCATAAGTCACCCCTCTTCTTGAAACCGGTCACAGTACATACATCAACGAAAAGACACGGCAATATGTATGCAGCCAGATCATCAATGCTCAAAATAATAAATATAAATAGTAGCCAATTCGACACAGTCCTTGAGTATGTGATGAAATTTGATATGATAGTCGTGTGATGCTTTGTCCAGGACAATGGAAGTAATGAATGCAGTGACAAGAAGTGGTGCGTGGTTTGATATTTGGACAGCTTCAATGGAAATTCGACTTTCCTCGCCAGAATATGCGACATTTTTGTTCCGGCCGAGATATACCTCAATTATTTCAGGATGATTTCATCTTGCGATCTGTCCTAACTCCTCGCTCTTTTTCATCGAGAGCGTAATCGCTCAACGTTTTAGAATCTGAGGATCGGGACCTTTACCTTGTGTAAATCACAAACAATTAAACTTACTATGGCCGTGTCTTCATTATTGATCAATTCAATTTGAGTGGTGTCAGTGGGCTTTGTATTTCTTTAGGATCCGAACAAGCCGTTGGACTGATGGATGAATGATTAGACGAAGGGGAATCATCTTGACGGCTTGCCACACGTTTTCTCGAACGTTCTCTGCGCCTCTTAGTTCGTGCATTAAAAGCGGGCGATTGGTTCGATTGGCCCTGGACTTAATGAAGATTGTGGCTTCGTTCCCACCCGCGCTTCGAAGTTCTCACTAACGACATTTCGCTATCTTCCAAGGCAATATTAGGCTACTGATACCTACCCTGCATTATATCTGAGCCTTCTTGGTCATTCGGACACACGAGCATTTGGAAAGAAAAGCTTGGAAGCGTTCATCATCAGGATACATCGAGAACGGGTGCAATACATAATCAAAGAAATGAACGGAACTAGATTTCTGGGGTATCCTAGGTATACCAGTTTTCTCGAGCAAAGTAGTCCACGATAAGATCAAAAGCATGAAGTAACGTAGACAGATGTACGAGGATAGTCAGCAGACGTCGACCAGAAGGAATCACTCTGAGGCTGAGGAGAGGTAGTACGTCTCAGTTGAAACTGAGGGTTCCACATCCAGGAGTGTTTTCATGCGGGGTGTACGTGCCCGATGGCTACACGTTCGAACCTCATTAGTCTTGCAAACCTCAGACTTCAGCGGCTATGGCAAACCTTGCGTTTCCCTTTGCCCTTCCTACTAGCCCAGGGAGGGCATCTTTCCTTCCCTTTCTTCTGACAATGGAAACATAGGCGCGGTTCATTTTGGACTACTGCGCACTAAATTCCGATAATGCTGGTGTCAGTGATGTACCGTTCGCAATGGCCTGCCATTACACGCACCTTCTTTTGTCGCTTCTGGCAGTAACTACAAGGCCGCCAATTTTTTTCTTCTATTTTATTGGCACGATTGCCTTTACGCGATTTCCCCGATTTCCCCTTGGACGCAGAGGCGGAATCCTTCATCATCGAGCAAGCGGATTCGATCTGAACAATAGCAATGGTATGTACTGCAGGAGCTACGGCATTCGAGTGGGCGTCAGTACTTATGACCTCTTGACAAAAGATATCGGAAGGCTGCAGTTCGATGGGACTGCTTGTGGGCGTAGTGGAATAAAAGTTCATAAGGAATTCGAGATCGTCCGGGACAGGCAAAGCGACAGACGCTGGTCGAGTCGAGAGCACGATGAGTACAAGTCTCATGAACATCACGATGTGTTCACTTACAAGTCGCTTTGTTGCACCCTTCACGCAGTTCTGCCTTGAAAGACTCTCCCGTGCTCGTCGTATTATCCATGGGAGGCGATGGACTCGAAGGATGTCTTGCGATGACCGATGAGGATGCAGTTGAAGACGACTCACCAGTTGAAGTTTTTTTTCCCGGTCACTCTCAAATATAAATATCAGAGCTATGTCGCCGCCGACTTGCAGAATATGGAAAGAAAGATCCAAGTGCTGAAAGGGCCCATGCCGTCTGAGTAGCAAGAAATGGTCGTGGAGGTGGGGGGATGTTGGTGTATCGTCGTCACGAAACATAACAGTCCATCATTCATGCCTCGACTCCCACCACATAATCAAGCCGTGACAATACTCACGCCCTCAAAAATGCGACGTACTCTACGCTACTGGCTTTCTGATCTCCAGAAAAGTACTAAAGCCTGTCAGTGGGATAGCCGGAATTTTGTCCTCTTTCTGGCTCACATCAAGATCGACTCGTCCGGCAAGGAGGGCAGAAGCGAACTCTTCTTCGCATTGCCACGAAGTGAGCCTCCCAAATTCCGGTTGCTACGCGGGATCATCAGGTGCCTAAACGCTATGGTCCACCGCAGTCACGCTGGCCCAATCAGTTTGTTGCTTTGGGATTGGTGAAACGCTTTCGGATAGATGGAAGTAGCACACTCATCTAGGCGGCGCAAGATTATCGATTCCCGCAGGAAAAAACCTGCCGCATTTTTAAGCACCAAAAAATCAAAAATGTCATCGGAAAGGTTATAGGATTCCTTGATATCCGTATATGCAGGTAATCCATAGTTGATTGTTGGTCACGGAGTCCACCTTACGTCCACCACAATGAATCCTGAGTAATAAAAGATATTGTCAGGCCGCATGCCTCGCGAAGGAGAATAAGACAAACCTAATTAGTCTTCAAGCTCCCGACAGAGTGGCCCTTATGAATTCCGAATATCGAGGGCGGAAAAGAGCGCCAGGCGGACAGCAAATAGATTTCGTATCTTTTATCATCGTCGGAGTTCGCATCATTTGCCATTTTTATCGTCGTCGGAAACCCTTTACCCTCTGTGAAACCTGCCTAATAAAGCCGCCGCTCATCAGCTGCATAGTCAGATCAAACAGAAGAGGTTCCGCCTAGTTATCAGAAGGGACGAAAGGAAACCGACATCCCCCGCAAAGCTATTCAGATATACGAATTTGGAGCGACGCGTGTCTGTACTAAAAGCCATGGAAATATCTCAGCCCAGTCATAAGAAAGGTATGTCGATCTCTTCCGCCTTCTCCCTTGATATTAAGAGGATATAGCACCTTGATCACTGTGAAATCTTCAGTGCCTGATTCATTTGTCAAACTCAGCCCTTCTACTTGAGGACTAATTGGCCATCCTGGTTTAGCGATATCAATACGAGAGGCTTGTCAAGCCCTGAGACCGACCAACCGAGTTCTCGGCTTCAAGACAATCTAGCGAGAGCCGCGCCAGTGAACAAAGATATACAAATGAAAATCTGGAAAGACGAACGTGTCGTACACTGCCTGAGAACATTTTCTATTCTACGAAATGCAGCTTTATAAGTCCAAGAATCACATCTCTGTGGACGAGAAAAAAACATGCCTACCAATTTCCTTGCTCCAAAAACCCCACTCTTCTCGATGATACTTGCTTCCTGCAGATCTCGGGTTCTATCCCAGGAAAAATTGTGTCAGGTTCCTCTGGGCACATCCATGAATACGACGGTGGTACGGATGCATCCGGCGGGTGTGAGAGTCTCGGCACGTTGATCATTGGTATTCGTGATCGATGTGACTATATTTAAACCACAGATAAGGTTGGATTGGAGCTTACTTATGTCGATCCATAAACCTTCCGTAGTCCATCTCACACCGGGCAAAAACTCATTTTCGAACCGTGAAAATGTTACCCAGAATGGAAAAAGAGCCAATCGGATGAGAGCTCACCCGTTCCGATCAAAATTTCTAAGGGCGCGGAATGAGTTTTTGCCCGGTGTGTCTACTACTCCGTCAAACCTCTTCTGAGTTTGCTCGGTTTTCAAGATTAGCGCTTCCTTTTCCCTTTGTTTCCCTTCTTTTTGAGCCTTTGCTCTCTCTTTGTGAGATTTGACAAATGCGTCCTACTTGATTGCAAGAAGCAGAACTTCTAGCCACGTATTCGCAGCTCGAGAGATGTTGTCCTTAAGTTCACGGTTCGAGCCAGAAAAGCAGGAGCCATCACGTGGATCCATGACGTCAACATTCCACAACAGCGGGTTGGTATATGCGGAGCGGAGTTACTATAAATAGACGCCTCTTTTTGGAGCCGTGCCGGACCATGCCGAATCATCATCATGGTGGTATTCTCCGTCCGAGACTGAAATGAGCTTGTGCCTCATAAGAGTGGTCTTGTAATATTGATGCTTCGATACCCACAAGGTATCCTTGTTCTCGAAACCAGTCACAGTACATCAACGAAAGGACACGGGCAAGATATATGCAGCCCGATCATCAATGCTCAAAATAATAAATATTAATAGCAGCCAATTCGACTCAGTTCCTTGAGTATGTGGTGAAATTTGACATGAGAGCCGTTTGATGTATTGTCCACAATGGAAGTAATGAATGAAATGACAGAAAGCAACACGTGTTTTGATATTTGGACAGTTTCAATGGAAATTCGACTTTCCTAGTCAGAATATGTGACATTTTTGTTCCGGCGGAGATATGTTTCAATTTTACAGGATGATTTCATCTTGTGATCTGTCCTAACTCCTCGCTCTTTTCCACGATCGCTCAAGGCCTTAGAATCTGAGGATCGGGACCTTTATCATGTGCAAATTAAACTTACCATAGCTGTGTTTTCATTACTGATTTCTCCAGTTTGAGTAGTGTCTGTGGACTTTGTGTTTCCTTAGGATCCGAACAAGTCGTTGGACTGGTGGATGAATGATTAGATGAAGAGGAAGCATCTTGACGGCATACCACAAGTTTTCCTGAATGTTCTTTGCACTTCTATTCGTAGTTTGGAAACGAGTGATTCTCCGGACTTAACTAAGGAAATGGCTTTGTTTCCACCCGTTCTTCGAAGTTCTCTATAACGAAATTTCACTATCTTCCAGGAAATCCTAGACTACTGATACTCGCATTATATCTGAGCCTTTTCGTTCGTTCAGATACATGAACATTTGACAGGAAACGCTTGGAAGCCTACTAGGCTACTGATACCTGCCCTTATTACATCTGAACTTTCTTGGTTATTCGGTTGCACGAGCATTCGGCAAAAAAAGCTTGAAAGCGTTCATTTTCAGAATATATTGAGAACGGATGCAATACGTAATCAGAGACACGAGCAAAACTAGATTTACGGGGTATCCTAGCCTAGGTATGCCAGTCTTCTCAAGTAGAACAGTCCAAGTCAGGATCAAAAGCATGATGGACAGTCAGCCAATGTTGACCAAGAGCAATCAGTCGAGGGCTGGATAGTAGACCTCAGTTGAACCTGAGGGTTTCACATCCAGGAGTGTTTTCATGCGGTGTGTACATGCTCGATGGCTACGCGTTCGAACCTCATTAGCCTTGAAAACCTCAGACTTCGGCAGCTACGGCAAACCTCGGACTTCCCTTTACCCTTCCTACTAGCCCAGGGAGGGTACCCTTCCTTCTGACATAGGCAACATAGACGCGGTTCACTTTGGACTACTGCACACTAGATTGCGACAATGCCGGTGTTAGTGATCTGGCTTGCATAACGGTTTGCCATTACACGCACCTTCTGTTGTTGCCTCTGGCAGTCACTGCAAGGCCTCCGATTTATTCTATTGGCACGGTTGCCCTTACACGATTCCCCCCTTGACGAGGAGCTGGAGCCCTTCTTCGCCGAGCAGGCGGACTCAGTCTGTACAACAGCCGCGGTCTGCGCTGCAGGAGCTGCGGCATTCGTGTCGACGCCAGTACTCACGAATCCTTGACCAAAGAGTCCGGCAGGCTGCAGTTCGATAGGACTGCTTGTAGGTGTAGTAGAATAAAGGTTCATGAGGAATCTTGATCGTTCGAGACACCTAAAGCAAAGACGGACGATGGTCGAGTTGGGAGACGATGAGTACAAGTCTCATGAACATATGATGTCTTTACTTACGTTTCGCTTTGTTGTCGCCTCCACTCAGTTCTGCCTTGTAAGACTCGCCGGTGCTCGTCGTATTATCCATGGAAGATGACGGACTCGAAAGATGTCTTGCGACGACAGATGAGGAAGAAAGGCGACTCACCAACTGCAACCTTTTCTTCCTGTCACTCTCAAATATAAATATCAGAGCCATGTTGCCGCCAAATTGCGGAATGTAGAAAGAAAGGTCCGAGTGCTGGAAGGGCCCATGTCGTCTGAGTAACAAGAGATGGTCGTGGAGGTGGGGGGATACCGTCACGACACACAACAGTCCATCATTCATTAAGGAAAATGTTGGGTGCTTCGACACCTGCCACACAATCATGCCGTGACAATACTCACGCCCTTTTAATGCGGTGTATTCTACGCTACTGCCTCTCTGAACTCCAGAATAAAGAATAATACTAATGCCTGTCTTTGGGATAGCGAAAGCCGGAATTTTGTCCTCTTTCTGACTCACATCACATCGAGATCGACTCGTCCGGCAAGAAAGGCATAAGCGAACTCTACTTCGTATTGCCGCGAAGTAAGCCTCCCAAATTCCGGTTGCTACGCGGGATCATCAGGTGCCTACACGCTATGTCCTCCATCACAGCCACGCTGGCCCCATCCGTTTGATGCTTTGCGATTGGTGAAACTTGTCACATTTTTCCTGCAATGAACGAAGCCCTCAACGACTGTACAGTAGCACGCCATACACATGAGCATGATTTGGCATAGCATACCAGCAGGCCGACACCAAATCGAATTTATCATCGGAAACGTTATAGGAACTCTTAATATGTAGTATTGCACCTGGACAATCCCGCGTATATGCAGGTAATCCATAGTTCATTGTTGGTCACGGAATCCACCTTACAGCCACCGCTATGAATCCTGCGTAATAAAAGATATTGTCAGGCCACATGCGTCGCGAAGGAAAACAAGATAAACCTAATTCGTCTTCAAGCTCCCAACAGAGTGGTCCTGGTGAAGTCCGAATAACGAAGGCAGAAAGGAGCGCCAGGCAGACAACAAATAGATTTCGCATCATTTGCTGTTTTTATCGTTGAAAGCCCTTTACCCTCTGTGAAACCCACTAAAAAGCATACCGCTTCATGCATTGCGTAGTCAAATCAAACAGATGAGGTTCTGCCTAGTTATCATGGGGAGGCGACAAAACCAACATTTCCTGTGAAGCTATTCAGATATACGTGTCTTAAGCGACGCGTGTCTGTACTAAAAAGCCATGGAAGTATCTCAGCCAGCCAGTCATAAGAAAAGGAGGCCGATCACTTCCGCCTTCTCCCTTGATATTAAGCGGATGTAGTGCCTTGATCGCCATGAAATCTTCAATGCCCGTCTGACTTCATTTGTCAAACTCAGTCCTTCCATTCGTGGACTAATCGATGTGATCGCTTCAACGGTACTAATACGAGAGGCTCGTCATGCCTTGAGACTGGACAACCGTGTCGTGTACTGTCTTAGAACATTTGCTATTCTATGAAACGTAGCTTTATAAGGCCAAGAATCACGTTTCTGTGGACGAGAAAAACATGCCTTCCAATTTCCCCGTGCCAGGAACCACTTACATCGATGAATACGACGGTGGTCCGGCTATGCGACCGCGTGTGCGAGAATCTGGGCATATTGATCATTTTTATTCGCGATCGATGCGACTATATTTAAACCACAGATAAAACTGAATTGGAATGGAACTTGCTCCTGTATCGAATCGAATTCTCGCCTTTCGTCTGTCCGATGAACGCTAACTCAGTTATTTCATCCGGACGTAGGGGATGTGGGATAGGCGGCATGGATGGAGACGTTGACGATGGAGACAAAACGCGTTGTCGAGCAGCATTCCCAGCAGATACGCTCCCAAGTACATTCATTTTTTGTGCAAGAGAGATGTCTTTTGGTTCACTAGGCCGGAAAAGCGGTGGTCATCACGTGGCTCGACCGCGTCAACAACCCGTCATTCAAGCGGAGTTACTATAAATGGACATGTCTTTTTGAAGCCGTTCCGGACTTTGCAAATTATCATGGACAACACTCTCAGAGACTGGTATGATGATGTGACTCATAAGCATGGTCTTGCAATACTGATGCTCCGAGCATACTCATAGGTATCCCTCTTCCTGAAACCGGTCACAATACATCAATGAAAAGACGCGGGCAAGGTATATACATCAATTCACAAAGTAATAAACAAACATAGCAGCCAATTCGACTCGGCATTTGAATATGTGATGAATTTTAATAGAAAAACGGTGTGGTGCATTGCGCGGTAAAATGGAAGTGATGCAATGACAAGAAGTGATATGCGTTTTGATATTTGAACAGCTTCAATGGAAATTTGACTCTTCTTGCCAGGATATGTTACATTCTTGTTCCGGCCGAGATATAATTCAAATGTTTCAGGATAATTTCATCTTGCGATCTGTTCTTACTAGTACTCTTCGCTCTTTCCGTCAGCAGAGTGATCACGCTTAGTTTAGGAATCTAAGAGTCGAGATTATTATTTTTTGTAGACTACAATCAATTAAGTTCACCATATCCGTGACTTCATTGTTGAGCGATCCTATTTGAGTGGTGTCAGTGGGATTTGTATCCCTTAGGGTCCGAACAAGTCGTTGGACTGATGGATGAATGGTTAGACGAAGGGGAAGCATCTTGATGGCTTGCCACAAGTTCTCTCGAACGTTCTCTGCATCTCTTAGTTCGTGGATTAAAAGCGGGCAATATTCAATTGGCCCTGGACTTAATGAAGATAGTGGCTTCGTTCCCACCCGCGCTTCGAAGTTCTCACTAACGACATTTCGCTATCTTCCGAGTAATACAAGGCTGCTGATACTCGTATTGCTTCTGAGCATTTTCGTTCGTTCGGCCACACGAGTATTTGGAAAGAAAAGCTTGTAAGCGTTCATCATCAGGATACATCGAAAACGGACGCAATGCATAATCAAAGACATTAGCGAAACTAGATTTCCGGGGTATCCTAGGTATACCAGTCTTCTCAAGCAAAGTAGTCCACGATAAGATCAAAAACATGGAGTAACGTAGACAGATACACGAGGATATCCAGCCGACGTTGACTAGAAGGAATCACTCTTGGGCCGGGCAGTATATCTCAGTTGAAACTGAGGGTTCCACATCCAGGAGTGTTTTCATGCGGGGTGTACGTGCCCGATGGCTACACATTCGAACCTCATTAGTCTTGCAAACCTCAGAGTTCAGCGGCTATGGCAAACCTTGCGTTTCCCTTTGCCCTTCCTACTAGCCCAGGGAGGGCATCTTTCCTTCCCTTTCTTCTGACAATGGAAACATAGGCGCGGTTCATTTTGGATCACTGTGCACTAGATTGCGACAATGCCGGTGTTAGTGATGTAACTTGCACGATGGTTTGCCATTACACGCACCTTCTTTTGTTGCTTCTGACAGTCACTGCAAGGCCTCTGATTTATTTTATTGGTGCGGTTGCCCTTATGCGATTTTCCCCGTGAAGCGGAGCTGGAACCCTTCTTCACTGAGCAAGCGGACTCAGTCTGTACAGCTGCCGCGGTCTGTGCTGCAGGAGCTGCAGCATTCGTGTGGTCATCAGCACTTATGACCTCTTGAAAGCCGGACTCGGCAGGCTGCAGTTCTATGGGACTGCTGGTGGGTGTGGTGAGAAAAAAATTCATGAGGAATTCGAGATCGTCCGGGACGCGTAAAGTGACAGACGCTAGTCGTGTTGAGAGCACGATGAGTACAAGACTCATGAACATCACGATGTGTTCACTTACAAGTCGCTTTGTCGCCTTCATGCGGTTCTGTCTCGCAAGACTCGCCCGTGTTCGTCGTATTATCCATGGAAGGTGACGGACTCGAAGGATGCCTTGCGATGACAGATGAGGATGTAGTTGAAGACGACTCACCAGCTGCAGTTTTTTCTTCCTGGCACTCTCAAATATAAATATCAGAGCCATGTCGCCACCAACTTGCAGAATATGGAAAGAAAGATCCAACTGCTGGAAGGGCCCATGCCGTTGAGTTGCAAGAAATGGTCGTGGAGGTGGGGGATGCTGGTGTATCGTCGTCACGAAACACAACGGCCCATCATTCATTAAGGAACGTTGAGTGCTTCAACTCCCGCCACATAATCAAGCCGTGACAATACTCACGCCCTTTTAATGCGTTGTACCCTACGCTAGCACCTCTCTGATCCCCACAATAGTACTGATGCCTGTCTTTGGGATAACTAGAATTTTGTCCTTTCTGACTCCCATCAAGATCGACTCGTTTGGCAAAGAATGCAGAAGCGAATTCTTCTTCGCATTGCCACGAAGTAAGCCTCCCAAATTCCGGTTGCTACGCGGGATCATCAGGTGCCTACACGCTATGGTCCATCGCAGTCACGCTGGCCCTATCGATTCGATGCTTTGGGACTGGTGAAACGCTTTCGGACGGATAGAAGCAGCTCACTCATCTAGGGCGGCGCAAAGTTATCGATTCCCGCAGGAAAAATACCTCTCACATTTTTCCCGGAATGAACGAAGCCCTCAACGAGCGCCATGGCACAGCAACACGCCATGTACGTGAGCCTTCTGTTATTGATTTGGCACAGCAAATAAGCGTGTCAGCACGAAAAAATCGATTTTAACATCGGAAACGTTATAGGAACTCCTTGATATGTAGTATTGCACCTAGACAAAACGTCCATTTACTGTTTTCTTTCGGAGTTCCAATACCGCATATATGCAGGTAATCCACAGTTTATTGTTGGTCACGGAGTCCAGTTTACGTCCACCACTATGGATCCTGCGAAGGAAAAGGGCAACATTGTCAGGCCACATGCCTCGCGAAGGAGAACAAGATAAACCTAATTAGTCTTCAAGCTCCCGACAGAGTGGTCCTGGTGAAGTCCGAATATCGAGGCCAGGAAAGAGCGCCAGGCGGACAGCAAATAGATTTCGTATCTTTTACCATCGTCGGAGTTCGCATCATTTGCCATTTTTATCGTCGGAAACCCTTTACCCCCTGTGAAACCTGCCTAATAAGGCCCCTACTTCGCCAACTGCATAGACAGATCAAACAGGAGAGGTTCTCCCTAGTTATCAGAAGGGACGAAAGAAATTCGACATCTTCCGCAAGGCTATTCAGACATATGCATTCAAAGGGGTGCGTGTCTGTGCTAGAAGCCCATGGAAGTATCTCAACCAGTCATGAGAAAAGTAGGCCGATCACTTCCGCCTTCTCCCTTGATATTAAGAGAATATAGTGCCTTGATCGCCATGAAATCTTCAATGCCCGTTTGACTTCATTTGTCGAGCTTAGTCCTTCTACTTGAGGATCAATTCGTCATCCCGCTTTAGCGGCACCAATACGGGAGGCTCGTCACGCCTCGATACCGGATAACCGTGTTCTCGGCTTCAAGAAGACTCGGCATGAAATTCTTCATCCGAATTCTCACTCAAGACGTCGCAACCCGCAAAACGAGACCACTCGCATCTGGAAGTGAAACAGCAATGATCATCACTTATCATCCAATAGCAGGCACAGAACATGACACATAAACCTCGAAGCAAAACAAGCTGCAAATACAACAGTAGAAAACTGATGCTGTCTAATAGTCGTGAACGTAGCAGGGGCGTGCCGAGATGAAGTCGTTAGCTGGCAACAGGAATGCCGCTCTGCAGAGAAAGCTTTTCCAGTTCTTCGTGTATTGAGTTCTCCGCATCGATCTTCTTGATCTGCGTGTCTTCCAGACGTTCGCCTTTCTCCCTCCGCTCTTTCAGCTCGTCGATAGCCTTCAACTGATTGATGGATAAGTGAGCGCTATACCAATAGGCAAAATGCATCGATTACCAACCTTCTTTTTCAGATTTCGAATTTTCTTGGACACCACATCCAGTCCACTTCCATCCCCATCAGGCGTGATATTTTCCGCTTTCTCGGCGACAGCCACAGCAGCGGCTTGTCTGAGTGGCTCTGTAGCCTCAGCCCCCACAACGGAGCCGACCGAAGTCTCAGGCTCCCCATCCTGCTTCTTGTCCCCCTTACCCTTCTTCGTACGAGCCTGCTTCTTACCACCACCTTCTTTGTTGGGAGTCGGCGAGCTCGGCGCCGCGCCGGGGACGTAGCGCCCTCGTCCCCGCCCCCCACCAGGTCCGCCATACCCATTCGCTCCAGGAGCAGGACTTCGATTGTATGGACGGTTGGGAGTGTTCGTTCCACTGTTAGGCTCACTGTCACGCTGGTACACTGGGGATGCGTCCAGACCACGTGCACCTGGAGGGCGGTACGCACCAGCAGCTTTAGCAACGACAGGCTTTGCTCCAGCGGTGAATAGTGCAACGCTCGCATTTGGCAAAGGTGCAGGAGGGATAGCCTGCGGAAAAGCACCGACTGCGTCGACAGGAATAGGCCTCCACGATGCCTGATACAGCTCATCGACGAGCTGAACATGCATTAATGGTCCGCTGCAGTGCCAGACCTTGATGCCGTTGTCAACACGCAACCGCGGAGATAAGGTAGCAGTGAGGATGAAACGTCCGCATGGGGACCATTCAAAGAACGTTGTATTTGGAGCATCAATAGTTGCAATCTTCTGAAGAGAACGTCGTTCGAAAACACTGATGGGACCAGACATGTTTCCGAAACCCGCAAGCGCTAACAAGCGACCTTGTGGATTGAAGGAAATGAAGTTTTGCGGTGCAGTCCCGAAGTCATGGACAATCTTGACGTGACTATCAAAGAGGACCGCTTTGGTCGGAGTGACTGAGAAAGATGTGGCCTTAGCTCAAGTATCAATAAATACAAACAGAAATCCGGTGCTTACAGCCACAGACGACACCAAACTCTTTCGAGTTTGGACTCCACGCAAAGTCATGGATAGGCCCTTCTTTCGGACTAGCTACATGACAGTCGAAGTTACCCGCTGAACTCAGCAAGTACAGCCTTGTTTCGCCATAGTAGCTTTTATTCGTTTGATCGACATCTGTCCGGACAAGCGCAAGGACCTGCGTCCCAATAGTGTTCCACTTGAATTGAGCATGCTCAGCCCGGAAGGTTGATTTCGAGCACGTCGGAGGACTGGAAAGGGACAATAGACTGTAGACCCTTAAGTTCGCTGGTTGACCCTAACATCCCGTATAAATCAACGAATCTGAAAGTTGCTTCGAGCGCCACTCACGTTCTTTCCCGAAACGAACGCAGCTACGTGTGGGTTCAAACCAGGGCTCAGAGAGATGGTTGTTAAGCCTTCAACTCTGAGTTTGTCCACTACTCCCTGTGACCAGTCCGCAGGATGGAAAACCTGAAGTTCCTGCCCCACTAGGCGTACGGCGTGCGATTCTGAAATCGTGAACTGTAGTTCCCAGTTGCCCTGGGACTTTTGCGTGAAGGATGCAAGCTCTTCGCCGCTCGAAACGGAGTACACACGCAGGTTTTTGTGCTGCGCATCATTTTCGAGCTTAACTAAAGTTGTTCTCAGTTAGCCCCTTGATCTTTCCTTACATTCGTCACAAACGCACCAGGTCGCTCCCAGGTCGAAATATAGGTACCGCGCGGCGAAAAGCTAATTTCGATGACGTTGTGTAAGGGCAGCTCGCGCAGCAGCTCAGCATTCTCGGCATAGTGTACGAGGACACTAGAAATATCAAGGATGTCGATCGGAAGCTGGCCGGGATACAAGCATTAGGGAGACTGACCAGTCAGATAAAACGTAAGCAAATAAGCGGCCATCGGGGCTATAGACGTAGGTTCGAATTGGTGCCTCAGGTGCCTCGAAGCCCTTCACAGACTCGTAACTGGGCGAACCCCCGACAAGCCCCAGGCTCTTCTGGGAGCGGACTAGGAAATCAAGTGGCAAAAAGACGGCACGCATCAGTATTTCGGACTGTAACGCTCGCCAAAATGAGAAACAAGGTCGTACATGCGTACTGCTGCGACATTGATGAAGTCATTCTGAGCAGCTGGTAGGTCGATGAAAGCGCAGAGAGCGACTGGTGGTCTTTTGAAGCAAGCTAATGCTTCACAGCAGAAACGCGGAGGCGTCGAGGGGCGGCAGCAGCCCAAAAACGAGGAGGCGGTGAGCGTGAAGATGGCGGAGAGCGATCATACCCAAATTTGAAAAGTGTGTTTTGTTGTTTAGGGCAGGTCAGGTCATCCTTAACACGTGATACAAAATTGACGCACGTAAGTATTATATTATAATACATGTACAGCCGTACGTCACTAGTACCCCAAATAGTGCTTCAATTCCTTGTTTTGTCAATACAATAGTTCCGCGGTAATCCTTTAATGTTTTCAGTCAGCTCTCTCAGATTCAAAGACAACTAGTACTTGTCGATATACACTCAAAACAGAAAGAGGTACAGAGATATGTGTGATCTGCATCATATCATTGCAATCAGTGTGGAAGGTGTTGTTGAACAACAATTATCTAGCAATATTCAATCGGACATTCGCAGGCAAACTCTAGACCTCCATAAAATAGTCACCTAATAAAATCCAATTCCATGCATGTATCAGATTATTTCGACTGCTAAGGTGAAATTAGTCAGGCAGCTAAATAATATAATTAAATCATTAGACTGAGGCTCACAATATTAATGTTAATGTTAATCATTATACGCAGGTAATTTTGGATGAAGGTAGACTGTTTTCAAACATCAAGAATATGCCGTGTAAGCAAATGAGAAGAAATCCAATAGATAATCATATAAGGATGTCCTGAAAATTTGAAACATTATCATACACACCGGGCAAAAACTCATTTTCGAACCGTGAAAATGTTACCCAGAATGGAAAAAGAGCCAATCGGATGAGAGCTCACCCGTTCCGATCAAAATTTCTAAGGGCGCGGAATGAGTTTTTGCCCGGTGTGATATCATCATTGTGACTTGCTTATGTAATAAGCCTTCCCATTCCGGATGTCCGCATTTTGCGATTGGCGGATTGATCGATCGTCGGTCGCTCACCGACCCCCACGTCGACGTCGACGACTCGGAGCTCATCGATGATGGTACGTCCTCATCGTCCTCCACAACGTATATGCTGATTCTCCATGCTAGATTGACGACCTCTGACAAAGAGGTGATGCGTCGTTCCCGCCGCTGAGGTCATCCGCTGCCTTTGCGGAAGTGGAGAAGCACTAGCACTGCACGAAGCAGGGCGGCTCTTGTCATCCGCGATAACTCACCACTTGTCGGTCCGCAGTACATAACCAAAAGATCTGTGTGTATAATGGTTGCTCTTGACCTCCGACGTGCTATACATACGATACCCGACAACGTCGACCCAGCCATGTCGCCCTGGTCCCGTATTCCAAGTCCGCCTATTCCCCATCCGGGCGATCCTACCGATTCACTATCGCGAACTGTCCCATCAAGTTCCGCAAAGCCACCTTTGAAGTCGCTGTCCATATTCACTGCCAACGTCGCCGAAGGCCTTCTGCCCTCACCCCTTCCGTCGCCTCGGGAACCGCCAAGTACTTCCAGCAAGACAGCCGCCTTCTTTGGTTCTCCTTTCACAGCGACCGGCCCGCCCACACCCGCTCCCCCTCCTCCTCCATTGCGCAGTGACACGATTACGACTCTTCTGCAATCGAAGGAGGCTACGTCGGGGCGCTCCGCCACCTCTGATTTCTTCTTTGCTCCCGGTGCGTTGGGGACACGTCCTACGCCGCCGCCTAGCGTAAAATCCTCAGCTAGTTCCAGAGAATCTTCCCCGCCACGTCTCCCACCTCTCTCGCGCTTCTTCCCTTCTCGCTACGCTGCTAGTTCGACACTAGATGAACATGATGAAGAACCTTTGAACCATCGCTCAAAAGGCACGGATTGGGAAACAAATTTCAAGCGTGATTTTTTAAACCTCTCGAAGACTGTCCCTCAGCAGCCTCCTTCGCCACCGCTTGCGATGAAACCTATTTCCCCTCCCGTGGAGCACCATCAGCTGCCCGAAGCGCGGATTTGTCATGGAGCTGTTCATAGTCTACCTATTCGCCGCGAGACTCATGTGATTGGGACCTCACACGGAAGTGGAGACTCGGGTTTCGAGGAGGCTTTGCCCGGATCGGGACCATCTCCTCTTCTAACCTCGGACACACTCCTGGAATCAGGTTCCGCAAAGTTAAAGCTCGTTCGCCCTCTTGGAGAAGGTGCATTCAGTAGTGTCTGGCTCGCGACGGATGAGGCAGGTACACTTGTTCCGTTGATTGATCCTGATTCGCGGAATCGGCCCGAAACTCTGAGAAGGAAAAGTTCCAGCTGGGCAAAGAAAGGTCGCGATAAGTGGATGCAGGGAATTAAACCGTCTTCAACGGTCAGCTCAACTGTTCCGTATGAGTGTGAATCTGGTAATGCAGATGAAGGCGTCGTGCTTCACGAACAGGATGGAGAGGGTGCCATCGCATCTCCTGATAATATTGTCCAGGTTGCGAGGCCAAAAGGAAAGCTTGTCGCTGTCAAAATGATCGACCGGTCGCTCTGCGTTGCTGATGATCGAACGCGTATTAGCTTCGTACGTGAAGTCGAAGTTCTCAGGGTAAATCTTACCTTCCTTTCTGTATTACTTTCGGAATCGCAGAACTTGACATTCTATTCTTAGCACATTGTTCACCCTTCCATTGCTTCATACCTCCATTCGTTTGATTCGAGCACACATCACTGTCTTGTGCTCGAATACATCGGCGGAGGGGAGCTCTTTGAGCTCGTCAACTCAGATGAGCAATTTGCTCGCGTAACAGAACCAGCGATTCGGAGGATGTGGGGTGAATTGTGTCTTGCTGTTGGATGGATGCACGGTATTGGACTTGTTCATCGCGATATCAAGCTTGAGAGTAGGTCGATTATCTCCCTCTCGACCGAGAAGAGTTGACTCATTGCCGTTATCGTTATATATTCAGACATTCTGCTGACGCAGAATATTTTTGCTACCGGCGACCCGCTTCTTCCTTCCGGCCTTCCGCTCATCAAACTCACAGACTTCGGTTTGAGTCGTTTCATCGATCCATCCTCACCGTTGCTTTCAACCCGGTGCGGTTCTGAGTCATATGCCGCTCCAGAGCTTGTGCTCGGTGCAAGTCGCATACGAAATGTCGCGTCAGATGCTGATGGTTCTGAATCCAGCGAAGCTAAACCCAAGGGCTATTATGACGGTCGTCAGACAGATGCTTGGGCTTGCGGCGTTGTTTTGTACGCACTCGCTACGCGTCAATTACCTTTTGATGTGCCATTGCCCGTACCCTCCTCCAGCGCGGCGCCTTCGCGTGCGGGAAGCGTACGGAGCTCACGCAGCACCCGAAGCGTGGGATCGGGGTCCGTGCGCTCACGTCCAAATCGGAGACGTGACATGCTCATGCGAATTGCGCAATGCGAGTACTACTGGCCGGATGAAGTGCAGTATTCCGAAGTTGATGAAGACGAAGAAGTAGATGCACAAATGGAGGCATCCCGCCGTCTCGCTTCTCCGGGCCTGAAGCGTGTGGTTCGGAGGTTACTGGAACGTAATCCTACACGACGCGCGCGATTGATCGACCTTTGGAACGAACCCTGGTTACGCGAAGAAGGCGCTCCTGCGCCACCCCTTTGTGCCTCTTCGAGATTCGCGGTCAATGCGGAGCGTGGTTCTGAAATAGACGTGGAAGACAAGTGGCATTCCCAAGATGGCGTCTTGCTTGACGAAGAACACATCGATAGCGTCGCGAGTCAGGAACTAGATCCGTTATAGGTCTAAGGAAGTTTTGCTTCTGTTGTCCTTGCAACCATCATCATAGAGCTCCTCAAGACTCGGTTTCTATACTTTGGCTTTCCAGAGGTTACACGTTTTTCCTTCCCTTGGTTGTTTCTTTGTCTCTGTCTCATTTTCAATTTTGGCGCGTTTTTTTTCTCCCTCGGCCTATATAGATAGATGACAATTACGTATATACGCAAGCCATTCATCCAGCCCTTTCCTTTGGTTTTCTCGCTGTCTTTTACACCCTGTTTAATCGGCCCTATAGCAATGCAAACCTTCGTCATCAATGGTCTTTTCTTCCCCCTAATTCCTATTATAATTTCTTTCATCGTTCTCTCTGTTCGTGTATGTGTCTCGCGTCTGTGTTTAATGAGGAGGTTCTATCCTCTTAAGCTTGTCTGCAGATTTTATTCATTATTAGATGTTGTATACACTACAGATTCAAACTTCCGTTTGTTTGTCTTTCACTCTCCTTTTGGTCATCCAATATTATGCACGCGTACGTGTTCCTTCCGAAGAATTGTGGTTTTCTCGTTCTTTTCTATTCGGAGGTGCTGTATTTCCGAACGAAGTGTCGAATTCTTTAGATGCTCTGTCACCACTTTTAAATGCGAATAGATCGTCATTGAAGTTCTACTTATTGATACAAATGGGTATTACGCAGGACGGAATTTGTTATCATGTTACAGAGTAAAAGAATCAAATAGAACCCATCAGGAAACCTCGTCAAGGAGTGAGACCACATTGTCTAGAGCCCGTCGCTGCTCTTTGTCTTGAAATCTCCGAATTCCCAATTGAAACAATCCTAATTCATATCGATCAGCGCTCCAAATGGCGTTGTGGAGTATACTATCACTTACGACACAGTCTTCTTCGTAGCCTGGCTCAGGGACAGAACGACCTGGGTTCCCGTCGGCGGTTGGCTCCCAGTCCTCCGAAAGCACCTCCTCGACTACTCGCTTAATGGCGTGGGTGCGTATGTCGACTGCCCAGCCGAGTTTTGTGACCGTGTCGTATTTTATTACTTGACCAAGGTGGCACCTGGGAATAACAGAAGAAATAGATTCATTAAGTGAGAAAATGAGACTAGATTTATACGAACTTTGATTCCATAGCGTATCCCCCGATAGCGCAAAATGATGCCACGCCATTGCAGACACCCATCGCAATTGGGTCAGCAGTATGGTAAACGTGGGTGATGTGAAGTGTCGAAGGCTTGATAGATTCAAAATGGTGCGTTAGAGTCAACCCATCACTCCAAGAAAGACAGAACGCTTACAGGTGAAGGCAGGTGTAGTCTTGAAGCGGCCAACTTTTCTCCGGGAGCCTCGAAAGCAACGACGGGTACACCAAACGTTGCGCCTGTCAACGAAGCTAATGCGCCTCCAAGAGAATGACCTAAGAAGCAAAAGTAAATATCGCAAATGAAACAAAGAACATTGGCATGGTCATTACCAGTCAGCCAAATGTCCGCGTCCGGGTACATATACGTAACATTATGGTAGAGGTTCTTATAACAAGGATTGTCAACTACGTCCCCTCACAGACTGATAAGAACAAGTACTCACTACGGCAACATTGTAAAACAGACTTTCATCCGTCAAGGCGTTCTGAAGGCAAGTCTGATCGCATTTGTATCCTCCAGAATAACAGTTACAGACAGGAGACCACGTGGGACCGACACGAGCACAGCAGCACGAAAACAGGAGGTTGTCGTTAAGTTTATCTTTCTTCGCTGTAGGGCCTCCACCTCCAACAATCCATCCACCAGAAGTACCCTTGACGGAGAGAACGACGGTCGAATTGTCCTCAGATACGAATATGTAACCCCTAAATCCGTCCGCGTCTGGCTCCCAGCCGAATGGATAACTCTGGCAACAACAGAGATTTCAACATAAACTTATGGAGAGGATAGATTGAGCACTCACGTCATTCCCCCAGGACGGATCAAGCGCGTACCATTCCTTTTCAGCAGGCTCATAGTATGCATTATTAGTCATTTTGGCAAGCGTCAGAAGAGTCTCTCGGTGGTTAACGTCTGGAGCGGGTATGGTCGATTGTATCCATAAGTCTGCATCCGTCATTCCATTCAGATATGATTCCCGTGCTAGTGAGAAAGCACCAAAGGAGCTTGGTCGATATGTCTGTATCAGTCTTAAGTTGAGGACGTGCTGCTCGGCGAGGAGAGACTGCGGAACGTCGGCAAAGACTATTCGTGAACCGTTTGCAATGGCGTGCGCGTGTCTGAGCGAGAAAGTGTGCGAGGGAGACACATTCCTCAGCACAGCTTGATCTTGTCCAAGCTCTGGCTTGACCGCGAGCAGCAGCGGAGTCAGAAGGAGTTGTAGAGCAGAGGGGAGGGCGGGGAACATGGCTGTTCAGTAGTGCCCGCAGTTTGCTTATTTGGTAATAATTTGAGACGTCGATCACTTCTCAACACAACCGTCTCAACACAACTAGTGTTCCGACCGTATGCGTATAATGCGCATACGGCTTTCCGTATACGGGATACGGCCGTATCGTATAAGAGAAAAAGAAGAAAATATACGGCCCGTATATATACGGCCGTATCCCGTATAGAGTTGGGAAAGAAATGCCGTATACGGCATATGCGCCATATACGGAACTCCACCTCGCATGCCCTTTGGAAGGGTATTTGTCCCTGCCTTCCATGCGGGGAGCATAATATTTTCTTTGGAAATCATAATTTGAGTGTTGCCAAGCACGGCAGGACTGGTGTCAGCAAAAATTTTGGCAATATGCAACCAGGTAAGCGATTATTCACACACATCCGGTGAGCACATACACGCTGATCTTCTCAGACAGCTATGAAAATCATCCCTAAGCACCATTATCAGTGAACAGAACCTTCATTGTATCGAGATAGACTTTGAACACTTTGAAAAAATATTTGTTAGTATGTCCTGATGTGGTAGAGTTACGGAACCTCCGTATACGCCGTATTCCCGTATACGGGTGTTCCGTATCCGTATGAGACCTTGACCACCAAATATACGGCCGTATTTCATACGGTCGTATCCGTATAAGACTCGAGTTATACGGCCGTATCCGTATACGATACGGTCGGAACCCTAAACACAACCGGGTTGAACTCGCTTTCTTCTTAACTTAGCGAATTTACATTCACTATCAGAGTCACTACCAGAGTTACAATTCAGTGCTACTGAGCTACAAATCTAATAAACATCTCGATATGTGCTGAGAATATACATGCGCGAAAGAGAGTGCGATGGGTCCAAGACTATTCTTCTCATTATAAAGTTGCAAAGCATATTATGGTATACGAGACTCGTGTGTCGTCAGCGCTATAAAGTGAAATTCTGTCAGCTGAATGAACAGGGAGATCGAAGAACATTAGAAGTATCAGAAAAGAATTAGGCAATGTTAGGTTATCCGCAAATCCGCGAAGCGGATTCGGTACAGGTCTGATGAAGGTTCATCATAGACAAAAGAAAACCGGAAAACGGATGAACGAATAGAACGATTACTCACGTATGAGAGAAAATTTAAGCAGAGGTCGGCATTGGAGGGCGCATCGTTGAAGCCGGAGCAAATCGCTGATTCTGGTACCCAGACGACTGGCCATAAAACCACCCTTCGTCAGCAAACCTCGTTTCGCTGTCCGATCCATCGGAGCCTTCATCGGGGTCTCCACAGTCCTCAACGTACACACCAACACCAGGCCCATCCTCTGGTTCGATCAAGACAGAGACACCTGCTGAGCTACCTTTTTCCTCGTTCTCCTGAGAGATCTGGAGGCGACGCAAAGCGGTGATAAGATCATCTGCGAGAGGCGAATTATTAGGCGGCTCTTCGCGAGCTGCCTCCCATCCGACAGGAGGAGAACCGGGAGGTGAGATGAGGAAGTTTCTTTCGATTGCGGGAGGCCGAAGGTGGAATGGCGAGAACTTCGTGCCAGAGGGTGACGAGGAACCAGAAGAAGAGATTATAGGAGTAGGATCAGCTCGATATACACGTATTATCGTCTCGGGGCTTTAGCAACCGTTGAGTTAAAGTAGATGAAGCAGAAGAGGTGAATTAGCCTGACCTTGTAGATGTTGCCTCGATTCTCAGACCATCCGACCCCAGTTTGGCGTTCTCTGCGTCATCCTCACTGTAGTACACCAAGATGACACGAGCGAAAGAACGAATAGGCGCCCAAGCATAAATCTCGCCATATACGGCAAAGTAAGACCGCAGTGCTTCGAGGACGCTGGGATGGAAGAACGTAGGCGGTAAATGTGCCACGACCAATGAGTTCGTCCTCGTTGTGACTGAGCCTCCATTGGACAACGGTGGCGTAGTCGGAACAGAGACGGACAGGATCGTGTTAATGGTCATTGTGGTCGATGAACCGGTAAGCAACTTTCAATGTTTTGCTTGTCGAGAGGTGGAGGATGGGATGAAGAGATTCTGTCGGCGAGGCTTAGGGCTCCTTTATAAGCGCCCGTGGCACCTTAATTTGGAAGGAGGTAAATACCGCCACACAAACCTGTACACTGCTTCGTACAAGAAACAAAGCCGTTGCTGTACTCTGTATTTCACAGCCCAAACTCGTATGTAGCGAGTAACAGAAGAATTCCATGCTAGTGATTTCCGTTTATACTCGGGCAAAACGTGTCCGACTTCGGGGCCCGGCCAGTGGCCTGTACACTCGGTTACTTATCGCCTGAGCATTGAAATTATGCAACAGGCCCAATCGACATAGCAAAGAGGTATGCGGACGAAGCATCGCATCAAGCCACCTTTGATAGCCTCCGAAAATTCGTGATGGACGAGATGCATATGGGTCGTTTAGTCTCAAAAGAATAATTGCGCAGTCGTGATACTCAGAAACACCGCATCCTTGATGCGATCGAGTGAGTGCTGGACTTCCACGCAGTTCTTATGCTGGATGACTCGGAGGATGCATACCATTTGTTCATGAGGGATGCAATGCGTTGGCAGCAAAGCTTGGTTTACATAAATTTTGAAGGCACATGTACAGGAAAGAGTCTCACTGCAGTAAATCACTTCTCTTGGCATGAACCCTTTCCTACACTTGAGATAGGTTATATGTTTCATCTTTCTCAGCTGATGTTGGTTCTGTGTCACAGATTTTAGGTTTGCACGTAGATGCGAGCTATGTAGTATCCTCCGAGTCAATGATTCCTTCTGAAAGCACGAGTAACTCATGCTTAAATTCACCGTGAGTTTTTGGTAGATAAGTCAGTATCATATATTCCATGCTATGACCTACAGGAAGAGATTATCAGGCAGCGGTATGGTTGGCATAATTGAAAGGAAAGAGAAGAAAAAATGAACGAAGAAAATCCAATATTCATTGATCGGCGGTGCCACTTTTGGGGTCGGAGATTGAAAACTGACGAAGACGTGATCGTCGTCGCCTTTCAAAGTAACGACTGTAACTTGTTCAGCGCCCTCATGTCGACTGCAACCTTACCTCCCATTTCGGATATTCCTTCAGGACACTTTGCGTCCAAGAGGAAAAGGTATGCAATAAATGTATCTTGGATTATTCAAGCATATTTCTGATAGGAGAAAATCGCCAGGTCGACGTCTCCCTCGCCAGTGCAAGACGCAGCATCACCGCCTCCTACGAACAGACGCAGGTCTGTGTCGCCGCCAGGACCGCGTGCCAAGCCTGATATACCGCGCGTTGATGATGTGGATCCAGTGCGACGTCGAGAACGCGAGCGCCAGCTGGCCTTGAAAATGGCTGAAAAAGAGCTCAATGGGAAGGACGACGTGAAAGAAAAAGACAAGGAGAAGGCGAAAGAACTCGATGCTAAGGCGGAGTTCGCGAAACTACTTTCGTCTCGTTCTGGGGGCGTCTATATCCCCCCTGCACGACTTCGTGCGATGCAAGCCGAGGTGGCAGGGAAGGACAAGTCAAGCCCAGAGTACCAGCGTCTTTCATGGGATGCACTGCGCAAGTCGATCACAGGTATTGTGAACAGGGTCAACATCTCCAACATTAAGGATGTCGTCCCTGAGCTGTTCTCTGAGAACCTCATCCGTGGGCGTGGTCTGTTCTGTCGCAGCATCATGAAGGCGCAAGCATCCAGTTTGCCGTTTACGCCTGTGTTCGCTGCACTCCTGGCTATCATCAATACAAAGCTGCCGCAGATAGGTGAATTACTGCTGACTCGCCTTATCAGTCAGTTTAGACGTGCGTTCAAGCGAAATGACAAGGTATGTTGTTAGTCGTAGGTCGATTTAGCATTTTCATTACCTGACCATCCGTTTGCAGACTTTATGCATCTCGACCACGATGTTCATCGCTCATCTCGTTAACCAAGCCGTAGCACACGAGATCATCGCATTGCAAATCCTTGTTCTTCTGCTCGAGAGGCCAACCGATGACTCGATTGAAATCGCCGTGGGATTCATGCGAGAAGTAGGGGCATACCTTGCGGAGAACTCACCAAAAGCGAACGCATCGGTCTATGAACGCTTTCGTGCAGTGTTGAATGAAGGCAGCATCTCGCAGCGTGTGCAGTATATGATTGAGGTTTTGATGCAGGTGCGAAAAGACAAATACAAGGACAACCCTATTATTCCGGAGGGCTTGGACCTGGTGCTAGAAGAGGAGCAGATCACGCATCAAATTGGGCTTGATGATGAACTTCAGGTACAAGAGGGCCTGAGTATGTATCCCGTCCCCTCTTCTTATATTATGTATGATTACTTACGAACTTCGTTCAGACATTTTCAAGTCTGACCCGAAGTATCTTGAAAACGAGGAGAAATATAAGGAGATAAAAGCTGAGATTCTCGGCGAAGACTCCGATGAAGAAGAAGAAGACTCCGAGGGAGATAGTGACGAAAGTTCCAAAGAGGAAGAAGGTCTGTATAGTTGGTTTTCTTTTATGGCTAAGCTGACTATCAACCTTAGTCGAAGAAAAAGAGGGTATTGAAGACCAAACCTCCACGAACCTCGTCAATCTCCGACGAACCATCTACTTGACTATTATGAATGCGCTTAACTATGAAGAAGCCGTTCACAAGCTGCTCAAAGTGCAGATTAACGAAGGCGAAGAGGTATGTGGAAGCGCTGAGTATAACACGGGTAAAGTCTGATGGGTGCATTAGATCGAGATGATCAAGATGGTGATTGAATGTTGCTCTCAAGAGCGCACATACTCAAAATTCTACGGTTTAATCGGCGAGCGATTCAGTAAACTAAACCGAGTCTGGACGGACGCACTTGAGGAAGCCTTCCGCGAATATTACGATACCATTCACCGTTACGAAACGAACAGACTGCGCAACATTGCCCGTTTCTTCGGTCACATGGTCGCTACAGATGCAATCTCATGGGCGGTGTTTGATGCGATCAGGATGAACGAAGACGACACGACAAGTAGTAGCCGTATCTTCGTGAAGATCTTGTTCCAGGAGATGGTTGAAGCGATGGGTATCAAGACCGTTGCGGAGAGGTTCAAGGATCCTGAAGTGAAGAAGTTTTGTGAGGGAATGTTCCCGATGGACAACCCGAAAAACACAAGGTTCTCAATCAATTACTTCACGAGTATCGGCTTGGGTGTTGTTACGGAGGAGATGCGTGAGCATCTAAAGGTACGTGTTCTTTCTTTAAAGTTGGCTCGAGTTGAGTATCTGATCGCCTCGACTTATAGAATGCACCACGACTCATCATGGAACAACGTCGCGCGCTCATGGAAGAGGACTCGTCGTCAGAGTCAGACTCGGACCCTAGTTCTTCGGACTCTGACGATTCTGACGATGATTCTGAGTCGGATTCGGATGAGTCTAAGTCTGAATCCGACAGTCGCTCGCGACGTGGATCGAGAAGGAGACGTGCACCTTCCAGTTCAGTTTCTCGCTCGCGGTCTCCGCGACGCAAGCGCTCGTTGACTCCACCGAGGCGGGAACGTGGCAGGTATGATTCTCGGTCTCGTTCCCCTCCGAGACGCGCAAGAGAAAGATCCGACTCGCGTACGCCATCACCGCCTGCCCGCCGTCTGCCTCCTCGTGGACGCTCAGACTCTCGATCCTTGTCACCACCTCCGACTCGCAGGCCACCTATTGACCGCGAACGCGAGAGATATCGGGAGCCCGAGCCATCTGGACGTTATGGCCGAGATCACTCGCCCAATGGAAGACACAAGGAGCATGGACGATCGCCACCTCCGCCGAGGGACTATTCGCCGAATGGACGGCACCGTTTCCGCTCTCGCTCGCCCCCACCGCACATGACCCGGGAGCCTACTACACGCTATGATGGCCATGATCGCGATCGCGGTTATCCTCCTCGTGGAGGCAGAGGCGACTATTCCCAGCCACCTCGCCGTCGCTCTCCTACACCTGATTATAGGGGTCGGGAGAAGGAGAAATTCAAATCTGGACGCGGGAGGACACCGTCCGAATCGCCTTCCCGCTCGCCCCCACCGTCGAAGATGCGTCGTCCTCGTTCTCCCTCACCTATTCAAGACAGATACCGCGAGCGCGATCGTGGTTATGATAGGACCGCGCCGAGATACAGAGACGACAGAGGGACTGAAGTGGATCGTAGAAGGAAGTGATGCAATTATTTTTGCTGGGGACGCAAGTAGTTTTGTGTAGCTTCTTTACGAGCATCTTGCACTTGATTTCATATGCGTATGATTTAAAAAAATGAAACTACAAGTAGAACAAACTTCTGAAGGTCCAGCATACACTTGCGTATACAATGTATATGAAAAAACGATGCTTGAGTCCGCTCTTCAAGACTCGAGGAAGGACCTTGTTAACGTACGCATCGCTGGTGCTACTTTATGCGTCGTGTTTAGATGTCTGTACTAAAACGGGTCTGGATACCTGCAGTTCATCCCGGCCGATTAGGCTGGGGGGGTAACCGACGATGATAGGAAGCCTGGCGAGGAGGATAATATGTATCCTCTGTCTGGGAAGACTCCATGCTAACCACTACACCAATGATGCACACCTCAACAGTAGTCCATGGACCAACTTGCTAACTCTTGGACCTGCGAGTTGAAAGTTCAAACGGATTCAAGTGCTTTAATCTGAAAACCTTCGATGTGGTATTCCAAATATCAAGAAATAGCAGATACATACTACAAAATCTTCGAAAAGTCGAAAAGACAACAGTAAGGGATACATCAAGAAAGTATCAAGGCTCTAAGTACAATACCATCCAGTCCGTAGGTATACCAAGCTGGTATCAGGTTCCCCTCCCCAATCGGGATAATTTCCCGCTACATATCACCCCCCTTTTCTTTTTCCTGTCCGTCATAGCTCATGAAATCATGGTGGGAATCATGGTATGTACATCGTGCAAACAAAAAAAATCAGAGGCATTTGTAGCACTATAATCCTGCTGAAGCAACGAGGAAAGCTGAGCTTGCGAGAGATACGAGGTATACGCTCCAGCTCGATAGTAAACGTGCGGGTGAGGGAAGTCCGCCAGAGGATGAACCGGGCGTAGGTAGGAAGTTCTCCGAATCGCGTTCTTGCTCCTCTTCAGATTGCTGAATCGCATGAAATAGTTGTAGCATGAGCGATATGGGAACATGAGGGCAAAAACAAATTGAAGCGTACCTTAAACGCGACCAACCCGACCAGTATCCCCGCTGCGAAGAAGCAAAAGGCGATGATCAACCAGATCACTCCCCAAACTGATCATTCATTTGAGGCGTCGTCAGCAAGTCGGATCTTGCAACGAGAAGCGACGAGAAGAATGCATACCTTGAGAAGGACAGCACCCGCAAACGTGCGCAAAGGCAGAGGCGTCGGACGAATTAACTTTCCGCGCTATCGTATCATCTGTATCCATCACATTTTAATTTCAAATTGCTTATTTGTTACTATTTGTGCAGCAAAGGAGGACCAAGCGTACCGATGACGTCCCAAAGAACGTACATGCATGACATGACGCCGATGAATAGCACCTAACGCAGAAAACCTCAGGTTTTCACGAGGGAAGCGAAACACGAAAACTTACGAGAAATCGAAGGGCCACAGCATCCTTGATAAACCAGAAAGCGATAATAAGACCAGACATGCCCAATACCAAGGCCCACGTCCTGTTTTGGTCCTATCAGAATGGACTGCGTGTCGCTTACGATGAGAAGCTCACAGTAAGTTCCGTCTCGCCCACCAAAGCGTGAAAAGAAAGAATGCAGCAAGGACGAGGGACGCGACTTTTGACGCGTTGATGTTGAATCCGCAGGCGATGAGGCACGCGCCAATGAAGGAAGAACCGAGGTACCCTGCGGGGAGAGTGATGAAGGGCACACCGCCTGACATGCGTGTTGCGCCACCTTCGTCCGCTGCAGGTTCCATGATACATAAAAAACAGAGCGATGAGGAAAGGAAAGGAACCACGCACGGTCTAGCTCGACGGACTCGATATGCGCGCAGGTTAATAGGCCTGCAATGGCATGGCTCATCTAAGGAAACAGAAGTCCATTAGCTTTCATTTTATGCCTCGCAAAAAATCTGCAAATGTACTTCATGGAAACCGACAGTCAAGAGCCTGAAATCTTCGTCAGATAAGACCGTTAGGAGCAAAAAGCCATACAGACATACTTGAACGGGTATACTGCATGAACTCAAGATCAGATTCAATCATTTCAAAAGCGAGCTACTTTATACGTACTTATCCAGCTGAGAACGGGGACATGCCTGCGCGATTCCTCAACTTGTCACGTCACAAAGCGATAAACGTCTATACGCACCATAAGATAGCAATAGCAACGATGTAACACGCCGCGACGATGAGAGTTGTGCGTTGAGTGTCTGTCGGGGTCAAACGCGACCTGACGTCTCTTGGATACAACGTTGTAAAGTCGTCAAAATCGCGCGCTTCAAGCTCGTCGATGTATGGCATTTCTAAGAAATGAATATGATGATGAAGGTACGAGGACGAGAGGGTGGGTCTTAGAAGGAGGACGAGGCGGTACTTGTGGGCTATTCTTCGGCTTCGGCATGCCGCAGCAACTTCGAGCAGCCGAACTCTTGGCGGCCGGCACACCTTCTCAACTTGCCATATTGGGTAATTCGGTGATCATCGACACGGACCGAGTTAAAAATCCATTTTCTTGGTTCGCGGAGGCAACAAAGTAAGTAACTTACTTACTGGACTTTCACGTCGAATATATCTCGATTTTCCACTATTTATGTCTTTTCATCCATATCATGTCAAGGCAATGCTCCGTGGAAAGGGCAAGCACAGGGCAATCAATTCAGGTTGTCGGCAAGAGCGCGCTTATGAGCGATGTAAAGCCAGCCTATCGTCTTTGCATCTTCGCCATCAGTCTCATCTCAACGCCAAGCTGCAGCATCTTCTACCGTATTGTCTTCTTCTCATCTCCGCTTTCTCTCGGCTTGTAATCATCTCCGTTTCAAAACAGAGTATCGCAGCACATGGGCCAGGCACCCAGCTCCCAAAACGCACGCTACCTACAGAAGCAAGGACGTGAAATCTATGAGCAGGCCGATCCATTCCTCATAGCTACTTCTGCATCCTCGAGTATACCAAATGGCAGGCGAACCCTGGACCCCGGCCTCGCAAATAGTTCGAAGCAGCTGCTGGTGAGTTCCTGATACCTCGTGGCGAGATTTCTAACAATCTTGCCAATGCCTTCTCTGTGAACAGTATAACGGTCGTCATCAAGATGTCCATGATGCCTGGCTCACCAATCACGGTGAGCAGCTGAACGAGAGTGATCATGCTCATTTCTGCTTGTTCTGCGATCGGTCGTTTGAAAGCAAAAATGCATTGCAAGAGGTACGTGGTAGTCGGATTGTTCCGATTGTGGGTCTTCAGCTAATAGTAAATTATCTGTATCGACGCTAAAAGCACCTTACCGTCCATGATCCAGCATATCAGAACACCCTTGAAAGAGAAAGAGCCAGGAATGAAGAGAGGCAGTTGCGAAACCAGCAAGCTGAAGAACAAGCGCAGAAAAATTTGTATAGTTTCTGTCGTGTCTGCAATAAGGACTTCAGGTTTCAACCCGAGAAACTTCTGAATGTATGCCGCCTTTCTCTTTTGTCCAAAGTGGAGAAATAACTAATGACGCATGTAAAGCACCATGTCCTCGCTGAAAAGCACCGGAACGTCCGTAATCGGCGTGAGCTGCACCCTACAAATGATAGACCGGAGCTCTGGTGTGCGTTATGTGAGACGCGCTTTACTCATACGGACAGGAAACGCAAGGTAAGGTGTGGATCGATCGTGCATGCTCAATTATATTGAAAAGCGCATACGTGTTGGAAATAGCATATGCTGGAGATGAATGATCACAACGTACGATACAGAGAGCTAGAAGCTCAAGCTTTGCGAGTGCCAAACTTCGATCGCTCTGTACTTGAGCGGCCTTCACCTGACGTATTAAGTGCGATGGCGGAGTCGGGTCGTTCGCAACGACCAATGCGTACGGGCCGTGATGTGAATGCGAACTCGAGTGTGAGTGTGAGTACGAGCGCAGGAACAGGATCTAGGGCTAGGCCTCTGAATGAGAGGGCAGGGGACGAGAGCTCATTACATTATTGTGCACCTTGCGATCGATATTTCTTATCTGCACAAGAGCTGCTTTTGGTGAGTGACCTGCTCAGTTTCATGTCATCACACTCCTTTCTGATCGTGGTTTTTGATACATAGCATCAATCGGAAGAACGCTGCACGACCTCAACATCAGATTCAGCAACACCAATTGATCGACAACCACCCGGAACGTTGGGCGGCTCGCAAAGTACTACAGACCTTTCCGATGCTAATTCTTTACGACCACCTCCTCCGACCAATCGTATCTATATTCCAGCCGCAACACAATCAATGTACAATCTTACGATGCCTATACCAATGCTCGCACCAACAGCAACTCCAAACCTTCTGCCCGAGTTGGATCTGCCCACATCGCCTTCGTTACCTCCATTTCCACCCCCTCCCTACGAGCTTGAAGATAGCAACAACTCCCTCTCTGTCCCTATTCCTTTGCCATCCAATATGGATGTGCCTCTCCCTCCTCCTCCTACCATAGCAACATCAGCACGAATGGTACGAACTCTTCCAGCGCAGCCGTCGCCACCTGCACCGATAGCATCAAACTCGAACACTATATCTGGTTCGACGTCGGTACCAGCGGTATCGTTATCGTCTTCTGCAGCTCCTGAAGGCCCTGGCATGGAATGCTCTCTCTGCCTCGAGTGGGAGGATAACCTCAGCTCGTTGGCTTGTGGACACATCTTTGGCACAGAGTACGTCGCGTTCCCTCCTTACTTTTACCGTATCCAGTTCTCTTACTGATTTTCAACCAATGTTTCAATTTGCGTTCCATTTTCGTAGGTGTATTCGCGATATTCTCAAAGAGGATTTGCGATGCCCTATTTGTCGTGAACCGGCGGCGCTGACGGACCTCCGCAGAGTTTTCCTCACGTAACTTGCATAGCTTCATACCCGGCGTATCAATATATTCGTCAGTCTTTACTTACTGGGCTTCCTCGCGGATCTTTTCAAATTAACGGTAATTTATTGACTATGTTTTGGTTTCTTTCCGCTTGCCTATTACTTGGAGATTCTTTATCATAAGGACAATGCAGTGGATTTCGCCTATACGAGTAGAATGTTCTCTGACACATTCTCTGCTTCCGTTCTTCATTCCCATCGTGTCCCATCTCTTCCAAATATCTGAGAATTCCATCCTTGGAGTGTTCGTCGTATGGTATGGTATTCAGTGCAAATATTACTGTCAGATGATGTCTGATGTTCATAATTTGGGATTTACTGGAGCCGTAGTAAACTTTGGGCGGGGAAAAAAAAATTACTTGTTTCCGAGTAATTGTTCCGTTTCGTCATGGAAGTTCCTCCCAGTGCGATCATCATAGCGAACTCCAGGATTGCCCATCAACGTGGTGGACGTTTGTCGAAAGGTAACAAAAATCCGCGTGTTCTCTCGCAAGATCAGCGTACGTTGTGCCTCCGAGAATCCTAACGACCTTTAACCATCCTGCGAAGACCAGCTAAATGGCACGCATAGAGGCGAAGACCAAGTTTGTCCATAGGAGGCGGCGGAGAAGGCCGCCGGGACTCTTCGAATGTTGAAAGTCAGGTTGCGCAAGTTAGGACAGCTTTCTGTAATTTTGTGCAAGCAAGACCTGACTTCGTCAAATAGGTATGCATATTAGTCATTCCAGTTCCAGTGTCGTCAGGGAATGTCCTTTACCTGAGTGGCCAGGTGAAATGATTCTTCTTGATACTGTCATCGCATCGCATGCATTTGGTACTGATGTAGTGAAATGAAGAAAGCTTTCCCAGATTTCGAAGGGAACTCGTGGAATTTTGTCCTTGACTTAGGAAGGTCATTAGAGCATTGACGCTCTGAAATGGAATCAGGATGCATGATTGAGACGATAATCATGCCTGTGTGAGAATCAATCTTCAGATCTTTGGTGCACTGGGCTTCTGAGAATTAGGAGCCAATGTTGAGCATGAGCAGCTATTATACAGCAGAAAACGAGGTTCAGAAAATATTAATATTGTGTTAGATATTTGTATCGTAGCTCGGAACAGTTGATCTCCCTTCAACTTGCTGAGACAAATCATCCCAATATGCTCGCGTACCAATAACAAACATGTCATTTTGAGCTTATAACGTAGCATATCGCTAGTCGTCTATGGAATACTTCGAGTCGTGATGATATAATCACAGTGGATGACAGACAGTAGGGCAAAAAAATCGCGGTGACTATACCTAGTGGATGTATATACATGCAATATGCAATATAGAGGAGAAAGGAGCAGAGAGGAGAGGACAAGATTACTAGAACCTGAGCTGAATAGGCGATTAGATGCGAAAGATGTCAAAGGGAGGGAAGAGCAGTCGTAGTCGTACACAAGCACCCCAAGAAGGTAATAGAGGTGGGAGAAAGAGGGACGGGGACGATTAAACTGAAATACACGTCCTCGCCACCGAGTGATTGCGGGTAAAACTGGGGGAAAAGAGAAGAGTAGAATCGTCCAGGAAGAATAAGAAAGCGTGTATGCATCGTGACTCAAAACCACATACCAAAAAAATAACATGACATAAACAAAACTCTAACAATTACATAATACAACACCCATTCGAGTCGCCCTTGCATACCTGATCGCACACGTCCCAGAATCCCGTAGAGGGCGAAGCAGCCTCTCCGCGGTGCGTTGGGTCGTGCTTGACCCTTATCGCTCCGAGATTTCGGGTAATGCGGATTGTATGTTCTAAGTCGGGCTGATCCTCTGCAGGGACGGGGTACCACCATCGGAGGCACTGGCCCTCGACGCTCCACCTCCCTGAGGAAACTGTTACGTCTATGTCGACGAGCGGGGCGGACGCGGGGAGTGTACTAGCAGACGAGAGACTGGCGGGGCTAGGGTGAGTAACGTAGCCTCCATCGTCATTCGTATGTTGTGGATTGGATGGAGAATCAGAATCAGGTTGCTGGTCGACTTGTAGCGAGGCAAGAAGACTTCGATCGAGGATATCTTGTCTCGCGTAATGTACAAGCGGGACAAAAATCTCCGTCGGGAGCTCCGCGTAGTCATTATGCTCGGCGAGCGTACTCGAAGAGGTCGACGTTCCGTCGAGGTGATCGACGATAGGCCGATCTTCCGGTCGGACTCTGACAGTTAGCTTGAACTCGGCCTTGTGGATGTCAAACTGGATGTCAATCGGCAGGCCGACAGTTGCTACAGGAAAAGGTCGTGCGAACGCACGTACGGCACGAGCGCCGTCAGTCAAGAAGTCGTATGGATTGATCCAATGCGGTCGGGCAGCGGCGATAGTTCTGTCGATGCCAAAACCATGAAGAGTCTTCATCACGTCCCTCTCAAACTGCTCATACTCATCGTCGGACCCGCCACCTAATGTCGCTAATGACACAGCAGATGCAGTGGCCGAAGGCGTTGCATATGCAACCTGCCGCACTCTAATCAAAGCATTCGAGCTCTTTTTGCGTAGAAGCCCAACTTCGGATGAGTCCGCATTGCGCATACGCAAACCATCCGTACTGGGCACGGGAGCCAGGTCATCCGCAGACCATAAGCTCAGATCTTCCATGTTCCAATTGTCACCCCACTCATGGCAATTATCTGGGCAGTAATTCCAAATAGTGTAACTTAGTGCATTCGGTCCATCTGCAGCGTTCATACTTGCGTCGAGCGCCTTTTGTTGACAAGAGTAGTCTCCTGCGTATTTGCCACCGTCCGTCCGCCCATACGAGCGCTTATTGTCCATGTCGAATGGCGTGCCAATCTCACCGATCAACGTCGGATAAGGACCAAGAATTTTAGAATCATCTTTGAGTATGCCCAGTTGTTCCTGTAACGATTTGCGAATCGCACGTTCTCCAATCTTCGCAGCCATCCAAGGCGCTTTGTACTTCCCTCGCAACACACCCAACGCATCGGCATTGAACCAGTTCCAATGTCGCGTGACGAGCGTCAGCCCATCGTAATAATGCGCAGCATAACAGCACCGACCACGTAAATCATCCGGTCCGTCCAATGGAGGAGGGGTAGTAAACACAGGAGGTTGCACAAAAGATATAGCTTCCGGTTGGGCAGTTCGTATTCGCGAGATATAGTTTCGCCAGAATGGTCTCCAGAAGTCGGCCTCAAAAACTACTGGTCGATCGGGGTCGAAGGGCGGACAGCGGAAATAGTCAGGTTGGAGAACATATCCCGATTCTACATCCCAAACTCCATGCAGCGCCCAGACGCAAATACCAAGTTTCCAGCCTTCGTCGCGTTTCCATCCCCATCGGTTGCTAATACCGTCTTCTTCCTCTTCTGGATCAAGCCAATTCTTTCGACCTTTGGGGTCGATGGTGACCCAGCCATCTTGCTTTGGCCCGAAGCTTCCAAACGTCCAGTGTTCTACGGTTTGCACTTGGCCCATACCTAATCGCAAAGATTGTGCGGGTGTCGGCCGGGAGCCTTTGGTAGCTGTTGCCCCTTGCTCCGATGGTATGGAATTTATATCGTCCCAACCGCACCAGCCTTCCGCAGGCTCGTTCATACCATCCCACCCGATGATGCATTCATCGTACAGATCGCCAGCTTCTCGTATACGATCCGCTAGAGCACCAAAGGCAGCGATGAAATGGGACTGAAGGTAGTCTTGGATATTTTGGCCATCAATAATGCATTTCGGAGCATAGTCCTTTCCAGCAAAGAATAACGTAAATATTGTTTGTGAAACGAGTCGCCCGTAATTTGTACTCCAGATCATCGCTGGCAGCTCTTCTGGTTTAGGTTCATGGGCAACAGGATATTCGGAATGTACGATTGCAGCTTGAGTTGCGGTGAAGTTATGCGGGTTCATTCCACACGCGATTAAGGTCCAGTAAGGGGCACCAGAACCTCCCGAAAAGCGTGACCACTGGAAAACAAATTAAATATGATGACTTTATTCAGACAAAGTCGATGTGGCTTACGACATCCTGATGAGGATCTATGTAAACTTTGAAACCGTATTCTTTACATTTTCGGAACACCTTGATCGTGTAGTCCATAAATTCATAATCGTATTTACCCCTAATATGAATTAGTTATTTGTGAAAGAGCGTAAAGAACGGCAAACTCACGGTCCCTCGTGTTCCAACGCCTCCCAGGTAATCGGGTAACGCAAGACATTGAATCCCCACCCTCTAAGCCGAGCAAGATGCACATCCGCACTCCCATCCTCCAAGCACAAAGGCTGATCGATGAATGATTTGTTGCCATTCTCGCCCGACTGCCACAGGTGATTGCGCAAATACGAGGGCTCGCTGATTGGTTGCTTAGCATTACCTGAAAGGTTGACGCCGCGGAGGATGAGAGTGCGGCCTGAGTTGTCTACGAAGTTGCCATCGATTGTGTGAATGAAATAAGGCTGGGTTGGTTTTTCTGTCGCCGGTGACACGGATGGTATTCGAGGCATGGCGGGAGGTGGAGTAAGGAGAGGGACAAGGGACGAGTGGATGGAGACTTGTAAGTGGGCCGACTTGTATATAAGATAATAATTAGTTCATGCTTGCCTTTTTGGGCCATCTCAATAGAAGTACACTATGGTAATAAATTCCCACGATTACATCTCGTCCCCTCGGATACAGACAGGCCTCTCCTATTCGAGGGCTTCGGTAACAACCATCAGACAATGCCACCCTGCTTGGCTGCTGTTGGCGTATCATGCTCGTCGACCCCGTCTTTGTTCAAAAATATATATCACGCACAAAATGCCATTCCATTGGACTATTGAAAGTGTTCCTTAAAAAAATTATAATGATCTGAGGAGTAGAAATCGAGGTTACGATTCTTATCGGAGAAAGAGTCGTTACTTAGCAGTCGTTACTTAGCAAGATGGAAACGCAACCACGTGCACCTGGCTTACGCACTGAGAACCATGTCATCAAAACTCTTTATTTCCGGACCGCACCAAAGTGCACAGCCTATCCGAACAAAGTCTATCAGCTACAGAAAACATAACCCTCTGCGTCACATAGAATGAATTGAAATGAACATATCCACAGCTCCGCTATCGATCGGGTTCAGGCTGTGTAATGCGTCTCAGTGAATAACATCTATAAATAATCACTACAGTCTCTCCACTTTCCATCCGTCGTCCAGCGCATCCTCGATCAAGAATCCATACCACAGCTCCGCGATCGGAGCGGTGGCGGCGTGCCATAAAGCGTGGGCGTCGAGTACTCGCCCGATCGGAGGGAAGTCGAGTAACTCCAGGGACATAGCGCCCATAGTCAGTGAAACACTGAGCGCGGCCTTCCATGCACATCGTGGTCGGTAGTTCCTCGGCATTGGTGAAGGTGGAAATCGTCGGATGATGGTGAATGATTGAGGAAGAGAGTAAAGCAGCCAAAGAAAATTGTGCAAGAGTCCAATGATGAGGTTGAAGATGATATTATAGGTATAATCGAAACGTGGTAGGAGCGAAAGATACGAGACATGTGAGATGTACGCTGTTATGCAGATAAATGTCCATAAGTTGTATAACGTCCGTCGAGAGGGTCGTCCAACAAAGAAAAATCGAGAAACAACAGTACAAAGAGCAACGATGAATACAAGTGCAGCAGAGAAGTAGTCAAGCTTCTCTGTCGTAGGCTTATCTGGGAGCGAATGGAGAAGAATAAAAGTAAGTTCATCAAATGATAACTTAGTGTTCTTAAAGAAAATCTGCATACCGCGAACATGGAAAACAGCAGAGCATATCCATGCGTTCATATTAACAACGCTCCACAAGAGCAAATACATCTTCATCGGATGTGTATCTGGTACCCGGCCCTCCACGCTCCTATATCCTCGTACATGTACCCAAAGATTCATCAACGAGAAGAACACCGACGCAGGCTCCTGCATCCCCAATACCCTCCAAAACGGCCATTTCCCGTGATATTGTAAAATCGGCCTTCCCTGAGTGATGGCTTCATCTGTGAGTTGGTGCATGCACCAATAGGCACAATCGTCTGTGCATGTCCAGCGGGTAAGGCGCAAAGAGAGAGGAAGAGTTTGAGGAATGTTGTCTTCCACCACGGTAGGCACGTCATCAGCTCCAGACGAACGGCAGTTTTGGAGTTTGCATGAATAGATGCACTTTTGGAAGGAGATTGAGCGATCGCCGGCTGAAGCGTTGGTTATTTGAATGACATAGGATAGAGTGCAGAGGAGTAACAACAGTGTTTTGGATGTCGATGGTTTCATGCTGGTTCAACGAAATCGCGTCCGCTTTTGGTTTTGGAGACACCTCTGTAGTCCCCTCTTTGGAGATTTGTTCTCACGATTTCTGCTTTGTAGCACGTAGCAACAAGCATTCACTTGCTCTTTATTATTCCTGTGTCGGATCCTTTTCCATTTGGCTTTAATCATGCAGAACAAAATATTTCTACCAGATGACGTGTGGCTAAATATCTTCGACTGGGCGTCATTCGTGCCAAACGCATTTGATACGCACGCACCAGACATGTTTTCTTATCCTGGCCCGTGTTCGCAAGAGCAAATTCAGGGAGGCATTCGAGAAACACTGTGCACGAAACGCCGGATCGTGCTCGTTTGCAGAACATGGAACATCCTCGCAACTCCGTTTTTGTACAAGGCGATACCGATAGTCAGGAAGACGACGTTGGAGAAGATTTTGCGAACTCTCTCGATGACGGACGAGAATGGCGTGAATACTGAAACCTGGAAAGGGCGATGGACCATGCGCCTCGACATAGTCCTCAAGTATGGAGGGCAGCTTCCGGCAGATGACTTCATTGCTCTCCTACGTTTGCTTCCCGACATACGAGTGATCGTTGCAAGAAGCGAATTTTTTGCTTTTACTCAATCAAATGGTCCCATCTCTCTGATCGATTTGCTCGGAGTTGCAAGGCAAAGCACGCTTTTGGGCTCTCTACATGTCCTGGATATTCGCTCCGTTCGTAGCGCTGATAGAATTGATGCTCTAGATGCCATTGATGGCTTGTCTTTACGCATCGTGAGGATCTACCCTCCCGTACTGTCGCTTTGGTTAGGGAAGCGTATTACCTTGCCGGAAATCGAGTTGTTGGAAGCACCACCGCAACTACTAAATTCGGTCTTTTCTGGAGAGATACCCGCAGGCACTCTCCGCCACCTAAGCATTAAGGGTGATTTCGACGCTGTTTGGAAAATCATTGGAGGATATCTATCGGGAGTAGGAGGTCAGCTATTGTCACTCGAGATCGATGATGGCTGCCTGGACAACTCTGTAAATTTTCGCCATATCAGCAGACCGATGCCTAAGGCATTTTTTCGCGAGGTAGCGCACTCTTGCCCGAACCTTGATAGTCTCATCATCAATTCAAAATGGCGCTCGTTGTCGTACCTCGGCGACGGTCTTCCGCCTGTGAGGAGACTTGGCCTCCGTTTCCATCAAAAGGACGCAGACGGCAAGAATTGGCTGAAGCACCTTTGCTCTGTCTTATCCATCTGTGTATCGATTTCAGATTCGCTTCAGGTTATCCGCATCATTGGAAGGCCAAGTTACGCCGAGCTGCGGTACCATCATAGCGGTTCCCTGAAAATCATGCAAAATTTTTCAAAGGCTGTTCTTCTAGGATCGAGGGTGCGATTCGAAGATCGGACTGGTCGACTTTTCCATGACGTCGCTTAGAATGACCAACCCGGATTGAAATATCATCTTCGAAGCAGGCGACATGAACACGTTGTGACGATGGTAAGTAATTCAACTAATGAATACATCTCCATAATACTCAGCACTACATATTGCTATACGCAAGTCGGTCTCGTTTAAGTTATCTACGAATTTATAGTGATAGCGAAGTCCTTGAACCACGTGTATTGGTCCCTCGGAGTTGCGTATTCTTCTGAACTTCCTCCGAAGAACGTGCTGGGCATCTACGTCAAGCTCATTCTGTCTCAAATACGGGCAATCCCACTTACCTGAAGAATAGTCCGGAAAATCCAATAGGTTCAGGTTCGCCTTCTTCTTCGGTGAGCCCTGGCATGGCCGCTTCCTTCCCTGCAGCGTTGAAAGCGTGCTCCCATACATAATTGGCTATCGTCGCTGTCGACCGCGGCACCGTTTGCGTTATCGTGGGCCGGTCAGACATCGTTGCTGCCATCACGGATCGGGTGATAGTGAGGTTGTAAATGATCGCTGAAGCAGCATCGCCGGTTATAGGAGGTGCGGAAAACTGCTGAAATGGAAGCAGTGGCGGGGGATCCGACAGTGGGTATTGGATGCTGCTAGTCGAAGACGAAGAGTTGTTCTTTGCGAAAGGTGGAAGTACGCCTTCATCAATTCCGGCTTTGTCAATAGCTCCCAGTACGCCACCGAGTAACGGCGAAAGGAGACCACCATCATCTGCGTCGTTATCTCCTGCAGCTGTCTGCGTTGGGCTCGAGGATGTCGATGTCGAGGTTATGGACGGTACATCGCGATAGAATACATCGTGTCGGTTCATGATGTCCCTCCCGTTCACTTCTAGTCGAAATCCTCCATTCTGCTTTCCTGGAGTGTTGAGTGCGACAGTTTGACGTACATGAGTCCATTCTCCCGGAGTAAACTTGAAAGCTCCTCTCGCGATGGAGAGTCCATAGGCGGCATCGCATACTGATTCAGGCGGTGCGTGACAGAGAGAGTGCGTTTGCTTGTCTTTCGGAGCGTACTGAAAAACGTCGATCATGATGGAAGTCATGTATATCCAATGAGCGAACTTACCAAATAAAGCTCCCCTGCCCCTCCAGCTCTCCACATCAGACGCGTACTGAAACACTGCGTCGCATCGTCCCCTCCTGAACATGTCATGTGTCCACCATACAAACCAGGCAACTTTCCGCCGAGTACCCAGTCGAAGTCTTTCGGGAAGAAAACGCTGTACTCGAGGGTGACATTGGAAGTATCGGCAAGCGGAAGTGGGGTTGCGTAAAAATCGGCACCGCCCTGAGGCGAGTTACTTGGATTGATTGAATTTGCGGGGTAGAAAAGCTGCAGCGCCGAAGATGCATTCCAGGAATCGACTTCGTCGTGAAATGTCTTCATATAATCTCCAGCTCCCGAAAGGAATCCCCCTTGACCTCCCTCGATCGCACCCGGCGGCATGCCACTCGTTATCTGCAAGTTCCCTTCACCACAAGCGAAATGCGCGATCTTGAATGAGTCGAGGTTTGAGAAACGCGCTGGAGCAGACCAGAAGCTACCCGCAGTGGCCGTAAAGGGCTCTGAAACTGTGATTGTGTTTGTTACAGTCGTTGGTGCAGCAGTGACCGTCACAATTTCTGGTTGCTCGTAGATTGTCGACGTGAATTCCTCCAAAATTGTCTCCGTTGTGGTAGAAATTGACACAAAAGGAGGGACTGAAGATGAAGGGAGCGGAAGCGAGGGCATCCACAAGAAGGCAGTTGGAGAGCTTTCGAGCGAGGTTGATGCTACGAGGCTTTCTGCTCTACCCCTAATGACAGTCAGTACAGTACCGGTCTCAACTGACGGTAATGTTGGCGTAGCTCTCCGATTTTTAATTATTGGGGGTAGGTGACGATGGTGGACATTACGAAGCGGTCTGGCAAAAGTACAAAGAGAAAAGAAGCCAAGCAGGACAAACGCAGATTTCTGCATCATGAAGGCTACTGTTGAAGCAGACAAATGCATTGGAGGTCGTCGCTGGTTAATAATGCTCTGAGAGGATATGAGCCTGGCGATTACATTTTGAGTGAGACTGACACCACTAGTCTCTTCCGCAACGTCGATACAATTTCGTTCTCGACTGTGTCGCATATGAGCCTTCTTGTACTCTGGTGCTGCAGTTTTCTCACGGAAAGGCCTGGCGATGATGCGGGCTCGAAAAGTAATATGTCCTTAGGCGCATTGTTAGGTCTTGTTTGCGAGAAAGACCAGTTCCATCTTGTTTAGGAAATAGATCCGAGAATCTATTATTGTAATTACGTCTTTCGTAACTGATCTTCGTGATTACGAATTATGGCACAATCTCATATTCACAAATGATGATATGTCAGTTGCGACTCCTTTATCTCATTACGACCACGACCGTCACGATGCAGATAATGGAGACTGAGCTTTCTAGTAGTCCTTCTTCGGATGTGCAAGACGTGCTTGACAATGAGATAAAGTAACTTGTCTCAATAACAGTAGGAACGGAAATATTCATTCATCTTACTGTTTGACAGGGAATGGCATTTCCGTAAGTACCATATTGAGTTCGTTGGGCAGCGTTCGAGATATTTACACGATTTCGACCTAGATATTTACTTCCTTCAGAAAAACCGCGAACAGCATAGAGCTGCCCTAGCTTTACGCGACGCTATCCTCCGCTTGCGACGCAATGGTGCTTTTGTAGCCGTCCCCCTGTTCAGAGTTAACACTGACCCCATTGGGCCTCATCCTGCTGGTGCGTTTGGCTCACGGCCCTTGGCATAAGGCTTTCAATGTTCGGTACTTCGTCTAGGATCATATGAAATTTGGTGTCCTTCTGAATCGTTTGCATCTGTTTTCTCTTACCTCTGTATGAACAGAGGTGAACTCAGGTACGCATCAAATTTAGTTTATTCGTACTCCTCGTAAAGATCCGGTCTTTACTTTCGTCATTACCTGCAACAATATGATGTAGTATTCTTGTACATCCATTAACAAGAGAACAGGTGAGCCGCGTACTCTCGGCACCTACGTAAAAAGAAACCAGATCTCAAGCTCATGGCCTCCTCCCAATTAAACAGAGAACGTACGTCATCGAGCCATCTTTGTGCATTTCAGCTCAAAAGTACTGCACAGGGATCATCAATTTCGCAACGCATGGATAGGCCCGTCTTTTCCTCTAGATCTGTCAACGCTCCCACTGCGCTCGGAAGACATACCACTACAATATCCTAGTCTCGGTAAGAATTCGTTCTCATGTCCATGTTCCGAGAGTGATTCTGTCCGGTTCAATGGGTGAATTCAGGTCTCGGATATTCATCCAAGGCTTCTCAGCCATCACTTGAAGAACGGAAGGAGTCTGGGAAGAAGGTCGAGGAGACGTTGCAAAAGCATGAGCCTGAGGCGGCTCCCGCACCTTTGGATTAAGATTCCTGTTGTTGCGTCCTGCTGAGCTTATTTATGAATGCTGTAGTGCTGTATGAACATATCTCGGAGTCCGTGCCATGCTGTTCACATCCATACAATCATAATGTCAGCCTCCCCCCATAATTTATAGAAGCACAACCATCCTCGTCGTACATGAATATCTTCGGGCTTTGCCCAGAGGAACCACAACACATTTCCAACTAAGCCAGTTCGGGGTCTTCGTCACCATGTCGGCCACATGCGCTGTCTCTCCTTGGGTCGTGAATCACGGGTTGGATACCTTGGAGCTTGAAAGTCGATTCTTGAATTAATAACTAGAGCATGAGGGATTACTTTGTCTCCCCTTCAGCACTGCAGAAATGACTCTCCATCTAATAAATAAAGATTAAGCAGAGAATATTTCGTAAAAATGGGCCAAGTTGTATGCAGCAGCTCGTCTTTGCCATTGAATTGACAAGAAAATGTCCAATCCAGGGTGTTTGGCACGATTGGAAGGATGATTTCTCCAGTGTCCTTCCTCAGAATCTCGAAGCCAGGAGTTTGGTTTGAGTGGAGGGAATTGTGGGAAAAGCGTAGAGAGTGGCAAGGTGTAGATGATATCTGTTGACTGTTGATAGTGATATGCCCCGTTGTATAATCCGAGTTTGGTTACATGACTAAGTGCTGAGTCAAGATCGCCATCAAGGCAAGTTAGTTTAAGAGCCACCTGTTCATACATTGGGAGTACAGTTTCACGACACACACGCTTGAGCCCTCCAATATACACCGTCTCCTTGGACAAATTTTCAGAAGTGCCTTCAACTCGGATTGAAATCGAGAGAACGCGCTCAGCGGAATAGGAGAGTGCATGATGGAGGCTACATTACCACCGCATCGATACAAATGCTCCCAGCTTCTGATGTTTACTCGACGATATTATGTTCCTTCGGAATAGACCGCGTGGTCAGGGTAATGATTTCGGCCTAATTTCTTGAGTGGACCGAGACGAATCGAGACAAACAAGTACAGGATGAAACGGTAAATAGTAAGCATGATAATTTTCATTATTGAAAACCTGAAATCGATGCCGAATGGATGCAATCAAAAATAGTCTCGTGGGAGCTCCAGACTGAACTGAACTGGAGAGAGAATAATAGTCGAGACACGCGTTTGCCGAACAAGTGATCCGAGATCTTCGTTTCCAAATTTGTATGGATCGGCCCTAACCATGTCGTGGCAGTCATTCACTTGCTATTGGCTACATATCACAACCTTCAAACACCGACCTGTTAGAGACGAACGCGGCTTATAGCTCTTTTTAAGTATGGATGATGGAGATGGTAACCTCAAGGTTGCATTTATCCATCCTGACCTTGGCATTGGTGTGTCTTCTATTACTGTGCCGTATTTAATCGACACCTTACCGTCCGCATTAATAGGTGGTGCTGAGCGCCTCGTAGTAGATGCTGCGCTAGGATTACAGCAGCTAGGACATGAAGTGGATATATACACGTCTCATCATGATGTCAAGCATTGTTTCGAGGAGACAAGGGATGGTGCGGGTTTTGTCACTCTTCGTCCTATTACAGAGGAAACTAATTTGGATTCTTTTGAAACGTCAGGATCTCTTCGTGTGCATCATGTCAAATCCCCTTTTCCAAGAGCGTATAGGGGAAAGTTTCATATCCTCTTCTCACATTTGCGTCAACTACATCTTACTCTCCATCTACTTCGTGATTGTGCGACTGGATATGATGTCTTCTTTGTCGACCAACTCTCCACCTGCATACCTTTGATCCGAACATTCGCGAAGAAGCGCGTTGTGTTCTATTGCCATTTCCCAGATAAACTACTCGCAGATGGAGAATTCGTTCAAGGGAGGATGCGGAGGAAGAGCGGATTCTTGAAAAGGTTATATAGGATGCCGATGGATTGGCTTGAGGAAATTACCACTGGTTCGTTCATTGAATTGCTGCTGTGTCTTCAGGAGAGAAGAACTGACAAGGTCTTAGGAAACGCCGATGTTCTGCTTGCGAACTCCCGATTCACAGCGGAAGTATTTAACACATTCTTTAAAATCCCCCGAAAGCCTCATGTGGTGTACCCAGGCATCAAAATTTCTGCATATGCACCTCCAGCAAGTATGGATACCCCAGAGTTGCAGGAGATTGCATCGTAAGTACATATATGGTTTTCTCTGCTCGTTTACTGTTCGAGCTCAGCGTGATTTTGCGAAGAACAGGGACCGTCCAACGCTCCTCTCACTAAATCGGTTTGAGAAGAAGAAGAATATTGCACTTGGTTTGCGATCTTTTGCATTGCTTCGGTCGAGGCGAAGAAAGGATGCCGATGGAGCATCGTCGATTGTGGACAGTGGGCTGAGACTTGTTCTTGCTGGTGATCCGCTTTGTCTCATCTGATACCTTTCCGAATTGCATCTTATGCTTCATTTTAGGCGGATTTGACCCAAGACTTCAAGACAATATTGATACACTCCAAGAGTTGCTCATCACCGCAACAAACGCAGGCTTGGGTTATTGCATATCTTCAACCCTCTCCCTGGCATCCATCATTCCAGACCACCTGCTTTCCCGAACATTACCCGCCGCTCATGCAGACGTGATCTTCCTCCTCAACTTCAGCACTCCACAGCGGGCAACATTGCTTAACAGCCCTTCAACACTTGCGTTGTTGTACACACCTGCGAATGAGCATTTCGGGATTGGGCCTGTTGAAGCGATGGCGTGTGGACTGCCAGTGCTGGCGTGCAACAGTGGCGGGCCTACAGAGAGTGTGCTTGCTTCGCCTCCTGAGGAACGCACGGGCTGGCTTTGTTCCCCGGACGAAGAACAATGGTCTCGAACGCTTAGCGAAATAATTCAGCTTCCCGCGGAGCACCGCCGAGCGCTAGGTGACCGCGCAAAAGCGCGTGCGCAAGAATTTTTTGGGATGGAAGCGATGGCACAGGGAATACAAGAGGCTTTGTATGATGCTGTGCAGATGGGACCGGTAGGGAACTCGAGTTGTTTAGGAGACGTGATTTTGGCGGTAGTCATTTCATTGATTGCCTACGCCGTTTATAGGTTTGTTGCTTAGACGTTGGAAGCAATCAGTTACATCATTTGTAAATAATGATTATTTCATATCTACGTATTCTTTTCGAAGGCATTAAAGAGCATCATCAAATCGAGCAACCCTATCGGAGCATTTTATTGACTGTAGATTATACAGACACAATCAATATACATTTTCGTTTGCAGGTTATGCGTTCAAGATAGTGCACTAGTGGCAAAGCGCTAGAAAAGGCAGTTTCCAAACGTGTTCCGCTATTCCATTTCAAGTTCTTCTCCCGCACTTAGTACCTCTCCACCGAGCTCTCCCATCGAAGTCAGGGTTCGTGAAAATAGGTCATCAAACGCTTGCTGGAGACCGAGATGTTCAAGAGTGGTTTCGAGGTCATCCTCCGGGTTATTTGACTCCGACTCTTGATCCATTTCAACATCTGAAAGACTTTCTCTGTTCGATTGTACCCCAAAGCTTGAACCATTGGCTCTGTGAGGAGCAGTGGAAGGTGGTGCCTGGATCCCCTCGAGCCATTCTTCCAGGGCCGAGCTCCCTGAAAGGAGAAGGCTGCGAAGACGGGTCCGGTCTGTTTGGCTAAGGGCGCTTGATGTGCTCCCAAGAGATGCTGGAGAGTAGTCCTCATCTGTTTGTGATACATCTGAACCCGATTTTAAGTGCTCGTCGACGTCGGATTTATTTGAAAGAAGATGGTCGCCGTCAGGTTCGAAATCAACGTAAACGTCAACACCGTCGCGCGCACTGGTATCCCATGCCTGTGAGCAGAGTACGGCATGCCACCCTTTGTCAAGCTCATCAAGCCAGTCGAGTAATTCCTTCAAGGTCTCAGCTCCTCCAGCATCTGATTGAGACTGAGACTGAGCTCTCGTTCTACTTCCGTTTAAGATTGGACGCGGGTAGTGAGTGATTGCAGCGAGGGTTTCGCTTGAGAATCGAAGAAGGAGCGCCGTGCGCAGAGATGCTTGGTTAATTACTACCGGTGGGATCTGAAGGATAAGTGAAAGAAGGGTGTGCGTTGCACGTAGGTAGGAATGCAGCGTTGGAAGAGTTGTCGAGGGATGGTCTCTGGATGATGCAAAAGTTTTCAAGACAAAAGACGTAAGGTTTTCCGAGCAATTTCTTACCGTTTCTTGTAGTTCCTCATGATATCGAGGAACATGTCCTCCACATATTCGACAAGCCTGCGCTCCTGGCGAGCTGTAAGCGCTTGAATCCTAATGGAAGTATTTGCGACGGCGTTGTCTCTGCTGGACTCCGGAACGTCTGGAGGAGGACTCGCTTCACTTGCGCTTGAATCAGGTATAGCCACCATTATGAATAGTTGCCGAGTTCATTCCATGCAAGTGATGGATCGAGCGAAACATGATGTTGTGCTGGATCGTTGATCGAAGGATCCACGTCTCACGTGATTCTCGGACCGATCCGCTAGCCCGTGCCGAACCTACGCTACGGCTTCGATCCCTCGGATCTTCGAAGGGCTGCATAGGTAACGGTATACTTTACGAGTTCATCTCCTGATTTCATCAATGGTGTTGGCTGAGAAATTACCGCATCAGAACAAGTCAAAGCTCTTGCCCAGGCGCAATCTATCCGTAAGAATTATAACTGTTTTCCCATTAAATCGTAGCCTGATTCTCTAGTGGCCGCCTATGCCAGTCTACTTATCGATTTATATCATGCAGATCTACAACGAATGTCCCTTGCCTCGCATCTCAAACCTGGGACTGCATTTGTTCTAACAAGCTGAAGCATAGGTCTTTCCGATCAAAGCGAAACTCAGACACCCTTTCGGCCGTCAAGTTATAAGCAACTACTACAATTTTCAGTTGTAGGAATCTTCTGCGGTAGCTGCGTTGTCATGTTCGTGATATACATGCCTCCACTGCACGTCATTTTGGGAGGATCCCACAACCTGTCCCCTCTGTATTGGCTGCTCCCAGTCGCGCTTGGAATAATCACCCTCATTTAGGTTTCTATTCGTGTTATAGTGATGCGTAGAAGGATTAAGAAAGCGCAAGTGAAAGATATCAAGGGACTCATGATGTGAGTCGTCACAACGTTTGGGTTAGATGAATGTCTCATGAGCTTCTTTACAGTCCCTACCATGAGGACGATGAGTATGCGCTCAATCAAGTAAAACCATTTTAAATGCTTGTGTTTGGAGTTAGAATGAGCTTCCTGTATTGGACTTCATTTTGTACTTGGCTTATGTCGACTGTGTGTAATAGAGAGTCAAGAGACTTCGACTGATATTATTACAGGCGCTCCTAGCGGCGGTAGAGGGTATGCAATAACTCGGTGCCATGACCTAACCTGTGAGTGGCAAGAAAACAAAAAATCAAAGGCACAATACACATAGATTAATCCGAATCGAGTTTACCACATGAATGTAAATTCGTCAGCCTTCAAATAGCCTGAAGGATAACTGAACCTACAGTATGCATGAGAGCTTCTCTCTGGTCTATTCTGTTAGTGCTATGTGCGCTCGCTTAGACAGTAAGACCCATGTGAGTGAGCTCCAATACGAAGAATTACCCGGCGATAATTATATGAGTATCGAGTTTTACATATACTGTGCATATATATACACATGCAATGATAATTGTCCATAGACGATACAGCGAAAAGAGTAAAATAAAGTCTATACTTGGAATACTAAGATATTTATCTATGTATATTCAAGAAAAGAGACGAGATAAAAGCAATGGCTGTACTCTACTGTCGCGACGGCAATACGCGGATAGTCCTTTCTCCAGATGGAATTGCCCTCCTTGATCTAGATCCGGCAACATCGCTGTAGGCAGGCGGCGCTGTATGAGGTGCGGCTGGTCTATGCTGTGTCTTGCCTGCTCCGGCGGATCTGTGGTCCGCGCAGATTGTTGGAAGTTGCGAGGATGACGGAACAAAATCTGTGCAACTTTCGGTAGCAACACCTAGAGCGCCAGCGTTTTTCCATTCTGAGGCATTCATGCCGCTGCTGCTACTATCTTGACATGGTGTTCCGGAAGAGATAGGAGAGAAAAAGGGATCAATGTGTCCTGTGGGTAAATTGGACCGCCCTGGAATTACAGAAGATCCAGCGCTCGATGGAGGGATAGACTGCATAGCAGGCAAGTTGAGAGGAATGCGGTCTTGCTGACCTTGCCGGCGACGTTTCATAAAGAAAAGAAAAGCAAGGAGCACTAGAACGGCCGACACTCCACCAACTACCGGTCCGACGATAATTCCGATATTCGTCGAGCCTGAACTCGAATCCACTGCAGATGAAGCTGAGGTTCCTGTCGGAACTGCGCTGTTGCTGTTGGTATTATCCGTCAACTCTTTCCTTTTGTTTTTGTCAGAACTATAGCCGGACTGAATAGGTCAAAGAGAACGTACGTATAGATGATCGAATCAAGCAGAAACAACGATTCATTGTCGGAGCGACCCACTTCGATTATAAGGGTGTGCAAAGAATTCGAAAGGTTGTTCTTTGAGAATACGGTTTGGTTCCATTGGTAAGAGGTGTCACCGTCGGCAAGTTTTTGAAACGTCCCGACTTCAACATTGTCAATGTAGAAAGTGAAGTCCGAGTTTCCAACAGGAAAATTAGGCGATCCTGTCAAAATTACTTGTATGTATACAGCGCTACCTGCGGGGAATTACGTCGTACGAGTAAATTGGACGAAATTAATGATAGTGATTGGGTTAAGCGTGTTTGAGACGCACCGATGAACGGTACTGAAGCCGTAACCAACTGTCCTGACACGCCACCACGTCCTGACCGGAAATAAGATGCATCCATCCATGTACTTCTGTATGCGTTGGAGATTGGGCGAGGTTTCGCAGAGCACTTTGCGCAATCTTGGCCGATTGACCATGCTTCTGGCGGATTATATTGAATTATCTGACCTGTTGATGGATCGCCATACTGGTCATCAATCGTCACGTTTACTTGGAGACCACATATTCTCGGGAGAAGGCGAAACAGCAACAAGTGAAGACCCAAAAGACAATGTGGTCGCAAGTATCTGCAGTACATCGCGAAATTAGTCGTGGCACTCGGTCGCGATCCTAGTACCGACGAAGTGCAGAGGCCTTGCTCAGAAAATTTTCCGTCGAGTGTTGTCGCTGCTCGAGGCCGTCTTGCGCAATGAGTGGGGAAGACGAGAGGCGTGCGACCAGGAATTGACCCCGTCTTTGTTCGCGCATAAGAAAATAAAGTAGAAGGGCGCCCATATTCAATCATGATCTCGGCAAGGCCGACGCTTTCCTAAATCGAGGCAAACAAGTCAGGCTTGGTGAAGGGTAGTAAGTTACTGGAAGGAGAAGGAGATGACGGAGTTTCAAAATTTCTCGCTGGTTGCAATGAACTATACCAGTAATGAACTATACCAGTAGACACTGCGCATGATGCCTCCAGGGAAGAACTCTTGCAAGAGCATGCTTTTCTGTAGTTCCTGCGGCGTATATCAGATTTCTTCTCTTGAAGCGGAGTATCATAGTATCATGGGTGAGTGTGGAAGGAGCCGGAGGGAGACAGACCAGCCCAGGATCAATCATTGAACGCAAAGTTAATCAATGTTGGCGGGTGATGCGCTATATTTGGATGGCTGATCATCTAGAAATTGTGATGTCGATCGTATGGAGTTTCGAATCTACGTCTTGGCACCTGGATGTGAAACGCTGTACCCGATCTACAAGCACCCTGACCGTAGCTAGTATTTGAACGCTTGAAGATTTCATCGTGCTGTGTACCAGTGCTCTAATGAAAGATTTGTGATGATACACGAAGTTCACGTTTATAAGTTACCTGCAACAATACTCTGTCCGGAAATGAAGTGAAAAGAGCGACTCAGGTATACCACAGTCCAGAAAGATAAATATCACGAAATAAAGCAGCGAAAGAGATTGAATGCACTATGCGAGCCTAAGGCCTTTACTGTAGGGGTTTGGTAGCCTCGAAACATTGGACGATCCAGAAGAATCGACTTCGCTATAAGCAGGTGGAGAAGCAAGGGCTGTGCTCACATCAATTTGCGACTCATCTACCCTGTCGTAGTCGGCCAAGTTACGACCGGTTGCAACGTACTGTGAGGATGCATCAGACTCGGATAGACCGGTTTGTGCAGAGGGGCCGGCGAAACCGAGGGCGCTTTGAGATGCAATAGTGGCGCCGGCACCGGCCGCACCATGGTTTGACGCGGCGTAGAAGCCGCTAGAGTTGCTATGCGTATACGGCGTATTTGAATTAGTGATGAATGGATCGATGTGCGACGCATCATTGTTGGGACCTGGGTTACTGGTAGATCCAGCTCGTGCCGGAGAGACAGATTCCATCGGAGGCGAGTCGAGGAGAATGCGTACTCGTTGACCTTGTCGTCGACGTCGCATGAAAAACAGAAGGGCAAGAATTGCACCTGCTACGATGACACCTCCAACTACCGGTCCGACGACGATGCCTATATTTGAAGAGCTTGAACCCGACTCAGGGCTGCTCTGGTTGTCTGGGTTGCTTGTGCTATTCTGAACTTGTCTTCTGTATAATCTCTTAGCGACTTCAAACAGAGATAGAGGGAGAACGTACGTATAGATGATAGAATCAAGTAAGACGAGCGATTTGTTACCCGCACGTCCCGATTCAATCGTAATGGTATGCAATGAATTTGAGAGTCCAGTCTTGGAAAAGATAGTTTGATTGAACTGATACGTGTTGTCGCCATTCGGGGCACGTTGGAACACGCCAGAGGTTACATTGTCGATATAGAACGTGAAGTCTGAATAACCATCGGGCGACGTTATCGACCCAGTTAGAATCGCCTGGACGTATACAGCAGTCCCTAGAAGTCCAGATTGGATGAGATCAGTACATCCCATGGATATGACTGATATCGAAAATAAAATAAAATAAAACAATACGAATTTCAAATCAAGGAGGTCTTGACACTTACCGATGAACGGCACCGACGCAGATATGATCTGTCCAGAAAGGCCATTCGTACCCGTTCCCTCTGGGAAGAACGTCCCGTCTGTCCATGTGCCGTTGTGCGCGTTGCTGATAGGTCGTGGCTTCGCAGTACATGGCTCACAACTCTGGCCTGGATGCCACGCTCCCGACGGATTGTACTGGATAACTTGTCCCGTAGTTGGATCGCCGAATTGATCATCGATAGTCACGTTAACTTCACGGCCATGTATTTGGAGCACGAGGCAGAGTAATGACAGATAAAACCTAAAGAGCGTACTTGTTCGCCAGCACTTCCAACGCATCGTGTCTTTTCTCGCGCCGGACACTAAGTCGAGCGGAACAGGAATTAAAGAGCAGAAGGCTCTCCGATTTCTCTCTCTGTTCTTTATCGATCGAGTACGTGAAAGGTAGAAGAGGCTGCCTGCAGCAGGTTGTCCGCAAGATGAATGAAAAGAGGGAGGGAAAGGAACAACCTGGGCGCGCGCCCGACCTTGTTTGGGATCAGATCAAGAAAAAGCGCGTTTCCATGTCCAGCATCCTGCCGATAAGCTCCAATGTGCCGAGACTCAGCCTTCCCAAGAAGAGGAGGAAATCAGGGTCGACAAAGTATTAACCTCCAAGCGAGCAACGGAAACGGGACTGAAAAAGGAGTAAACATCTGTGGAAAATCGTAAAATATCTAGGTCCTCTGATTGACGACATTATTGGCTCTCATAATGTTTCGCAAAGCCTTTCATCACTCTCGAGCGTGTAAGTCAAGACGGAAGGAGAGGCAAGTCGAGTGAAAAAGGTAATGTAGCGTGGGAGAGATGTCCAGATTTGGACGACGCGTCGTGAATTTCAATTGAGGATTGATTTGGGCTTAGCCTCGGTCTTTGATCACGACCATGTTTGAGGACACGTCTCGTTCCCCTTTAGCAAGTCCTGAAGAGCAGCAAGGTGCATCACTTCTATCAGTCCTTCCTGGTTATCCATCGCGTGGCAGTACACCTCTTCCACTGCCTATAGGCTCCGGTGCCACCATTTCTGTTTCCGCAAGCTTTAATTCGGGTGGCAGTCGCATTGGCAACGGCCAAGACCTTGCGGAGGAACTCAAGCAGGCCCGACGCGAGATTGAACTTCTCAGAACTATGGTCAGTATCTCATGGAAATAGAACCTATATTCGTGAGCAACTGATCGCAACATTAGGACCCCTTTCATGCCGCCGAGATGGCCATTGAACTGCAGATGGAGAAAATGCGCTGCGCAGAGGCAACCAGCATTCGCGATTCCGCTGTTCAACGCCTTGCTTCCGCGTACGACTCAATCAAGGAGAAGGCAGCTACCATAAATCGCCTTCAGAACGAAAAGACAGACCTTGAGTCCCGCCTTGCAAATGTCGAAGTACGCATCAAGGAAGCCGCAGAGCAAGCTAGGGCAGAAGAAAGACAGATCATGGAGGGAGAATTGGCGCGCTTGCGTGACGTTATTCGTAATTTGAAAGACAGTGTCGAGGCTGAGAAGCAGACCCGCGTTGGTTCTGAATCATCTCCACTGATCACTACAAGCCTCTCCGACTCTTCTTCTCCGACTGATGATACTGCTTCTGCTATAACTGCGGTAGATACGAATGGATATGGAGAAAACGTTTGGTCTCAAGATACTATGTTACAAGAGCTCAGTACTAAGCGCAGTGACCACAGGTTCTCCATGCCCTGGCCAATGGAATCGATCACCTATCAATTGGTCAAGTTTCGAATACCGTTTCGCCTCTACATTCCTCTCCGCCGAGTTCCATCCCTCCTCCTGGACTCAAGTTACTTGTCGGCACAGACCTTCAGAATGTAAGTACATGTTGTCTTACGAAAAGAATCGCTTGGATTCTGACTGTATGCAGTTTCGTGCGAGTTCGGGGCACCCAATCGATATGATCAGAGCCAGGAACGCAGTCTTAACAGCTCTTCCAATGCCTCCAGGAATTCCCGAAGATGAGCTGAAACCGATTGTCCTTCCTCCTTCTATGCCGATTCACGAGTTCCTCAACAACACTGTGGGAGTGAGTGCTTTCATAAACGGTCTTCGTCGAAAATTTACTCATTCCGTCCAGAATAGGTATGCAGACTTAGGTCTCCCTGTCTTTTCAGACGGATAACAAAGTTCTAGCCTTATAGGATATCGGACGTTCCATGAAAAGACAACTCGATGGTGCCCGGATCGCGAGGAGCACGGTTACTTCCTTACACCGCTTTATAAATGCACAACAAAGGCCCGAGTCTCAACTGCCCATTCTTGGAATGAAGTTGATCCAAGGGGTCGAATGATCAAGCCAACGGGTTTGATTGTCTCATTGCCGTTCCGGGAGAATACGCTAACTTCCGTAATGCAGAGTGTTTCTACAATCGTCAGGGGAAGTGGTACTATGCAGGACAATACGTTGCACTGCGACTAGACGACTTTAGCACGAAGGAATGGAACGAACTCGACGCTGAGGTAAGGACAACTGCGTCGTATCAAGAGTTGAATGGTATTCAAAACTTACGTCATCAGACTTCCGGAGTGCTAGTGAAGGAGACACTCATTGGCCGGAAGAATACGTCACCAACTGTTCAGTATGAAGTGTCTCAGCTTTATTCTGCCGGGGCTCTCAAGATCGCATGCGTCGGATTGCAATGTGTTGGCTTTAACCCGGCGCTCTACCAGAATATCCTCGAACAAGCAGCAAAATGCCGCCAAGGTGGACGCTGGAGAGGCGGCTGGGGCGCTTCGGAATTCCCCGCAGTCGACGGCTCCACTGACAACTCCGGAAACCACGGCACGATAAACGACAATAATAATGCTTACTGTGCCTCTCTTTTCAACTTGATGTGACTATTCTGGCTTGAAGAATGACTGGACTCAACTATGAAAGTACTCGGACTGCGCGACTTTTATCTGGGCTTTGCAACGACTGGACAAAAGTCATTTCTTGGTAGCTCCAAAACAGGAGGACTCAAGTACTAAAGAAAAAATGTTCTCTCCCGACTGCGTTTTTATTCTTCGACCAAATCGGTCAGATTCTAGACTTTCTTTGGACTCTCCTCTTACTGTTTGATGCTTTAACTCTTCTTCCCCGGAAGGAAACTCAGAACTTTCACTTCTCCGGCGTCGTGCTTGACTTGGTAGTATGCCGTTGATGGTCGTGCATAATAAATTGATAGGTGTTGACGAATGATGATATCCCGCATACTTATGAATGAGGGTGTCAGATCAGTGAGTCGATGACAAGCATTGATTTAGAAAAAATAGAGATCAATAATAGGCACTTTCTTTCTACCCGCATTGAAGCGAAGTTCCACTGTTCAGCTGTTTGGGGAAAGTATCAAAATTATATCTGCCCGTAGCATCGGACGTGGGTCATGGGAGATAGAAGTACTATCTAAGGAACTATGATGTTCATGCATACAACTATTAATTACTTCTTGAGAACTTTGAACAGAAGGGAGATGCCGATGGACAAAATGGACACGTGGGTGAGATAGGAAATCTGAGAAAACTTAACATCCATCGAACTCTTTCATTCGAGCTCCTTCTCCTTAGAGCGCCGTTTTTGCTCCATCAAGAGGAAAGAAACTGTTAGATATGAACAATTAGCAGAATCCGAGTCTGAGATTGTATTATGAATTTACCTATGAGGGAGTCCAGAGTCTCCATCGCGGATGGCTGGACTTCCAGGTATGGTTGACGAGACATTCGCAGGATAAAGAAGTGACGTCGATGCTTGTGATAAATGGCGACTGGGCTGGAGTCTGGGTCTTGTTCCCGAATGAGCTTCGAGCGCAGAGACATTCAGTCGATGTTCATTCAACTAGATCCACAGGAAGTGTACCTCAAGCCGTCCTTTGCGCTGTTTCCATTGGTAATATCTTCCATCCTTACCCCGAAAGCGTGCATCACTTTGAAGTTCAGATGAAATACTCGGTGGTCAAGAATGAATTTATCAGATCACTTACGATCCTGCGACACCGTCTTTCGTCCAAAATTCGTGAATTGGGCGGAACTGCTGACCACGAAGGCGCACTGCGGTGCTCGTAAGGCGTGCTGTCGAGTTTTCAGATACTTCATTCTGCATTTCCGCAACAATCTCCAACTCATTACTCTTCGGGTCCATCTTGCTCACGCGGGTAACCGATGCATCCCACTTTGGCGTGACGACCTCATAGTAGATTTTATCGTTTGAGTTTGAGATGACCACATTTTGAAGGTTTGTCGTTGTGAGATGAAGACGTTCAGGCTCTTTCATTCTTTGCCAGATGATAGCCGCCGTGAGATGCCAAAGGGAGCGAACGAAGGGCTTTCAGGGATAAGGTTTATTGGCTTGAAGCCTCATAGATGCTCTTATATTCCACCAGAGCCATGGATACCGTGGGCATCTTGTGGCGTCCTATGGCAAGGTTCTTTGGACAAGCTCTTTAGACACGGTATGATTTCCCATTGGTGTGAAGTCGAATTCAAATAACAATCTATTATTATGTTGGATTCCCCTCACGGGAAGAAAGAATGGACATAAACGACCTTGGCCAGAGTCATGATCCTATCGTCGCCAGAAGATCAGATCAGCACGGGAATGCTTGAAGGTAATGATGTCGAGAGTCGAGAACAAATCATATTTTACGGATTTTGTTGTGGTTGAAGACAATGAGCGTGAGAGAAGAGTGACTTTCTTGGCTGAATAGAAATTTGACCACCTTCGTTCTTACTTACTTCTTAACCTCCGTCTTACTTCCTCATTTCATTTGTCGTGACGCCAAGGCTAGCTGCCTGACCGCGGTCTAGCTATGCTTCGCGGGAACTCAATCAAGCTCCTCGCAGGTTCGGTGTCTACTTTCAATTGATAAAGCACTGCGGAGTTCTCACATGCGCACATTCAGGCAACAGCCATCCAGAGCTCGCCCAGTCAGTGGCAGAGCGGTGAGCCGGTAATACAAACTAAGTCCCACAACACGCGATCGTTTACCAGAAATGTCTTAGGCTGAACATTCAGCTTACGCCGTGCGTGGTGAGGAAATTCTCGAATGGTGAGACGAGCGTGAAGATAGGGGAGTCGGTACGCGAGGAAGACGTGTTCATCATTCAGAGCGGTTGCGGAGACGTGAATGACAACCTTATGGAGCTGCTCATCCTCATCAATGCTTGCAAGACCGCGTCCGCTCGTCGTATCACAGCAGTCATTCCTTGCTTCCCTTACGCGCGGGTTGACAAGAAGGACAAGTCCCGAGCGCCTATTACTGCGAAGCTTGTCGCAAATATGTTGACTGTTGCTGGCTGCGACCATGTAATCACGATGGATCTCCATGCGAGCCAGATTCAGGGATTCTTTGATATTCCCGTTGATAATCTTTACACTGAACCGCTGATGCTCGGGCACATCAAACGCGAAATCGATGGCTGGCAGAATGGAATTATAGTTAGTCCGGATGCCGGAGGCGCAAAGCGGTGTGTTGATGAGATTTCAGTACGAAGAAGAGTGGTATTGAATCGGTCTCATATAGAGCAACAGCTATTGCCGATAAGCTCGGCATTGAGTTTGCACTCATCCATCGACAGGGCAACGACAAGGGACCGGACTACATGCACATCCTGGTCGGTGATGTCAAAGACAAAGTATGTCCTTCGCTTCGCTTGCTCTCGATCAACGACTAAACGTCTGTGAAGGTCGCTATCCTTATAGATGACATGATTGACACGGGGACCACGCTCTCCCTTGCCGCGAAGGCGCTACATGGCGCCGGCACAAAAGCCATATACTGTTTCGTCTCACACGGTCTGCTTTCCGAAACAAATTTCGCTCTTTTAGAATCTCTACCCATAGAATCACTAGTCGTCACGAACTCTATCCCGCAGAACCAGCATTGTGATGGGCTGTCTAAGCTAGTCGTGATGGACGTGACACCCACCATCGCGGAGAGCATCCGACGGACGCACAATGGCGAGAGTATATCATTGTTATTTGGTGAATGGGCAGGAGACGCAGGTGTATATTAGAAAATTGGAGGAAAAACTGTAGAAATCATGTACCGTTATCATTTGGTTCGTATCACAACTTGCTATCTAGATGTCGAGTTGTTCCTTAGATTTTCAAAAGTAGCTTATGATCAATTTGTATTATGTTGAATATTGCACACACAACATGCAGCGAGATGAAATGCATTACGTAAGACAATATGTTTGATTACCGATTACTATTTGCTGGATTCCATCTTTAACCGTGTCGTCCATCATGGTCAATCTCAATCAGAACTCCTTATAGCTTGCTTCAAACATCGGATCCCTTTTATTATTCTGGTAAAAACTGAGACCTCTTGCCATTACACGCCATCAGGCACCACCACTGTCCGACCAACCGAATCTTCAGAAATTTCGGGCATATTCTGTCTACAAAGCTGCTCGGTTTTCGAATCCGTCCTTAACTTCTTTTATTGAACAATGGCACGCTCTCTACTCCATACATTCGCGGACTCCAAACATTTTGAGGACCGTAGAGGGAAACCATACGCTCATCCTATCACGGAACGCATAAGCGTGAGTCTTATTGCCTTTCTATTGAATTATCAGGACATTCAACACCGAAATTTCTCAGCCGCATTCACGTCCTATTGTATCTTACTACTTCCCAAAAGGTGTCGGAGAACATCACTATGGGGTAACAGATACCAGTTTCCTCGTTGAACTCTCTATAACTTACGGTTTTCTTGATCGGTTAGGAAAGGCATCCGATGAAGCCACATCGTCTAACGCTGACGAACGCACTTGTCATCGGGTACGGACTGGACAAGAGGATACATCATTTCTATAATCCACGATCCGCTACAAGAGAGGAGCTGGAGGTATATCATGACTCCGAGTACATTGATTTCCTCTCGAGGTAATATTATTCTACTTCTTTAGTGAGATATATATCTGGATTTCTGAATACATCTACTAGGGTCACACCTGGAAATCAGAATGAGATGAAGCATCTCATAGAGACATTCAACTGTGTCGAAGATTGTCCTGTTTTCTCAGATATGTATGACTTCACTCGGATGTACGCTGGAGCATCTCTCGCCGCAGCGAGGAAGCTATGCGCAGGAACGACGGACATTGCTATCAACTGGTCTGGTGGCTTGCATCATGCTAAAAGAGGCGAAGCAAGCGGGTTTTGCTATATAAACGATATTGTTCTCGCTATTCTCGAGCTGCTCAGGTTCGTCATTGCCTTTAATTTTTGAACTGTTTTTCAGATAATTTTTGTTAGGTATCACCCGCGAGTGCTATATATTGACATTGATATTCATCATGGAGACGGTGTTGAGCTGGCATTCTGGAACTCGAATCGAGTGATGACGGTGTCTTTCCACAAGTACACTGGTGATTTCTTCCCCGGAACGGGTAGACTGGATGATAACGGAGGTGGACTCGGAAAGCACTTCGCGTTGAACGTTCCTTTGTTGGATGGCATCGACGACGAATCATATCTCACGTTATTCAAGACCGTCATAGAAGACACCATCACGGCCTTTCGACCCTCCGCCATCGTTTTGCAATGCGGAGCAGATTCACTGGGCCTGGATCGTCTTGGCGCATTCAACTTATCTATCAAGGGCCATGGGGAATGCGTGAATTTCGTTCGCAAGTTCAACGTTCCGTTACTTGTGCTCGGCGGTGGAGGCTACACGGTACACAATGTCAGCAGATGTTGGACGTATGAGACATCGGTGCTGGTTGGTTCAGAGGTTCCGGATGCTCTGCCACTCACGCCGTATGATGCGTGGTTTGCAGATGATTACTCGTTGCATCCTGCGTTAGCGGGGCGAGTTGACAATCAGAATACTCCGGCTTACTTGAGCCGCATCACACGTAGCATTCGTCAGAAACTTCGATATCTCCATGGTGCACCCAGTGTGCAAATGCAAGAGATCCCTCCTGACCTGGTGAATTGGCTGGCATCAGAGGAAGAAAAGAATGCTGAAGAAAGAGCTGAAGAACATGGAGCGATTCCAGCGGGTGAATTCCGCATACCACCTCCAATGGCCGTGAACGAGTACTTTGATAGCGAGACGGATGTGGATAAGGAGGAAGAAGCTGTAACGAAGACGCGGGGTACTCCTTCAGGACGCCGAGGACGGGGTAGAGGTAGAGGCAGGGGTAGAGGAAGAGCAGCTGCTACTGCAGCTGTAGCCGCCACTTTCCAGGCTCCACCAATGACTCCTGCCGTGGAAGGTACTAACAACGGTGAACGTGCGGAGGTTACGACAAGCTCAACTCCTGCCCCACCAGTTCGCGGACGAGGACGCGGTAGAGGTAGAGGTCGAGGAAGAGGAAGAGGCCGGGGACGGGGAAGGGCCGTTGCTGTTCAGGAGCCTTCCATGAGTACTGTGGAGAAGCCTCCTATGGAAGTCGAGCCGCTGCCTCGGAATACTGCGTCGACTTCTGTTTCTCTGATCGTTCCTGAGCAACTTGGGCAGACGCAGCAACAGGTAACAAAGGTTGAGGATAGTATGTCTGATCAGAAGGACTCTCTTTTCCCTTCTGCTGCTATGAATGAGATGTACAGTCGGGAGCAAGAGCAAGCAGCAGAAGAGGGTGACGATGATGAGTCGTCTGATCCGGGTGACGACTATCCTGGAGAAATTGATACATAAAGTATCTGTAACTTGCAGTCATTTACTTAGATTTATAAACTACTTAATCGAAATCAGTTTGATATTCGAGCCAACAGGAAAGTTTCAACTTGGAATATTAATATTCGTTCTGTTGCCCAGCATAAATAAAATACAATTATTCCAAGCTATCGCATTTTGTGACGGTTCGGATTGATTGAAATGAAGTAAGCTGGTAGTGCGTCGTCATGTCATGTTTGGCCTCAAGTCGCGACCACCAGCACGGCGGTGACTACATCCGTCTCAGGCTCTTATTGGAAACCGCGGCAGCGCAAAATCCGCTCCTTTACTTCTCACTTTGCACGTAACTATGAACGGCTCTCTTCACAAAAGGGCAAGTTCTTTGAGCCCTCGCACAGCCGACTTGGCTTCCTCTGTCAAGATGGCAACGTTTGGTATTGATCTGGAGGATGATGTCCGCTCACCTACGACAATTGCCAATGGGATGCACCATGAAAGAAAAAGGAGTAGTGCTGCAGGGTTGAGTACTCATTCGAGACCATCGATGGATGATTTTGGATCGGAAGATGAGGATGACAGGTCGGTGGAGGATGAGATAGCTCTTTTGGGCGGTGGTGCAGGAGATGAAAGGCAGCTGCGCGGGCGTGAGCTGCCGGAGAAGCACGGCGGGAGTACGTGGACTCAGGTGAAGGATCTTGTGGTTGAGGTGTGTGGCACGCTTTCCGGACATTTGGAGTTCTGTGCATAGTTAACTGGCCGTGGGGATGGTGTAGACTGCACCTACACTCCTTTTGACGACTGTCGGACTGCTTTTTACTGGAGAGCTCTTGGATCACGTTTCTGTGAGTTATTTGGTTCAAGCTCTATTTAACTCGCACTCATTTCCAATTTCAACAGCATTGGAAGGCAATGCAACGGATAGACGAACTTATTATCATCATACCTGTCGTTCTGAACCTCAAAGGAAATCTTGAAATGAACCTTTCATCGCGATTAGGGACGGCCGTGAGTGGAGTAATCGTTTTCTGTCTTCTGTATTTCTGATATCTCGCTAGGCCAACGTCGGGGAACTTGACGAGCAAAAAAGCCGCTATGGTATTCTTTCCGGCAACATGGCACTCTTACAAGTTCAAGCTACCCTCGTCTCTTTCATCGCTGCACTTGTGTCCTTTATCCTTGGTCTTGTTATGCCTCGGACGGGAACACCAGCCGTACAAGATGCGGTTGTCCGATCTCTTCTTTTGGCTCGACGTCCTCGTCCTCCACTCCCGATTGATCCTCGAAAACCCAAATCGGGACTTACTGAGTGAGTTTTTGACCTTCCTCGGAGATAAGTCCATGTTTTGAGATACAATAAAGATTTATTATGGTAGCTTCGACAGGGATGGCCTCGGCTTGCTTGTCGAGTTTGATCCTAGGTTCGTTTATGTGCACACTCGTTGTGTTCTGCCGGAAGTTCTCTCTGAACCCAGGTATGTAGTATGCTAGTATAATTGAACAATGTTAACATTTTCATCAGATAATATTGCCCCGCCTGTCGCTGCTTGCCTCGGCGATCTCATCACCCTCTGTCTGCTTGGACTTGTATCGACATTCCTCATCAACTTCGTAAACACACCTTTGCCTCTCATTATTTGTATTTTTCTTGTTGTGTCTTCGTGTGCCTGTGCGTATATCGTCAGCCGGAACCATTATATCCGGGGCCTCATCAAACAAGGTTGGACGCCGCTCTTTGGAGCGATGGCTATCAGCTGTGCAACAGGAATTATACTCGACCTATTTGTCTCTCGATACAGTGGCTTTGCGCTCTTAGCTGTCGTCATTAGCGGTGCGTATGTATCCTGACCTGAAAGCGTACTGTCTTTCTCACGCATTTCCTTCTTGGTTGTGAAGGCCTCCCCGGTTCGGTAGGCTCGGTAGCAGTCTCGCGAATCTCCACGTCATTGCACGCTGCTGCACTGACAGGTCACCCTCACGCCTCGCATAGACACGAGAACCCACCGCAGCCAGGCCTTCGTATCGTGACACTTACTCTTTTCCTCATCACCATACCTGTTGAAATCTGCTTCTTAGCGGTACTTCGTGGAGTGGGATGGCTTCAGCTGCCTTTCATTTTTATTGCTTTCGCACTCATATTTTTCTGCATTACAGTAAGCGTGCTTCAGATATATATTGGTTTTTTATTGACTTGTTTGTTGACAGGTTCTTATTTCTTTATGGTTCGCCCGTGTGCTGACCGAATTCCTCTGGAGAAAGAATCGCGACCCAGACATGTACGCGATGCCCCTGCATTCTTCTGTCATCGATCTTGTCGGACAATTGCTACTTGTCGTCTGCTTTGAAATAGTTTCACTTTTAGGCCAGCAAGTTGAGTCTAAGCACGGACACTGAGTGCATACCTTACGAGATGTATTGTAGAGTACATAGTTAATGATATCTTAGAGACGAAGTAATCATAAATAGAGTTTCAATGCTGGTTGTTGTTGTGTGGCCATGTTGATTACACCACCGAGTCAATTGATTACAGAATACCCGATCAGGAAGTCACCCTTTTAAGCTGTGCTTCTTACCACGACGTCGTTCGCAGACGTCCGACCTCATCCTCCCCATATCTCCTCAGTGGCAAACCTGCGCGTATGTTCTGAGCGCAGATTCACGTTCGCCGTGCTCGTAAACACCGTTTGCATGTGCCGCTGTGTGGACGTGACACCGAGAAAGTACAGCTCGTCGACGTACAAGATACAGTGTGCACATCTTGTTACATCCACATCTGCGCGACGATGACCACCCAGCCGCTCTCACCATATACCCCCGACGTGCACCCACCACTGCGGAATCCACTCCTTGCCGCCCCGTCAGAGTCCGTGCCTGCGATAGATGAGCTCGAGGCGACACACGCGGAGCTGGCGGCGCTCAAGCGTCGTGCCCTCGAGCGCGCGAAAAAGGCTGTAGGCGACTTGAAGATTATTGAACATGAAATGAAGAAAATGCGTGAGATGGAGAAGGGCAAGGCTCGTGCGTTGCCTCAGCATCGTGTGAAACGTGAACAGAGCTGTGCGTACCTTTTGGTTTTTGTTCGCTTTCTTGACCGAAGTTGGCTGACTTGGAATGATAACTTCTGATTGAAATTTGGCGGTATCTCCTTGGTTGACTCATAACAAATGCCATCTCTGCTGCGCATTGCTATGTTCTATTCTGGGACACCGTTCTGGTCGTAATCACAATTTTGCCGCGTTGGTCTGGGATTATTGCATTGATGACAATTTATGTGGCTCTCAATGCCCAATTATTTATCGCGACACTTTCCCGGGCTGCGCCACCTATATTGGTACATACGAACGATCAATAAACTTGATCACTTCTCTATGGTCGTTATCATTCCTTTGCGAACAAATGTACCGCATGCTGTACAGATACCCCAAGCCTCGACCAGGATGAACGGAACCTTTCTCCGGCATCGACTTCGACCGCTGCACCTTCTTCAAGTGCCGTTCCTTCAATCAACGTTTCCTCTGTACCTCAGAAACTCCCGCCGGAAATGCGCAAAATGTGAGTGCAGGCTACCAAGAGGTGATCATCATCATCTGAGCGCGAAACCATCATTTAGAAAGAAGAAGCGGAAAAGAGACGACGAGTCGGATGGCGAGCGTGGTGCGCCCATTGACTTGTCTATGATCTCTTTTGTCTGATTTGTCTATAGACTCTCCAAGACCTCGAAGACTTTCTCCGAATCCTCCAACCTTACCTCAGAAGGAACATCATATAAAACATTCGAAGCTCAACAATGTATCACATGCGAAAGTAAGTAATCCAAAGTTAACTTCTCTGGGACGTGACTGACGGCAAGGTGCCTACTAGGCCTATGCTCCAGATTGGAGTTTACCTCAACCGCCACATCATCTTCTACCACAACGACCTGTATCAGTACCAAGCTTGCCACCGTGCCCGCGAAAGCCAATAGAAGTAAAAGAAGACTTCTCCAAGGCAAAGGCACCGGCAAGTCAAGTTCCCATCACGACATTCTACACCTCGATAGAACCATGGTTGCGTCAGGTACGGGAAGAGGATGTAGGGTGGTTGGAGTATGATGGAGATACCGTCGGTCCTTACGTCTTCCCAGAACTTGGTCGACATTATACCGAGCAATGGGAGGATGAGGATATTGCGATTTACGGTGGCGTACCTGCTGCACTGGATTTCTCAGTTTCGCGGAACGCTGCGTCAATATCCAACATTGGGGTCTCGCCGACCGCACCGCTGCCGAAGTGGGATGTTTCAACGCTGAACGATAGCGACATGGCTACGGATAAAGGACTAGGACCTGTTTCGGAACGTCTAGTCACGGCGTTATTACCAGCTGCGGACCAGGCGACATGGAAGAGCACTGAAAGGGCAGAAGAAGCGTATGAGGCGAAGATAGCTGCTTCTGGCTCCAACTCGGGTGGGCCGTCGCTGCCTAAAGAAAAGGTGCTTGTTGCGGACTTCGAGGAAAGGGTGAAAGACACAATTCGGTTTTATGGCCTTCTTGACGGTGAGGTGAGTACTTTATCCGGCCACTGGCACGGCCTGCCGAGATTAACGATAACTTTCAGCCGGACTTCTCTAACGTAGTCGACGACCCCATCGCCATCGCTCTCCGTCAATGTCAGCGCCAGCTAAGAGAAGCCACAGCAACTAACAAGGTTCGTCGCAAGAGACTTGCAGAGGTCGCACGCGACAGACTGGCGTACCAGGAGTACGTCGACGTGCGGGATGTGCTGGACAAGAACATCCAGGTGATATATACCAAGCTGCAGAGGAAAGACGGGCCGAAGGTGAATAAGAAGAAAAAGAAGGGCGGGGGAGAGGGCACCAATTCTGCTGCTGGTGCTGCGCCCGGTGGAGGAGCGAATGGTGTGAACGGGATTTCTGGCTCCTCGACAATGCCTCTGCCGAACCCAGCTTCTCTCGGTCTGGGACCAGATGAGGATAACGCGCTTGTGGTTCCTGAGCAGCTCCGACAGCTTGTCGAGACGCGTCAACAATGGGTGGAAGTGATCGGAGGTGGCTTTGAGGAAGAAGAGCGGAGAAGCCCGGGGCGATTTAGAGGCGTGCCGCAAAAGAGTGTGTTTGAAGGGATTGAGGAGGAAGTTAAAAGAGAGCTAGGCGCGAGTGCTGTTTTCTTGCCCCCTAAGCCTCCCAATGCATCTGCTGAGTCTGCGAAGGTGAATGGAGAGCGGGCGCGCGCTGTCTAAAGAGGATGGACGGTTTTATATTATTTGGCTGTAACGTTATAAATCTGAAGTTTCGTTTGTTGAGTGGTCTCAGGTTGGGACTGCTCCTACTTAGTATTTCTCCCCATGATGTATTTCTCCCTGCACTGACAATGTCGTACTTCGTTGCTCATAATTATCGACCTGCTTGTTCTGCTCGGCTTTGAATTTCATATCGCGTCAAGTTGATGGATAAAAGGTGTTAAGCAATTTCCTCATGCAACCGAAGCCATTGTTGTGAATGATGACAACAAATGGCAAATAGGAGGATGTGGCATGGTGGTATAGGTGATAGGATGCTATAAGTCTACCAGCTTAGCCTTCTTTGCTTCCTTCTCTTCGCCTTCAGCCTTTCGTTTCTTCGTAGGTGATCCGCCTTCTACCCGTGCATCTTTCACTTTCTTCACCTTCTTCGCCCTCGTTCCTTCATCTTTCGCTACTTTGACCGCCTTTTCGACTTCACCATTAGCATCCTCTATCGGCCCTGTAAGGGTTGAGGACGAAGTAGGTATCGAAGGTGTTAATGTCGAGGACGCAGGGTCGCGAAGACCTGCGCCGGTTGGGAGGAAGCGATGCTTGAGCAGGTGCTTGGGATGTTGGTAGCGCGCCGGGCTTTTGTACATGTCTGAGTTCGCGTTTGCATTGATGTCCTGCGCACCGATAGAATCTTTGGGTGGTGTTGCAGGAAGTGTCGGCAGCGAGGGCTGAGCGGCTAGGACCAGATGATGAGTTATAGGTTTTCGAGCTGTTTTTTCATACAAGTTGGAGTTGGCAATTAGCACTTGCAATACGTAAAGGAGGGAGAAAGGTAAAGCGTGAAGACGAACCTAGGTATAACCTCCCGCCTTTCTTCTTTCTCGGTAGAAGGACGTTCATGCTCAATAATTCCTCTCCACCGACTGTAGGTCCGGACATTTCATCATAGTCTGGCATGGACGAGGAGGAAGACGGATGCGGAATGGACCATACGTCGTACACCCCGCTTTTCCTGCTAAGTGAACCGAGCTTTTGAGCGGTCGTTGCTTGAGAGGTTGGGAGCGAGAGGGAGAGATGTGAAAGGTGTTTCGGTTTAATCTTTGAGATTCGTGCATTTAAACCACCGCCAGGAACAGAGATTTCAGCAACAGAACATATATCAGAGAGGTTGATAAAAGTTTAGCGATGAATCTACGCACCCCTTCTGGAACTCTCAGGACTATCAACTCGAGGTCATCATTATCTTTTTTCAAGCTATCCCAATCGAACTCCTCCGCATCCAACACATCCGTAAGACGGACATATCCAGGCGGAGCCAAGGCATCGTTCCGACCGTCGTCGACTTCTCCGTCTGTGGACAACTCGTCCTGACCCCGGCTTAGGACGTTCGAGAGACTCGAAGCTGAGGCTTGTGCGAGTCCTTGCTTCCCCTTATTCTTCGACTGGGAAGCGGAAGATCCTTCTTTAGTCTTTGACTTTGACTTGGAGTACGTATTTCGATTTGAGGCTAGCTTTACTGTTTGGAATTGAGGGGGCATGGCTTGTTCAGAGCCTCGTCAAAAATCTTGCGACTAAGTTTGGGAAATTTGCGTAATTACGTTATCATACAGAAAGAAATCGATTTCAGTGATTTTTTGTTGGGATATTCTCATGTCGGGCGTTTCCACTATAAAAAGCATTCTGCCATGCATTTCCTGTATCAGATATAGATATCTCGAAGATAATGTGAATGGAATATATGATGCTGGGAGAATTGGCTAGGATCCGCGCAGATTTGTATGAACTGCTGAGCCAATAACCAAAAACGTTGATGAACGACCAGAGTTTGACTCCAGTCCAGGCCAGGTAAACGAGGAAAAACCATAGATTATCGCCTCTTCTTGATGCGACGTGATTCATCTGCAAATTCGTAAGTAAACCAATCTCAACGAGGTACGCAAAAGGAAAACACATACCTTTGCTCTTAGCCTTCTTCGGGGCACCTTTCCCTCTATCCTTATGCTCTTGGACTGAGATATTTCTTCGAACTTCGTGTATGTCGACGAGGTTCCAGCCGGGATACATCTTGTTGAGATCGCCGATGGATGGTGAACGTTCTGGGTAGTACTGGACCATGGATGGGCCGCGTAACCGCGCTTTGAGGTATTTAGCACCTGTCCGACGCGATGTCGGGTTGAATGTTGTTTGGAAAATCGAGCAGCGGAGGCGAGTGAGGGACTTGAGCAACCTCGGTGTGACGTCCGTCATGGCGGTAGCTGGCTGGAGAATAAGAGAATACGTCGATCATTAACGATCTAGAAGAGGAAGCTTCGTCGATCTCTTTCGTGGCCCAAACGGGAAAAACATGGCCAACTTTTTTTCGAGGATCCTCAGCTCAGCTAGACTTTCCTCAGCGCTCATTGTCGTCGCTGTCGCCGCTGCCCATGCTCAGCGCGACGTACAGGGTATGCGCCCACTGCCGACTATCACTGCTAGAGAATAGTCTTGGGCGGCGAACTTTCCAGTCATCTGCTGTCCTGCAACGACAAAAGCCAAAAACACAAAAGTCCAGTTCTTCAGTATCCGCGTTCAGACAGCTCATCTCCCGCCCTACCGCTCGCCCAACTCGACATGCCGACAACGTGCTTCCACCATTGCAACGACCTCAGCATCATTTTCATGCGCGAAAATCACGTTCAGATACGTGGCGCATCAGCTCCCCAGAGCAGGTCCGACAGAAGCTCAATGAGGGTCTGTACCGATGGGCTCGTTTGGGGGCAACAGTCGCTCGCCTCAAAGCAATGGGCATCACAACGGAGGAAGCAAGGACTCTGCTAAGCATGTTTGTTGATGAAAGACCGAGAACACGTCACGGATGGTTCCCGCCTGAGGAAGACGACGTGTGGCAAATGGCACGCATTCAGGATGACATGGCAGAAAGTCTACCTGGCTCCGTCGACAGAGCGCTCACTCGGAGGTTCATGGCGTGGGCTCTGGAGACAACTAGGACTCGCGGGACGTTGCAGCCTTCAGTGTACAACACTCTTGCTTCAGTGCAGAAGGCGGTGGACTTTACTCACCCGGCGGAATGGTATCCAGTCGCTCGAATGCTAAAGCGCAAAGTGCATATGCACGTTGGTCCGACAAACAGCGGGAAGACTCACAACGCTTTGCGAGCGCTGGCGGCTTCTCCACACGGAGTATATGCCTCACCTCTCCGACTCCTCGCTTACGAAGTGTTTGACCGTCTGAACAAGGGTAGAATTGTACCTTTGAACGCCGACCCCTCTGCACCACCTGAGACCTTACAGCGGACGTGCAATCTAATCACAGGAGAAGAAACCCGTCTTGTCAAGGAGGACGCGCCTTTGTTGAGTTGCACGGTTGAGATGATTGATACGAGAAGGCGGTATGATGTTGCCGTTATTGACGAGATTCAGATGCTCTCCGACCCGCAACGAGGAGGTGCATGGACAGCGGCCGTGCTCGGTATACACGCAGAAGAGGTACACCTTTGCGGTGAAGCAGGCGCGGTCCCACTGGTCCAAGAAATGCTCAAGGAAACGGGCGACGAGCTAGTCGTTCACCGATATGAACGTCTCACACCTCTCGTCATGGCTTCCAAGTCGCTCAACGGTGACCTACGGAAAATCGAGCCAGGTGACTGTGTCGTGTCGTTCTCACGCAATTCGCTCTTTGCGTTGAAAAGAGACATTGAGAAAATCACCGGACGGCGTTGTGCAATTATCTATGGACGTTTGCCTCCCGAGGTGCGCTGCGAGCAGGCCGAACTCTTCAATGATCCCGATACTGGGTATGATGTGCTTGTGGGAAGTGACGCTATTGGCATGGGCCTAAATCTGTGTGTTGGTTTCTTACATCTAGCATCACCTTAGCTCACGGGTTATGCAGGAAAATTAAACGCATCATATTTGAAAGCTCATGGAAATATGATGGTGACGTTGAAAGGACCCTCTCACTGTCTCAGCTCAAGCAAATTGCCGGCAGGGCGGGGAGATATGGATTGCACGGGGACGATGACGGTGGAATCGTTACGACGTTGTACGATGACGACCTACCTGTGGTGCGCAAAGCAGTCGAGTCAAAGGTCGTTCCTGTGTCGAAACGCGCCGTTCTCCCGATGACGAGAGAATCATACAACGACTTGGAACAGCTCATTCGCCGTCAAGCATCGTTCTCCTCCATCCTCGACATTATACGCAGCGCATCGATAATGGCGCCTTGCTACACCTTATCAGACTTGGAAAAGGATAATAAGGAAGTTTTACCCATAATAGATCGGCTGTGCAACGACTACACCCTGGCTGAAAGGCTGAGGATCATGAATGCACCCGTACAATGGAGAGACAAAGCCGTTGCGCAGGCCATGGAGAAGTTTTTGAGGATGTATAAGAAGGAGGGGCATGTGAAATTCGAGGAGTCGTTGAAAGGATTAGGACTTTTGGAAGCGTTGGAAAAAGGAAGGGACGTGCAGACTTCTGCTGAACTTGCTAGCGGCGCCACCAGTTTCTCCGAATCCGAAATGAACATTCTTTCGGACGCGCCCCTCCCCCCCAGCCTAGCGTCTGCGCTCGAAGCTATCCATCTCAAATCAGTCCCGCCTCAAATCGATCTCTTGCTCAAGATGGAATCACTCTACCGAATAGCAGTGGTTTACATGTGGTTCAACCAGCGCCTGCCTCTCGTGTTCAGCCAGCGTGATAAAGCGTTACGTACGAAGGACGAATGCGAGGAAAATATCAATTGGTGTTTGGAGAGGATGAAATACGTCAAGGGCGGGAAGTTCCTGCCTCGAAAGGAAGTTATTAGGAGTGATGTTGGCGCTACTTCCAGTCCTGGCCAGGAATCTGAGAAGCAGAAGAGGGACGAGAAGGAGGGAGAAGGAGGTGTCAAGATCGAAGAACGGGAATATCGAGTCGATGGGCTGGACGATGCTGTTCCGAGGGAAGAGGAGATTATACGAGCCGACTCAAGTGCAGCACCAGCGAAAGGCAAGAAGAAAGATAAGGATCAGAAGCGCAACGCGCTGCTCCCGGACACTGCAACGGTTGGCGCGGAGAGCTTAACAGGATCATCATGAAGCGTCTTGCTTTTTCACGCTTTGACATTTCAATCCGTTGGGTCTGATTAATCCTCACATCTTACGCCTTCCACACCCGCTTTCAGAGACAATCCCTCCGCCTTGCTGTGCTATGCTATCATTATTGCATACTCTTACAATGCAAGCCTCGAGTTGCGTTTGAATCTCAACATAGATCACAATCTCAACACCTACTCCCACTATTCGCATTAAGTACATTTAACACTACTTACAGGCGGAGATAATAAACAAAAAATGAGGTGGTGAACGGTGTGTTATATAGTATGCAGAAATAGGATTTACAGATAGATGGTGTAGCACGGATTTGAGCATGCTTCGCTTCATGTCCTACGCGATCTGATGGCTCGCTACTTCAACTTTGGGGAACCAAGGGCAGACTTCTAGGTCCCAAATGACTCGTAATTGCTCTAAAGATGAAGACGATGTGTTCGAGTCCGTATTCCCTGAAAGGAGGACGAGGTGCTCCCGAACGTTTTCGCAGACTAGTATTAATCCTGCTAGATGCTGTGCAGGAAGAAGTAAGGAAATGGAGACGGAGATGGAAGGAGACAGGGAAGTAATGAAGGCAAGTACGTACGTGTTGGGTGAATTCTGCTCGACATAGCTGCAGTGCGATGTCCTTTTCAGCTAGTATACCGAGCCGTACGAGCCGTAGCAAAGCACTGTCAAGGAGACGCAGCGCCTTCTGGATCCTCTTTTCCTGTACATACAGCAGCGGCGGAGAAGGAATGAACATCATTTCCGAAAACAAGGTTGTGTGGTATGACCCAAGGAAATTCTGCTTACCTGCTCTTCCTCGATGATTTTCTTCTCTTCCCGAAGAAATGTACGGTAATTGGGTGCGAAAGGGTCAGGAGTAGAGATTTCTTCGAATCTATTTCGTAAAGCCCATTTGTACCGGACGACGAAGTTCGACCAGCGGCGTGCAGGGTCAAATTTGGAGGAACAAGTAAGGATCTGTGTACCGTCCGTGGAAATGACCGTCCCTTGTTGAGATAGTCGGTCGCAAAAAAGCTTATAGATATGTCTGCTTACCGTGAAGAAGGCCATAGACATCTCCTTGAGAACTGAAACATACTGCTCCTGAACCAACAGGTGATTCTGTGCCGGTGTATCTATTCACCGAGACAATGATCACCATTCACTTTTCAAGTAATACATCTTCAAGAAGTTGCCTACCTTCGGGAACAGCACCCAGAAGCTCTTTCAAAATTCCCTCGTGCGTCTGCAGGATCTCAGACAAATACCAATACGCAAAGGATCGCTCGTCGAGAGCGTGCAACTCCAGTTCAAATCCGAACAGTATGATATCTCGCGCGATACCAGCCCGCCAGTGAAGTACAGCGAGGGGAATGCACTTGAGAACGCGAGAGTCCGCACTATCCTACATCACAAAGTCAGGTCTTGAAGGGTTGGAGGAAGAAAAGAACTAGGTACTCGAGGTTTAGTTCTCGCTGTCATTACGAGAGAATGATCGTACAGTTCGTGCCAGTCTATGACTGTCTTCATAGAATGACGCCGTTGTCGAGGCCGATTATGGTATGAAGCCCAAATATGCTGTACAATTAGCTACAGCAATAACATAAGCGATCGCAGTACAAGGGAACGTCATAAACTCACTCTCGTGAGAATACTATGGAACTCTTCGAACGAGTTGGAAGGTGATCCGAATGAGTTCTTTTCGAAGAGGGATACAATATGACCGAACGAGATATGCGCTAATTCGAGGAAGAAGTGTTCGAATAGCCATGAAACAGCGAATCTATCCATGATGGTCGAGCCATCAGAGAAGATAGTCTATAAGGGTTAGTATATATGTTCTGGGAGACAGATTGATAAGAGAGTTACCTGTGTCAAAGAACGTATGAAAGGAGGACGGCTCAGCTTCCGCCTTAGGCTGCTCGCATGGAGGATACCTACTGTCTAGGAGAGAGTTCGGTATTAGAATACGAGAATGTGAACCCGCAGTTAAACAATATTACATTCCAAGCCAACAAGGTTTCGCAATTGGACAGCTGATAAACCATCTCCCAGCCATCCAACAGACCTTCAACAGCCTTCCATGTATCTGCTTGCGGAGGGATAATTAAAGGACGCATTGGCATAATTGAATGCAATCTTCGCGTAATGCGCGAATCAAAGACGTGAAGAGCCGGAGAACCTTCTGGTGGCGGCGGGATAGTCTGGCCTCTAACGAGCGCTAGAAGTTGTCGTGCTTCGGCCAGAAGAGGAACGGCGAAAGGTAGCTTCCGTGGCATTTCAAGACTGAAGAGGCGGAGTAATATCTACTAATGCGATGAGTACTCTCCATGAAGAAGACTTCAGGTGCATTTCTTACCCCTCGCAATCGTATTCTATGAAGTAATTCCGTACGAAATAGAAGATTTCTATCTGTTATGAATCAAGCCTCCAAACATGGTTTCAGATCATAATGAAAATAATCACCTTCGTTCTGTGCGAGCCATAGCTCTGCATCTTCCAATAGCATCATAACTCGTTGCGGAGTTATTGACTCAAGCAAACTCGTATCGGACTTCTCGCTTTGCCAATCCTCGCACTATGAAAATCAGAACGTGAAATGAATCAAAAAAACGGAGTGCATACGTCATGTACATTCCCCTTCACCAGCTCTCTGTATGCCAAATCACAGCATTTCACCATTCCCATTACTCCTGAGCGTATTATTAAGGATGTGAGCTGGATAGGGAGACCTCTATCGAAGAATCTTCTTCTTGCTTCCGACGGAATAGAGTCAATGTCGATCATAGCCAGATGGTGCATGTATAAGCAGGTGTAGACCGTCTGGGCAAGTGCGTTACCCGCGTACCAGTGCATCTAGGAATTGCGAATGTACGGCGATGAACACGCATGAATAAAGCTGTACAGACCGTCATCTGCATTCACCTCGCAAGCCATGGATCTATCAAGAATCCAGCAGACCTCTTCTGGAAGCAATGGTGTGAGAGGGTCGAATTCGGGTTGTCGTTGGCTTTCTGGCAAGGGCGCGCCACTGTCCATGCGGGGGTCGCCTATCTGATGAAGCTGCTTGAGCACCCGCGGTCAAAGGAAGCAGGTATTGCACTCACCTCAACGGCGCTCATTGCATCGTAAAGCGTGAATCCATCAACCATAAGTAATTCGTCATCGTCCATCTCTAATTAATTTCAGATATGAGAAGAAGTCGGTACAGGCTAATTCTCGCGGGAATCAGACCTCGGGAAGCATCTTGGAAGAGCTGTGTAACATCTTTGAATTGCGACCCTCCTGGTAACTCCATGGCAGTAAAAGATCCGCAGAGGAGTGTGTTCTTCGAGATATTAAAGAATGCAGGATATATATTATGAGATAGAAGAGAACATCATTACCAGTCCAGGTGAGGTGAGAGTCAAGAGCAAGAACAGAACTCGCACGCGATTCGACGCGTCTCAGTCCCGAACCATCATGATGTTCGGCCGCAAACTGGTCGCCAATAAATGCACAAAATGCTGTCGAGTATCCTGCATGACGACCAAGAGATACGCGAGCAATGCCAGCAAAATGAACAATCGAAAAGTCGTTTTCTCGGGCATCCAGCCGACTGGCGTACCTCATGTTCGTTTTCTTCTTTCTATACAAAAAAACTGCTAATGAACACAGATAGGAAATTACCTGGGAGCGCTTAGAAACTGGGTGAAAATGCAGCGCGAGGCAGAGCTAGACGACCAACTGATTTTCTCGGTGGTCGGATGGCACGCTCTTACTCTACCGCAAGATCCACGCAAATTGCTTCAAACGAGAAATGATACTTTCGCGACGTTGGCTGCTATTGGACTTGATCCGGAAAGAAGTATTATATTCCACCAAGACCAGGCATGTGGAAATGCAAATTTGTTTGATGACCAGCAGTTCTGACAATCAAGCAGAATCCTGATCATACCGAGCTGGCTTGGTTGCTAAACTGTATCACGCCATTCGGAAAATTACGACGAATGACAACTTGGAAGGCATGTTTCTCTGAAATGAGTGCGAACAATGTACTGACTTGCTACCAGAGTAGATTAGCTATTTCCCGTAATGCAAATGATGAGTCGGAAGTGGACGAGTCAATGCTTAACACGGGTCTATTCACTTATCCCGTCCTTCAGGCGGCCGACGTACTCGCCTATAAGTACGTGTGATCTCCTTTTTAGAGCCGACTTGTGTAAAATGATCTGCCTTGTTCACCTAACAGAACGACACACGTGCCTGTCGGAGATGACCAGCAACAGCACCTGGAATTGTGTCGAGATCTTGCAGAGTCATTCAATCGCAGCACCAGTAGCTCAATATTCCCTCTCCCAGAAACTGTATTCAGTAAGTTTCCGCCCTAGTCCGTCAATTCACCGATTCTTTTCTAACTACGCCACATCACAGATCCCGCGAAGCGTATTCTTTCGCTGAAGGACCCGTCAGCGAAAATGTCCAAATCCGCAAGAGACGAGAACTCTCGTATTTTATTAACGGACGACACCACAATCATTCGCAACAAAATACGCGGCGCCGTTACAGATTCCTTACCCGGCCTTAGCTATGATCCTGAAGCACGTCCTGGAACGTCCAACCTACTGACGTTACTTGCGGGATGTCTCGACGAAGACGTCCGTGCTGTCGCTGAACGATACAAAGATAAAGGGCATGGTGTCTTGAAGAAAGACGTTACGGATGTACTCGAGGAGACTTTACGAGGACCGCGTGAGGAATTCATAAGACTGCGAGCAGACTCTGAGCACCTGCAGGCTCTCGCGGATAAAGGAGCTGAAAGAGCAAAAGAGATTTCACAGAGGACACTTGCTGAGGTTCGGAGATTGGTCGGGCTGCGTCCGTGACGACCTATTTCGCAACCACTCATTCTAGGACAGACGTTTTGTCATTGGATATCTAGAGGATTACCATTACTTACATTTCTTAATTACTCTCATCTCAGTCATTGTTCAAACAATTATTCGAAAAAAGAGTTGAGAATTTGATGATGGGTATGCCGGGAAGCCGAGATCGTACATGGTCAGAGTTTATCTCAGATTGCATCATCAACATTTACAGAGTATTTGCCTTTTTCTCTATTCTATCTATCTACATCTATCATGTCCCGTAGCAGAGGCTCGTCTCGAACCAGATCGCTGAATGCTGACCACCCTGTGGTCATGACCATTGCTGGTTCAGACTCAAGTGGGGGTGCAGGAATTCAGGTAAACGAACTCGTGCATTCAATTTACTTGCGCCTTGAGTCAAATTGTTATTCCCTAGGCAGATCTCAAGACGTTCACCGCGTTGCAATGTTTTGGAACAAGTGTTATCACAGCCTTGACTGCGCAGAACACAACTGGAGTCGACAGTGTCTTCCCTATTCCCCCGGAGTTCATCGAAAAGCAGGTTAGATATCTGCATCATTTTGACAGGGATCGGTAATAAATAAAGAATGTATCGCGTCGCTAGCTCAGCATGATTCTTGCAGACATGGATGTTTCAGCATTTAAGACTGGCATGTTATATGACGCAGCGAACGCTAGGGCCGTGGCGAAAGGTCTTAGAGATTTCTATAATAGTCATGAAGTTATTCTCCCGCCACTAGTCATTGACCCTGTATGCGTGTCAACTTCCGGACATACCCTCCTCGAACCGGATGCAGTTTCAGTTCTGATCCAGGAACTATTCCCCCTTGCAAAGCTGATAACTCCAAACAAGACGGAGGCGGAGCTCTTACTCGCTCAAGCATCTGCAAAGGAGCAGAAAGAGATAAGATCTATTGACGATGCTTTAGATGTGGCGTCCAGCCTAGGGAGCCTTGGCTCATGCGATGTCTTACTCAAAGGCGGGCATTTGTCTGTTTCTGCAAGAGATATGTTATCCTTCATCGCTGTTCAGCGAGCGAATACTAGGCTTCGTATCGAATGGGATGGGGTTGAGGAGAACATGGAGATTTTGCAGATAAAGAAATTAGGTGTGGATGCCCCGCTCGTAATTGATGTTCTATACGAAAGAGCATCTGGAAGCACTACAATCTTCGCGCGTCGTCGTATTGATTCCACAAGCACACATGGCACAGGTTGCACGCTCAGCGCAGCTATTGCTTCATATCTCGCTCGAGGATATTCCAGTACGCTCATTATCTTCCTGGTTTAGAATCACATTTCATAATCTTCTGCATAGTCCGTGACGCCGTTCGTTTGGCCTCAGATTACACTTACGCAGGAATCAAAGCCGCATTCCCCCTCGGAAAGGGTCATGGGCCACTCAACCATATGCATTCCTTCACTCCGCGGGTTCTCCCTCTGTACGTATCTATGTCTCTCCTGTCCTGGCCCATCTTCTCAACTCGCAGGTGACATTGTACCTCATTCGTAATGCTCATAGTCCATCAAAGGAAGATCCGTATCCATTTACGCGTGCGCTTATCCGCTCAAACGCAGACGTATGGAAGCAGTACGTGGAACATCCATTCGTGCGACAGCTAGGAGAGGGGACGCTGCCCCGGGAAAGTTTCTTACATTTCGTCAAGTCAGTCCTCATCTTTTTATCCGCCAATAATAGATCAAGATCAACTGAAAGAATGCTCCGTAAATTATCGTTCGAATCAATCAGACAAGACTACCAATACCTCAAATATTATGCCCGTGCGTACGGGCTACTCGTCGCCAAATCACGGCGCTTCGCGGATATCAAGCCCGCAACGGACACGATCCTGAACGTGCTCAACGAGGTGACGATGCACAAGTCGTACTGCTCCGCCGAGCTCGGGATCAGCGAAGTCGAGCTGGAAATGACGCCCGAGTCGAGTGCGACGACGGCGTACGGTGCGTTCATATTAGATTCGGGGTTACGCGGCGATGAGACGGATTTGATCATCACCCTCGCTGCTTGTCTTCTTGGATACGGAGAAGTTGGATTGTGGCTCAAGAGCCAGGCAGAACTTCCTGATTCGTGGGTGAGGTGGGAAGGGAATCCGTACCTCCGCTGGATTGAGGATTATTCCGGGGTCCATTATCAAAATGCAGTTCGGTCTGGTTTAGGTACGAGCATCTCTTTTTGCCTCGTCGCGTTTGCTAGCAGCTGAGATATTACATCTGTAATAGACATCCTCGAACATGCTGCGCAAGAGGACCCACCGTCACCTCGGAGATTCGAGCAGTGGAAAGAAGTATGGGGCAAATGTACGACGCTAGAGAAGAAGTTCTGGGATATGGCGATGGAATTATCTTGAGAAGCTAGAATTATAAGCTACAGCAATAGAATTGCAGATCCGTCTATCTATACAAATGCGAGCTAAGCTGGCTAGATTAGATCATCAATGTATGTATGCAAAGAAAGCAAGAAGCAAGAGAATGTCCAAAGCAATGTGAACGCGAGGGATGTAGATTATTTGGAGAGATAAAACGAGCTATACTGCAGCGGGTTCGACCTCCTCTTCAACGATGACCTCCGTTCGTACCTGAAGGAGTTTGCGGGACTTGGAGTTCTTGACGTTCTGCGCACTCGGACACAGACCGGACGTGCTCAGAGTACATTCGTCGCATCGCGGACCCACGGGAAGGCAGATAGTCTGGGAGATTTCAGAGTGAACAAACTATTCGTGCGGAAAAGAGTGGATAGAAACTCCTACCTGACCGAACCCGACAAGCAGATGATTTATCTCGGGATGGAGCTCCTTTGGTAACCATGATTGCAAATTAAGCCTGTCACGGGGAAGAGAAACGAATTCGGTATGTTTGCAGGAAATAAGAAATACCATCACTAACCTCGTCTCTTCGGGTGTCTTGGTTGGAGGTTTGTGCCAACGAAGACGATTAGTAATTCGGTGGACATGTACATCGACTCCAATACCGTCGTTGCTAGAGCATGTAAGTATACATGTAGGAGATTCTTAAGAACTTTTTCGAGCCTACATGTTCCAAGCTCTTTGAAGGCACAGGAAGGCCATCTTTGGCCCGACTCCGGGAAGAGAACATAATTCATCCACGGTTTTTGGAACGTCTGAATTGAAGTCGTCTCGTAGTCGTACTGCAGCTTGCTTGATATACCTGTAGTCAATTAGATTGTCAGACTGTTATAAATAGGAAGAGGCATGATGTGTACTGTGTTTTTCGTCTCCAGAATCCAACTTTTGATATCGCCTCGGAAATGGTTTCGTCGTTCGCTTGAATGAGACCTTCTACGGTATAAGAACCACCAAGAGCTTCACGGAGCTTCTTAACAGCTGCGTCCGTCACTTCGTCTTTCGTTTGTGAAGACAGCATGAGTGAGACGAGAGTTGACAATCTCCGAGCCTGTCAGACAAGAAACTAAGGGTTAAAGAAATGGAAAGTGAAAACCGAGCGCTAAATAACTCACCCTGGGATCCATCTCGTTATGTTGCGCCTTGTCACATCCCATAGTATCCACAGGAGCAATATACTTCTTTCGCATCTCCTTTATTGCGTCGTAGGTTTCCTTCCATCTTGGAGGCGCGGGGTGAGGCTTGTCGAGCACCATTCGTAACGGCTTATTCTTCTTTGGAGATGGGCTGCGTTCTGGCACGGCTTTCTTCGCTCCTCGCTTCTTCGGTGTCTGAGTTGCTTCGCTCTCAGGACTGGAGGACAGGGTTGAGGACTCCGTGGTTTCTTGTGTTTGCTCGAAAGTCTGTATGGTCCTCTTGACGCGTTTTGACCGTCTTGGGGAATCTCCATCATGAGATTCGACAGTGGTTTTGTTATCTGTCGTCTCATAGAGAGTGACGGAGGTGCTATAAGAGCTTGGACGCGCGACGAGACGCGTCTGAGACGCGTTCCGCTTGATAGCCATGGTAAAGCTCCGGCGTAGAAAGTAAAACAGGTTCGATCCGAGTGACGAGGCGATGATCAGAGCGGATGTCCAGGAATAAAATGGTTAGAGATATGAGTAGTATCAAAGAAAGAAGGACGCGACACGGGCGTTCATACTTGAGACCTTCCTCATAAGGAAATTTCTCAAGACACGAGAAAAGTGGATGGATATGTATTCGATCAGATAGGTCTGAATGACTTCGCTTGGAGTCCTATTTCATGTGAAATTAATGCTGCGCACAGACACTTGCCGCAATCTAGCACGTTCATTTATGTAAACGTCGTTTGGTAAATCATTTCAATAGCTAGTCTAGAATTACTGGCATCTCTAAGTCTAAGCAAGTTCTGCTGCGGTGGGCCGCTGGTTTATTCGTTTTGTCCGTGTAGCTTTGCCAAGATGTTGAGGAGATCTATCTGGAATCACGACCGTGAGAACATGCCCGAGTCAAAGCTCAGACGCGTCGGATCGACCCCGCACTCAACAAGACCGTCATCCAAAATGGCTCGCTATAAGCACGGTGGACTTCCATGCACAATTGTAATAAAACTAGGTAAGCTGTAGCGCGTTACTATGTGTTGATCAGAAATTCAAGCAAGACGTATTCGATATAGGAACCTCTTCCATTGTTCACGAGACGACCCACCAGCCCTTGCTTTCACGATTATCCGCCATTGTCGAGACGGTTTTGCATCTCAAAGCAGAAGGCCACAAGGTTGTGCTTGTCAGCTCGGGTGCCATAGGAGTGGGTTTGAAAACGATGAACTTGGGGAGTAGACCGAAGAATCTTGCCGGTGTCCAGGTGCGACTTCGTCGCAATTTCCTAATGTTGTAATACATGATTAATGGAATCTAGGCACTGGCAGCAATTGGTCAAGGAAGACTGATTGCACTGTGGGACAACCTCTTCGGACAACTCGGTCAGCCCATAGCTCAAATCTTGCTTACTCGGGGTGACATAGCGGATGTTCGTGGCATGTGCATTGGCTTTGCAAAACAAGCTCCCAATCTCATTTCATTGTGCATGATCAGAGGACACGGTACCTGAATGCCGTCAATACACTCTCGGAGTTGCTTTCCATGGGTGTCGTACCTATAGTCAATGAGAATGATACAATCTCCGTCAGCGTACGTCTTTCCTACATCATCGAAATAAAATGAACATGCAGAGAAGTTTACTCTAGGAAATAAAATTCGGCGACAACGACACTTTGTCGGCGATCACTTCGTCTATGATCCATGCCGACTATCTTTTCTTGTTAACCGACGTGGACGGTTTGTACACGACTAATCCTCGGAAAGACCCGACCGCGAAACCGATTGACGTTGTCCATTCAATACAAGCAATTCGCTCTCAAGGTACAGGTCTCTGATATCCTTGAACAATTCCCGTTCTAATCTTGACTTACAGTCAGCACGAAGACTTTGGGATCGAAGCTCGGAACGGGCGGGATGGAAACAAAGCTAATAGCGGCCGAAATCGCCACCGCAGCCGGAGTGACCACAGTCATAACCTCCAGCACTCATCCGGAGCGAATATTCGAAATCATAGAATACAACAAGGCATCTCATGTTTCTCCTTCCTCCTCCTCCTCCTCTTCCTCATCCACACCATCCACCCCTCGAGAACCTCTTTCTGGACGCTCAAGTCCCTCACCGGAACAAACGACACCGAAAAAGCAGGATGATAGGGATAGTACACCGTCTCCCCATAGATCACCAGTACGCCCTCCGCATACGATATTCATGCCAGCGGAAGCCCCATTACGAGACCTCAAGTCGTGGACGGCGCATACTTTAGCGCCAGCAGGCAGCGTCATCATCGATGCAGGTGCACACCTCGTATTATCTCGACGCGACTCCGGAGGCCGACTCCTCCCCGCGGGGGTGCTTGGTATCAAAGGCAGCTTCGCCTCAGGCCAGGCGGTCCGCATAGTCGTGCGGAAGCGAAAACCAGAGGCCCCGCCGGCGGAAGAAAAAGACGTGACTACGGCGATGGCGAAAGCGACTCTGGCTTCGTACGCGCACGGCTCTCCGCTCATTACGGAACCGAGTACGCCTGTTCTTCAGCCGGCTGCGTCGATGAGCTCGTCTATCACGTCTCTCGACCAGTTTTCCCGTCCAATTTCGATTTCAGTGGATAGTTCCTCTTCTGCATCGACGGCACATCCGCATGTGGGTGATGAGGAAGACCATGAGCATCATGACAAGGAAGAGGAAGACGCGGACGATGGGTGGGATGTCATCGATGTCGGACGAGGACTCGCGAATTACAATTCTGCTCAAATCAGGCGGGTGAAAGGGATGAAGAGGTTGGTGTGCTTTTCGTCTCAGATATAGTCATAGTTGACATTGCTGATGCCTGTTGGACCCCATAGCTCCAATATTCCGCATGTTCTGGGATACGCAGACTCGGAGTACGTCGTGGAGAACATCACCATTAGAGTACCCCCATCGGATTGATACCCGTTCACCTCAGTCTTTATAAAAAATTGTAGATTAATTAAAATTTCAGGATTCTTGTTGCAAATGGATAGAATAGGCATGGTAAATGTCAGGTATTAGACTAGAATGTCCCCCATGAGCCAAATGTTCACTGTAAAAAAGTGTTCACGAGCAACTGCAACTTCCTGTTGCACGAGGTTGCGATAAGCATTTCGCAGGGATAAGTTTGAGGCGCCCGGACACATGAGCTCAGGATCGGTACAAGCGTATTGCCAGGAGGACTTGTTCGGATGTACTGTGTGGTGTACATGATATACGATGTTTCTGTCCCCGACAATACCACTCTTGGATTTATTTGGTCTTGACTCTAAAAGTCATAGAAATCAAAAGGATGAGACTGGCATGTCCACTTCCATCTTGAAGGACTTGTTGGATTATGTAGTATTGCAAAGGCTGTCTCTTCTCTTGCGAAGCTCATTTTTGAGAGTCTCTTGTGGTCACATATAGTACCTTTTAAAAAATAGATTATACTAACATCGCAAAATATACCAGACGGAACAACTAGAGCACGAAAGAGCTGCGAAGATAGTACATCAGTAGCGAGCCCCTCCTCGTCTTGGGCCCCAACGATTATTTCCTCTCCCGCCAACAACCCCACCACCGCCTCTGTTTCCATTTGAACGATCACGGTAAACGCCATATCCCTGTCCGCCCTGGCTATTACTCGCGTTACCTGCCCACTCTCCAGTATGATTGCCGTACGGACCGTCATCCTGGCTTGACCCCTGGGCAGACGTTGCGCGACTCTCCTCTAGCCGAGTTGCTGTAGATATAGTGGTAGCGCGTCCGAAGCCAGGTATGCCAGGTATCCCTTCATCCATACCTGCTCCTGGACCGCCGCCACTTGTCGCAGCCATGGCCGCTGCCGTGGAAAGCCCCGGCAAATTTTCTTCCTCCTTGCCCCACCATGCGCCTCCCAGCCCAGGGACGACCATACTGTCCCCTTCCTCCTCTGCGTCTTCCTCTTCCTCAGCGCCCTCCGGGGGTCGAAGCCCTCCCCCGGTGAAAGTCGATCCAACGTCTCCAGGTCGTGAGCGCGCCCAAAAACGAGTCGTGTGATCGTTTGAAGCACTGACGAGAATATGACCCAGCGGATGGAATGCGAGAGCCCAGACATTACTGTCGTGCGCTTGCGAAAGTGTCGCACGCGGACCATCCGGGACTTGAGATTGGGCAGAAATCTTTGTGGTGGAAGGGTACGGCTGCGAATCAGAGTAGGTTGAAATGTAAGAATCGGTCGCGTTAATGTCCCAGTACAGTATCGAGCCGTCTGATCCGCCAGATACAAGGAGGGGATGAATAGGATGCCACGCCAAAGCTGAAAGAAAAAGATGCCAATAATAAATGGGAGGTTTCACAATAATGCGGGGGACATACAGCAAACTTCCTTCTTGTGGCCTTTGAGGACGCGAGACTCTTTCATCGCTCGGATATCAAACAAACGGATCGTTTGGTCCCTGGAGCCCGTCGCAACCACATCTCCATTAGGAGACCAAGCTAAAGCTTGGATTGTGTTCTTATGCTGGTGTCTGGCATCCCGGATGTCAGAAAAATAGAACAATACTCGACAAGAATATTTAGATTCACAAAGTAGAAAGGCATGTTCCTGTTCGAGGATCCCAGAACTTCACCAGGTTGTCCTTGCCGCCAGAAGCCAGCAATCCCTTTGTCGGATGCCACTGTGCGCATCGCACGTCCCACCCATGTCCTATATAATGTATAAGTAACATTGCAGAAGATCAATACCGCACGCATTCTTACCCGACAACACTCGCTCTTCTTTTTGTTCTTCGAAATTCCATATCCGCACAGTGGAATCATCACTAGCTGTCGCAAAACGCGCGTCATCCGGTGAGAAACTTATATCTCGTACAGCCTCGCGATGTCCTTGCCATGCCGTCAAATTATTCATGTTCGGCTGGAAATACTTGATGACTCCGGTTTGATCTGCACTTACGAGGTATGCACCTGCACGAGAAAAGGATAGAGCGCGGACGGCACTATCATGCGCTTGGAGAATCGTTTCAAAATTGAACGTTAATCCGTTCCAGAGCGTGAATTCTCCTGATGTGCTTCCTGTGAGCACGCGTCTTCCTTCCGGAGTCCAGGAGACACAATTGACCGGACATCGGATTTTGTTCGTTGAGGTGTGGATGAATGTTGTCGTCAGTGAGGTAGAAGGATTGTTCGGGTAAGCAGCTGGTGGCAAGAGCTCAAGGGCGTGCATCTCAGAACAAATCTTCAGAAACTGAACAGAGAATACACACATCAATTATGAATGGTGGGGCAGGTCTGATATATGGGGTATATCGTGGATTGGGTCGACATCGTCTATTCTATATCATCTGCATAGTCAGATTCAGAGGCATACTAAACAACGCATAACAGACCAATATCCACCGACCCATAGCTCCACCATAATCAACAGTCCGCCTCGGACGCGTCTTCTTCAACGCCTTGCCGTCCAACAACTGTCTTGCCGCTGCAAGTGCAATCTCGTTTCGCTGCTCATCTGCTGGCGGAGGCTGGGGAGGAGCCGTATACTTTGTCGGTCTCCACTCGTTCAACGATGTTCGTGGAAGTGCGGAAGGTGGAAGGAGGACGGGCAGCGCGTCCATGGTGGTTGAAGGTAGTATAATTGGGATTTACATAGTACGTACGGCTTTTGATGGCAGTAATTATGTAATAATATGTGTAACTTGCGAGGAATCGTCGATTAAAGGGGAAGTCATGCTCGTGCCTTGGAAGGCAATATCAGGTACTAGTATGATCGAAGTTGCTACTACCAAAGGAATCTGTGTGAACTTGAGTAGGACGAGGGGAAGATATAAATTCAAAAGAATCTTGATACCTACAAACCAACGCAATTTAAAACAACTTTGTGCTTGACTTTAGCTGTAGCATCTGGATAAAATGATAGACAACTTGCTTGAAACATGTTGGATTAAACAAACCGAAGAGTGTGAAGCGATGCCCATTTCTCTTACACTCACAAGCTCAGCACTCGTGCATACTTGGTAATAAAAGCTGATATTGTGTAATTTTCTACGGTATTTACACCCGCGGCTCCTCGACGAGATTTCCGCCCAAATTATCGGGCAACGCCAGCGTGGGATCGTCAGTATCGCTCTTCAATCGGCCACCAAACAGTACAGTACCGTGTTTCGCGCGGTACTCATCTATGCGTTTCTCGACCTCCGGACGGAAATGACGCATCAGTCCCTGAATGGGCCAAGCAGCGGCATCACCCAGCGCGCAAATGGTGTGTCCTTCAATTTGCTTCGTCAGCTCGAGCAGCATGTCGATTTCCCGGCGGTGTCCACGTCCTTCGACGAACCGGTCCATGATCTTCATCATCCACGTCGTACCCTCTCGGCATGGCGTACATTGACCGCAGGACTCGTGTTTGTAGAAGCGCGAGAAGCGCGCGATGGCTTTCACGATATCGGTTGATTTGTCCATGACGATAACTGCTCCAGTGCCGAGACCGGATTGAGCATCTTTGAGAGAATCGTAATCCATGAGCACCTCAGCGCATTTGTCCTTCGGCAAAATTGGGACAGAACTTCCTCCAGGAATGATACCCAGAAGATTATCCCAGCCACCTCTGACACCACCACAATGACGCTCGACAAGTTCCTTGAGCGGGATGCTCATCTCTTCCTCAACGACACAGGGATTATTGACATGGCCTGAGATACAGAACAGCTTCGTCCCTTGATTACGCTCACGGCCGAAGCTCGAAAACCAGCTAGAACCTCGTCTGCAGATTGTAGGAGCGACAGATACAGTCTCGACGTTGGCGACGGTCGAAGGACAGCCGAAGAGACCTACATCTGCCGGGAATGGCGGCTTGAGTCGCGGCTTGCCCTGTTTTCCCTCCAGACTCTCAATCAAGGCCGTTTCCTCTCCACAGATATATGCTCCTGCACCACGATGGAGGTACACGTCGAAATTGTATCCACTTCCACAAGCATTCTTTCCGATGAGACCAGCCTTGTAAGCTTCGTTTATAGCTTGCTGGACGTGCGAAGACTCCTGGAAAAACTCTCCGCGAATGTATATGTACGCCGCCGTCGCATTCATCGCTCGCCCTGCAACGAGACATCCCTCCACAAGCTTGTGCGGATCGCCTCGCATGATTTCACGGTCTTTGCAAGTGCCAGGTTCTCCCTCATCAGCGTTGACGACAAGATAGCGCGGACGTGGGTCTTTCTCCCAACCCGGCTTGTTCATGAAACTCCACTTGAGACCAGAAGGGAAACCAGCACCACCACGGCCTCGAAGACCCGAGTCCTTCATCGTCTGAATAATCCAGGAGTCCCCCCTGAGGAGGATGTCCTTCGTTCTATGCCAATCTCCGCGAGCCTACGTGAAAGCCTTAGATACCGGTCAATCAGCTCATCCTATTCTCGAGACACACCTGAGCACCTTTCAGACCATGATCGTGTCGACAATATGCATTCTGGAATATCCTGTCCTGATCCTTCAGACCGCCATATCGACGTGCTGGAGGGTCTGCGACGGTCGCAAATGACCGCCCGCCCTTTGCCCTGAGGGACCGCGGGACAGCTGAAGAAGTCAAATGTTTCAGAATGTATTTTCCAATTGTTTCACTCTCGACACACCTTTGCCAGCGCGGCTGAACATGAATGAGTGAAGATGAAGTCTCGGAACGGAACAGGAGAAACGCAGACCACTTGATTGGTTCGTTAGACTTGCCATATTCGGATTGAATCACGTGCTTACAGCTCTTCGTGACTAATCCTCATTAGATAACAATATGTTATGGAATTTGTATATTTATAATATCCGAGTGTACGAGTTTAATTCATGAGCGCAGAATAGAGAACGCAGGAGGAACTACACTAGACATTTATGAATGAAAAAGGCTGGTTTATCATTCTTCAGATACACCAGTTGAGCAACAGTGCAGCTGAATGAGAAAGAAATTAAACACATTGGCATCAACGTACAGAGGCGGTCCAATTCCAGTAATTATCAGCCATTCCTTTAGCAATGTCGGTAAGCAGTACTTCATGACGTTTCTTCACATAAGCCGTCTTATCAATAATTTTAAGTCGCAGATCCTTTATCGAGATGGTAGATGCTCCAACTGCGCAGATATCTTCTATGGGCTCATCAACGAGCTGGGAAAGCTCTTCAACAGCTTTCTCGAGATCCCTGACAAATGATAAAATCAGCAAGGGAAAACGAGGCAATCCAAAGTGGACAGATACGCTTGAATATCCTCAAACATTTGTTTCTTGTTTCCCGACTTGAGGAAATGAGCCATTGCATATGTCCATTTCAACGACCGTCTACATTTCGTCAGTTCGTCAACTGCGTGTCGCATGAAGTGCGTCTAAAGTTTAAGAAGGACACTCAGTTAGCGAAATAAAGACACCTGGTGTATGCGATGTACCTCAATCCATGACAAAATTGATTTTTTCTGAAGCCTTTCCATCTTTGCTTCCAGTCGCTCTGCAACTTCTTGGTCCAGAGTCGCAGAAACCTCGTGGTTGTTGAATCTGTCATAGTAGAACATCCATCGTTCTAAATTTGCCTTAGCTTTGTCCATCTCGGCAGTGGGCTCTGGTTCTTTATAAGAGTTGCATACGGTCTGGTTGTACCCGTGCGCGCTCCAGTCGCGCAGACAAACCCAGCAGAATTGAAAGCGACACTGACGGCAGACCATACGACTGCATGGGGAATGAGAGCTGACCATAGGGGACAAAGATCAATTGATACGGTCTTACTTGCAACCTCCGGATTTCTCGATGTTATGAGTACATTTTGGACATTTACGCGTATGTGCCTGTAACGTTGTCAGTACGTAAGGAAAGTTGAACGAAATGGTTCTAGCGAACAGTTAACCATTCCGTCGTGCCAGAGTCTTTCGAAGACAGCCATTGTTCTGCGATCTTGCAAATAACAGGCGCGTGGCCTTCGTCCAGTCCGCACCCAAAGCAGAATGAATGTCCACTAGAACAAGTAACAGTGGGCACAGTTAAGAGAAAGGCTGAAGGACCTGTCAAACACTGCACAGTTTCGGTGCAGGACGGTGCAGGACAATACTTGAACGAAGCTGTGGAATAGACATATGACTGCGATACGAGAACGCGCCACCTTAAGAGACTCAAGTCAATGATTGCACATATAATAGAACGATAATAGACAAACCGCTCATAGTCTTCTCCTTCGGCAAAGGTCTTTACGAAAGATTCCGAAACGCTATTCTTGCACTTGTCGCCCATGCACCGTATCAAGCATTGACCTTCGGACTTGATACAGCTCGCTAGGTACGCACTCCAGCATTCTCGACAAAACGTATGCTTGCACTTCATCGGAGGGATCTCGGAAGGATCAGGCACTTCATCAAAGCATACACCACAAACACTATCCGGAAGAGTCGGACTGACAGCGCGACGCTGTCGCTTCTTTGGAGGATCGGAGCTAGTGCCTGCTATGCCAACCGCATGAGATTCTCTTGCTTATGCATAAGGAGGACGAAAATTGTAAGCTCACGTTCTGTGACTGGTGTTTCTTCGTCTCCGGCAGGGTCTCCAACGTCCGAAAGAACCCGCGAAGGAGATTCAAAATAGCGCTCTATCAGCTTGTCACGGTTCCATCGATAATGCATAAGAAAGATCAAGGCGAGGTCTCTCTGCGCGTGATCAGATACATCAACTGAAAGGCTCTCTCAGAATGAAAGGTAATACGCACGTCAACTCCAAGAACAGATGTGACCCCTTCGATTTCCTGATCGATTTCTGCATGGAGCTCCTCTGGGTTGAGACTTTTGAAGGAGATGGACAAATCTACTTCTTTCCCTTTGTCCTTGGATGAGCTAAAGACGATGTCATCGTCATCATCCTAGAGCACAGATGCTGTCAGAACATGCATGGGGGCCATGCCACCTTACAGGACAACGGGCAAGCTCGTGCGGTTCCCGGCATTACCGATCGAGCGAGGAAGTCACTTACATCGAAGTTAGAGAAGTCACCAGCATCGTCCGAGTTGTAGTAAGCGCCTTCGCTGTCTGACATGCTTGGCTGGGTGGTGGTGGGAAGGGAAGAAGATGGCTGCACGCCCACGCTCGTTTAGCGAACTCATTAGGAACGCGTCTAAAACCCACGTGACACGTGTCGAACGCCAATAATAATATAATATTCGATGACTTGATATCGTAGATAGGACATGTAAATACACAAAAACCCTTCTAAGTTAAATATCGAACCCAAATCTGAGATGTGTGGTATCATGGGTGGGTCTAGTAAAAGTCTAGAACGCCCGAGATTTTCTACCTCTATCTAGTGAGCTGTGATGCAGCAAATGCAGAGCGGTGGTGCATGCATATCACTTTGTCCATTATTGCGTCTTCGTTTTCAGTCTTCGACCATCTACTTCTTGAAAAGGAAAATAGTCATGAGGCGAAGAAACGTGAAGAAAACGTATCCACATACTCGACCGAATGACTCTCTTTTTCTCCCCACGTAGGCTCTTCAGAAATGGACCTCCAAGGTTCCTTGCTGTCCGCCCGGCGAAGAGACTGGCTAGGAAAATCGCGCATACGGCTTGGGCAGTCTCAGAATCAAGGGCTTCGCCTCGAGACAGCGTGCTCAGCTTCTCTGCGTCATCCAAGTCTGCTCCGAAGAACTGGACAAGTACGCCATGTAATTCCGTCCAAAATGGCTGTGCATGGGTAAGGAGCGCGTAAAGTCCCGTGGTAAGAGGCGCACACCACAAGTCTACCGTGGTCCATCCGTATGGACGTAGTTCGGCTGGCGTGGCGAGGGACCATCCTGTTGGGTTGAGCATGGAGAATAGATTAATCAAAAAGAAACCCGTATTGGCGGTAACCTAAGTACAAGTTTAGAGAAGTCGAGTTGAAGAAAAGTGAGTCATACCAACGATGCAAGGATAAGAGCCCAAGGGGAAGAAGCTATGGAAGGTTGAGAATGCGTCGTCACCATGGGAGGGATCAATTGGCAGACGAGAAATGCACGGGTCATGCCGTCGAAAAGTGATAATGGAAATTCGGTCTTGAAAGATAAGACTGGGACCGAAGGTAACGACTCAACGAGAACTGTGAGTCCTGCGTATAGTCCCAGGACAACCGGAGTGAATACAAATGAAGGCGAAATACCCAACCATGGGCCTGTTTTTTTCCTTCTTATCAGCATCCAGTTTAAATACAGACACAAGGTCCACGACTCACTCATGATTGCCTCCCCGCCAAATACGACCGCGAGTGTCACTGCAATACACTTCGTGTAGCTCAAGGGCTCGACATCATCGGCTTGCTTCCCATCGTCACCAGCGCGTCTACTGAGTTTCGTTCTGAGATGATGACGCAAACTCATTTCGCGCAGTTGTCGAAGGACAACGCAGAGGCGCAGTCCTGCAGCAATGTCAAAGGTGCTGAAACCAATTCCAAACCATGTAAATGGCGCGATTGGCTGAAGCAGCAACCTATATGTTCTAATGACTGTGCCTAAAGCTAGGGAGCTCATTGTGACGATGGCGCTCAGAAACGAGTTGACCAATGGGTCAAAGTTCAAACGACGATTCGGCTCCGGCGCACGTGCTTTCGGCTCTCAAACACAGGCCTCCTTCAAGGTACAGCATGCAAAAAAGGCTCTTTCCGACGGACGAAAAACATGATTTAAGATGACATGAACGTCTGTAAGCTAAAGAGAACGACAGAATCCCCATAGTCTCTTATTCTCTGAATGAACCATGATCCCAAGCAACTGGAGTGGACGCGATCTCGAAATCCACACCATCTACGTTGACAGTACGAACGCGAGGCCGGCTTGTCTTCCTCTTAACCTCCACACTGAATGTACTTCGTTCAAGCGAGAGTTTCTGTTCTGAATATACCCGGTCAGTAAAAAGACACTTCATCTGCAAATTTGAGTTATAATGGCGCTTACCATCAACAGGCGTAGCCAAGGCGGTGACAATAGACAACATCTGCCTTTCGAGCGCTACAAATTCGAGGAAGAAAACATCTTTACGTTCTAGCTCCTGAGACTCGATCTTGCGCGGTCTAAGCCCCCACTTCACCCCACTCGCAATCTTGTAATATCCGCAGTACACGTATCGAAACTGCGCACCTTCGCGCTGACGTGTAAACACGTGGCTTCCATCGCGGGCGTATCTCGCATGCGATGTGAGGGTGTTATTCAGCGCAAATACGTGAGGGAATACCCATCCGTGCTTCCCAGGACGCAGCATTGAAGTACATTCCGATAAGTCGATTGTTATCACCAACTGATCAACCTAAACAGAATGGGGTTTCATGAAGTAATCCAATTCAGAGAATTCCTCAAACGAATACACACTTGCGATTGACGAGCGAGTTTGAACTGAGCCTCCGAAATGGTAAGAACTGGTGCATCGTCGTCCTCAGAGTGGCGCCTTCTCATCATAGACAAGATACGCGGATATGCTACTTTAACCAGGTGATCACCAATTTTTGAGACTTGAGTCGAATTAGATGACGTTGAGGTGCAGCCGTCAGATGTGGTAGACTCAGGAGCCGACGGAAATTCAGAGGCCGAAGAGGTGGATGTAAAAGATTGGCTACCAGAATCCGGAGACGAAGGAGACAGAACTATGGCCGGCGGCCGTGATGGATTTGACATCGTCTGGCACTTCGGTGGTGCTTTCCTTCCTCCCACGTCGTTATTTCGGACAAGTTCCATGGTCTCTGCGAGTCGAGGTACACCACGAACACTATTCACCAAATATTCTGTCTTCGATGACGGAGACGGCGACCGAGAACGAACGAGACGAGGATTCCGAGGTGAGTCAGGGAGGGTGGGACGCAGGTGGGTATAAGACTTCGCGGCACGTCGTTGGCTCTGCTCGCGAAGCAAGGGTGTTCCTTGTGAAGGACCAAAAAGTTTATCGCTCTTGAAGAAGAAAGACCGTATGAGCCTTTGAACTGAATATGAATAACAATGAACTCACAGAGTGATCAACATCAGACAAAGGATTCTGCGCCATCTCATCCCACAGTCCAAATGAATACCTGTCGGTGTTGACTCGAACAGAAGAGTAAGTGCCAAATGAGGAATGATCGTAGTCGCAGCAAGTGTTGGACTCGTATCCGAATGAACTCGATTCTGACTGGACAGCTAAAGCCCATAAATATGTTCGCAGCATCTTGTCTGGCCACAAAGACTCTGAACCATCATTGGGCGGAGTGGACGTGGCTTGCCACACGTAGTGGACGTCAGGATATGTGGGCATGGTCTAAGCGTGTGCGGTTCGCAGCAAAAAAAAAGGCCTGAAAGCTCAAACAATGACATCTCTTTATCCGGACTTGCACGCGGGACAAAGACAAGACGCTGAACCACGGTTTTGTTTCCAAGCGACCGGATTTACCTACGGCATCCGACTTATGAATGGAGGACCATGAGGAGAAAGTTTGCTCTTTGGCTCTACGGAAGAGGTCATCATTCTGAGGGCGGAAGCTAACCGCGAAAGTTCATATTTGTATAGTTCTGAGTGTCGACAATAAGAAGTGATCCCGCACTGGAATGATTTGCTTTGGACAATTGAGAAGGTATAAGATCGAGTTCCGGAGACAAAGACGCAGTTAATGCTATCATATATTTAAGCCGTATGTGCTTCAAATCCGTCGGATTTGTGTTGCTTTATCGAAGCGCATTGTCGATAGTCTGATTTGGAAGGAAGACGCGGCTCTGTCAAGCAAGGTGGCAAGGTGCACGTGCCTTTACCGTGATAGGGGTTGTGCCGAAGCAAACTTCCATTCTCGGAGTGGGATCTTGTATTTTCGGAACCGTGCTGAAGCAAAGTTTACACGATCTCAATTGATGTTTTTGCTCAACTTTGCAAATACCATGAACACCACGTTCGTAATCATCCTCCAAGACTTCGTAATATGCAGCTATGCGGCTTCCGAAGGCATGCATGCTTGGGTGACCATCTAGGCGGCCTGGTTCGAACAGTTCTGCCGAGTTTGCACTGAGAGTTGACCTTGGCTACTGAGCGCGGAGCAATGTCATGGCATTGCACTATAAGATCAAAGCTCTGCAACAGATTCGACCGCAATAATGATGGGCACCATTCGCTCAGCAGTCATCTCTGCGATAATCCTATTGCTTGCAGGCGTGACATACGCCAGAAACTTCTACGTGCACAACAAATGCAGCTACACAGTTTGGTAAATAGGAAATCTCAGTCTAGGTCATGTTTGCTGACCTTCTCTATAGGCCAGCGGTATGTGACAACTCAGTTCAGCCGGAAACTCGCTCGAAGGCTGATCACGACTTTCCCAAAGATCTTCACTGCTGAAATTTCCAAAGTCAAGCCGAATGCTCCAACAGGGTGAGACTTTGATATGTGGTCTTGTTGGAAACGGATGTGTTGACTCAGAGACTGCAGATGGGAAGCTCCTGCAGGTTCATTGTGGAAATTTCAAGTCCCAAACTACTGGACCTCCGGTCGGATCTGGGTGGGTTTTGACATCGTTTTTCAATATAATATAGATCTCCCGAGCTGAATGATCCAATTGGAAGGGGCGTCGCGATTGTAACTTCAACTCTAATAACTCTGGCGCTGGAGTGAACTCTTGCTCGACGGGAAGTTGCATCGGCGGCCTCGAGTGTGATGCTTCGAGCGGCACAGTGAGTAGCTCTCTCCCAAACAAATTCAGCTTCTCAGAATTTTTCTTTCAGGGTATCCCTCCCGCCACTCTCGCTGAATGGACGCTCAACGCTGAGGATGGCCTTGACTATTATGATGGTGGGCGATTTAACTGCTCTTTCTGTGGTTTACTACAGGCGGGACTGACTTACTTCCAGTTTCCCTTGTTGATGGATACAATATGCCGATGAGCATCCTGACTAACAAAGGATGTGACTCCTCCGATTGCACGAATGATCTTGGTTTAACCTGTTGGTTTCAGTCTACTTTTCTTTGACGGTAGATGTGATACTTACTTGATAAACTCTTAAATAAGGCCCGGGTGATTTGAAGAAGGGCGACGATGGCTGCTTGAGTGCATGCGCAGCCGGTATGGGTGGAGGTGGGGGTAGGTCTCAACTCATAATGACAAGCTGCGACTTGTGAGACTGACCAATCAAATCTCAGACGACGACCCGGTTTGCTGCAAAGGCAAGTACGGCACGCCTGGGATGTGTCCACCCTCAGGTATCCCGTACTATGATCACTTCAGTGTGTATCTTCTTTGAGTAAGTGGTATGCAGATATCTGACTGGATTTCACTGCAGAGAAAGGTTGCCCCAACTCATACATCTATGCATATGATGAGAATAGCGGAACGGCACTACGCAACTGCTCCGCTTCGCTGTCAACTGACTACTTGGTAACGTTCTGTCCCTGAGCTTTTCTAGTAGATTTATCTAGTGTGTAAGTCCTCCGAGGTGGATTGCATTTAAGCTAGTCTAGAAGATACCGAGAGTCTGAATTCTCTTTTGCATTATACTTCTTGATACTATATACTTACCAACTTCATACATATTTATGCAAATAATTACTGCCTGGTACAAGGCAACCACAGTAAGCCCGGAATGCGGTGTACCTAGTTGTCCCGCGTCATCGGCATTTCAATCCGAAGCTTCCTTTGATGAAATTTAGCTGTATATTTGTGACTATCCTGCAGACAAGGCTATCCAGCTCGAACATTTACCATGAGGAAGCATAATGCACTGCTTGTCCGATTTGATTTCTGATTATTTGCTCACATGTCCTTGATTTTGCCGTGATATGGTTCCCTTCTACAGTATATTTATCAGTATCCTATCCGTTTAATGATACCCGAAGTGATTGGCTATACTTTTCCCACGATTATTCAACCTCAACCGGTATGTTTGTCCCATGCCGCCTTAATACATGTATATTGCGTCAGGGTCTCCTGTTTGCATGGACTGTACTGTGACCGTAACTGTAACCACCAGCTCTCCACCGTGAACATTGCCCTTTCTTCTGAGCGGTATCCTGCATTGGAGTTACATAGCAAACTACTCGACTACCAAAGCTACCTTTGCAACATGCCTGGAATCGTCGCTGAACTGCGGCGACAAGCCGACACATCCGTAGTACGTCAACGACATATTCGATTATTAGTCCAAGGGGTTGACGACGTTATCAACCGAATTGCTCTAATGCTTAGCTTTCTGCAAGCGCGACTGCAACCACAGAATCAAAGTCGAATGGTATCCCAGAGATAGGGGGTTCGGAAGGAGGTATGTGGCGAACTTGCGTCTAATGTCATTCTCAGCTCCTCAAACAAAGGATTGTGCAGGCTTCATTGGCCTTATTGTAGGCCTTGGTGTTATCCTCATTGGATCATGTATCGGCGTATTCTACCTCTTACGCAACTACAAACATGGAGGACGAACCATACCAGGCAAGTCGGGTGAAGTTGGTGTTGAAGTCTCATCGGGGGGTCCAAGCTTTCCGCGACGACGTGGTACGCTCTTTGGGTTTCGAAGTCAGAATCCGAAACGTGCTGGTTGGGTGCAAGCTCCAGGGGATGACGAAGAAGACGAGTGGGATGCGAATGACACGCTTGGAATGGGACCGTACGATCCTGGGCGTGATGATCCTGTGAAGCTTGAAGGGAGCACGCATAACCTGCGGAGTGCACCGCAAGGCGAAGTCACAGTGCCGAATCTTGACTATGCAGTGCACACTTCGCCTGATCGACGAAAGGACGAATCTACTGTTGATCTTCAAGCATCGGGTCGTATCCCTGAGGACGAGCCGTTCGAGCCGCCTCTTCGTTCAACCTCTCCTACGATTCTGGATGACGATTCGTTGGCTCACTATCCCGCGTACATCGACCAGTTGAACCGAATGAAGGATGGCCAACCGCGACAAACGTCCCTCGATTCTACGGAGACAGCCGTCACTTTCCCTGGAGGCACGAGGTTCAAAGAAGAGTTATAGACTCTAGCGGATTCCCTTGATCGCGATCCTCACTCCATACTTATGCTCTTTTCTGTACTCATTACGCATGGACACATGTTTTCAATGTGTATCTTTCGATTATAATAGTCGTGTTTTGTGTTTCTTACTTGTTGTTTCTCGCTATCTACGTTCCAATGCTTCCCTGCTCTGCTTGCTTCTGATATCCCCAGATATATAGTTGTCTCTATTGCAGTTAAGTTTGATGGATTATTCTCGCGTAACAGTAATAGGGTTCATTAAATCCTACGGATTACATAATTGGTTCAATTGATTAAGGGGAAACCCAAACGCGGTCAGTTACATACTGCGCGCGCAGTACTAGTGGTTGGGCGCATCATTCCGCTTGTATATATTGATTAACGCATACGTTCCAGTCATTACTAAGATTTGTTCGGGCGAACGGTATAAGGGGCATCCTATGAGGCACTCATAATCCTAACGTGCCTTGTCTCACTTTCTGCCCTCGCTCACATCCACAGGCATAATGAAGGTTCTTGTCATCGGTGGTTCTCGTAACATAGGTTACTATTCTGCTCTGAGGCTTCTTGGTGAGTGATGAAAGTCTTTGTTGACGAATTGTACTTATTTCTTGTTTGATATCTCAGGAAATGGCGCGACTGTGATCTTCTTGCTTCGCAACACATCGTGCTTTGATACAGATGAAAGCATCAAGCAGTATGTTGCTTCTGGGAAGGCGCGACTCGTACAAGGCGATGCGATGAAAAAAGAAGATGTGGGCAAAGCTTTGACTGTTGCCTCCGAAGGTGACGATCCTTTGGATGCAGTCCTCTTCTCAGTTGGTACGCGAGATCCCACTGTTCTCGCTCTATTCTTGTTCAACTGCTCTCATATCTACAGGGGGGCTCGGAAAGCTCAGCATAACGAAAGGCATTGTACTAGACCCGCCGAACCTCTGCGCACTTTCAATGCTCAATCTCCTCTCCGTCCTCCCTCGCGATCCCGCATCACAGCCGAAAATAGTCGTTGTCTCTTCAACAGGTCTTGGCAAAACAGCCCACGCCGCACTTCCTTTGCCTCTTAAGCCTCTTTACGGGTTTCTTCTCGATGGTGCCCAGGGTCCGCACGCCGACAAGCTCGGAATGGAACGTGCACTTTCGTACGTTGCGGGTTGGGAATGGCCGGCTGCGGATGGCGAACCTGATAAGGCTATACTTGCCGACGGGTGGCAAGATCATATTGGCCCATATGGGTGGCTGAAACACGCTGTCGTCATCCGCCCGGCTTTGCTTACGAATGGCGATTCTGTCGGGGACAACCCCAAGAAGCCCGGCCAGGAGCCGTATCGCGCGCTAGACCACGAGATGAAGGGAAGTTATACGATCAGTCGGAAGGATGTTGTGCATTTCATTGTGACGCGTGTCTTTGCAGAATGGAACCAGTGGGAGGGGAAGTGCGTTAGGATTGCGTACTAATTGTCCTTTGAATATAGGATTACGGCTTTGTATGATTTTTCAGTTTCCTTGTAGTAATGGGATCTAGTTTCATGCGCTTACTTATAACGGGGATCGACTGAGTTTCACTGCATTTCGGAAACCAGGAGTTCCAGCGCCTATGTGCGTTTATCTGGTTTCTTGGGAGTCGGAGATACGCATTCCGCGAATCTCCTCTTTGGCACATGTTTCAAGGCATGAAAATCCGTAGTGATTGGAATCGTCTGGGTAAAGTTCCGAATTTTTCTTCTCGAACAGAACCGATACTTGTCAGGCCCGGGAACTTCTCTGAGGTATTGAAATTCCGAGCAGGCGTCTTACTTTTCTGATAAGTGAGCCCTTGCTTACTTCGTGTGAGCAGAACTTGATGTATGGGGAGTAAGGATCTGTAACCGTCATGTTCTATTCGATCAACTACTTAAAGTCTCCTTCATTGCCGAACGAAGGCTTCCTTATTTGTCTCCAAAGCTGCTTCGTCAAGGCCAATAGTTGAACTCTTCGAAAGACTCAGACAATAATTCTTCCAACGGGATTTGATTGAAGAAGGCGTCTGAAGAATATGGATGACTCGGATTGTCTGTAACTGTCATAACCATCCACTTAGTACTACATTCTCAATATTGTCCTCTTGGTACTTACTTGCATTGGCCGAGCGCATCGTAGATGAGCCATCAGCTCCGTTTACAAGATGCATCACACTCGTTGAAGAACCGGTGAATTCCTAAGAGGTTTGTCAATCGCTACAACATCCTACATGAAAATTGCGCGAAATTATTCACTGATACTATATTTACGCTGATCGGAACAGACGTTGGATCATGATCGGAGTATACTCGACCTCGTTTGCGCCGACTTCTGCGTGGCTTGTGCGGGGGACACACTGCTACTCCCTCTTTGGTACATTCCTCGCACTTTGATTGCGAATACGGCGGGAACATATTACACTAGTTGTGATTTAAGTGACAGGGAGATAGTATTACGGATATGACCGTACCTTCTTGTGCATGCTAGCGCAACGAGCACAAGCCTTCATGTTTCGTCGCTGAAGGCGAAACTGAGGCAGAATAGCACGATCTTGCTGCACATTCAGGCAAGCTGCTAGCGGGATTTCTTTCGAGAAAGCTTCATATGAAGCGATGGCTTGAGGTACAATGTAAAGGAGATCTGAGGACATTCGTTCTCTGAGGTGAGATCTATGTCCTCAATGAGCTTTTATAGTCATGGTCAAACGGGTCGCCATTATTCGTGAAATGCGCCATGCTGTTCCCGACCGATGAGGCAATTGGAGCATTTAAGCGCTCGTGGTGCAGATTGTCGTAAATCAGACCATTTGTTATAGCAGGCTATAGCAGGCGCTGTCTAGACCTCCTGATAGACCGCTGAAGTCAGGTTTTGAAGCTCCACGATCACAGTGACGTACTGTTATCTATTCATGGTACATTCTTCTGTGTCGTTTGCGTAGGATATATTCATGTCGCTAGAAAAAGCAAGGATTCCAAGAGGATTGTGTATTCCATTGGTTTTGAGCAGGACTCAGAAACAAACCACACCATTATTGGCATGTTGCTTGGATTTCACAACCGAACGTGAACACTCGCAGTGTATGCTGTTGGCAAGTCCGTTTGCGTCATTCAATTGGTCAGGTCCAGGGCCAAGCTAAAGGTGATGTAACTTGCCACGGCAAGACTGAGAATAGAGGACCGTGATATTGAGCTGATTCATGTCGTAGTAAGCAGTGCAGTCTAAGAGCCAGTTCGGTTTCATTGTATAAACATCAAGATCTGGTTCATGACCAAAAAAGGAGGAAGACCCTATTGGAAGGAGGCTTCTTATTGATGGTACCGCTTCAATTTCTGGGAAAGGCGGAGGCGAATTCTCCGGACCCAGACCAGACCTGTGGGGAAATTGAGAAGTGTTCGGGCTTCTTATCTCAAGCCATTCCTCTCAGGGAAGCTCTCGCATGTCGTTTGCGTGGAGTACTCAATCCCGAGACATAAACGAAGATACGACGAACAAAAGGTTTTTTGTGATGATCAGTGATTATGTAGTATGATACAACACACACAAAACGTGGCTCGATTCTGCTGAAAAAAAGGCATGTTACCAAATAGGTATACATCCGAGCTGCCACAGCATCTGTGCCGCTGAAGGGCCTAGACCGCAGCTCTGGACGCAGGTGGAGCAATAGGAGGCGATCAGAGTTTGATTAAGCTTGTAGGTCCAGATCCTCGTCCAGAAATCATCTTTCGGGGCCTCGGGATAACGTCATGCATTCAGCAGTAAGTAATAGTCGCGGAATCAAACAGTCGAAATATGTTCATTCAGCATGCGAACGAAATAGAATCTTCGTTAAAATCTATTCTAAATCTTATCAACTCGTGACGTAGAGATATTGAAATTATTAGACATGTGGGTCGAGAGATGCTAGACCAGCGAGGGATAGAATCTGATTGAACGCTGAGTCCGAAGGATAATCAAGTAAGTCTAGAGCTTACTTGGCAATATTACAAGGAAGGCAGGAAGGCAGGAACAAACGTATTCGGAAAGACGAAATCAGAACCGTTGAGAACATCCTCGGACTGACCGAAGAATTCATTGAGCGAGAGCAACGGCAACGAAACTCCAGAATCGAGGCCTCCATTGAAATTTGCTTGATCAAAGTCGTAGTAAACGCAATTGTTATCCAGAAGTGGTGCGTCTCGCGACGACATTAGTACGTCAGCTGGGTCCAGGCCCAGTTCGACCGTCTGAAAATCTCGGGCTGGAGTCTCGCCCTCGGTGGGAACCACTGGTCGCTGAGTGAAGTCGGTCACGGCGTCAATTCCAGAATATTGGCTCTAATAAACAAAATGATAGTTTAATCCATTTGGTTTCTGAATCGCGATTTCAAGTACCACGCGCACCTGAGAGGCTGAGGGCCTGGAACTGACCTTGGGAGCTTGCTCTTGCTCAGACCTATGTGTACGACGCGCGATTGTCTGCTTCACATCGCTGGAGCGACGCACCTTGTAGGGTGGACAAAACGGTATATTCGCTTTTGTGCACGCTCTACATCTGGTCGGTGAGTATGGCGGGGAGATGTCGCACTATGTAGACAAGTAGGAAATTGTTTGCTATGAACTTCATTGTCACTGAGTTAATCTCTGCAAAGAGTGCTCACTCTCTTCTGTTTATCAGAGCACCTTCCACAGGGCTTCCTGTTTCGCTGCTGAGAGCTCTTGGAGTTACGACCATTAAATGTAGGGTCGAGAGTGTCAGAATCAGGCAATTGTACAGAAAAAATGCTCTCTGAGGCTGAAGTCTTCCAGGAGCGCATGCTGGGTGCGGAAGATAGACGGATATATGAGCAGTTATCAAGGCCAGAAGGCCAGAATTTATATCAGGAACCTCTGGAGCTTACATACTGTGGCTTAGTGGGGCTTTCGCCGAAAGTATTGTAAGAAGGACGAGACGAGAAGCGGACATCTCGGTCCGCAGTCAATCAAACCAGTCAATGCTTATACTGCCGCAAGAGTCCTTAACGAATTATATCTTCTAGCCACAGGAAGGCAGAGGCTAAGAGACCATACGACTTGAGTGGCGCTCAGAGCTAAAAGCGGTTCGGGAACTCCTAAGCCACGCGGGACCGGAAGTAATGGTCAAGCTGAAGCATATGGTGTCGAGCGCGCTTGGAGGCTATTACGACGGCGATCAAAGTCTGTGCCTCTTAAGTAGCGAAGTCCTAAGCCCGCCGTGATCGTATTCGAAGTACACATGGTGACCATGAGCAGGCATCGGTATTTCTAGCATGGAACCACTCGTCTCTGAACTTTTTGGTATCATATCTACAGTGTATGTCCAAAAAATGAGGTAAGTTAGATACACGCACCAAGTACATCAAGGGTATACACAGCTCCTTAACTATATCTTGTCTTTGCGCAGACCTTCACTCCGTTTACCTGAGCAAGTAAGAAATGGGGTAGAACTAGATGGGCTGCTACCGCTTTGTTGGATGACGCCGTCCTGGTCCACGCCGAGCAAGACGTCTTTCGTTCCAAGCTTTGCTTTGATGTATCGCTTTCCTGCTTTCCTAAGCAGTGCTCGACGACCCACGCCACGAGCGTCTATGTATACTACACCGACGTTACGTGCAGATTGGCCGGCAAGTAAAGAAGCTTCGCGCATATCATTGCCGTACCTACAAGGTACAGGTCATTTATACTTCATCTCGTGAGAAACAATACCTACTTGTGACCAAGTGCCTCACTGACGTGCACCGTTCCATGCTCAAGAAGCTGCTTTGCCGAGTTCTCGGCAGTTGTAAGCAGCATGTCTGTTGCCAAGAATAGCCTATTCTTGAGGGGCAGTCGTGGAGGCGGTGAACCAGGTGCAGATGGAGTGGGCGTGGTAGCACGGCCCTTGGCCTTCTTTTTGTCGCTTCCGCTGATGTGGTCTACGGCACGTTCCAAGGCTCCATGGATCAAACCAGTGGTCTTGGCAGTCACATCGACTGCGTTGCCAGAGATCTTGTGCATGCGGCGAACGTTTCCCCTCGTTCGATCCGAGAACTCGAGCGGTCTTTCGTTGGGCTTTGCGTGAGAGATGTAAAGCGAAGACGCGGCACCTATTCCTGCGTTGATGGCATCTGTGGCAAAGACCATCCCTCGGCTATAAAAAGGTAAAGCCAGATAAGCATATGGGTGAAACTCTAGCTATGTGTCTTACCTGATAATCGATGCCGTTTTCATAATTGTGTCCTGTTGGTCTAATGGGACCGGGTAAACGTAGACATTCTCCGCGCGTGTAGTATCGCCATCCGCTGGGATATCAACAATGACGGGATCTTTCTCATGCCCTCTCGCTTGAAGAGTATTATCTTCGCGGATATTGTACTGCTCTCCGAGAGTGCCCACTAACTCTCCATCGTGCTCGTCAACCAATACGAGTCTTCCTCGCGGGTCATCATTATACAAATTCTCATGAGGAAGACCAGGAGAGACCGATCTCGGAGGTAAGGGTGGCTTTTCGAGGTTTTGCTGAGCAGGCGGTGGCGGAACGGGCCGTTTGGTTAACGAGGAACGCGGGTTGATTGAAACAGGTGATTGGATTATCGCCTCGGAATACGCTGGTGGTGAACCATAAGAATCGATCGCCTCGACTGCCGAGTATTGCTCCAGCAGTACGCCAAATGTCTCTTGGTCCTCGATGTCAGACTGATCCCGAGGCACTGGCAATTTCAAAATCCACTTAGATTCAGCGCCGACGTAATTTGCTCCAGCTTCAAATATAAACATCCGTTCCAAACGAATGTGGCGAATGACCTGCGTAGGTGAGATAGCCATTTCATTCGGACCAACTCGAAGAATGAGCCATATATCTCTTTCGAGTTCTACTTCCGATAAAAAGGATGGCGGGTTCTCAGGGAGAGTAACGCATTCAAGCGCCAACTGGTCTACGATAGGGCCAGATGAACCCGGCAAAGTTACCTCGACATTGTTAAGCATCAAGAGAAGGAATCCTTGAGCACCATGAGCAGGATGTGCAGCGGACATTATGGGCATTGGTAAAGAGCCGTTTCGCTATTGGCCCCTTGGCGCATCGTCGTTGTTATGCTCCAGCCAGCCAAGCACGGCCATGGAGAAGAAGACACAGGTTTTGTTTTGATGACGTCAGCTCGGGCCAAGACCTCACGAGACGTGGCAGTGCATATTATTTCAAACTTGAATTTCATTTCCGTTTCATCACATTCACTTCAAGACATAATATAACTATGCAAAGAGTAGAGAGATGCCCAAAATCTCATACAAGGTCCTGGGTCAGAACGTAGCGATACCGAGGCTTGCCAGTCAACATGCCCTCGATGGCCTTCTCGCAATCCTTCATCGGCATCTCCTGAATCCTACGCCAAAGTGATAAGTTCACTTCACGAAAAGCAGCATTGGAAGTCTTGGCTCTTACCAAGGACTGATTCCCTTTTCTGCGGCAAGCTGCATCATTTCGATTCCTTCCTTTTTCGAGCCGATATGCGAACCTCCAAGATAGCATCCGTTATTTAGAAGGGTGAAACCAGTAATAGGTGGGAATGCTTTCTCAGGTAGTGCAACACATATAAATTTCCCGTGTACATTCAATGTTCTACAAATGATGAGAAGAAGTGATCCAAACGACAGAAGATAACTCACGAAAGATACTCCTGGAGCGGAAATCCATCCACCGCATCACGAGTACAAATGATTATATCCAGAGCATATTGGTAGTTCTTATCGAATCCAGACGAATCCAGGATGTAGTGATCTACGCCCATTTTCCTGCAATCAGACTCCTTGCTACTGCTATGCGAGAATGCATAAACTTCACAGTTCCAGGTATTCATACCAGCCCGCCGATTCCGATTACGCCAACTTTCTTGCCCGGTCCGGCTCCATTCCGAACGAGGGGGGAGTAGACCGTGAGACCACCGCAAAGCATCGAACAAGCATCCGCAGAGCTGAGTCCATCTGGGATAGGGAATACATATCGATAATCCGCGATGATTCCAGTCGAGTAGCCCCCGAAGGTGCGCTAACACAGGTAGACTCGGGTTAATCACAGAAATACAGCACCGGAGATGTCTAGGAAGACTTGTACTTACCACTCCATCCGGGTATCTGTCACCGTATGTATCGATGCGCTTGGGACAGTAGTTCTCGTTATCGTGAGTGCAGAGTGTACAATCATAACATGAAGCAATCTGCGCTCCGACGCCTACACGATCACCGACTTTGACTCCTTTGACTTCAGAACCGACTCGTACTGCCGTTCCAGCAATTTCGTGACTGAGAATGATATGTAAATACCAGAACGTGGGTTATTTGTGCAAAAACTCCCAACCCGACGACCAGAGGGGCTTGAATGGCTCCCCATCCGGAGTTCAGCGTATGCACATCTGAACCACAAACACTAGAATACAGGAAGAGCAGGATTACTTTTCCCGGTGAATTACAGGGTTGGGTACTCACCCACAGTGTGTGATAGCAACCTCAACGTCTGTTTCAGCCCATTTCTTCGAAGGATACTCAATGACGCTGAATTCCTTCCATTTCTGCACATCTTCAAGAGCGTCAATCACTGAGATCGTCTCATCCAGTATGAACTCACCAGTGATACCGTATCCTTTGAATGTCTTCTGTGCCATAATGTTATTCTATGTCCCCACAATGCAGATGAACGAAGGAGACGAGCAAGGGGGAGAAAATGCGGAATGTGAGTTAAATATACTCCAGGCGGGTAGGCGGGCCGGGGATGTGATTCAGCTGAGAACGCCTTGGACCCGTGGTTAATCCATGAGTTTCGAGGAATAGCGCGAAGAATAAAATATTCTCATTTCGGATTATGAGAGGCTCGTTCTTGGGCTCCATCAGGATGGTTCATAGAAAGAAGCACTCGATGGGCGATCGACGCGAACAAAGTGTACTGATCGACACATGACTAACACTTCCAAATCTGTACTATACATGATCGGCGCCTTCGTCACCGACAAGACCTGATGAATGACAACGATGTTCTCCTGGCAGCGACGAAACCGAAAGTCAATATTTATTCTCTCTTTAATATCATCTGCATGCGCTTTTGATATATGGCCGTTTCCCGTGAAAAGGTTCAAGGGAAATGCGCTGGTGGAGGCTGGTTCGCTTGGTTTGGGAGCTGACGAGCGCGTAGTTGCGTTTGGAGACTTCAACGGAGATCAATTGTCAGTAGATTCGAGTTATTTCGACTGGTTGGACCATTTGTTAACCTCTATTCTATACTCGCGCATTGAAGCCTTGACATTGTGACTCTTGATGCTGGTGGCCGTAAAGTTACCATTCACATTTGGGACCATAGTGAGTCCGCGCAGTCATACTGTCTCTCTACGTACACCGAGAATATCACAGAGAACTTCATATTCCACGATGGCGCATCGTTCATTCATTCTGAACAGATATACAACGTCGTCCCTGGGGATTTTACCCGTGACGGGACGCTAGACCTGCTGGTGATGAGTCGTGCTACATCCGCGGCTGAAATCAAAATGGAGCTGTATGTTGGCACCCCAGGGTACGGCTTCGGTGAGTTTCTTGCCGCTACTTTCTTGTGGCTTTCTTGAAGCACCATTTTACGTCATTCTCTCAGATTCTACGCCCTTAGCTGTCCCATCTTCGAACGCTGCTCAAGCAATACCTCTCGACGCGAATGGGGACCTGAGCATCGATCTTCTTGGGATACCTTCTGAATCAAATTCATTGAGCGTATGGTATAATATATACAATGACTCGGATCCACTTACGAGCGTTTTTTCCGTGTAAGGTATCTTTTCTCATTACCTGCAACGCATACTGACTCCCAACAGCACAGACGCACCATTTGACGGAACATCGTGCTCTATTTCTAATCCCCATAGCAATGCTGTTGTCGACCTCGATGGAGACTGCTTAGCAGGTATGTGCTTGTCTATCTGCGTATACTCGTGATCTGAGTTGTGATTGTATGTAGACGTCTTTCTGGTCTGTGACGAACCAGGCTCTGACAGGAAGTCATTTCAGATCTGGAGGAATGACAAGAGCGATGGGTTCACTCTTGCACAAAGTGGCCGGTTACCTTCTGGAGTTCAATCAATTTCGTTTGCGGATGTGGATCGCGATGGGACTATTGACATGATATTTACAACATGTTCATCAGTTTCGGGCTCAACTGGGGTAGGATCGGCATGCGACATCCACATTGCGTACAACAAGCAACTACCATTATGTGGGCATGCGACAGGTCTGGTAACTCGAAACGGGAAGAAAGTATGTAGGCAGCCAGACCAGTTATGTGCCGCGGACCCGGATTTCCATTTTGACCTGAGTGATCAAGTCGAAAGCGACGTATGTTACTCTTGCATCATCCCTCCTAGATCCTGAGTTGACGAATCAATTTAGGCATATGTGCATTTCCCAGTGACGGATTTTTTCCCTAAAAGCTCATTACTTGTCCGCGACACTCGATCCTCTCCATCAATTCCTTTGCCTATTCGCCTTGGAGATGCGAACCTCGACGGCTTCCCAGACTTACTCTTCATAACCGCTACCAATCCCCATGGAGGCTTCTTAGGTATCGGTGATGTCAGTGATCGCACTGCGAGGTTGGCACTCTCTGTACCGTGCGGGAAGGGCGTTGCAGGGTGCGATGCATCGGGACACGGACGTGTTGGATGGAAAGTGGTCACAAAAGACGCGGAAGCAATGAACCGCGTAGTCGACGCTAGCAGCGCTTCCTTCATAGATGTTGATGAAGACGTGTGTGTTACCGATGGATTTCAGAATCAGACCTAACGTTCCGTCTCTTGTAGGGTACTCTTGACATCCTGGTGCAGAGAACTGGAGAACAAGGGCAGGGACCATTCTTGTTCATTCAGAATAATTTCTTCTTTGACGCCTTCTTCCTCAAAGCTATCGGTAAGTTGGAAACCTGGCATTGGATACTTTGCGACTGAATCGAGGAATCATACATAGTGCTCAACGGCGCTTGTGACAATGGATGGTGCAAGGGTCGTAATGGAACCGAACACTATCGTGTAAGATTGTTGCTACTCGGCGTTTAAACAGTTCTTCTGATGACAGTTTCCTCATCAGCCTTTCGGAGTTAGCTACTCTGGTGCTTCGTATAAGTACACCATTCTTGATACAACTGGTCGCCGTTCCGCTGCTCAAGGTATGCATGTGTTTCCACTCTGCCTTTGTTTATCTATTTAACCAACTCTCACAAGTCGCGCAACTTCCACAAACTGCGTATCAGGCGCTCTTGACTCCTTATTCCTTCTTCGGCCTGGGGCGGACGAACAATTACATCGAGAACCTCTTCGTGGGTTCGACAAAGAAGTCATCCGAGCATTTCTTAAACATGGAAGGCGTGATTCCGAACTCGAAAGTTGTCATATACCCGCCGACGACTGATGATGGATCATGGCATCGCGAGTTATACTTGCGACCGGGAGCATGGATACCGTGGGTAACATTGACTGTGATTGTGCTGGTAGTTCTGTTGGCATGTGTCGTGTTTGTGCTTCATTTGAATGAGAAGGTGAGCGATAGTTCTGCTGAACGGATTTTGATTCACGAACCTGAACCTTGTTTCTATAGCGAGAGGATGAACTGGAACGCAGAAGAGCTTCGCACCATATCAACTTTGATGCATTATGAAGTGTTTTTATCTTCTCATTATGCGCAGCTTGTATAGCATACAGTATTTAATTAATGAAACTTGCCGCGGGGAAAATAAGGACGAAGTCATACTACTACAGTTGACGAAATGTATTAGAGTCATCGGTTAAGGGAAGCGAGTCCCACGATTACACTTGTGATGCTTAGGTGCTGCGCGTCACGTATCGCCAGTAACTTAGCTTCAACCCTCATCTTTCTACAGTACAACGTAGGGCTCATCTCAAAAATGGCCCAGCAATGGGGCCAAGGCCAACCTGGCTTCCAGTATCCAATGCAGACTGGTTTTCCGCCAACAGCTGGCCAGTTTCAGCAGGGTTTTCCTGGAGGAGGTCTTGCACCTCAACCCACTGGATTTCCGGGTCAGAGACCACCTTTCCAGCAGCCTCAGCAGACGGGTTTCCCAGGAATGGGAGGCTTGCAACCTCAGCAGACTGGCTTTCCTCAAGGAGGATACCGGCAGCAGCAACAGACATCTCCAATCCCGCCTGTGCCGCCTTTGCCTGGAAACCTCGGAGGGTCCGGTTTTGGGTCGATGAACACTGGGATAAATACGACGAGCGGGTTCGGAGTCGGTCAGCAGTATCGTCCAGCTCCGCCTCCTCCACCTCAGCGTAGTTTCTTGAACCCATCACCTGCTTTCCCAGGGGGCGGTGGTTCAGGCCTTGCGCCTCAGATGACTGGCTTTCCTGGCGCATCACCGCTCGTTCCTCAAATGACCGGTTACGTCGACCCACGCCTCCAGATGATGTCAAGCTCGTTCATGCCAGCTAATCCATCTATGCCGTTCTCGGGTGGGGTGCCGCAGTTTGCCGGTAATCCCAGTGATCCTGGAACATCGCTTCAGCAAAGCATCCAACAGTACAACCAGCAGTCGACCACGCCAAAGATGTCATGGGCATTAAGCAAAGTCGAAAAGAAAAACTACGATCAAATTTTCCGCGCGTGGGATACTCATAGCACCGGTTATATCAACGGTCAGACAGCACTTGAGGTGTTTGGACAAAGTGGATTGGACAAGAACTCCCTTGCGAAAATCTGGGCTCTTGCTGATCAGGACAACAAAGGGAAACTTAACCAGGCGGAGTTCCACGTTGCAATGGGCTTGATATACAGAAGTGAGAAGAGTACTATTATACCTTAATCTAACTGTCTAACTTTCTACAGAGTTAAATGGAATGGAGATCCCCGATCAGCTCCCTCCTGAGCTTGTGCCGCCATCAGCTCGCGATCTCGACGCATCCGTTGACTTCCTAAAGAAAGTCCTTGAGAATGACACGTCTCGCCCATCATCTACAGATAGCGGAGAGGTGATGTCTCGCAGTAAAGTGCGATCGTTCAACGATACCTCTGCTCCAGGCGCCGGAGGACGTAAAGACGGGACCGTGTATAAGCACTCTGACGATGTTGATACGGGATCTTATTACCAAAGTCGTTCTCGTCATATTGACCGTCGCAACGTTCGTGTTGGGAATGAATCGCCTGGCGAAGATTTAGAAAGTATGCGTCGTACACTCGAAAATACCCAAAAAATGCTCGAGAAAAGTACAGAAGAGAGTCTAAATCGCACGCGAGAGGACGAGGAACTTGAGCGCGAAATGGATGATTTACGTTATCGTGTGAAACGCATCCAAGAGGATCTGGAGTACGTTTCGCGCGGACCGCGTTCCGTTGCAAAGGACGAGGAGCGTCGCAAGCTTGAGCGTGATTTATTGCACTTGATGCATGAACGGATTCCGGAGGTGCAGAGAAAGCAAGAGGACAGGGAACGCCGGCGCGAACGCGAGAGACGAGATTGGGCCCGCGAGAGAGACAGGCGGAATGAACGCTTTGGACGCTATGATGACCGTGATTCGGACCGCTACGAAGATGGATATTCGCGTGGAACGTACGAACGAGAACGTTCCAGGGATCGAGACTATGATAAAGACCGTGACTACAGAGACCGCGACAGGGATTGGGATCGCGACCGTCGGGACAGAGACTACGATAAGGACAGAGACCATGACAGGGATCGACCCTATAGTCGCAACCATGATCATCCGCGTAGTCCTCCGACGGCAGCTCGATCCCCACCACCTGCTCCGCCTCCGGTTCCTGAATCGACAACTGCTAACCGTCCGGCACCGGCCCCGAGACCAACCACGCCAGCAGCTCGGCCTCTTACGAAAGAAGAGTTGCGCGAGCAAGCGCAGCGTAGGGTGCAAGAGCGCATGCGAGCGCTGGGTGTCATTACTCCTGGACCCTCACCCCAGTCACCTACTTCGCCGAGTGTCGATACAAGTGTTGAGGAGCGCCTCGCGCGTGAAAAGAAAGAAGCAGAAGAGAAAGCACGTCAGGCCGAGAGGGAGCTCGAGGAACGAGAACGAGCTAGACGCGAGAAACTAGAGAGCGAGAAGGCTTTCAAAGAAGGGAGGTTCGTAACTCCTGCCCCTGCCCCTGCTGCTCCGGCCGCTTCATCTCTGCCTCGCGCTCCCGTTTCTATGAAGTCACCGCGGCCGGCACCGCCCATAACGAAACGTGCTCCTGCTCCTCCTCCGCCTGCAAAGAGAGGTCAAATTGCCAGAGTACCCGCTGCTGCGCCTGTCCCACCCCCTCCCGCTCCTTCAGTTGCGGTTCCGCAAGCTCCGGCTCCTCCGCAAGTTGTAACTCCTCTACCACCCGTAATTCCTGAAGAAGATCCTGAGGAGAAGATGCTTCGCGAGCGTGAGGAACGTCTGAGAAAACAGCGCGAAGAACGTGCTGCGAGGCTTCGACAACTCGAGGAGGAAGAAGCAGAGATGCGCCGTGCAGAGGGAGAGTATGAAAAAAGGAGAAAGGACTTTATGACGGGCGCTGTGAAGCAGAGTTCTGCACAGAGTACACCGGTCCAGTCTCTTCCCGCCCCGCCCGCTTCGATCCCGACTGCTCCTCCTCCACCCGCAGCACCGCCTGCACCGCCGGTGGTGGTGTCACCTCCTGCTCCTCCGCCTCCGGGCCCAGTCGCAATGTCGTCTAATCTTTCTACAACGCCATCGTCCGTTCCGGCGTCATCACCAAGCGAAAAATCCAGTACGAATCCCTTCAATAAGTTCATGAACCAAGGGAACGGTTCTGCCGCGATACCGACTCCTCCAGCTTCCACTGGTGGTACGAATCCATTCTTCAAGCCACCTCAAGCACCGGTAACTCCTCCTCCTCCTCCTCCTCAAGTTGCTTCGCCGCCTCTTTCCCGTAGTCCAGCACCTCCTGCGATTAAGACAAGTTATCAGACGGTTCCACAGGACGATGAAGACTGGGGTGATCTACGCGAGGTGGAAGATGACGATAGTAGCGATGATGAAATAACTAGTTCTCGCAATGCTCGTGACATGCTTGCACAACAGCTCTTCGGCAATCGTCCACAGTCTGCGGCTGGCTCGCATCCGCAGACTCCTGCCCCGATGTCTGCACCACCGGGACCAGCACCGGCACCGCCGCCTCCGCCTCCCGCTCCGGCGATGATTTCAGCGACTGCACCTGTCTCGCCGAGTACGCCGGCTGCTCCGCCTCCACCTCCTCCACCAGCAGCACCCATGGCACCTCCGGCCCCGGCGGCCCCGCCTGCTGCACCGGCCGCGACACCTGGCGATCGAGGTGCATTGCTAAGCTCGATTGTCCAAGGAGCACGACTTAAGAAGGCAGTCACGAATGACCGCAGTGCAGCGCCCGTCACGGGCCGTGTCGTTGGTGATACAGCACCCCCGCCGCATATCAGTTCTGCTCCTCGTCCAGCGTCACCACTTGCTTCAGTGATTAATTCGTCGTCAGAGGCGGCATCCGAACCGCTTAGTCGGGAAGAAGCTTCTACGCGACCAATTAAAAGACAATCTGTAGACTGGTATGCCGGGCTAGCAGCAGATCAGGGTCCTGTATCGCCTCTCCCGCCGACAGTCGAAGAGGAAGAAGAGGAATCGCCGAGGCCTGTTTCTATCCCGGCGATCCAGGTGGATGAAGCACCGTCTGAGGCACCAGCGACTGAAGCGAGCGTTGACCCTATGGAGGACGTTGACAAGTCAAAAGGTAGAGCTGCTTTTTCTAGGTTATTTAACTGTGTCTCAAAATCGTATTTTCCTCTAGAGTTCCGCGTTCGTACATTATACTCATATGAAGCTCAGAGGCCCGAGGATATTTGTAAGTTCCTCAGGTCGTGATACACTCGCTCAGTTGCTCACGCTTTCTTCGTATCAGCTTTCTCGGAGAATGTAGTAGTGATCGCAAATCCGTCGAAGTCTGGAGGAGCTTGGTGGTACGGAGTGACAGTGAAAGGCGGTAGATCAGGCTTCTTCCCAAGCACTTACGTTCAAGAACTGGAAAATGGTGGGTTCGCATTGCATAATTTCGGGTTTGGATTTTCTGATTGCAGAAACACTTTTAGTGAAAGCGAAGGCTCTCTATTCTTATTCCGGGGGGAATTCTGATGAACTCCCATTCGTCGAGGGAGACACACTCACGATTGTTGACCGGAGCGAAGCAGATTGGTGGAAAACTGAGCAAGGAGGAGTAATTTTCATCGTACCTGCGTCGTATCTGGAGGTTATTGAGGGTTAGTCACTAATTCTTAATTCAGACTCACTTGAGTCATTTTTTTTCTCCTACTCATTTCGGCGGCAATAGACTGAAATAATTTTCTTTTGTTTGTTTTCTACATGTATGACGATTCAACCATAATAATATCTATGCAAATCTACCCGTGCTTGATTTCGAAAACGTATTGTGTGGCATGTGCGAGAAGGCCGAAGCGATGGCCCTAGATCCTCAGTAGATAAAGAAGGAAGGTTAGAAGACGCGACGGCAGATCACGCCGCTTCAGTTGACGACTCGGAACCCACGCAAACCTACTTACCTCCTGCCATGCGCCTGCCTGGAGATATATACGACAGCTCAACTGAAGAGAGCTCTGATGACGATGAATATTTCTCACTCAGTGAGTCTTCGGATCCGGAGAACGAAGAGGATGGTCGCACGGATGAGGAAAAAAGGAAAGAGCACGAGGCACGTGAGCTGGAACGCCAACGCGTCCTTGAAGCAGCAGGTCTCCTTGAGAAAAAGTCGAGCTCAGATGTGATCACCGATGTGAATGCACCGCCGACAAGACCCGTGCGTCGGCGATCTACCGCCGCTCGGCGCCGTCGCGCGCCCCCAGAGGCACCCAATAGGTTGTCGGTTGCGTCATTGCCGAGTCTGCCGTCGGACAAGGACTTGCCTGTGACACCCATTTTACACGTCGACGACGCTTTCGAGCGCTATGAGGCGTATCGTTTGTCCAAGAACTATAGACTCTCTATGTCCTCGATTGATACTGGGCCTCCGTCTCCCGGTCCGGGGATACCGCCTTCCCTCTCAGCGACACCATCAAAGGAAGGCGGCGGTGCTGATGGGCGAAGTCATTCTCATATCTTCAAATTCCTTTCTCGGAGCAGGACACCCGATATCGATTCGGAGCGCCCGCGCCTACAAATATCGGGGCCCATTGCGAGTTCTTCGAGCAGTATGAATAGCACAGATTCTGGTGTCGCGTTTGGTTCGGTTAGTACCTGCTATTCAATCTGTTAAGTTAAGTTGTCGTTGATCATCGCCCTAGTCTTGGGCCAGCCTCCTCGACAGGGGTGTTCTTGAGGGTATACCTCCTCCAGAGCGCAAGCGACAGGAGGTAATTGCGTTCCTAAATGACCTTCATGCCAAAATCTGACGTGATTTATAGGCGATATTCGAACTCATCAATACGGAATCTGCGTATGTCAGAGACCTACAGCTCATTGTTGAGGTGATGTCATCTACTTGGACCGTGCAATGAGATAATGCTCAATCCTAGCCTGCAGGTGTTCTACTCCAGCATGGTTGCCATACTCAGTGAAAAGGAAACCACAGTGGTGTTTGCGAACATCGAGGATCTCCTGCTCGTCAACACTGTAAGGTCACGACGGATTTGAGATCATTATAAGTTTGCTAAACAGTAGTTAGGCATTTCTGAGCTCTCTAGAAGAGCGGCAGAAAGAGTGCCGTTTGTATATTGACAGGATTGGTGACTTGTTGGCATTACATATGGGCAGTATGAGTGTCTATGCAGTACGCACATTTCTTCTGCTATTTCTCTGCGTGTGCTTACGGCTCTCAGGACTACTGCATCAATCAAGGAAACGCTACCAAGATTCTGCAATCAATTCGAGATAGCAGACCAGATGTCGCTTCTCACTTACAGGCTAGTCCGTGCCCTTTCTGTTTATTTGTTGTTGCTTAATCTTCATATAGCGACTAAGAGAAGATCCTACTGTCCGAAGTCTTGATTTATCAAGCTATTTACTTGCGCCAAGTACGTGATAGCAACAGCTTCGTTGATTTTCATCTGACAGTCGTTTTCAGTGCAACGAATAACACGATATCCTTTATTAATCCGCCAGGTAAGACTCCGAAATCTTCTGCATACGACCCTTCCTGTCTGATTATTCATGACTCTAGATCCTTAATCATAGCGAGGCAGAAGAAGAACGTCGACAGATTACTTCTGCGTTAGAGTCCGTACAGCGTGTGCTAAATTATATCAACGAAGCCATCCGGGAGCAGGAAGGTCGCGTACGATTAGAACAGATCTCAAAGAATCTATATGTGGGTCAAGGGTGAGGCAATTGACATTCATAATTTGGTGAACATAGATTCTGATCGAAGTTCCGCAATAGGCGGCTTAATCTTGCGAGATCGACAAATTATATGGGTCCGCGAAAACTTATTCGGGAGGGAGCACTAATGAAGCATAAGAGCGGGAGAAAGCTGCGCGTGTTCTTGTGCAATGACATGATCATTCTGACGGACGAGGCTGTTAGCCGACTGTATAAAATGGTGAACAGCCTCTCTTGACGCCGTACGACGTAACTTATTGTGAATGCTGTAGCCAATCCAACTCAATCAAGTTGATGTTAAGGAGCTTTCTGGGAAAGGTTTGTCTATGCTCATGTTCACCGTCAGACTCCGGGGTTTCTGATCACGAATGCTAGAGGATATTGGATTCCAACTCGAGTTCCATTACCCGCGAGGGGGAGAAGCGATGGCGTTCAAAGCCTCAACTCCGAGAGAGTGCCAGGAATGGGTCAAGGCCATCTCCAGCGCTTCACGTCGATCGCGCGACTTAGAGCGTAAAGCTGCCCGAGCTGCTGGTCGGCGATGATCTCTTTAGTGTCATTCGATTCAATGGGTGCTTCTCGAGCGTTTCATGCTTTGCTCTTTGCTATCTGGCTTTTTTTGTAAATAGAAATGGCATTCACTTTTTTTTATCTGTATACCAGCTCACGGACAATCGTCTAGTTTTTCCTCACATAAATTTGTACATACCAACGGTGCAGGCGCTGTAATGACAATGACAATCATTCATCTGTATTCTTCTGATTGGAAAGTTTAATCGTTAGTAAAGTCTGGAACGGTATAAGAATGCGTTACCTAGGCATGCTATGAGTTGATCATAACTCGTCGCCACCACGTTTCGCCCTCAACTTTGGCTTCTGCTCATCAACGCGCAATATGTTCTCTCTGTCGTCCCTGAGAGCGTTTAAGATATCCTCTCCGACGTTGCTCCAGTCGTCTTTCGGGATGCTGAGGAGCTTGACGTCTGGAAGATTATCCATCGAGCCAAGATCCTTGACAGTCGACGGATAGGAATTGAGTTGGACAGGCGTGGTCTTCAAAATGGACGTTGGTGTGAGTGAGACTGCGAGGTAAACGTTGGAGTTGTAATCAAGTGAGAGAGGCATTTGACTGGTATATGGGTCGTTAGAATACGCGAAGGGTTGATAACACGGCAAAGGGTAACACCTGAAGCGGTTAATAATTATAAGTTCTGATAGCTAAACCTTATGAAACTTGCAAAGTATGATTGAAGCGTGATGCAATGTCGGGACGTCGGTGTAAGTGGTTGCAGACTTATATGTAGATGTAGACTTACGCGGGGAGGAGTTGAATTATGTAACATGTACTCGTTTACTTCTTACGTCATCAACTGTGCTGTGCCAATAACGGCAAGCAACTCAACTCGACCTTTACTTTCTGCAATCCAGTCTGTCTCCCTAGGCTGCAAAAATGGGAGACGAATATCCTTCGTTTTTTCGTATGTTTCCAATCATATTTACTCAGCTTTTTCTCGTATTCACTCGTTGATCGCCACAGGCTCAGAGCCGATGAGCTTAGTCCAGCTCATCGTCCCGACAGAGGTTGCGCATGACGCGGTGTACGAACTAGGTGAACTTGGGAATGTACAGTTCCAAGATGTAAGTTATCATTTCACTAATGGTTTAGCGTCGTCGCTAAAAGCGCCCCCAGTTGAACCCAGAGGTGAACACGTTCCAACGGTCATACGTTGCCGAGATACGCCGCATCGACGAAATGGCGCGACGCGTGCGCTTTTTCAGGGCGCAAATAGAAAAAGAAAAGGACCCTGTGCGCGTTAGGCCGTTGTATGAGGCGGCGACGTCGATGATCACGGTCGGACCTCGTGGACCTCAGACCATCGATGAGCTTGATGTCCAACTGGCTGAACATGAGAAGAGGCTTGCACAGATGAATGAGAGTTACGAGACGCTCAGTGAGCGGTTGAGGGAGCTTATTGAGGCGAGGCATGTCTTGCGTGAGACGGCGGTGTTCTTCCAGAAGGTATGAGGCTGTTTGTTGTGGCGAAAGTCCTTGCTGATCGTTTTGACGAAGGCCGAGGGGCAGCAAACCGAGATTAGAACTTCTTTTGACGATAGTTCTGCTCCCTTGCTGCAGCACGACGACAGTGAGAATCAACTTGCGGCAGCTGGGGTTGAAGGTTTTGAATTAGAGTGAGTGAAAGCATCATCCGCTTGGGTTATTCGACTCATTTTTTCAGGTTCGTGTCTGGAACGATCGAACGCTCTCGTCTCCCAACTCTTGAGCGAGTGCTGTGGCGCGTCCTGCGGGGCAATCTCTATATGAACCATGCGAGCATCGACGAGCCTTTTGTCAATCCTGTTTCAGGCGAAGAGACACGCAAAGACGTTTTCATCGTCTTTGCGCACGGAGAAGCCTTGCTCGCGAAGATCCGTAAGGTAGCCGAATCGATGGGCGCAACTCTATATCCTATCGACGCTAACTCGGATAAGCGAGAGAATGCTCTTCGGGACGTCAATACGCGCTTGGAGGATTTATCTACTGCTCTCTATAACACGGGTCATAACAGGCGTATTGAGCTGAATGCGCTTGGTGACAGTCTTTCAATATGGGAGGACGTAGTTCGGAAGGAGAAGATGATCTACGAGACGCTGAATTTTTTCAACTACGATACGCGCCGCAAGACTTTACTTGCTGAAGGCTGGGTGCCGACGAGAGACATTGGCAGTATACAAGAAGCGCTTCGCCATGCTACTGTAAGTTCACGAAAGTCCCGCCGGAACTGTATTGACAGTCCTCTTAGGAGGAGTCGGGAACGAACGTTCCTCCGATTCTGCATGAACTGCGCTCGTCTAAGAATCCTCCTACGTTCATTCGGATAAACAAGTTCACGGAAGGCTTTCAGGCGATTATGGACAGCTACGGCACTGCGAGTTACCAGGAGGTCAACCCAGGCTTGTTTGCGGTGATCACGTTCCCGTTCCTGTTCGCCGTCATGTTTGGAGATATCGGTCATGGAGCAATTATCTGTGTTGCTGCTCTTATCATGATTGCTTCGGAAAGAAAGCTGAAACATGCTGAACTTGGCGAAGTAGGTTGTCTTGTTTTTACTTGATTGCTGGTTGCTCATGCTCGGTTCTTAGATGAGCGGCACATTTTATTTGTAAGTTAACCGAGCCAAAATAGCTTTTAAAACCGCTCAACAATTCACAGTGGTCGTTACATCATCCTACTAATGGGGCTCTTCTCGATGTACACTGGTCTGATGTACAACGATATCTTTTCAAAGTCGTTGCACATCTGGCATTCCGGATGGGACTGGGTCGAATCCGAAGGTTCACAGGAAGGTGTTGCTAATGGACGTATGTATCCATTCGGTTTGGATCCGGCATGGCATGGAGCAGATAATGCGCTCGTGTTCACGAATTCGTACAAGATGAAGATGTCCATTGTTCTTGGTGTCATTCATGTGAGTCCATAGTCATTCCCATGATAATTTCTAGGATAAACTGACTGAAACGCCTGCTGTAGATGACATTCGCCCTTTGCTTGCAAGTTCCGAATCACTTCCGCTTCAACAAGTTATCGGACATTTACACGAACTTCATCCCGCAAATGATCTTCCTTCACTCCACATTTGGCTACCTCGTCATCTGCATCATCTACAAATGGAGTGTCGACTGGTCCAAGGCATCTATCCAACCGCCTTCGCTATTGAACTTGATCATCAATATGTTCCTCTCTCCTGGGAACGTCCCGCCAGGCGAGCAGCTGTATAGTGGACAGGCGGTAGTCCAAGTAATACTGCTCATGTTAGCGGCGGTTTGCGTCCCTTGGTTGTTGATAACGAAGCCGTATCTCGAGTGGAAGGAGATGAACAAGATACACAAGCAAGGGTATATCGGGATTAATGGCGCAGATGACGCGCCGCGGACGAGTGGTGATTTAGAAGGAGAAGAAGAAGGGAATGGCCGTGCTGTTGTGGAAGCAATGGAAGAGAATGGCGTACGTAATCAAAATTCTGGCCTCTTAAACAGCTCGTTTACGTTCTTTGCTTTGCTTTGATAGGAGCAACACGATTTCACCGAAGTCATCGTTCATCAAGTCATTCATACGATCGAGTTCTGTCTGGGGTGTATATCGCATACGGCTTCCTACTTACGTTTGTGGGCTCTCTCGTTGGCACATGCGCAGCTCTCAGAAGTGCTTTGGTCGATGACAATTGAGAAGGCTTTCGGTTTTCCGGCGGGCATCTTCCGCACGATTGGGGTGATTATCATCGGCGGTATTTGGTTCTTTTTGACGATCTTTATTCTTTGTGTTATGGAGGTACGTGTTTCCCTTTTCGTGCCTCGTGTTAGCAATGTGGTTAATCATTTCTCGATTGACGCGTTTTAGGGCTTGTCTGCATTCTTGCACGCGTTGCGTCTTCATTGGGTGGAAGCGAACAGCAAGCACTTTGAGGGTGGTGGATATGTACGTGTTCTCTGACTACTTATCTTCTATGATGACTGATGTCAAGTTGACTCGGACAGGCGTTTACTCCGCTCAAGTTCCATGAGTGAGGTGGAAGTTCGTAAGGCGTGAGATAGAGATTGCCAATTCTGTCAACGTAGGCAAATGGATGCTAGTGATAGTGACCCACATAATCATAACATGTGTCTTTTTGGGATCTATTTTCGGGAGTGGGGTGAGGTGGCGAGACGCAGCGAAACAAAGTGCGCGCTCGTCGGTGTTTGATTTGTCGATAGGACTTTACGGTGAGAAACGTGAAACAGATGGTGGATGTACCCCGCATTTTTCAGGCGAGATAGGAACGAGGCATCTTGCTCTTGTTTGATCTGCTGATGACCGTTCCAAACGTGCACGATTCACTTTGACCTCAAAGTTTCTTTAATTCATAATCATTTTGTCCTCATCGCATTCGACTCTGTGCCCGACTTCTAGACCTTGTTCAGGAGTCGGGCTAGAGTTGTTGAGGATGCGGGGTCGGACTGAGTTGGTAACCGGTGTAAGATTACACAGCCATAGATAGCCAATTATAGGCAACTCATTAGTAATTCAAACTCCGCTGTTGTGTATATAACGACCCTTGTAATTTTTCATCTCTTTCCTCCACTTTCCCCTTTCTCCACTGTTAGAACGGTACGTCCTCCCCTGCCTTTGGCTTCACATTGTCGTGCAAAGCGGCGACAGCGCTAGCATGGGCTTGTTCGATACGCGGTACTGACGACTTGCTTTTACAGGCCTTCGGCCATATTAGACAGACCGCTTTAGAGTTTCTCTATTGTTTCTTGTTCTTTGCAAGCCTTGCAGACGACATAGACCTAAAGCTATAGCCCATCTAGTCGTTTTTATCTTCGTTTAGGTGCGTTTTTTCTCGCTGCTTCCACTGTCGTCAGCTTTTGTTGACGAGTTCATCTCACTGTATGCGTGGCTCCCACTCGATCAGACTATTTTTGATCGACATGCCAGCGACGTCTGTTGCCACCCCTGTTTCCATACCATCGCCCTCTGATTTGAAAGCCGCGATGGCCGCTCCCAGCACCGACAGCAAAGTCGACCTTTCGTCCCTCTTCGTCGCCGATAAGGCAGTCAGCGAGTCTGCCACTGCCAATCTCGTCGCTATCGCCAAAAAAGAAGGCCCCTCGGCCGTCGCCGCCTCAGGCTTTACCGATGCCGTCCTCAAGGCGCTCGCTGACAAAAAGAGCCCTGCTGCCCGTGAGGGCGCTTGCAAGGCTGTCTCTGCTATTGTCGCTAGAGACGCTGTGAAGACCCTCGAGCCGATCTTCGTCAGCTCGGGTCTGTACGCTGCCTTGCTCGAGACGTTCGCCGATAAGATGCCGGCCGTTCGAACGGCTGCTCTCGATGCGGTGAAGGCTTACGTTGCTGCGATGAACCCCTGGGCTGCCGTCTCCGTGTTGCCCGCCCTTCTTCAACAGATCAAAACTGCCGGCAAATGGCAGATCAAGACTGGTGCTCTGACGATTCTCAACCAGCTCGTTGTGAGCGCCCCGGAGCAGACTGCCAAGTTAATGCCCGATATCGTCCCCGTCCTTTCTGAGGCGATTTGGGACACTAAAGCCGACGTAAAGAAGGCTGCGCGTGACACGCTCACCAAGGCCACTGCATTGATTTCCAACAAGGACATAGAGCGCTTTATTCCGGCTCTTATTAATGCACTTGCTAATCCGGTTGAGGAGGTCCCAAAGACCATTCAGCTCCTCGCCGCTACCACTTTCGTTTCTGAAGTAGATTCCGCCACCCTTTCACTTATGGTTCCGCTTCTCTCCCGTGGACTTAACGAGAAGCTCACTGCCACGAAGCGCAAGGTTGCTGTGTAAGTCCGCTCTATTGATAGAGTTTGATTCTAAATTTCGATTGCTTCTTTCATTCAGCATCATCGACAACATGTCGAAGCTCGTTGACTCTGCAACGACTGTCCGACCGTTCCTCCCGAAGTTGCTCCCTGGTCTGATTAAGATCAAGGACACCGTCGGTGACCCTGAAGCTCGTGGTGTCGTCGAACGTACGATCGCCACACTCCGTCAGGTTGGTGAAGTTCCAACGGGCGACGGAACGAACCTTCCTCCGCTTAAGACGGCCGAGCCATCTTCTCTCGCTTCTTCGCTTGCCTCTGTCTATAAGAAGCTTGGCGCTTCTTCGGTGCCTCCGGCATCCGACGTTACTGTCCAATATGTCGGTGCTCTCGCCGCGGCTCTTGTCAATCTCAAGAACTTTGATAATCCTCAGTGGCAATCGCTCGCTCCTTACCTCGAGTATATTGTTGCTTCTCCAGAGCCTGAGAAAGTTGCCGCCGAGTTCATGGTCAAGTCTTCTGCTACTAGCAGTGATGACGACCATGCTGAAGAAGATGAAGAGGAGGGTGAGGACCTTTGCAACTGCACATTCTCCCTCGCGTACGGTGCGAAGATCTTGCTTAACACCGCTTCCCTTCGTCTCAAGCGGGGACATCGCTATGGTCTCTGCGGTAAAAATGGTACCGGGAAGTCGACGCTCATGCGTGCGATTGTTAACGGTCAAGTCGAGGGTTTCCCATCTCCCGACGAGGTTCGCACCTTCTACGTTGAGCACGATATTGACGGTAGTGAGGCCGACACTACTGTACTCGACTGGGTAGTTGCCGATAAGCGCATTCAGGCGACGGAAAAGGAAATTGTTGAAGCGCTTTCTTCCGTTGGTTTCTCGGATGAAAGACAACGCCAGGCCATTGGAAGCTTATCTGGTGGTTGGAAGATGAAGCTTGCGCTTGCCCGTGCTATGCTCTTCAAGGCCGACATTCTTTTGCTTGATGAGCCGACTAACCATCTTGACGTTGTCAATGTCGCTTGGCTTGAATCTTACCTTACTAGTCTTCAGACCTGCACCTCCATTATCGTATCGCACGATTCCGCTTTCTTGAATAACACGATCACGGACGTCCTCCATCTGAACCGTTTCAAGCTCAGGCGCTACCGTGGTAATCTCGAGGCCTTTGTCAAGGCTGTTCCTGAAGCCAAGTCGTACTACACACTCGAGGCTGCTGAGGACTACAGGTTCAAGCTTCCTGACCCACCTCTCCTTGAGGGTGTCAAGACCAAGGAAAAGTCGCTACTTAAGATGCGCAAGGTCGGTTTCCAGTACCCTGGTACTCCCGCACCGCAGTTGCGAGACATTACGCTGCAAGTCTCACTCTCGTCTCGTGTTGCCATTCTTGGACCAAACGGTTCCGGGAAGTCCACGCTTGTCAAGCTTCTTGTTGGTGAGACCGAGCCCAACAACGGTGGTGAGGTCTGGAAGCACCCGAACTTAGTTATCGGTTACGTTGCGCAGCATGCCTTCCACCACATCGACAACCATCTTGACAAGACACCGCTCGAATACATGTTGTGGCGTTACCAGACCGGTGAGGACTTGGAGGAGATGGGCAAGGCCAATCGACAGATTACGGCTGAGGAAGCACAGAAGATGAAGGACGGTGCATTGTATGTTGTTGACGGCCAGAAGCGATTCATCGATGAGATCATCACTCGTAAGAAGCTCAAGCAGTCGTACGAGTACGAGGTTTCGTTCAAGGGCCTGTCGTCGTCTGAGAATGTTTGGGTACCGCGTGACGAGCTTATCAAGCGTGGCTTTGAGAAGAAGGTTATCGAGGTCGACACTCGCGAAGCTCAACGTCTTGGTCTCCTTCGCCCGCTTGTTCGCCGCGAGATCGAAAATCACTTTGCAGACTTCGGTCTTGAGCCCGAGTTCGTTTCTCACAACACTATGCGTGGTCTTTCTGGTGGTCAGAAGGTGAAGATTGTGCTTGGTGCTGCGACTTGGCGCCGACCGCATGTCATTTGCCTTGACGAACCAACTAACTATCTCGACCGCGAGTCTCTCGCTGCTCTTATCGAGGCGCTCAAGGTGTTTGAGGGTGGTGTGCTCATCATCACTCACAACCGGGACTTCTCCGAGTCTATCTGCAAGGAAGTCTGGGCCATGCGGGAAGGTATTCTCGAGCCATCAGGTCATAATTGGGTCGAAGGTCAGGGCTCCGGACCACGCCTTGATAAAGGTAAAGGCGAGGAGGAAGAGGTGTATGATGCGATGGGTAACAAGGTCGATGTGAGCAAGAAGAAGAAACTCAACGCATCGGAGCTGCGTAAGAAGAAGAAGGAGCGGATGGCACGTAAGAAACGAGGAGAGGACGTCAGTGACGACGAAGACCTGTAAAGAGCCGCATTCATTTCAACTTGGCTTTTCATGAGTTCGTTGTAGGATTTCGTTCTTCGTCGCCGTTCTCTTTGTTCAGTATTGCCTTGTTTCTTTCGTTGGTGTTCATACCCCTTATGTGCTATCGTTTGCATCTCCTTTCTTCTGCACTATCAGTCTCATTGTGCTCTATAGCTTATGCATGTCTCTATATGCGTTGTAATCTTTACTTATGCTATAATCCATCGCCCGTATGGGGTTTCTATCTTCTTATACTCGTCGCGGACTCAATGCTCAGCATGTCGTGCCAGTATTTTTTTCCTCAATAATTGTAATCCCAAGTATGAGTAAAATGGGTCGGTCAGGAAGGCAAGAACGATCTGCAGTAAGCCAGTTCATACATGTATATTCGAACCACGCCATGCATAATCTTCTGAGTTCATGCCTGGTAAGCGATGTTCCCGATGATAGCTCTCTCTCGCAAATTCGGCGATCAGAAAATCAATTGTAACATGATTCTCAGAAGAGTTTGCGTGTATATACACTTGATCATCTGCCGTTCTCAGGAAATGCTGAAAATCAATGCTTAATTCTGCGAAATTCTGTGAGCACAGTCTGAGATTAAGAAGAAAGAGACGAAAGCAAGAGTCGGCGCTAAATCCAAGGCTCGGCAGATTTTTGTGATTGGCTGCTGATGTCAAGATTAATGACATAATCAAACACGACACGCTGGCCGAAGAATTTAAATTCTTTTTCTGAACCGTAACCTCCCGCGTCTTAGCTGCGTCCTCGTCCTCGCAGTGCTCGACGCCGTCCCGTCTTTCCGCCCCCGCCACTATTTAACTTACATCGTCCATTTTTCATATTGATCTTGCTCTCTTGCCTCGACGGTGTGCTCGTCAGCTCGTGCAGTAACGAAATATGGGTGCTCAATCACCATCTGAGGAGCTTGAGTACCTCAAGTCGCTCGTCAATAAACTCAATGAGAAGATAAAGTCTCTTGAGAAGAAGGCAGTCAAGGCGGTGTCGCCGACCCCGGCGGAGCAGCTTAGGCTCATTCTGATTGGACCACCTGGTGCTGGTATGTCGCGTCGCGTCTTATTTGGATATTTCTAAACTCATCACGCTTATTCTTGCGATGGAATCTTGTTCCCGATGACGGATAGGCAAGGGTACGCAAGCTCCCAGAATACGAGACGAGTTCTGTGTATGCCATTTGGCGACGGGCGACATGTTGCGAGAACAGGTGCAAAAGCAGACGCCACTCGGGGTCGAGGCAAAGAAGATTATGGACGCTGGTGGGCTTGTCAGTGATGATATCATGGTCAACATGATAAAGGACCAGCTGGAGAACAACAAGGCTTGCAAGAACGGGTGAGTGATTGGTCAATTATTCTAGTTTCGTGGATTGTGGGGAAGTGCGGGTAAAGTGGACGCATTTTGATCTGGGTAGCACGGAATTAGCTCGGGTTAAACGGTAATAACTGTGATCGAAATCTTCAGAGTACACATCGTCAGTCGTTCGAGAAAGCGGATTGGGTCACTTTCCACTACCGTTGTTGGCCTTTCAAGCCGCACTTCCCACTTTCTCTATCTTCTCGGGTTCAAATTAGAATGAGTACTGGCCTAACCTATCTCTCGAAGATTCGTTTTAGATGGATTCCCACGTACGGTTCCCCAAGCTCAGAAGCTCGACGGCATGTTGGAAGTGCGTAAGGAAAAACTCGACCATGTCATTGAACTCAAGATCGACGATTCATTGCTGATTTCCCGTATCACTGGACGTCTTATCCATCCTGCGAGTGGACGCACGTACCACAAGGAGTTTGCGTGAGTATCTTCATACATCGTGAATTGCCGACTTCCCTCTCGCAAAGCGTTTTTCTGTCGCACCTTCTCCGGTTCTACCGAGCCTGTCTTCGGTCCCCCTAAATCCTAATCTGCTATGCCTTCCCCTTATGTCGCTTCCCCACCCAATCTTCCTCAATTTTCTAGCTCCGCTATACGAGACCAAATGATTCTTATCTTTTCCTAGCCCGCCGAAGAAGTTTATGACGGACGATGTGACGGGAGAACCACTCATCCAGCGATCGGACGATAACATCGAGACTTTGCGCAAACGACTGACATCATTTCACCAGCAGACGGCTCCTGTCGTCGACTACTACAAAGCGAAGGGGATCTGGAAGCCGATTGATGCTGCGCAGGCTCCGCCTGTGGTGTGGGAAAGCCTGGTGGGCGTGTTCAAGAGCGCGAAGCGATCGTAGTAAGGTTCCCCCAGTCACAACGGCATCGGCAGAGCCACTGGAATACGGACAGAGTGATTAAAAATAGAAATAGGAAGATGCTGGGTAATGCCTTTCGACTTCGTTTATCCGCTATTCTTTCCCGTTCTATACTGTCCAAGATCATGCATCGTAATTATATATCTGCAAGTCGCATCGTTTACATCATCCCGTTTGTCTGGATTCTTCAGAGCTAGACGGCAAGGTGCAAAGTTCACGAAGTAGCTTCTCAACGCGAAAGTAGGTTTTCAGTCACTCTGCCTAAACTTTCTTTCTGACGATGGTACCCCTAAGTAATAACAAGGATGCCCCGGCCCCGACATCTGTGTTGAGTCAAAATACTGCACTGTTTGCAACCCTTATCAGAAACCTGAGTCTATCATGATCTTCGAAGCGCTGCGCTCCTGTGGAATCAAAAGAAGAAGAGAATGCACGTACGCGTGCTTCGTTCCGTGTTATGCCCGTGCCTTCTTGGTTTCCACTTTTCTAGACGCGGGACGAGCTGAATACTGTATTGATGGATCGCGGGGCGGCGCAACTGTGCTAGGCAGTACGGTATTGTTTATCTGCCGAGTCGTGCCGTGCGTGCGTATGTCTTTGCCGCGGGTACTGGAAGGCCTGGAATGCTAAGACTAGTACTGTGAGCCTGGCGCTGTTACACAGTGAGGATGCGAGAATACACCGAGACAAAACCGCGGAGTTGCTACCACCGGTGAATAGGATTTTATATTGAGAGTATGAGATGATATGCAGATACAGGGATAGTCACTCGTCTGCGGGATAGTGTCGGAATGGTGCTCGTAAAAACGAATGAAGGATATGATTATTACTGGGTAGTGATGTAACGCCTGGCACCGGTGTAGGGTATAAGAATGCTGATGCGCCAGTCGATCATACGAGTCGGGCGCTGTGTGGTCATTGTGTACAGCTTGTTACCTAGACCAGTAATTTCTGACTGACAAGCACTTAGTATCCCGAGACATGTAGATATGTTTGTAAGCTGAATAAGTTCATCTCTTCTAAGCCAAGAGGAAATCGGCATGTGGATTCTAGCGAGCGGTTCGAATTGAACTGAAGAGAGCTCGTTAGGAATCTGGATCTCTTGCTTGCAGTGCCTGTCCATTGATGGTAGCGATCTTGCCCTTTCCACATCCCTGCTAGGTACGCCGCGCCACGAAGCGCTCATGTTGGCCACAGAAATATTGAAAGCGCCTCTCGCTGTTAGCGTTTTGTTAAAGTAAGTTATAGATCAGGATCGTTCTGATGCGAGCCCCGAGAAACTACGAAGTTCGATACGAATCAATGATATTTGATATAGATATCAAATCACTTTCATCAAAGAAGCTTGCGAGGCGAAGCTTACGAGGCGATGGAAATCCTGTGAGAATGTTACTGATTAAGAAATTGGCGTACGCTGCCGTACATATGTTCATTAAATCGTCCTAGCGTTGCAGATCAATCACGGTATCGTAACACATCAAACAATGGGTTTGAAGAAAATATACTTGGGACTTGTGCCGAAGTTGAGTTTCACATAGGCGGGTTTCCATGCAGATTTGCTATATTTACCGACATCCATCGCCAAGGTAGCATAGAGCCAAAAATCGTCATGATCTACCCAGCAGATTCGATGAGACCGGAAGAAAACCTGAAGCTGATACAGGTTATGTTGCGGAAGTCGGTCTATCGATAAGGAGAGGATGGACTTGCACAAGAAAGTATGGGAGCTTTGGTGCAGCTTTGGATAGAAAGGCAGGAAATGAGAATAGTTGCCGACTACGACTAGTACGTTTCAGCGAGGAACAAGCTTAAGCTTAAGGATTGAACAAAAGACAACATCGGATCAGATCGATAACTTTGGATTTTCCGAATTCGAAACACATGAACTCGAGGATCTGTTGCGTCGAGTCGAGGAAAAACTGCAACATGAAAGCGATGGGACATGAAAAGCAGTAAGAAAGGAGTAAAGAATAGAAGAGAAATGATGAAAATGAGAAAATGATGGGAGATTGAGGCGGTGTCTTGAGAGAACAAGAGAAGCATGACGAAATAGGAAGGTAGGGGATATTCGGGTAGGGACTTATTACATAACAGCATTCCGTGAGCACGTGCCAGGAATGATGCAGATCGCATCTCAGAGCTTATTTCATTTTTATTTTATTTATAACTTATTTTATCTCGACGACCATGCTTCCTGCTCTTCTCCTGGACTCGGTCTCTCTCTTCCTCCGTTCGGTATAACAGAACCCATTTCGCACTTACTGTTCGCACTTTACTTAAACCACGTCCCCGCCTATCGCGTAGCACTTCATATCTCCGCCCAACTCAAGGCCATAGTCATAGGCGGTCGAAGAACGAAAGCAAGAACGAAGAAGAGGACGAGCGATGCCATCTGACAGAACTCAGGCAGATGCAGACGAGGAGCAAGAGCTGCGGCCATCGCGCAAGGGTGGCAACCCGCTCCAGCGCGGTTCAGCATGCCTCAGCTGCAGGTCAGTACTGTTCCTCATCTTTATTCTGTATCCAACCGCTGATGATGTTGGGATCATAGGAAGCGCAAGATGGTAAGCTTGTAGTCTATTTACTTACTTACTTATATACTCCTTGTGCCGCTTTGCCAATTCGACCTTCGCCATCGCCGCTCCTCCCCGTGCGCGCGGCGCCATGCTCTTCTTTTGGTCTTACGATATCATCTCTTTTAGCTTTCTTATAAACCAAATGCTAGTTGCTGATGACCTGAACTCCCACAGAAATGCGACGCGACGAAGCCTGTGTGCAGACAGTGCGTCAAAGCCAATCGAGCGGACGAATGTGACTACGATGACGGGAGACAGAAGAGCCGTACCCAGATCTTACAGGAGAAAATTGCTAAGCTTGAGGATCGGATTCGTGAACTAGAAAGCGCTGAGGAGGAACCTTTCTCTGATGAACAGGATTATGACTCATTTGAGACGCCGTTGGGCCAGGACATGACGACGACGGGCTTTGCAGAGGAATTTGGTCATGCGCGAAGTATTCCAGAGGGTAATGGCTTCCCCCCTTCGCATTCCCCAGCCGGCTCTGGGTCCGGTTCTAGCTCGTCGCACAATGGATATTCTCATCCCCAGGTTTTCTCCCCGCTCATGCTCGACGCAGGTAACCCTGCACTCTATACCTCCTCTGTGGCGGGCCCGGCATCCGGACCGTCTTCCCAATACCCTCACCAAGACCAGCAAAATCCATTTTATTCGATGCCGGAGATGACAGTATCGGCACCTGAGCTTTATGGGTACAGTATGGGCGCGAACGCGAATATAGGGATGAGCATGAACATGGGCTACGATCCTTCTTCCTTCGCAATGGGGATGAATACACATATGAGCGGCATGAACATCCAAATGCATTCTAACATGAATTTGGGTTCGGCTTCTTCTGTGCCTATCAACGCCCATGCCCACGAGCAAATCGGTTTGGGCACGGGCATTCCACACAATCCAAGTACGGACCTCTCGATTCCTGGATATTCGGTGCACGACTTCCCACAGTTCGCTGGTTCTTCAAGTGGTGGTTCATCCAGCGCTTATCAAAATCCAAGTACACATGGAACGTCGACGATGTCGGAAACCTCTTCGCTTGGCATGCAACAGCAGTCGCCGTCGCTCGCTTCGTTCCCGAACCCCGGTTCGATGCAGACAATGGTGTCCAGTCACCACGCTTATGGAATGGGAACGAACCCTCTCACCGGCCCGAGCAGTGGATCAGTGATGGCACACCAGAGTGCTGCTTTACGCTCTGCATCTATTCCTTCATCAACATCGAAAGGCAAACGCCCGATGACTCGATGGGACGCGGACATTCTGCCAGTCCAGGAACGCAAGATTCTGTGAGTGTACTTCCGAGTCATTCTGGAAGAATCGGTCTGATCGGATTATCTTGTCTCACGCGCCACAGAGCTGACATCTTCCTCCCTCATGCACGTCAATGCGGACTCTATCTGTCTCCAGAGAGGCTTTACCAAAGGCTGGAACTCGATAGCATCCATTTGGGACTCTTTCCTCCGCAACAATCTCAGAATGCCCGACAAGGAGATTCGCATGTGCCGCCCGCACATCCGGCGCTCACGAACGCGATATACCTTCTTGCATGTCATTTCTCCTCTGTGCACGTTCCCGGATCCTCATTACTTTTCGACGCTCATGGTGATGTGACTTCGGGTAAACAAACGGACCTCTCGGCACATGAGTCTCAGTTCCTCACTCGCGCACTACGAGGAATTGCCGCTGCGCTCGAAGCAGGTGAGGCAGCAGCCAGCGATTCGGCATCTTCGAGATCTTCAAGGAGCGCGAGGAGTAGAAGCCTTAGTGCATCCGCGAGTAAGAGTGTAAGTGGCAGTATCAGAGGTTCGGCTTCACCTACGGCGTCTTCTGCTGCTGCATCACCAGTTGTTTCGGGGTTCCAGTCTCGGATTGCGTCGCGACCCGGGACTGCTAACAACATTCCAACTTCGTCTGGATCGGGTATGATTACAGGTCTTGGTGGAGGCGTCAAGGATGATTCGTCGCCTCCTGATGTAGCAACTCCCCTTGTCGATGCCGTTCAAGCCAGTGCTCTCCTAGCCGTGTATTTCTTCGCGAAAGCGAGGCTTCTGGAAGGATATTACCACGCAAGTGCTGCTGCAAGACTTGCAGTCAGCTTGGGAATGCATCAAGTTCGAAGTGCAGTTTGGAGACCTCCACCTCTGGTCGATCAGTCGCCTTCATTCCGATCGAGTTCAGTCGGATCGAGCGCTTTCGACCATTCCGGCGCTTCTTCTTCTACATTCGCTTTCTCAGCCTCCTCCGATCCGCATGCGGGAAGTTGGTCGGGCAGTCCGACTCCCTCACCAGCCGTCCTGCTGCCCCCCGCGCGCAGTGCACTTGAACACGCCGAGCGCGTCGCATTGTTCTGGCATGTTTTCTTTATCGATCGATGCTGGAGTGTTGCAACGGGTTTGCCGAGCAGTCTTCCTGACGATGAGCACCCGCAATTGAAGATTAGTACTGTCTGGCCTTGGGACGTTGAGCCTGGGAAGGAAGTGACAAGGGAGAATGCAGATTACGAAAGTCTAGGGAGTCTATTCATGCCTACTAGCCAAGGCAGAGCAGGAAGAGTGAAGAGCATGAATGCGAATGCTCTCAAAGCAAAAGCTTCTGCGTTTTTCGAAAGAGCAGCACGCCTAGCTTCTCGTAAGTATTTTCTTCATTTATTTCGACGTATTCATATCTTATGGATGATATTACTCGCAGTGCAAGCAGACCCGACTCATTGGGAACAGCTCACGCAGCTTGAGGTTGCACTAGACAGCTTCATTGCTGAGCTTCCTTCGTATACCATCATCTCTCCGGAGACAGGGCCTACATCGAACATAGACCCGGAGCTTGCGCTCGTCCATACTCTCTCACATGCAGCAGTCATCCAACTACACCACCCTCGCGCACAGAAAGACGCACATTCCCATAGTATCTGCTTAAGCGCTGCTGTTGCATGCTGCTTTATTATTCATAAACTTGGCGCGAACGAGTATACGCTGTTAGATCCGGTGATTGGGACGTGCTGGATGTGTGTGGGTGATGTGTTACTGAGAGAGCGGATGTGGGGTGGTAACATGGCTGCCGTGCGAGGCATGAGGATTGGTATGGAGGATGAAGAATGCGCTGGTGTTGAGGCGGAGTTGGATGCCGTCGTTGGTGCCCTGAAGCAATTAAGCTCCGCCTTTCCTGTTGCCCGTATGTATTCATTCCTACTTTCTCTGTGCACTTGCCATGAATGACTGACTTTTTCTCTTGAATTGCAGTCTATCAAGTACAGAAAGTTGTACAATCGCGGAACGCGTCATTCTGAATAAAAAATGTCACGGACCATCAAAACGAAAAGAAACGACGCTATGAGTTCCATTCATCTCCGGTTTCATATATTAATTATTTGTCTATCTTCATTTTCTTGATTATCCTGTTTGAAAAAATCTTTTAAAGTTTTCTTACCATGGATTGATACTGTATCAAATACTCACGGACAACGACTCACCGAACTTTTATTTTTGCACGCTGACCGTTCTCCCCGTTTCCACTTCTTTCCTTCTCGTAGTGGCATAGTGTTTTACCGAGGAGGAGAGACAAGTACGCATTTAGCTTGACCCCTTTTATCAGACCCTCCGCAACAATGTATCCAGACACCCGGAGGGTTGAAAATTGCACAGCTTTCTGCTTCTCCGACAGCCTTCCTCCTCCTTCCTTTCAATTCGGTACCTTCACCCTCCGCTCTGTCCTCGATGTTTCTCCGTCCGTCTCTCTTCCTTTTCCAACTTCGTTGTGTTCTATTTTTGAGTTTATCATATTTTTCGCCTTTTGAACAGTGTATCCATTAGATCTTCGTTTCCCCCAGACTTCGCATGTTCGCATGTTGTTTATCCTCATAATTTTGATACATGCCAAATTAGCGAACATTCATACTTTCTGACAGCATATTGTTTACTTGTACTCTTCGACTTTTTTCGGTCTGTAAGTACGCGTATACTTTTCTTATTTCAATGCAAAGATCGAAGATCCGGCATCGAACTCGCGAGTTCTACTCATCATCACAAGGTCTCAATTTGTCCATTTGTTTGAATGATTGAAGGTGCGTGGTTCGAATTCCGCCACGACGCGACCCTACAATAAGTTCAGAAGTCCATGCTTCGCGGACGACTTCATAATCTCCGTCCAAGGATCCGACGAGACGAGGAGTGGACCGATTACATGGCTCTTTATGCGTATTTGACTAACTGCGAAACGTAGATTGCTTCCGAGATTTCGTATCTCGTAAAATCTGCTAGCAGCGCTCGCTTGGCATAGGACTCCCAGATTTCCTAGGTAGATACTTGATACACATCAAGGCATCCATGCGATGCGAATGTTGCCAGAACTATTTGGATTCGTGCTTGGATATTTCTTTGCAAGCAGGAAGAGTCATGTTCCGATCTCCTAGAGTACAAAAGGGCGAGTACGTCGAGATTAGCTTGGATTATTGCAAGATAATGGGGCGGGATTACGATTCAAACGCATGATGACCCGCAGCACGGTTAACAAATAGATAGCCATCAAGGCACTTGCAACGATGTCTGGATCAGAAAATGAAATTCCACTAGCAAAGAAGATAAAGCCCCAGACCCGAATTCGCCAATCATCTGCATCTTGCCCTGTGTTGCACAATATGCCGCGAGTGCGCGCGTTGATTGCCAAGTCCCTGGTTCACTTGATCTGCCTTAATGCGTTCACAGAGCGGATCAATCGATTTTTCTTTGCTTACCGGCGCGTGCTTGTCGGAGGTTGTCGAAGAAATTGAGACTTCGACACCTAGCGTATGAGTCGGTATGACAGAGGTTTGACGGATAGCCATAGAAATTCCACTTTCATGTTTTGAAAAGAATAGTGGCTGCACCATGGTCTAATGCAGAGCAGAAACGACCAGAGGTCCATATAGCTTCACGTCGACTGGCTTCAGCCGGCCCACGAAAGGAGACAACAGTGCTTCCAGACTAGCATGAAATTATGTTCCGACAGGCATGTTACGGAATCGAGATAAAAGTTAAATTAACAACAGCTAGTTTCCACTCACCTAAGGGCCCAGTTTTTCCTGAATACTCTTCAGGCTTTCTCGGTATATGTGAGAAAAAATGATATATTTATCCTTTTCTATGCTCTTCTTTTACTTCACGAAGCTCCTTTAGAGCTCGGGAAATGTTAAGTTCCGAGTTACCGCATAACACAGTAGCACAAACAAGAAGCAAAAGGGATAGTCTTGGAGCAAGCTCATCATTTCCTACACGTTAGTCGATAAATGATCAAATTTAAGATGTAAGTACTCGCAATTGAAATATATATCTGACAGGGGGCAATCGTCATGTCGCAAAACCTTCCCGCGGTGTCCAAGTGAAGGGTCGACTCTTAAAGGACGTCCTTCATTATCTCGTGCGCTATAATCAGATGCGCCTGAAATGAGGACCGAGTCGATTCTCGGACATTCTTCTTTACAAAGCCTACAAAAGAGGCTAACTCAAGACATCGATCACAACATAGCATTCCTGTAATCCCCAGGGGAGAATTTCGCTGCGTACGGCATCGAGAACGTATAACTCTTCAGCGACAAGCTGCCGTAAAGTCTGGGTGAAAGGGATATCCACTTCAATCTTTTTTCACGCGAGTAACAGCGCAGCGTCTGAGACTTTCCTCGCGACCTAATGATTCGAAGATTTTCCGGGTATTCTAGCAGTTTCACGTAGTGGTTCCAGAACAAGGCTGACTCGAAACGATGATGTCTAGGCGAACGCATCGTTTCTCTATCGCACGATCGGTAGCTAGAGCAGCATTGCTTCAATTGGATAGGAAGAGTAGCACTGGAGGCCTTTTTCCGCTTACAATTATAACCTGACAGAGAAGTTTCGTCGCCATCATATCCAATGACTTGCAGACCAATACGAGACCGCACTTCGTAGGTAAGGATTAGTGTGATTCATGCTGGTCTTTGTCCTGAGAGCAGGGTCCCAAGGTCAACTAGCAGGTAGAGTGCATGGGTATCGAATGCCTTCGGTACGAACATCGCTAGTGTGAGTATCTTGAGCCATACGCCTCGACTACGGATATTTGTTGACGACGAATGCCAGGTTTATGGCCGTCAACATGGTAGTTGCGCCGGATTGAAACCTCATGTTATGTGCACAGCCGCACTCTCAAAGCGGCAGTCGACACTCACGTTTATTCATTGTAGCCTACATCTATATTATTTATTGAAAAGACCTCAAGCGAATGAACAACGCCGAAGTCCTACAGAAATCTAGTTATACGACCCCGAGTCCCGTTTCGTGTAAAAGCACTCCATTCTCATCCTCAAACCGAGTTCCGAGTTCCGACAAGACGGTTCGCGATAACTGTTGAAATTGGACAAGAAGACCCAAGTAGGGCCGCTCGCAACGACGGTCATCGTAGTCTCCGAAAAGTCTGATAAGCTTAAGGGTAAGTGTCTGGCTAAGCAGACGCGACAAATCGTCGCAAAATTGCTTGCAGCGCTCGGCATCGGAGTTTCTTCCATCGAGCAGAAATGTGACCAGCGAAAAACATAACACGAGATTCAGAACGGGTGGTAACTGTACGCTAGCCAAGTTCGATTCCGACAGTTCAAGAGTAAGTGTATGCAGGTTTGGACAGAACGTTTCCAAACTACGAAGTATGTAAGATTCCCGGAGTCATCAGAAGCGCGATCTTTACCGGTAATTGGTGTTCCATCCTGTAATTCAATAGAGCGTAGCTGATGTCCGATCAATGTTAAGATGCGAGTGGCAGCTCCGTCATTGAGGCAGTAGAGGTAGTCGAGTGAGAGATGAACCAGTGAACGAGCTACGCTCTACAAGATGAGTTTGTCTGTCACAGCACGATGAACGTTCAAATATTCGAGATGAGGCAGAACGGCTTGTTCTTTGGGCGAAGCCTGAAGACCCCGTAGTGACTGATTTGTGATGGCAGCCGGAAGCTTGCGATCACAGTACATAGATTGCCTGGCAGTTGCTAGATCGAAAATATGCAGGCTACGCGTGCCGAGTGTCCGAAACGCTTCGAAGAAAGTTAAGCAACTCCGTACCCCAGGCTTGGGATTCCTCAAATGGGGAGTGGTTCTTCGCGTCGCGATTATTTGGACGTTATTGAGAAGTTGCAGGATTTCCGCGAAATCGGAATACTGATAGTTTCCGTCAAAGGAGCATGGCAGGATATCTAGGCGTATGCAACAAGACGCCTTTGAGCTCCTAGACACGCTGCCACCGAGATCGTCTTTGAAGGTCCGAAGAAGATTTCTCATCGAAAACCTTATCATTACACACCGGTAAAAAAATCTAGTCGCGAGCCTATTCCATGCTTTACAGACGAGTACGAAGGTGCATTTCATAGGTAATGCTTCGCATAATTCCGCCTGAATTCTGTCATGCGAACGCTGATGTCGTCCAGCGGATCAGGTGCGTGCGTGTCATAGGCATTTGACGCGAACGTTACCCAATTGAAAATTTCAAGCCAGACGTCTTCATGGAGGAGAAAAAGAGTGTCGCACTCAGATTTCGGAATTGTTGTTGACATGGTGGTCTGAACTAATTAACCAAGGTACTACCCAAAGTAGAAGCCACTTCTCACGGTCATCTTATTACAATTTACTTCGGTTTGGATTCGGAGTTGTTAATATGCTGGTCGAACTCGAACTTGCTGTTGCCTATGGATCGATCGTATGTATCGTGTCTCGGAAGTAGAAACAGTTTCTTGGACTTACACTATGTGGTTCCCGAGCGATCGGTAACAAGTTGAAACGGTACAGAGGTTCATGCCTTAACTGTCTATCACCCGTGCTTAGAGGAGTACAGATAGATGGTAACGACTTGATTTACGCCACGTATTGCTGACTGTCATGCTTATGGAGTGCCACTGAACCGACAATGTCGACAAATCTCACGAGCACAACGAGCACAAGCTTTTTTGTCTTTTTATTAAACCAGGAATTCCAGGTACCCACTCCGCCGGTTTAGCTTGTGCAGAGAATTGATACACCGTCCGTGCTGAGATATATCGTGGGTACGTCCGTCTGCGTAGAGTTATTGGAACCATTCTCAAAAATAGCGAAGACAATTATAGAGACAAGGAGGTTCGGGCCCATTGTTGGGCAGCAACGTTAACAGAGCGCTGTTGGTTGCTTGAAAGTAGCCGTCTTCTGATAGCTTTTCATAGAAAGTTATCAATGGATATAACTAGACAGAGTCTACTGCAAGGAAATCTCAGGCGGCTGTCGACAAGGATAATGAGATCTAATTGATAGAAAATGACAAAGGGACTTACGGGACCTCTTGTTTCAAAAGCCAGCCAATCCCCGGTCCCTGTGGGTAGCAACCCCATCGACTTGCACTTCCACAAACCAAGAGCTAGTGTGAGCGCATTACAAGCAAGATACACGAGCTTCTGTAAGGGAAGCGTCGATAGCGCATGTGCATTCGACGTCGAAGGTGCAAATTGTGCGAAGACTGCCAATAAGGATCACAGATCAGCTACACGTCGTCCCAAGAAGCGTATGTGATTCCCGCAAGAGAAGGGGAAGATTTACCGGAATTAATACTGGCAAGGTTCTTGAAAGGCGAGAACAGGAGCATGAAGACGATGCCCATGCTGAATATCTGTACTCCGCCGCCAGACATGTAGAGCATGAAGGCTTGCATCGGCAGTTGCTTGGCGGGAGAGATTGCGAGATCCCAAGCACGCTTCTCTTTTAATGGGACGGGCGCTTTGCCTAGAGTTTTCGACGAGTGCTGTGGGAAATGGAAGGATGGAGTGATGCTAACTTCGCCCGTGCAGAACTTACTGAAGATGTAGAGGCAAATCCTGGAGGTGGAGGCAGATTTCGCCATCTGGAACGCAAGTTCGTGTCTGCTTGGCAACAATGGTTCAGTAGAATGAACGTACTTTGAGGGGCTGTCTATCGAGATATAGTCTAGTCTAGCCGTCATCGTCGTTAGTGAGGTAAGGGAAGGTCGTAGTAACTGGCCAAGGTGCTGGTGCTACGACGGTGACGATATCGGACAGTCCCACGACGATCGCAGTCCAAATGCAGCAATGCGCGGATCTCTCTGGATGTGGAATGACACGGCAGTGGTGCTGACTGTAAAGTCTCACCAGAATTCATATTCATATCACATATTTATATCTCACTCAGCATTCTCTTCCCTTCCTTCGTCCATGTCCATCCTCCTCTCGTCTCTCAATGCATAGATTTCACACAGTTCTGTCTTTGCTTTTCTTTGCCTGGAGAGCTGCAGCGCAGAGCTGTGATAACTACGGAATTCCCAATGGCACGTCGTGCACTTGTCCACCTGGCTTCGGAGGCTCGACTTGCTCAGAGCCAGGCTGTGGAGGTGACATCTTCCAGGGAGCGAGTAGAAGCCTGGCTTCTGGTAGTACAAATCTGACCAGCTCGAGTTGCTCATGTGAATCTGGTTGGAGCGGATTTGGTTGTAACATCTGCCAGTCCTCGTCGGCATGTCAGCTGGGATTCACAGATGCAGGAGGAAGTTCAAGTTCATTGACCAATGGACTACCTGGCAGCAATACGACATTGGTGTGCAACAATCAAGCCAAGGTTGCAGCAGCTGGCCAGATGAGCTGTAATGTCGTCGTACGTCCACCACGCGCCACTCGTCCCTCACAGCGCAATTTCTTATACTTTCCCTCTAGAATCCAACATTACAAGCCATCTTCCCTGGTCAATCAAACCTCAATATTCTACGAACCCTTCAGCCTGCACTCACACCATTGCCGAATGTCACTGGTTTTGGTTCGGCTGGTTCAGCGTATGCTCAACTCTGGTATGATGGTGTAGAGCAGTTCTATTGTACGGCAAACTCTTGCGAGCAATCTGTCACAAATGATGGTACTACTGACTGGATATGCTCGAATCTGCAATGCTCCTGCCGAGCGGACACGACTTTTTGTGGTGGCGGGGTAAGTCCTTCTCCATCAAACTCCATGTGGAACCGCATTGATGCAGACCTTGTTCTCCTTTATAGGTGACCGATTTGACCCAAACGATTAACGGGCTTGGCGGGAACTTGACAATATCATGCGCAGAACCTTCGGATGGGTCGTCGACTACGTCGTGCGGATTCCAACAGACTATCTTAAATCAGCTGTTTGGATCCAACGGTCTCTCACTGTCCGATTGCTCTTTTGGAGAGTGCGTTACGCAAAATGTACTTGATCAAGCCTCCGGATCAAACAGCACAACAGAAGATACGGGCAAAAGTCTAAACGGTGGCGTTATCGCGGGGCTTGCCGTTGTGGGAGCTCTTGTCCTACTCGCACTTGCAGTCCTGTTCTTTGGATTCCTCAGCCAAAGACGCGCACGAAAGGGACTCCATAGTGCCTTTGAAAATGGCGGAGTCACGATTGCATGGCGTAATGTCTCTTACATCGTACCGACTTCGTATGCATTTCGACTACGACGACGGAGATCGAGTGCTGCGGATGGATACACAGACGAGAAAGTTATACTAGATGACGTGAACGGACGCGTTGAACCCGGACAGATGATGGCAATTCTTGGCCCATCAGGCGCAGGAAAGACGACTCTGGTCGAAATCCTCGCTGGTAAACAGAAGTCAGGCGTTGTTTCAGGTACCGTTACGCGATCTTCTTCCATTGATAACTCCGCACCATTGGCGCGAGTCGCGTTTGTACCACAGCAAGATGTACTCCCTCCAATGCTTACAGTGCGCGAAGCACTCATTTTCGCTGCTAAGCTCCGTCTGTCCGAATCTGTGTCTTTCCAAGAGAAACGTGCTCGAGTGGAGGAGGTAATCGAACAACTTGGGCTTACGGGGGTCGCGGATACGCGTATCGGCGATGGCGAACGACGGGGTATCTCTGGTGGTGAGATGCGCCGTGTCAGCATCGGATTAGAGCTCGTCGGACGACCAGATGCTCTCGTGCTTGACGAACCTACAAGTGGGTTGGACTCCGTGAGTGCGAGCCGTGTAGCGGACGTACTTCGTGCAGTTGCACATGACCCGGAACATCCGACTGCAGTGATCGCAAGTATTCATCAACCAAGTTCGAAGTTGTATCATACGTTTGATAGCGTTATGGTCCTCGCACATGGACGAGCGCTGTACTCTGGCCCGGGTGGTCTCGCACCTTTAGCGTACTTCGCAGCACGCGGTGTTCCGTCGCCACCTGAAGGATATAACGTCGCAGAGCATCTATTGGACATCGCATCTGACCCGAGGCCAAGCTTATTTTCTTTTGATTCCGGTGCTACGATCCAAAGAGAATCAGCTTCGAAGGAGGCAGATCAGACAGACGCAGAGAAGAGTGAGCAGGCGAGTGCAGGCGGTACCTCTCCTGCCGAACTGGAGAAGGGCGATGCAGATAGGAGGTCGAGTCCAAAGGCCGTTGCAAGTTCGCATTATGCGGCCACTTTCTTGACGCAGCTTGAAGTACTGTCCGGCAGAGAGTGGAAGATCTTACGAAGGTAGGGACTTTTCTTTTTCTCTGTGTAAGTGCATGCATTTATGATGCCATCACTTCAGAGATAAGACTCTTTTCGTCACACATGTCAGCATTTCCTGCATTCTCGGCGTTTTCTGCGGTGGCTTGTACTTCAATACGGGTATTACGATCGCAGGTTTCCAGTCTCGTGTCGGATGTCTTTTTTTCTTGGTAAGATCATCTCGGCGCTATGAAGGTCGCTGGCTTATGCGTCTTGCAGGGTGCTCTCATCGCATTTTCGTCTCTGAGCGCGCTCTATAACCTTGTAGAGAACCGACCTTTGTTCCTTCGGGAAAGGTCCAACATGTATTACAGGTGTGTTTGAAGCGGCTCGAAGTCCCGCCATTCCTGACATGCTTCCGTAGTCCCACTGCATGGCTATTATCTCGAGTTTTCTTCGATGTCGTTCCTCTGAGATTAATACCCACAATAGTTGTGTCTACAATGTGTGTGCAGATCTAAACCTGCTATTACGATCTGCTGACCTTTGCATAGAACGTATTGGATGGCAGGGCTTGCTCCCGAGGCAGCCAACTTCTTTAAGTTCCTATTTATTCTTGTCCTCTACTCTTTAGCAATGACTCTCTTTGTGCGTACCGTCTCTTCATTTTCTCCTTATATACTCATTGTCTATCGTTCCTGTTTCTCATAGAACTTCCTCCTGGCATGTCTCTTCCAAAATGGCGGTGTTGCCATTCTCCTGAGCGCTCTTACAGCACTCTACCAAATGACCTACGCAGGCTTTTTCGTCCATCTTGGGGACATTCCACCCGTCCTGCGTTGGCTACAATGGCTTTGCCCCCTGAAGTACACCCTTGAAGCACTCTCAGTGAACGAGGTCGGGTCTGGCTTAACGATTTCGGATACGCTGCAAGGTGTCCCTGTAGATGTATCAGCGAGTCTTATTATGCAACTCGTACGTTCTCAGTTTCCTTGCAAGCTTCGTGAGAGACTGACGTAGTTTTGTTACTTAGCTCTTCGGCTTCGGCTTGAATAATTATTATCGAGACGTGCTCGTATTGTTTGCTTTCATCGCTGGGTTTGGCGTTGGTGTTATTGGGATTGTGTGGTTCAAGATGCGCGAGAGGCGATGATGACGTGATGAATCATGGACTGATGTTTTACTTTTCTACCCTGTCTTTGTAGTGAGACTGTCGTTTAGCTCCGCTTTGTATTGCTCGCCGCTCTTGATGTTATACTTATGCTCGATGTTATACTTATTGCATTGCAAAAAGTCATGCAGACCTGAGACAGATATCCTCAACTACCTCAAACTCGTGTTACCTTGAGTCATGGTCATTATGACGTCTTGCTAAAAAAGAGTGTAACGATGAGGCATGCGTTGTGTTATTTACTGTTCCCCTAGTCTATGCAAATCTTGACGACTATGCATTCATGCAATGACAGACACCAACAGACTTGGGGCTAATACATTAACATCCATTAACTTTCTGTAATTCATGTAATAAACTCATGGAGAAGCCGACCATCGTACATCTCAAACCAAATTCCACGTTTTAATGAGATGGTCTCAGACCGCTGTTTTAGATTTAGACGTCCACGAGACTTTGAAGTATGGGAACCGTTGGACAGGACAGCAGGCTCAGGACACTACTGGAAGCGCAATGAGCTTTAAGGCGATGAGATCTGACAGATTAGATGCGTTGGCAACACTCTCAATCATTTTTAGTGTTAATTCTGCTAGAAACGCCAAGCCTCACGATGGGTGTATTGTCAGATTGCAGGTTTAGCACAAATGATTGATTGCAAAGATAACATTGAGCTATATTAGAGCAGTTATTATCTGTCTCAAGAAGCTTACCAACTTATTTCTGGCTCGACGCCCGGTGCATCCGATCACAAAGTGTATCATCCACCGTTGCTTCTTATCTCACGGAGAGTATTCTGGCAGTACTGGGATGGGCTCAACGTTCGCCTTAGCTCCTGCCCTCTCGTAGAGACTTTAGTCCTGACACGCCTGGAAGAAAGTTTACAGTTTTTCTCGTCCTGTATACGATGATGGAGATCGTGTCCACTGAACTCCTCGAACAATTGAAGTCGCTTTACCCAATGACTCCCGCCACGGCGAATCTCAACAAGGTTGATCAAGCGCTCGAAAGCCCGTGGTACATCGTTGCGGCTGTTGCATTCAGTGCAGGCAATCGGCCTGAAGCGGTGCCATTTGTGCTCAAGTTTATGCTCGCAGAGCTTATTGCACTGTCCGCAACTGGTGATGATAAGCGTGGTGTTGTTCTAAGGATGCGGGAGGCCTTGTTCAAGGCCGGTTTGATCAGTGGATATTCAAGGGTACGTCGAGAGTTTCAACGAATGAAGTTCACCATTGTACAAGTCCGCGAAAAAGGCAATATCAGCTTTAGTCGCATTGTACGAAGCGACGCCTGATGAATTGAGGGACACAAAGCTCGTGCGGTGAGTTACTTATTATCATCGTCGGTCTCGGCCAAACAATTGACATGCTTGAACAGCGAAACGGAGAATCTCACAGTTTCTGACATGCTCGCTTCTGGAGACGAGTTCTTCTCTGCATTGCATGGCAATATCACCGAGTCTGTTAAATCAACATTCTATAAGATTCATCCGGATATGGGTTCGTGCATGTGTCCTCTTTGTTGTCTACGTCTGATAAGTCGAGTTTGCCTGATTTTTCAGGCTGGTTTGGAAGAGCCATTGCGTGCGGACATGTCTGGGGAGCCCAAAATGTTCTTGCCCAGCGCGAAACGTCCTTTATCCTTGTCGCTGCTCTCGTCGCTATGGACACTCCGACCCAGATCAAATGGCACCTAGAAAGCGCACGTCGTGCAGGAGCAAGCATTGAAGAAATAAACGCTGTGCGCGAGATCGCGATGAGGACAGCGACTGCGTGTGGCGTAAAATGGCGTAATGGAGTGCCAGAAGTGCAGGACAGCGAATGATGAGAGTTGAGACTAAGCGATTGGATTTTCTGATCTGAGCCCGCGATGTCAAATCGTGCTTGCGATATTTGTCTTTATTGCACAAAAGAAAGGAAAGTCGTGACGAATCGTAACCTATCTGTATAAGGTCCTTCAGCTCATGGCAATCGCGAGCATCAATCCAAACGTAAGACATGTGATGACCGCCATGGCGAATACGATCGCCCAAATGACTACGCCGGCAGGAGGAAACTTGCCGTCTATCAATGCTCTTTGCATGCTGAAGTAGCGAAAAACGGCTATGATTGCAGATAGTTCAGAAAATGAATAACCAGGTACAGTAGAATAAAATGCTTACCAATAAGCATGATTCCAACACCAAGTACTTCAGTCAGTGCACCAAGAATTTTACCAAAGGTCTGTAAAGGCATGGATACATCCGTAGGAGTCATGGCTATTAGTTGTACAAGAGCTAAACGTAGACGATCAACCTGTGAGCAGATTAGATTAGAAAAGCTACAGACCAACACCTGCAGCAGCGCAACCTAGTGATGTCCGGACATAAGCAAGGAATGTGCGTTCTGCAGCGAGATGATCGCGTGCAACGCTCCCACTATTTTCCAACACGAGAGATGGAGTGAAGACAGGTAGGCGTCTCAGTCGGGCGAGAAGCTTCCCTTGGTGTCTCCTGGGAGCTGGAGTTTCGTCAACCGATGGAGTCTGCTGCTGGCGTTCTCGGTTTTCTTCTGGTTCATCGCGTGTTTGGGTTTCGGCGGTCTGTTCATCTACTTCCTCCAAAACGACTCGACTCGGGATTCGAACATCCTTCTGCTTATCCTGGCGCATACTGCAAGTCGCTTCCGTTTCACGGTCTTGTCGAACGAGAACGACACGAAGCCCCACCTTTATTGTCCGCCAGGTTTCCTTATCTAGACATGCCAGTGACCAATGATGACTCGGAGCTATCCTTCATGTTGTCGACTTGCTGCAACAGTTCATGAAGAATCCCGGGCAGTCACTGAATAGATGATACAGGACCAGATTCAGTTCGCTTTGTCTGCGCTGTAATCGATACTTGACTTGATACAAGTCAAGTGTCAGGACCGGAAAAGGATGCGCTGAGATAAACAAATGGCGACATTAACCTAACCCGAGCATTGCCATATCCGACAATTGCATTATAAATATAATCTCACGCGAACAATTAATAGAAATAGATAATCTTCGGGCTTTCCCTTTCGTTCAATCTTATTATAACTTATATAAGTTCCAGCTCGCTCGTTTCCCATTCTTCTATCGGTCTTGGACGGCTTCGCATGTTTTAAGCTGGTGCTATACGTAAGTCACGTATCCACTGGAATACTGATATATAATATATACATAACCTTGCCAATTGCCCGTGCCCTTTTCTCCTCGTTCCCTGCTAAGGCATAAGCGGTCGACCGCCCTTTGTCTAACAGAGCTCAGAACGCTTTTCTCTTTGATCTTCAGCGATGGCAGATCTAGCAACCAATGAATTCCTTTCTCGCATCAAAGCTCGGTACCCTTTGGCGACTTCTGGAGTTGTATCTAACCAAGTTGATCTGGAAATTGACAATCCATGGTACATCATTACTGCTGTCGCGTTTAGTGCAAGCAACCGTCCAGATGCTATCCCCAAAGTTTTCGAATTCGTCATTTCCGAGCTGGAAACTCTCCGTGCAACGAAGGACGACAAACTACGCCTCGTGGTAAGGATGCGAGAAGCATTGTTCAAAGCCGGGTTGATTAGCGGATACTCCCGGGTATGTTCTTTTTGCAGTAACTCAAGTTTGAGTGGATAATCTCACGACTAGTGGATAGGCCATTTCTTCCTTGGTCGCACTGTATGAGGCGACTCCTGAAGAACTCAGAGACACGAAGCTGGTTCGGTATGTTCCTTGGATCCTGTCCCATTTAGACGCATCGTATATTGTGAACTCTAGCGAGGTAGACAATGACAAGGTCTCGGATCTAATTACTCGAGGTGATGAGCTGTTCACTGCTATGTACGGGAGTACAGCGGCACAGGTGCAGTCCCTTTTGGAATGTATCCATCCAGACATGGGTTAGTCCCTTTCCCGACTTCTCTGGTTTGAAAGAGAGAAGCTAATCATAGAATTCCCAACAGGCTGGTTCTCGAAGAACATTGCATATGGACATGTCTATAATGGTCTGAAGGTCCTTGAACAACGAGACACCTCGTACGCTATTGTTGCAGCACTTATAGCCATGGACACTCCCCGACAGATTGACTGGCACTTATCGAATTGTCGACGAGGAGGTGCGAGCTACGATGAGGTGTGTGCTGTACGCTACATTGCGATACAAGTAGCTAGCGTATGTGGAGTCAAATGGCGCGATGGAGTACCAGAGGTAAAAGATGAAGTGTAGAAGATATATTCTCTGAGAAAAGGAAGAAAAATGTTAATTTGTTCATCATAGACCAAGACGATTCGCGATTACTTTCCATTATGATATAAAAATTACTGGAATAGAAAGGGTAAAAATACAGGTTCTTATGTGATGATACTCATGTTCTCCAAAGGTGTAAGCGGAGTTATTTTCCTGTGTTCATTCAAGTTATAATAGGACGATGACCACAAGGCAAATTTACACTGTGTGCCCTACTCACTTCAGGCGAGTTTACGCATCTCAATCCAAGTGCACATAGGACTTACAACTATCTCCTACGGATCTGCTGACTATCGTTCTGATAGATTGTTGATACCTTTTCTCAGTATTCTGAGAGATATGATATGTATAATATTTCTGCAGATATCCTCATGATCCGTGTCATTGCGCTGTGTTCTCGAGGGGCGCTAACTATAGCCATCACCAAATTACTCTTCGATGGAATCCGAATTAGGAAAGCTATTAGCAGTCGTGCTTCAAGTACTTCGCGTCCTTGATGCTCGACATGATGGTTCATATCACTCTCACCGAAGGCCGTAAGTCAATTTTGCGCTTGATTGACAGAAGTGATTCTGATTGATGTCCAAAGCTACCGCGAGGACGTTTGCAAAGGGATTCACTATTTGCGGGGAGACAAACAATGCTATTGGCCTTGGGATCATATGGTGGGGAGCTCAGCATCGTAACATCTATTTCGCTGAATTTCGGGAAGGTCGATTCCGATGGTTTCTAGCGCCATCTTTTTCTTCTTGGCTGCGTATTCAGTGATCGTGGATTGGAAGGGTTCTACTCTGATCAAAGTACTCATCCGGGATCAAATCATCTGTTTCATACTGTGAGTACGATGGATTCTCCGCCGGCGTCAATCTCTAATGATACTCCAAGAGCAATTATCTGCAATTTTCTCAATGCACTGGAATTCAAACTTGAACTCAGCGTATCTAACGACTTCCTGTCTGCTTTGCTGGATACTCTCAGAAGTTCAGCATTTCTCAGGAAACTGATGTCTGCGACGCAATTCTCTTAGCTTCTATCTGAACGGGAATAATGTCGTCCTTTCTCTTAATGTAGTTCTTTTTAAGGTTCGTTGCAATAGTGGAATTCGCTCTTACTTTCTCTCTGAACTTCGCCCCTTGAACAGGAACATTACACATGATTACAGTTCGTGCGTCGGTGCATGATGGATGGACAGATTAGAAGATGTGCCTCTCAGAATCCGTATCGTTAAGAGCTATCTGCGCTCGCTCAGGAGAAAAAGATTTCATCTTACGGTTACCAAAATGATTGCCGAGTACTCGGATTTCCCACGGAGTATCAAAGTTGGTTTTCATCGCATGGAACCTCATTTGTCCCGATTTCATAAACGGCGTTGCTCAAAGACCTCCTCCTATCTATCCACACGCGAAACACTTCATGCGAATGACTGTGTTCTGTATGCTATGTAAATGGTCGTCCATCCGCAATTCCACCTCAGTATGCGGAAGAATGCAGCGAACCATCAGGATCGAAAGATTTACTCCAGGAAGCGCATGTCAAGCCTCGTGTAGTAGCGCCTGCTCTGCTACCTCATTACCTCATGTGATCTGTTACACATTCCGTTCTCAAGGTCGCTCACGAGCATCGCTGTATTGCTCTTTTGTCGTCGCAAACAAGCGACAGTATTCCTTCCATTCCCGTAGTACGAATGCTATAACCAGATGCAAAACAGCTTTGGTGACCACACTCTTTCATCATCTTGATCGATCCAAGTTAGAAATGTCATGCGCTATTCTCAACTATGCAACTATCTCTCTGGTGCTTCGATGTCCATCTGTCATTACTCTCTTCAAAAGCTTGTACTTTTAATGTCTTCAGTGCATCTCCAAACTGTCAGAAGACCCTAGATGCGTTTCCGAGGAAGTCAAGGTGCGACTCAGTCATTCGGGAAGTATGATCGGTTCTAATCAAAGCTACAGCCCGGACTTTAATGAACTTATTCAATCCACTTTAAAGCGACCCTGAACGCAGATTATGCGTCGTCCCGTCCCTTCTGCATTTCAAGTGTCACTTCCTCTGGACTCGTCCAAGAACCTAGGCACGGATTAACATGGCGCTCTCTCTCGCCCCTAGTCAAGTCCCTGTATTCGTGCAGGATTTTACTATTTCGCGTTACTTCCAAGCAGCAGCAATAACGTCCCTGACTTATGATGCTCGTGCGTATCCTTCCATCCGTATTCAATATGAAGGAATCTGCTGACAATATGCAGTCATTACGATGGATAGGGAGGTGAGTACGACTCTTTTAGGTCAAGAAACACAAACAGTAACCGCGAGTTCATTAGTCTAAGTACTTCTGGGTAAATGCCAGAGCGATCCCTTGATGAATCAAGAGCCTCACTCAGACTTTCTAAAGAATTCGCCCTTCAGAACCATATCTTTTGTTTACTTTGCGGTTCGTCACCTGAAAGAACTTGTTGCTCCCTGTACCTGACGAACACCAGAATCGCTACTCTGGCCTTTTCGGAGAAATCACTAGAGTTATTTGTGCGTATTCCGCCCTTCTAAGACTAAAGCATACGACTGACGTTCAAGTTCGGAAAAGATTATTCCTATGACCTGAGTCCATCTGTGTACGTCACTAACGTTTCTTAAGTTTCTTTTCCGGCTAATCCATTACATTCAGGTGTAAGTGATGTGCTACCACCTATTCACAGCAATTTGAGCTATTCTAGGTAAATTTGCGATGTGGACGAGGGTTGTCTCGAGTAAGTGACCTAAATTACGCAATAAACGCAAGTTGACACAAGCAGATTGGTTTACAATCGTCTTGATTGATTGTAAGCAGATCCCCATTTCTTTTAAATTTTTGATTCACTCACGCGTTGATGACTTAGACATCCTTATGATTCGAGTTACTGCGCTTTACTCTCGAGGTGAGAAGTTCGACATCTCAACGATGATTACTCTGAATTTGAAGTAGCAAGAATCTTGACAACGGTCCTCCAAATATTGCTCGCAATAGAAGTGGTGATAATGCTGTGGCTCTGCATTCACATCACTCTGATCGAAGGCCGTGAGATCTTTATCAATTATTATGTCGATTTATTGCCTAATGATTATATAGTCACGACTAAGAACATCGCGGTAGGAATGACCGTGTGCGGCGAATCGCACAATGCGCAAGGATTCGGAATCACGTTCTGGTGAGCTACTAACGCATTACCGATGTCACATATCTTGAGCGGTGTCCCATGAATTCCAATAGGTCTATTCCTATGGTGTACAGCACGATCCTTTTTTTGTTGGCGCTATACAAAGCAATCGGATTTTGGATGATAAACCGGAGTTTGGAGAGTCTGACGCTTGTCAAAGTCCTCATTCAAGACCAAATAATTTATTTCGTCCTGTGAGCAATTTCATATATGCCGCCCTTATTTTGCTTACATAGTGACATGGACAGCGCAATCGCCTGCAATCTTCTCAATGTCATGGAATTCAAACTGAGAGTTTCGAACGGCCTGCTCTCAGCCTTGCTTGACACCCTCGGAAGTCCTGCCTTCCTTTGCATCTTCGGGAGTCGTATGCTTTTCAATCTAAAGGAAGCGGCAGAGAAAGGGGTCAAAGGAGACACAACCCTCAAAACAGAGACTCGCATGTCTAGTGTGCATTTCGCTCAGGATGGTCATCGTCTCGTAGAGGAAGAGAGTGGCTTTGATTAGTCGTGCTTCCCGCTGTTCCGGTATCCCTTATTTATTTCCTTTGGGTGAAAGTGTGAATCGAGAGTATCTGTGATCCATAATCCTTTGTAGAGTCGTACTTGTATAGAAATTATACTATTGGTGATCGAATGATCACGTATATCTTTCCGGAGCGGACATGGGCTCAACAACGCCGAGATAGGGAAATTGATGCCAATACAGTTTGCCCTCCGCGTTTCAGATAATCGGGGTGCCCTAACAATAGTCTCTCAAAAGGTAACGGTTTCATCTCTCCAGACTTTCTTGTCTACTTAGATGGATGGCGGACACATCCGGCGTCTCGATAGAATTTTTCGAAACTGGAACGCGAACAAGTTCTCTCCGAACCTGACGTCTCCCTGAATATGATTTAGAAGCGGTACATGCTGAACCTTGACCATTTAGTACATCTTGTATCCCTCCCTCATCGAAACGGTCTTTTCTTCGTCATGGTTTCGAAATTACTGCTCCGTACCTTTTCAAGACCAGATAAACATTCGCATTGAAGCGCAGAAGAACCGTCTCATAGGTAGAGTTACTTTAAAAGACCGTGGTCTATAGGCTCAGTGTTTTCGAGCAGAAGCTGAGCTCTCTGTTCTTATTTTGCTATCGTATAGGCGCCGGCGGCGCTTTGAAGCAACTAGTCTTCCATTTTGTTTCCTTCTCAGCAGGCTTCGTCTACTTCTCGCCTCACTTCTCACAGCCAGGAAAACGGTAAGCGGCTATCCATTCATGGTTTCATCTCTTCTGTGACAGGATCTGATGAAAATCTTTTGATATTTAGCTCACGTGATTCTAGCTCTGATAAGTTTTCGTCGCGAAGTTTCTACTTCTCTACATCTACAGTCTTTGAGGTCTGAAAGTATCATGCCATCATTTATTCTATAGTGAGGATCTGTGATTGACGCTGTCCAGAAGCTCTTTAGGTTGCTTGAAGGGAGATCCAAGCATCGTCCTGCGTAGCTCCATCTGCATTCCCGTAGATGAACTAATTCCGAGCGTCAAAATGCGAGGCGCTGACTGAATTCTGTCCAGAAGCTCTTTAGGTTGCTTGAAGGGAGATCCAAGCATCGTCCTGCGTAGCTCCATCTGCATTCCCGTAGATGAACTAATTCCGAGCGTCAAAATGCGAGGCGCTGACTGAATTCTGAAAGCGGATCGTCTTTGATTTCTGCTACTATCAACCTTGAAAACTTTCGTGCCCAACTAGTTTAAATTCGACCTGGCGAAGTGACCTTCTCTGTGATCCTACATTCATATCTCCTTCATTTCATCCCCTGAAAGACAAACATCCTCGCTTCTTTGCACAATGGCACTCAGCATTGCCCCTAGTATGGTTCCTGTATTCGTCCAAGACTTTACAATTTCGCGATATTTCCAGGCGGCAACTATGGCATCTCTTACTTATGACTCTGGTGCGCTTCCTTCGTCATCATAATTGCTCTGAGAGGTTCTTACGAGGTGCAGCTATCACTATGGATAGAGAGGTTAATTATGAATTATCTGGAATTTGATAAAGAGACTAACTCTGTTGCATCAGATCACGTACTTCTGGGTAACCTCCATAGCAACGCCTAAAGAAAACCTGACAAGCTCATCGGACACCATTGCAGAAACTTCCATTTACGTCCATCTCTTTCGTTTATTTTGCAGTACGCCTTTTTCAATTACTTTACAGTTTCTTTGACAACTATGTTATAATTTCAACAGAACCGTTATTCGGGTATTTTTGGTGAGATCTCTAGGGTTATTTGTGAGCACGATCTTCTCGAATGTTTCATCTTCCTTCATCTCATATCGGGCTAGATTACTCCTATCGACTGAGTCCATCTGTGTACGTTGATAAATCCCTCAGTCTATTTTTAGCTGATGCATGAAACTCAGATGTAAGTCAACGATTTGGACCTTTGTTCAGGGTCAGGGAGCTTGAAATACTGCAGGCAAGTTTGCTATGTGGACTAGGGTCATCTCCGGTGAGTGATAATATGTTTCAGCGGGACGACCGCTGAAATTTGCGCAGATTGGTTTACAATTGTCTTGATCGATTGTAACTCTTTATATGCTACTCGCTTAGTCAATACCAGTCTGAGAGATTGTTCAAACAGACATCCTCATGATCCGTATCCTCGCGTTGTATTCCAGGGGTAAATATATAATTCTAGAGACAGACCGTCGGCTAACTTGAAGTAGAAAAAGTCTTATCATGGACTCTACAAGTCTTACTTGCGCTAGAGGCGATAGCGATGCTTTGGCTTGTCATTCAGATCACTGTTGTCGAGGGCCGTACGTGACCGTTCGCTCACTCTATTGACACACCTTCTGATTATGAATAGTTACGACGAAGACGCTCCCAGGAGGAATCACTGTCTGTGGAGAAACGCACAATGCTCAGGAACTTGGAATGGCATTTTGGTAAGTCTATTGATCCTGGTATATATCGGTAAAGATATAAACCATCATTTTTTGGCAGGTCGATTCCGATGGTCTACAGCGCTATTCTGTTCGCATTGGCGCTGTACAAGGCAATTGAATTCTGGCTGATAAATCGTGGCTTTGAGGGCCTGACTCTGGTTAGGGTCCTAATCGAGGACCAGGCCATTTATTTCGTGCTGTGAGCAATATCGTATTTCGGTATATTGTTGACTAGTCTCAGACGAGCAACTTTGTAGTGCAATAGTTTGCAATCTTTTGAACGTTATGGAGTTCAAGCTAAGAGTATCAAATGGCCTCGTCTCGGCTCTACTTGACACTCTCGGGAGTCCAGCATTTCTCTGCATTTTTGGAAGTCGGATGCTGTTTAACCTGAAAGAAGCAGGAGAGAAGGGAAGCAACGATGGGACGACACTTAGAACGGATACTCGCATGTCCAGCGTGCACTTTGCTTCGTTCTATCGTGGATGAGCAGAAAGTATTTTGGTGAAGATATTTCTTTATGACAATCGCGAAGAGACTTTTTAGCGCGCGGTTCTGGTAGCTATATCTCAGGTACATCAGAGCGGTTTGTTTTTGTTTTTATGAAAATTTGGTTACCCGCGCGTGAGAAGAAGGATACAGACAATGATGATGTGCTTCCGAAGCATACCCGAGCTTGACCGAAGCGGCCGAAATGCCAAGCAAAAGTTGCTCAGGCGTCCCATGTAGCCGAGTTGAGCTTACGATACACCGTAGAGACAGAGACGATATCGATGAGCATCCGAGACGAGCAGTCCGGGTACCTAGATCATGATTTGTGTATTTGACAGCGCGAAGTTGAGCAAGCCGCTAGGGAAGCAACTAAATTCAAATCCGCATCGCCATTACATGTAGAGGTCTTTTGCTATCAAACGGTGACGGATTTTCAAACGGTACCCCATATTCAGCCGAGGCAAAACCTTGTTTGTAATCAAGCGTCTGCGAGCCGAAGGGTTCTGCCACAGAGGTCACATTGCCTAGTTTTGGGAATGCCGATCAACTGAGTAGGAGATGAGAATAATCTGACAAAATTTATGCTATTCACATCAAGTATGCATTCTTATACTATAAATTTCTGTGAACCAGAGCTTGAATCAGAAAAAGGATTTTATTTTGACTTGAAGGTTGTGGAGACAAGAGACTTGCCAATCAGGTCAGAACCGCGTTACGTATCGGCAAGATGTCGCTTAAATCTTCGTCATGATCTCTCACGTTCAAACGGTGGGCCCCAGAATTTCAAACGGATACCGTTTGATAGCAAAAGACCTCTATTCGCGTTTGGCCAACGAGATACGTAACACTCTTGCTGGTGGAGGAAATGGTGTACTATTTTCGACACGATCGCGTCGCGAAGAGGAGTGATGGTAACCTGAGTAAGTGAGAACTGTGAGATGAAGGCGCTGTCGGATACCGCACATGACCAGATCACGTGCGTAAACTTGTCCCAGGCTTGGGGGATATTTTACCATACCAAATTTTCTTCCGCGACTCGTCTGCGGAATCAATTACGAATGTACGGCATCCCTACAGGCGACGTCCTTTGGTGCCTTTACAATGACACGGAAGGCCGTGAATCAACGCAAAAAATACGCTTGGCGCTGGAAACCTGTGGCTTATCATCCCTCCGAATTGAACGCATTTGTAAAGAAAAAAGCTATGCAGTTCTGAAAATAGCTCGTATTCTTATCATAGAGCGGCGGACCCTGTCGCGTGCTTCCTGCTCTGCCGATGGGTCCAATTTTGATGGCCCTACCACGCAGTCTCTCTGAAGCCGATGCGGTTTGTATATAAGAAAGACTCCTAGCTCATGCTTCTCCTGGAGCTTTTCCCTTCATCTCTTCACGTCTTTCCTCCCACGCACGAGATAGAGTCGTCCACGGTCCATCATGGAGTTCAACGAAAAGGACTCGGGGTCTGCAAGTGACAAAAACTCGCTCGAGAAAGGCATTCGCGGCGATGCCACCGTACAGGCTGCCGGTAAAAATTCACTCATGCGAGAAATATCGGAAGGGGTTGTGCTAAATCAATCTTCACTTTTCCTTCTTCCAGTCGTCGAAAATGCGAGCTTCCACTTTGACGCAGCTGATCTCGACCGCGTCCAGCGTCGACTCAAGCAGCGCCATGTCCAGATGTAAGTTCCCGTCCCATTTCAAACAAGCCTCGACTCCAATACTGATTCATATCTCTTGCAGGATTGCTGTGAGTACTAGTAACACCGGGCGCCGCAGTCATATGGCATATGCTCCCTATCATGAAACTCAGATATATTGATGCTATTTTTACCCGATCAACAGATTGCCGGTACTCTGGGAACAGGTCTCTTTTTGGGTTCAGGGAAGGCTCTGCAGGGAGCAGGTCCGCTAGGTTCACTCTTGGCCTATGCGTTCCTTGGTTCAATAGCATACGCGTAAGTGTGCTTCTCTCTTTGGGTTTTCATAATGCTTCTAATGACATCAAATAAAGTTCATTATGCTCCATTGGAGAGATGGCGGCTCATGCTCCAATTTCTGGTACTTACCCACACTATGCCGCCCGTTGGGTCGACCCTGCACTCGGTTTCGCCGTAGGGTGGAATAGCTTTTACGTGCGTATTTTGGACTGATGGCCACTTAACGATGCTGACCCTTGAGACAGTCAGGAGCAATAACGGTACCTAGCGAAATCACCGCCGCACAGATCCTCCTGACATTCTGGGATGACAAGGTATATTGTATCCTGTGACTTCTTCGGATCCCTAGTTGACGGTTTCGTACCATGTTGTCAGGAAAGCCATACTCCGATTTACACCGCAGTCATTTGTATCGGCGTCTGTATGATCAACATCTTTGGCGTACGATGGTTTGGCGAATCCGAATTTTGCTTTTCCATCATCAAAAGTGAGTTTTCAGTCTTCCGGAAACGCTCCTAGCGCTTATGTGGTGCTCGAAACCAGTTCTCTTGATAACGGGTCTCATTATTACTGGATTGATCGTCGACCTTGGTGGAGGCCCGGATCATGAGCGCATCGGCTTCCGGTACTGGAAAAGCCCGGGTGCTATGGCGCGATCTGACCTCGTGTCGAGCGACAAAGTCGACCTCGGGCGATTCCTTGGTCTTCTGTCCGTTCTCATTCAGGCCGCTTTCTCCTTACAAGGTATGGAGCTCGTTGCCGTCGCGGCGTCGGAGACGGAGAGCCCGAGGCGGAATATCGGCAAGGCCGTCCGACGAGTGTTCTATCGTATCCTCGTCTTTTACATCCTCGGTATCTTCATCACGGGCTTGCTCGTCCCGTTCGACGATCCGAATTTGCTCTCGAACACTGGAAATGCTGCACAATCGCCGTATGTTATTGCCTTCACGCGCGCTGGGATCAAGGTCCTTCCGTCGATCATCAATGCTGGCATCTTCACGAGCGCTTTCTCTGCAGGCAATTCCTTCCTTTTCTCATCCTCTCGTATCCTCTACGGTCTATCCATTCGAGGTCAAGCGCCGAGGATCTTCGCATATTGTACCAAGGCTGGTCTTCCTATCGTCGCTGTTGCTTTCACGAGTTGCTTTGCCTTTTTGTCCTTCATGAATACGTCCAACTCTTCGGAACAAGTGTTCACGTATGTTACCGTGAACTCGATTTTATGCGGAGTATCTAACTTTTCTCCTCAGGTGGTTTGTCAATCTGACGACTGTTGCCGGCCTCTTTACGTGGTTCACGATCAACGTGACTTTCCTCTTCTTCTGTGAGCCTCATTACTTTATTTGATATCCCCGGTCATCTAATCTCACAATGCAGATCGCGGAAAGAAAGCCCAAGGATTTGATCGCACAAAGAGCGCGTACTACAGCTCTCTCCAGCCGTATCTGTCAATATGGGGCGCCTTCTGGTGTGTTGTCATCATCCTCATCAACGGGTTCGCCGTCTTCTTCGACTTCAACGCCTCAGACTTCCTCGTCGCGTACATCAACATCCCGATCTTCATCGGTCTGTACATCTTTTGGAAGATCTTCCGACGTACGTCGATCTGGAAGCCGCATGATATGGACTTTATCACTGGGATCCCGACTGTGGAGGAGACGGAAATTCCTGAAGAGCCGCCAAGGACGGTTTGGCAGAAGATCGCTGCTGTACTCTTCTGAGTATTGTGTCTTTATCTCACTTCACCTTTTTTCTTACCGCTCATCATGCTTTGTGTTTATTATTCTAAGGATGATGTTGAGATGTTATTTGCCGATGTAATGATTGTTATTCAACGATCTGATGATTGTATTGTATTATTCTCTTTTCAATAAAAGAACCCATATATAAACCAGGGTAACTCATAAAACAAATCTAATATATTTCTTTCAAACCTTGCCCACGTATTCTGCGCAGACCACAGTAGCGGATACCTGAAAGATTATTCTTCTTTGGCAAAAATAACTTATTACAGGGGGACAGACAAATGACGCGCTACACGTGTCGAATTCTGCTTACAGCGCAGCAGCGAGGATCTCATCCACGTGCTCTTGCACCCACTTCAGCATCGTCAACCGATTTGGGAGGATGGCCTGCTCGACCTGTTCGGAGTACGCGGAATCAGCTCCTGTCCTTGAAGAAGCAGGGTCCATATTTCGCATCTTCCCTCCTGCACGGTAGAACCCAGCTAGTTGGAGAAACAAGCGTGTCAGTGCGGGACATTATGGCAGGACGTGTGCTTAGATCAACCCACTCATGCTGACATCGATGTCGAATCGCGAGGCATCAAAATGTCAGCATCTTCTTTCCATTTTCGGAGCTATTACATCCACGCACTTTGTCCATAGTTCCTCGGCACCAGGCCAGAGCGTCCTAGATCCATCAAACGTTTCTTCGTCGACTTCCTTTAGTTCTACCTCGGCCTTCCCGCCGAGTGTTTCGTTGAGCGCGTTGACGAACTCATGAGGTGTAAAGACGTCCGGAGGGATGTATAGATTCTTATCTATAATTCCATAAAAAAGAAAGTAATCAGTCAGGCTATTGGAAAGAAGAAAGAAGGGGAACGGGAAATACCAATCCACTTCTTGGGATCTTTGAACGCCTCGAGGACATAAGCTCCTGTCTCTGTCACCGAGAACCCTCCGAGCGGTCCATCAGAAAGCAGCAGCGGCCAATGTGCGATATACTTCCCAGGCTGGGACTCAGATGCCTTCGTTAGTTTGGCAAAGTCGAAGAGAATGAAGTTTTCGAAGTAAAACGTGGAATATAACCTAAAATCGCGAGACAGTTCAGGTGCCACTTTAGAAGGACGAGATCTTTGATTGATATCAGGTGACTCACGAGGTACGTGGAAGGCCACTTGATATGAGGTAATCGTCGACTCGTGCTTTTGACGCCCAATGCTTGACATCAAGGTCCTTTGGAGGTGCACTGACAGTGCTACAGAACAGTTAGACGTCCGTAATAAGCTCAAGTCAAGACCACAAGGAAGAAAATATGATACTTACGACCACAGAAAGTGTTGAATGTTATTCGCCTTGGCAGCATCTACGAGCGCCTTTCCGTGTCGAGTTTCCTTTTCGCCGTCCATGCTCTCCCAGACTGCGACGGAAGAAAACATGTAAATCACGGGCTAACGAATATAATATAGAGGAAGAATGATACCTACAGTTAGTAACACCGAAAACACCATATGCTCCTTGAAGTGCCGAATTGAGGCTAGAAGGGTCCTCGAAGTCGGCAAACACAACTTCGACACCCTTTCCTTGCAGCTCTGGTGGGGCGGGGGTAAGCTGTACGGGTAAAGTGAAGGAAATATCTTCGACCGGACACTCACCTTTAGCTCTTGCAGAGGAAGGCTTTCGAGTCAATGCTCTAACGCGGAATGTACCATCCTCGAGGAGGTAACGAATGACACTACCGCCCTGAAAGCCGGTCGCACCAGTCACAGCGATGAGTCGTTTCTCGACGAGAACCATACTTGAGGAGAGACTAGCAAAGACACCGGGGATTTCTCCATACTTTAGGTCCACGCCTTTTAAAACTCTTGAACAAGACCCATAAGCAATGAGGCAAAATATCAGAGTGCAAGGATTGAGGACGTAGTCCCTTCCTTGATCAGCAGTGCCAATGACATGTGTAGAACTCGGGCCTGACCCACATGGCTCGTAAGTGAACAGACAGCATCAGCAAGAATAGCGCTGACAGCAAAGTTAACTGTGTCGTGACCGGATAGAATTCAGAGAAGAAAAGTCGCTTCAGTTTACTGGTTTGATAGAAGTCATCCGTTGGTCGCATTTCAAGTCAAATTCAATCATGGACTCGGTAACTTCCCGCATACCAAGTCTTTCAAATGTTTAGCAAATGAGTACTGAAGATTCACGGCGAGTTGATAGAGTTGCTTACTGGCAGTATAAGCAACCTTCTGGAACTTGTCGAGTCTCTTGGGATTGCTGAGTGGTCCCGAGAACTGGGAGTATGTCCAATGAGACAATTCAAGGCGAGAGTTATGATTGATATTGGACCAAGATAGCTCATAACACTGCAAGAAAGAAGCTCGCCGTACGGTTTGAGGCCATCACGTGCCCTAATGACACGCCACATCACTGAAGGAAGTGCATTGCTACGCAAAATGAAGAATATACGGTAAGGAGAAAATTATACATCGAAGAAACAGACTATCCTTCGCAAAACGGAAAAACTGTTACCAGCACCTAGTCTCCTCATGGCCGCAAAAAAGGAAAACGGATGCAACCGAATGCCCATCAAGAGCAGCATCCAGCCTTCTTCTGGTCTTCGCCCGTGCTGACTGAGATGGTCGTGCTTTCTCCGGGCTTGATGGAAGGGTCGACAGTGTTTTCCAGTGACTTCGCGGAAACGATGCGGTAGATTTCTGGAATAAAAATGTCTGCACTATGTCCATAGAGGTCAACTATTCAACGTACCAGTCAAGATGCTCTGGAAAGCAGACTCGACATTCGATGCGTCCAGTGCAGAGGTCTCCATGAATGACAAATGGTTCTCCTCTGATCACGTCATGAGAAAAAAAGTAAATACTTAGTCACAGACAGACAACTCTGCACGATACGCACCTGCAAACTGTTGAGCCTGGTCAGTCAGGACCGCTCGGAGATGTCTCAAATCACTCTTGTTCCCGACGAGCATGATAACTATGTTTGAATCCGCGTGATCACGGAGCTCCTTCAACCACCTCTGTACATTTTCGAATGTCGACTGTTTTGCGATGTCATACACCAGAAGCGCGCCTACCGCGCCGCGGTAATAGCTGTACATTACCAAACACGAGTTAGAAATACTGTTTGGAAGAAAGGCGGAGAAACACGTACGCTGATGTGATAGCACGGTATCGCTCCTGACCAGCTAAAAAACAAGAGGTCAGACCATGAACTTACTGGACGCCGACTACCAGCAGGAGAGCGCAGCATGGCCCGTAACTGCTTCTCACGGGTGGCCTTGCGTCTACAATCGACATCCTTCAGGCAGTAGCACTCACCAGTATCCCAAATCTGCGCCTTCACAGTCTTTCCATCAACCTGAATCGTTCGCGTGGCAAACTCGACACCAATAGTGGACTTTGAGTCGAGGTTAAATTCATTGCGTGTAAATCGCGAAAGCACTGATGTTATCGACAAGTCAGTTTGTGCCAAACCATCTAGGTGTAAAGAGTTGTTCTTACAGTTTCTGAGAATAACAAGACACGTCTCAGCGATCTGGCTCGTACAGGATAGGGAGGCCACACTTACGATTTCCCAACACCCGAATCTCCAATTAACACCACCTTTTCAAACCGTCAAAGACGTGCAATTGCACATATTGTGACTTCAAGGACATACCTTGAAAAGATAGTCGTAGCTTGTGGTTCCTTCACCGGCCATGATTCAAATAAGCAGCAGTAGTACAGAGGCAGTCGTCGTTTCGTTCGTTGTCGTCACCTTGAGAGCGCCAATTGCGAAGTCGGAAGTGGACCAAGTCAAGAGAACTGCACGTGATATAATCGAGCGTGGGAACCACGTATTTTGCGCAGGTTTCCAATGGCTACAAAACAACGGAGAATTTAAACGAGTATTGCCTTGTCTCCAATGAGGGGAACTGAAGTGGTTGTATAGTTTTCTAATTATTAACCTAGTAGATGCGACTTGAAGAATTTATTAGCACTTAACAATTAAATATAAATTTTCCTCGAGGTGAAGTGTTTTATGTTGATGCCAACGAGGGCCAGTCTTCCGCGACCCTCTGATGTCTTTCGTATTCAAGCGAAATGAGTACTAGCGTGGACAACTCCTCGGTGGCAATCTATGAGTCCCATCATCTCATGCACTCACAATAGAGCCAAAGCATTCATATAAACAGAGTACAAGACTAGAAGACGAGAAGAGCACATTAATAGAGAAAGAGACACGTTCATTCCCAAGCCAGGAATCTAAATTGATCTTGATTTATTGATATGGTACCATAAGGTAGAATGAGAATGAAATTCAAACATGTTCCCCCTGCAGACGAGATTGTACACATCCAAAACTCAATTGCGGGGATTACACTGTGTGCGTAACGGCCCAGGACAAATGCAGAGACACAGCCAGCATGACATGTCTATCGATTCTACAACGACCATGCCGTAACATCACCAACATCTGTCTTCATCACCTTAAGCCAGTTCACTATCCGCAAGACCACCACGAGCACAACCACTGCACACACACACACAGAGTAGCCAGCCCAAAAGGGCCGATGCCAGCGACGCAGAGTGAAAAGGCGAAGTAAAAACAGTAATGTACGAACAGAGAAGAGAACATGACATGAGGAGAAATGGGGGAAGGAACAAACAAAAGAAGCTATGCGATAAACGCAGGATGGAATGAAAGGGTGGAGGACGGTATATGGGATAACAGATACGTCGATGCCAGTCGTGAAGAAGTAACGGTCATTAACGGATGTACGAAGATGCGTGAATGCGGAAAAGAAGAACTGGATACAACGAAGCGGCCATTTCACAGCACAACACACTTCGTGCCTTTCTTCTTGACCACAGGCGGTTCCAACGCAGCAACAATAGCCTGTCCAACATAAGCGGAGGAACGTGCTATAGACTAATTATTTGTACGCACCTCGTCAAAGACATTCTTCAGTCCCTTCTGGGTAAGAGCAGAGCATTCAACATATTTGACTGCGCCGAGCTCATGAGCGAGTCTTTTACCATCTTCCTCTTGGATCGGTGCCTGTTTCTGGCGCGCGAGCTTTTCGCGTACACTCGGGTCGTCCCGCAAATCGATTTGCGTGCCGACGATGAGGCACGGGACACCAGGACAGTGGTGGAATACCTCAGGAAACCATTTCTCGCGTACATTTTCGAACGAGGCAGGCGATGTCACACTGAAGCATACGAGGAAAACGTCGGTCTGAGGGTATGAGAGTGGTCTGAGGCGGTCATAATCCTCTTGACCTATAAGGGGGGATGTCATCAGATAGCCATTCACAGACCACTATCGAGTAAACTATTGGACAGACCAGCCGTATCGAATAGACCCAAAGTATAAGGCTCATCGCCAATCATGACAGTCACCGCGTAGTTGTCAAATACCTGGGAAAGCGGCGCTATGGGGACCCGTACGACACGTTGAAGATAAGCGTACTCACAGTCGGAACATATTCGCTCGGGAATTTATTTGTTGTGTACGATATCAGCAGACATGTCTGACGGAATATGATGAGCTGTAAGCGCGGAAGAAGCCAAAGTGGCCGGCGCACCTTCCCAACCGCACCATCACCCACAACGACACACTTGATGGTTTGCATTTCGCCTCAAAACTCGAACGCAGCGATCTATGGTAGCTCAAACGAGATGTTCTGAGCAAAATAATGGTTAGCGCCCAACTCGTCAAACGGAGATGACGAAAGAAGGCAGATGAGTAGAATATGAACGTGACTGGCAGAGGATTCGTGAAACGCTCTGTAAATTGTGCTCCCATCATGGCAACGAGGCTGCTGTTTATCGTCGGCTGTCCCGGACGTCCCGCGGTAGACCACGCCTTCACATCATCACCTCAGTATGACATCGCATGCCCATCGAAGTCTATAGCCAAACAGCCTTGCCGAACCAACCTAGACTCTTCGCGGGCAGCTCTGACGTTTCCTTGCCATCAAACATCTGAATGGACTTGTCCTTTGCACGCAGGCAAACCACAAGCACCGCCAAAAATGATAGAATAATGACGACGACGAGCCTAGAAACTCACCAAATATATGAGAAAAGAGGGAGAGGGGGAGAGCAGAGAAGGATGGGAGGATAGGGAGCGGTGCAGAGCAGAGAGTGAGAGATGCCTTGAGGTCGGGTAAAGAGATCTGTTGTTCCTTGTTGCCACTGTGACTTCTCTCGGTCACTTATGTCACAAATTGTCACTATGACAATACAGTAACGTCTCTCAGCTTCGTGCCTGCCTGCCAGCGTTGAATCGGACTTCAATGTTCATGCTGTCGAAATATCGAATTCGTTCATGAGGACTCTCGTCCGTTGAAATTTGCTAGGAATACTTGGTAAATTTCTTTGCGTGAGAGTCCGAGTCCTGTAACGTTCCCAAGCAATATTCTGTATGCCGCAAAGTAACCAGTATCTTACTATGGGTCCTCGAGACTTCCGCGCCAGACTAGCTTTTCCTACTTACAATAAGCACGCAATTGAGAGGTCACTTGCCGAAGCAAGACTCTTGTTTCCGCTTAACTCTACCTAACACTCTTTCCTTCGCTCACCCGAGTCGCTCCTTCAGTGAGTCTCTGAACATCCCCTCTGGTTCCTTCACTGACATGTACATATGTGGAAACCACAGACAACCACTTAGCTGAAACCTCAGCAACTTTCCTCAGTTGTATGCGAAATCTCCAAACGCGGTGCACTGAGCAGCAATTGGAACATATCGATCTATCTGACTTGACAATCAAGGATGACGCCGAGGCGTCGTCCGGAGACAGCCTGTCTTCGTCTTCGTTAACGAACCCTGGGAAAGCTCTGGGAGAGCATATGGACAAGCTCCCTCCGGAAGTGCTCGCTGAGATCTTCTACTGGTGCACACCTACAGCAGATGATCAAGATTCATGTCATCCACATGCTGCCCTTATTCTCGGTCAAGTTTGCAAGCACTGGCGTTCAATCACACTAATATCCCCGCAGCTCTGGACGTACACAAAAGTCAGAGTAATGCAGTCAATACTAGAACCTGCGTTAAATATGATGGCTTTGTATCTTGAACGCTCGAAGTCTTTGCCGGTGTTCATCGATGTGGACTTTATTGATCTGTTCTCGTATTATCAACCTGTTCTGGGTCTTTTCGAGCGGATAGCACATAGAGCACGGGAGTGCAGGCCTCCGGAAGCTCTTGCAGACTCATTCCTTGCGACACATTTAGAAGCATCGAGCACGGAGGAACGTCCCACGCGAGAAGAATGGTACTTCTGGTCAGCCCGTCCAGCATTACCCCAGGTACCGGATGCAAATGACCTGAGCGCATCGTATACGGCTCTTGCAAATACGCTCGTAACTCCACAGACTGTCGATTCGCTGGTAACCATTCGAGCTCTGCGTGTAGCAACTGGCTCATTCGTACTCGAGCCATACCTTCCCTGGGCTTCTTCACTTACGTTCCTCATCCTCAGAGATTTACACGACTTTACGAATCTCTCAATCGCTGAAGCCGCTCGTATCCTCAGTTCCTTCCCACTTCTAGTACACTGCAGCTTACACATCGATTTCGACTCCCCTGATGCCAATGCATTGGCGGTTGACAGTGTTGAACTTCTATTCTTGAAGAGTTTCAGTCTCTCATGGGCAGACTGGATTGACACAGGACGGTTATTGGACGCAATGTCAGCTCGTGAACTACGCGAGCTCGAGTTAGTGGGCCGTCTTCCCGATACAGACACCGGAGGCGAATGGGATCACCTCGTCCACTTTCTCCGGCGAAACAACCCGCCACTCTCCCACATCATCCTTGAGCAAATTGACTGCTTTCACACCGCATTCCTGTCCTCGATTGCTCTGACACCAGGTCTGGAAGGTCTCTGGCTCGAAGATTGTCTTCTCGACGAGACTATCATCCGTGGACTCGTCCCGTTGCTCTCCGGAACCCTGAAAACACTAGTCCTTATTGACTGCTACGCGTTCAACATTGCAGAACTCGCGAGAGTGCTAAAGGATACTGAGCGTCACAGAGAAGTCAAGGTGAAAGTGTACGTTGATGGATGTGGCGACATGTCTCCTGCGCATATCCAGACGATTAAAGAGATGGAATTGGATAATCTTGAAATTGGTCCGTCGAGCATGCCTGTCGACGTGCATGAAGGAGACACTGTCGAGCATACTTTGGAGTTTATTGATGCTATCTGATGATATAATGACATGTGTCTCCCTTTGATCCGAAAGACAATGTTCTTGGTTGAGAAAGAGTTGATTCCAGCGAGTGCCAATATTATGCAGGTTTCTTTTATTGCTCACAATGAGAAAAGAGGTGAAATACAGAAGGAAAAAGATATGCTACACAAGTACAATCGGACCCGAGTCGAGATACATATTCGGGTTGACCATCCAATCATAATAATATATGCCAGAAAGTTGAACGTGGAGAGTTACGGCGAAGTAGATTCCGAATCCTCTGAAATGGTAAGCAATGCGGGGATTTTTGATACCGTCGAGTGCCGTCGTTTCCGGACAGATGAATTTGCAGGGGTTAGCTGAGTAGTGACACACTCTGCATTCTGTGAGACGTTCGGACGAAATGGGGCCGATGTCGTCACAATCGCTTCGTAGGCAATATTCTTCGAAGCCGACTTCTCTCTGACTCCTCCCTCGATGACGGCCGAATTGACCAAATTAGACGGGGATGCGGAGACGCTCGGATAGCCCAAGCCATCTGGCGCCGCCTTGACACTCTTCCTTGAGTCTGAGCGTAACGTGTTTTTTGCACTCCTGATGGACGACGACGATACGTAGGAGTGAACCACAGTGGCGCCGGCTTTACGCTCCCTCTCTTCCTTCTCAGCGCGCTCGATGGAGCGTCTAATCGTCTCGGAAACATTCTGAAGTGATATTTTCACTCTAGCATTGTCAGAGACAAGAGGTGCAACGTCCATGAATGAACGCATGGCGGCGAATTCCGCAGAACGGGCACGAAGGTAAGAGAGAGCGGTTCGTGCGTCTCGGGAGGGACTAAATGCCTCCACGATGCGTCTCTCAAAATTACTGAGTATAAGAACTGCCCGATGAGCTCGGTAGGCCCTTTGAATTTTTATTGCTGCACCAGTCCGATCATGCGGCCGAATCTGCATCGTTCATCGCTCATTCCGGTAAACAAAAACACAAAAGAAATTTGTAACGTACGTACTAGATTCGTCTCTGAAGATGATGAGTCCTGACCCGCGCTCTGACTTGGAGAGCATTCCCTAGACATACGGTAACCATGCTTCTGTCGCCGAGCGCAGTCGAGTCTGTCCTGTCGCATCTTCGCCGTTTCATGAATGCTTCCGAGGCATCCTTTCCTGCTAAACGCCGTACAACTACTTCTATCCACCTCTGTCTGATTATCGAAATCCAGCATAAGCAAACCCGCGTGGCGCTTTCCATGCTCTCGACTGGACCTGGATGTCGCATCAGCAGGAGATACAGTCGATAGGCTGACCTCCGATACGATCATGAGAAAAAGTTTATCCGAAGCGATGGTGAAGTGTAAGATATGTGGGGCACTCGCAGGAGCTCATCGAATATATATGTATGTACCGTACTTATACGTGTCGTGAATGTCGGAGCGCAATACGTGCTTGTCTTACACGCTGGAGACGGTTTGGGGAGTAAGGATCGCACATGAAAGGATTTGGAAGCAATTGCTCGTGACCGAAGTATTGGAGCGTAGAAATGTATTATTATCGATTACAAGCCCCTATCGGAGGCTCTTATGCATTATTCTATTCTCCCGTGGTTACAGCCGTTTGCAAAAGTAATGAGAATCACGTGATTTCACCACTTTTCTCGCCATGAGAGCCTCAAAACACAGATAAAATCATATCTCACCCAAATCTCAACGGTTTCACATCATCTAAGTTGCTAAATTCATATTTTCGAAAGGGCTTTCGCTTACAGCGTGTTCAGAAAACCTTGACAGTGTCAACTTTTCATATATATTTTTTGCTCAGGGTCCTGCCTTATGGGAAAACCTCGGCTGCCCATTTTTGTGTGCAGTTAGTTATGCTATTACACTTCCCACCACAGCTTATCATCCCTCTTGCAATACTGGCAGAGACAAGCATTGCAAGCCATGTTGGTATTAAGTAGGTCATGCACTGTGCAGGACACAGAGTTCCCAGTCTGAATTGTATTATATTGTGTCTCTTAAACATAGTAGATAGTGTCGATCACTCGGGTTCACGCGGAAGTTGTGAGTGAGTGTGCGGCTTTCCCAAACCGGACAGCCGAGGCTAAGCGAAAAAAATATATGAAAAGTTGACACTGTCAAGGTTTTCTGAACACGCTGTAAAGAAAACTGTAGAGAAAATAGAGCGAAAAATGACCCTAAAATGGCGAAAATATCGGTTTTTGCCTCTTCCTTGCATGTGCAATTTTTTCTGTGATCCCTGCTGGTCCAGCACCTCCCCAAAGCTATCCAGAATGATAATATGATTATAAAATGAATTTACAGACTGAGTTTGAGTTGAATTGTGTACCAGAATGTGCTGCTTTGAGGCATGCCTGAATCACTCAAAACTCATCATTTCCCCCTAGCCTCCTAGGCTCCAGGAAAAATTCTTACAGGCCAGATTCATGCATGTAAATTCATTTTGGATATAATAGACTAGGTTTGTGTACTAGCTAATTTTAGCGAGGAGACGAGCATGCAAAATAACACTAAAACAAATGTATTCTCAGATGGATTGCGAGTGGCACAATCGTCTTCGTAACATACCTAAAACAAATGTATTCTACCAGAGAATGTATGTAAATAAAGTACAGAACAAAAAAAGAAAAGGGTTTGAAGCTCACCTCAGATGGATTGCAAGCGGCGCAATCGTCTGAGGTGTTGCTGAATGAAATACAACACTTTTATATTACAGTAAAATGGGGTTTTCATGGGAATGAATGGTTTCGAACACCAAGCATAAAAGAGACACATGAATGAATATGAAAACGAAACTGGGGGTAGCAAACTCCCTGGAAATGATCACAAAGAAAGGGTAAACATAGAAGCAACAAAGATAAGCTCGGGTGAGGCATTCGGCCACGAGCAGTGTCCAATACAGAAAGAGAATGCCTCATGCCCTCGCAACAAAGACGGTGAGTCCATAACCTCAGTGGTTCCTGCCGATCCAAGGTAAATCATATCCCGGGCATCCCCCGGGATACTTCGCCGGATTGTACTCCAACACTCCCCCTCAATCCGAGCGAAGTCCAAGACGGTTCGCGAAGTGTTTGATCTTGAAGGATGGGAGCGCTTTCGTGAGTGCATCGGCGACCATGTCCCCCGTAGGACAGTAGACAACTCGGATAGAGCCTCGTTCGACTATCCAACGAATAAAATGATACCTTATATCAATATGTTTTGTTCTTGCGTGGTACTGGTGGTCTTTTGTGAGCGCAATGGCTGATTGGTTGTCCAAAAGGAGTGGGGTCGGTTCGACGAACGGTTCGAAGATCTGTGAGATGAGTTGCCGGAGCCAAAGTGCTTCCTTGGCTGCATGAGTTGCAGCCACGTACTCACTTTCAGTGGTTGACAACGAGACTATCTCCTGTTTCTTCAAATACCAAGAAACGGCCCCTCCTCCTATGAGAAAAGCATTGCCAGAAATCGCCCTGCGATCTTCTTGCATACTTCCATCGGCGTCAGAGAAACCCACCAGGCCATTATCTTCGACACTGTCGAATCCATAGTAGAGTCGAAGGTCCTTAGTTCTCTTGAGGTACTGGAAAATGCACTGAACGGCTCTCCAGTGAGCCATTCCAGGATTGAGCGAGAACCGAGAGAGAAGAGTCACAGCAAAAGCAATATCTGGCCTAGTACCCATGGCAGCATACATAAGGGAACCCAGGGCCTCCCTGTACGGTATGTGACGCATCTCAGCAATTTCTTGGGTGGTCTGAGGTGACTGTGACGAGTCGAGCTTGACATTTAGGTCCATTGGCGAGGTAAGATCTCTTGCATTTTCCAGTCCGTAGCAACGTAGTATGGAATTAATGTAGGTAGTTTGAGAGAGAGAGAGAGTACAAAGCTCGCGATCTCGCTTGATTTGGATTCCAAGGAGCCAGTGGATAGGGCCCAGGTCAGTAATCTCGACGTACTTTGAAAAGTCAGATTTAAACTTGTCGATCAGCGTGGATCAACTTGCCGCTAAGGTACAGTCATCAACGGACACGGCCACGACAATCAGATCCGGCGGTAAGTGACGGAAATAAATGGCTTGGTCAATGTCACATCGGCTAAACCCGAGACGATCGACCATGATTGATGTAAATTTCTGATACCATCTTCGTCCTGACTGCTTTAGTCCGTACAGCGTCTTCCTCAGCTTTAGCACCCTCTCCTCTGTTCCTATTGGTTTGTACCCTGGAGGATGGTGCATGTACACCACTTTGTTCTTCTCCAACTCTCCATTTAGGTAGGCACTCTTTACATCAATTTGTTCGAGCTCAAGATCTAATCGTGCCGATATAGCCAGGATTGTGCGGATGGACGCGAGTTTTGCAACGGGGGCATATGTGTTGAAGTAGTCAATGTCCTCGACCTGGCTGAATCCTTGGGCGACTAGCCTGGCCTTCCTGCAAACAATACTGCCAGCTGAGTCCCTCTTGACCTTAAATACCCACTTCGAACCAATGATATTGGCCCCTTTAGGGGCTTCTGCCAATTCCCAGGTACCTGCTGCGCGAAGCGCAGCCAGTTCCTCCTGAATGGCTCTCTCCCATTCGCTCCATTCGGGCAGCTGGCGCGCCTCCTGGAGATTTCTTGGCTCTAGTCCCTCTTCCTCACTCGTGACGCCTGCGAAGTCATATTCTTTGTCATAGTCATCCCACACCCCCGCAACCGTGTCATCCTCTTCCACGATGGTTCTCATGCCCTTTGGAATGATTCCGTCTCTCTTCCACTGTGTTTGCGTGCCCTCTCCAGCAGTGAGTCTCTTCACATATGCTGATGGAGCTTTTGTGCGACCTGACCTCCTCAATGACACAGAGTTGTCAGTGATTGTACGAGCAGCTTGCCCTTGTGAGGACATTCCTGTTCCCTGATCTCCAGGACCAGGTGAGTCATCACGGGGCTCAGGAGACTCAGTCTCAAATGTTTGAGGCTGGGTTACAACCATGGGAGCGGAAGGTTCTATTGCTGGGGTCGGAGATTTGGAAGTGCTGCGGGACGAAATTTGACTTATAGGGGTAGCTGTCGGATCGCTCAGTACACTGTCATCTATTCTAACATCCAGCTCCTCCCCCTCGAGCCGATCAGCATTTGTCTCAGGTGAGAAGTAAATGCTTCGTTCCACGCTGATCGATTTTGTTTTGGGCCAATAGATTCTTTGGCCATTCGATGAATCGTCGAATCCAAGCCAACACCCCTCTTTCGCCTGTACTTCCAGTTTTGATTGTGTTGGGTCGTGTACCCAACACTTTGTTCTGAATTCCCTAATCTTCGCTATGTTCGGCTTTTCGTTCGTAAGTGCCTCCCAGGGAGTCTTATTACCCAGGGCTTTCGTGGGAAGCCTGTTCTTCAGATAAACGGCATGTCTAGCCACTTCTGCCCAGAGGAATTTGGGCAGCTGACTAGCGTGCAACATTGCTCGGACACGTTCAAGTAAGGTTCGGTTGAGTCGCTCCGCGACTCCATTGTGTTCTGGGGTATCATGGACGGTGAGTTTCTGCTGTATTCCTTTATTGTTCATGTAATTGACAAATGCATTGCCCGTAAACTTGCCGCCCCGATCAGAGTGGAATACTTGTATCTTGGCCCCATGCTGGGTGTTTACCCAGGCCTCGAACTTCTTGAATGCGTCGGGTACGTCCGATTTTCTTCTCAACAAGTATATTTTACTTATTCTCGTTGCATCATCCATGAAGGAAACGAAGTAATGACAGCCACCCAGTGAGTGAGTTGGCAATGGTCCCCATACATCCGAATGGATTTCCGAACCGAAGTCCCTAGCTCTAGGACTCGATTTTGCCTTTGCAATAGGACTACGTGTCGCCTTGCCATACAAGCAGCTCTCGCAGAAGGCTCCCGAGAGATCAGACGGTACGAGGCGAACGCCAGTGACAAGACCCTTCATGACTATTTCCTTGGCCGTGCGAGGCGAAATGTGGCCCATGTGGGCATGGAGATCCAAGGCCGTCATGCTATCCTCAGTAAGATTTATTTCGTCCTTCAGGTCGGTTTTGACTGATTCTGAGATGAACTTGTATAGCCCTTTTGGAGAGCATGCAATTTCGCCGATTTGAGCACCAAGAGGGTCGAAAATGTGGCATTTGCCCCCACCAAATCTCATTTCATGTCCGGTTTTGTCCAGCTCACCGACAGAAATCAAAGTATATTGGATCTCAGGGGAGTACAGTACGTTCGTGAGTACCATTTGCGATGAGCCATTTAGAAGTGGCATCGCCAAATTTCCCTGTCCAGTAGCATGGAACACATGCTTATTTGCAGCATACAGAGCCCTCGGCGGGATGTCCTCGTACTTTGTCAGGTCACTGCGGTAAGAGGTAATGTGTCTCGTCGATCCTGAATCAAAAATCGCTCTTCTTCCTTTGGGTTCGTGATCTGGGTGGATCATGACGACTTCGGCCTCCTCACGATCAGACTCATCCTGCTCAGATTTGTCGTCAGAGCACCACAGGGGTTCCTCTTGCAAACCTTCGTCTGGTTCGAAGACATCCGCCAGTAAGTCCCAGTCATGCCCTTCGAAGACTCCCATATCTGAAGTTCTTGCTTGACTTTCTTGAGACGCCCCAGTGCTCTCAATAGGCGAGTTGTCTTCCTCGTCGTCAGACCACTCCCAGGTGGCATTGGCGCAGTCCCATACGCCATCCGAGTCCAAGTTGTATGTGACATTCGCAGAATCTTTCGGCTTGAATTGCTGGCCACCAACTTGCTTCGGAAAGCCGCCCTTGTTCTTGGGGCACTTGCGTCTGAAGTGACCGGCCTGGCCGCACGTCCAACAGAGCTTTGGCTCTTGAGGTGTGTACTTAACATTCTGTTTGGACGATTTGAAGTGGTTGACAGCCAGAGCTTCATCTCTGGGCTGTTTTCCCGACTTAACTGATCTTTTGCCCCCCTTATTCCACTTCTGACGCTCTGCCTCGTCTACAATGATGTGGATGAGGACTTCGGGATCAACATACTTCGCGCTCTCGAGTTGATCTGGAGTAGGCGGAGTTTGGCTGAGAAGCAACAAGTTACGAGATGCAATTTTGGCGGAAGTTAGTTGGGAGGACACGAAGTTCGCCAAAAAATGAGGTAAGCAGGAAATAATTGTGCTTCGATAGTCCGAGTCTGATATCGTAACTCCAGACTGCGCAAGCGTCTCGCACTTCGTGTGCAAGTCATTCAAGTATTCACGAACATCCACCCCTTTGGGCATCTTGGACTCTAGAAACTCCCCTCGAAGGGAAGTCTGCGCGTACACGGACTTCTGGGTGAACTCGCAGACAACTGCGGACCATTTCTCGGCGCATGTATCGTAACGAGTCAAGCTGACCAGAACAGAGTCCGGAACTCTCTGAGAGAGTAAGTACAACGACACATCTTCGTTCTTTGTCCACTCCTCTAACCAATCTTGAAAGTCAAGATTGGGATTAGGATCCCCAGCGGCTATCGCAGCTGCTACTACTGTGTCTGGTGCCAACTCAGGGCGAACCTTTGTGCCATCGAAGTGCCCCCATTTTCCCTTCGCCTTCACGGCTAGCTGGAAACGCAATGAATACAATAGTCAATTCTTCCCACTGGTCTCGAGAGTGGGAACCGAGGTCGGTAGAGTGTCGTGTGATTGGGTGGACATTGATTATTGATTGAGATACTCGCTTTACATTTTCAGGGGAAACTTTTCGATTTGAACGCAGCTAGGTAGCAAGGCTCATAACCTTTTAGCGAGGAGACAAGCATGCAAAATAACACTAAAACAAATGTATTCTCAGATGGATTGCGAGCGGCGCAATCGTCTTCGTAACATACCTAAAACAAATGTATTCTACCAGAGAATGTATGTAAATAAAGTACAGAACAAAAAAAGAAAAGGGTTTGAAGCTCACCTCAGATGGATTGCAAGCGGCGCAATCGTCTGAGGTGTTGCTGAATGAAATACAACACTTTTATATTACAGTAAAATGGGGTTTTCATGGGAATGAATGGTTTCGAACACCAAGCATAAAAGAGACACATGAATGAATATGAAAACGAAACTGGGGGTAGCAAACTCCCTGGAAATGATCACAAAGAAAGGGTAAACATAGAAGCAACAAAGATAAGCTCGGGTGAGGCATTCGGCCACGAGCAGTGTCCAATACAGAAAGAGAATGCCTCATGCCCTCGCAACAAAGACGGTGAGTCCATAACCTCAGTGGTTCCTGCCGATCCAAGGTAAATCATATCCCGGGCATCCCCCGGGATACTTCGCTGGATTGTACTCCGACAGCTAAGGCCTTAGCATCCACTGGTGAGCTGGGAAGATGCTGTCTAAAATGATGCATACAACCAGAATCACTTGTTCAGCACAGCTCACCAGTGGATGCTGAGGCCTTAGCTAGTACACAAACCTAGTCTATTATATCCAAAATGAATTTACATGCATGAATCTGGCCTGTAAAGAACGTTCGGCATGACTGATACTTGCCAGATACATCCTTTTGTTACCATAGCATGGTCGTTGACCTCGGCTTTATATAAAGTGAGTTCATGTCTCATCATATATGATGCCCTTGTCAGTAATTGCTGCCAGACTGTCCAGAACGTTTTTGAGACAGACCAGAAGGTTATTGATCTCGTCCACGTAATGATCGATGCGTTTGATTTTGTGCGGGATGTCCAGTTATTGCGAGACAAAGCGTTGAGTCTTCAAAGACCCATAGATGGACTCCTGAAGCAAACAATCGAATGCTGCATTTTCTCGCAAATACACGGGTCGTGGGTTCTTGGGTTAGTTCGTGTGCAGCGCCGTGGCTCTCTATTACTGAAAATTTCCAAGGGCGGATGCTTGACAGCAATGGTAACCAGAAGATAAATGAGTTTGAGCAAGCACTGGTCAAACTGAAGTCGGAAATTGATTCTGGTGTCAGTCTTCACGCGGCCTTTGTATCAGCGCGAACGGCACAACTGATCGACAAGCTCGGTTTATCTCTTTGCACTGACTTTTTGGAAGTGATTCTCGCGCATCCCGTTAGTACTGGAAAGTCTGCTCGACCCCATCCCCATTGTGGCATTTTATCGTCTTGACTGTCTTCCCGGGACGCGTCTTGATATAAGAAGACAAATTGTTGAGTGAGCATTTTCGGGAGCGAAACAGAACATCCTATGGTTGCACGGCGTCGCTGGCTCGGGAAAGAGTACTGTCAGCACAACGATCGCGAACCGGATTCGGGATATGTCTCGTCTTGGAGCCTTCTTGTTCTTCGAAAGGGAAAAGAGCGACCCTTCAGCCGTCATGAGGACAATTGCCTACCAACTAGCCTTGTTCGATTCATCCATTTCATCTGGCCTTCTTTCTGGACTTGACAGTGACAGAATTCCCATAACGATCGCGTCTCCCTTACGCCAATTCAAGAAACTCTTGCTGCAATCTCTCTATGACACCGTGCAGTCGGAGTTGGGACCAATTCTTATTGTACTAGACGCTCTCGATGAGTGTGGGACACCCCAGTCTCGGAGGGAATTGCTGAAGCTTATTCAGCAAGAATTTCCGAAGCTGCCCAATAATTTCCGGTTTCTCATTACAAGTCGACGAGAAGCGGACATCGACAAACTGCTTTCTTCCAATCCCGAAGCTGCATTGTCTATGGAGCTTGATTATGCGACAACATCTAGCCAAGAGGATGTACTTTCTTACCTACGCATGGGGATGAGTGACGTTGTTCGTGAACAAGTAGAGATACCAAAGTGCTGGCCATGGGAGCAGAACATGGCACTGCTCGGCCAAGCCGCAAATGGATTATTTATTTGGGCATCCACGGCTGTGAAGATGGTCAAGACCAGCGACAATCCATTTTATCAGCTCGACAGCCTTGTTTCGGATACACGATCGCTCTCTCACTTTGGTCTAGACGACCTCTATGACACTGTGCTTCGCAACTGCGGTGTGAGCTGGGATAGCGAGAGGTCCTTCCGTCATGTTCTGAGTGTCTCGTCATCATTCAATAAATACAAATTCTGGAAGGGCAGAAAAGATGAATACAATGAAATGATAGAAAATACTTGCAAAGACGTGAACAATCTTCCAAGCACAAAAACAGTCGGTAACAATGTCCTACACGACGTTTTTCCGGAAAGAGTGTGATAGATGGAGTGGGAAACACTTACATAATTGTGCTCTGGTTCGGTTCAGTAGCTCAAATCTCCTCATATCCCTTATCTCTCGTTTCGCACCGACATCTGTCTCTATCACTGGCAGCGTGCTTCTCGTTCATGGGATATCTAGTATCATATATACTTTCATGCGCGGCGGCGGGCATGAGACACTGCTTTCCGCCAGGCTACCATGTCCATCTCTTATTATTGTCTCACAGGTCCACCTCCTATGTATTAATTTACAGAATTGCTGACTCATATCAACTCCAGTGTTACGCCTAGAAGGGACCAAGTGGGACCGTCAAATACAGCAAAATTCCGAATCTCTACATCAGAGTCCGGCTCATGTCGGCACACCCGTTGAAAGCTATGCTAATTAACGTATAGATTAGATTCAAAACAGACTGTCTCGGCCCAACGAAAAGTAAGTGACGGATGACGATCACGTTGAAGTTACTTACAGCTAGTTGCAAAATTGTTGGCAATCACGTGATTTCACCACTTTTCTCACCATGAGAGCCTCAAAACACAGATAAAATCATATCTCACCCAAATCTCAACAGTTTCACATCATCTAAGTTGCTAAATTCATCTCTTCGAAAGTACTTTCATTTGGAAACAAAAATCGAGAAAATCGAGCAAAAAAGGACCCCAAAATGGCGAAAATATCGTTTTTTGCCTCTTCCTTGCATGTGCATTTTTTTCTGTGATCCCTGCTGGTCCAGCACCTCCCCAAAGCTATCCAGAATGATAATATGATTATAAAATGAATTTACAGACTGAGTTTGAGTTGAATTGTGTACCAGAATGTGCTGCTTTGAGGCATGCCTGAATCACTCAAAACTCATCATTTCCCCCTAGCCTCCTAGGCTCCAGGAAAAATTCTTATGCACAAGTGACGGGTGGCGGTACAAACCGTCTTCCCATTGCAGCAGTCTAGAGCATGGCACCAATAATCAGAGGGACTATACAGAATCTTACGATATAGGCAATGCATTTAGCGTATTCGTCATTACGCGGTTGTCGTCTTCTTTCGAAATCCTTGAATCATTATTTGATCGGCTGTCTTACAGAGCTTAACAGTCGGATAAGACACCTCCCCCATCCTTTCAACCCCAGTCAAAGTCAAGTAATATCACCGTCGTTCATCACAAATGATGTTCGGATCGTGCAGATCGCCATGAACCAGATCTTTCTTGTGGAAAGTATGTATGAGTGTCCACAGTTCATTCGTCCACATATCTCGATATGGTTCCGGGGCACGAGTAAGCTGCGCTCCTGACGTGAAGTACTCCACTGCCACCGTATACCAGTCCTCGGGGAGCTTTGGAAGCCAAGTATTCGCGGCGCACGACCGAAACTGGAGCATAACGCGCAGCTCGATTGAATACGTGCGCGAGAACTTAAGGAGATGATGCTATGCATATGCTCTTGTGTTTCGGCGAGGTATATGAGGCGGTGCTCCACTCCTTCATTATAGCGATTTGTAATTCAGAAATCAAAATATTTGTTATCCTTGTCGTATTCTGAAATCTTGAAAATGGCTAGAAATAAAGGTCCCTACGAGGATTTGTAGGCGGGATTTCGGTATCTTTGAAGATACGGGTCACTAAGACTGACCCCGCAGCGAAAGCGGGATAAAGGGCCTGCAGCTGCTTTCCATCGCTCGCGCATTGAATGAATGGAGAGGGTGAAAATCGGTTGCATGGTCTGATAGTAGCAGCATATCGTGAATCAAGAAGAGGTTATCGCCTCTGAGAAGATGATTCGTGGCAGGAGAGATCGGATTCCTAGTTGTGTATGCGGATCCGTCGAGTACAAAACCATGTTGAATAAGAAGACGATTTATTAGGGCGATATTCATAAACGATATATGATTGATTTCTGCAAAACTGCATCAAATCGAGCGAGAAGTGAAGGAAGAGGCATGCTGATTGGCTCTTTCCAGAGCGTGAGAACTCCACCTAACACTGCCAAGATACCTGTAGCAGCAGCAACTCTTCGCGTTCGTACTTTGCTTTTGTCCCACCGTTTTGCTGATCCGCCCTTCACCAAGTAAAGATCATTTAGCAAGGCGAAACCTTCTAGAGCGTGGAGGATGGTTGCTGCCGTCAGAGAACCGTAAAGAAGGATGCTGCGGATCGGCCATTTCTGCAAGGCACGCTGCACAAAGGATAAATCAAGCTGCGCAGGCCCTATGGACGAGATCGGATATGCAGGGTCGGTCGGATAGACACGCTGAATCAGAATATGAATAGGGACGATCGCGAGTGCTGTATATCCAGCTGTGCTTAGTAGGGAGCGTATAGGACGCGGTAGATATGTCGAAAGCAATCGCTTGAGGACGCTGGCTGAGACGTGCAGTCCGAGCGGTCCAAACAGCAAGAGAAGCTCTTGCGGGGAACCTTGGTAGTACTCTCGACCTAAAAGCTACAGAGCCAGGCATCAATCATCGAGCATTACTAGTTTATTTTATTCGCGAACCATGACCGACGAAGATAGCGACGGGCCTCCGACATTTGCGAGGATTGGCGCGGAAAGATGCACGAGTAAAAATGCTGAAATAAATGGGGCAGGAAGATGAGCCGCCTTGGTAAGATAAGGAAGTAACGCTTTGCGAATGGAGTTTGTTTGAGAAGAGGATGGTGAAGACATGATAGTGGCTGTAGGTCCAGATTTTTCACGGTTGAGAGACAATTCGCATTTTTGAGCCGCTAAGACGACGCGTGACGTCACGCATCACGCGTAATCGCCGACGACGACGGAGAAGTAGAAGTATTACGTCGGACGGACATTACATAATCTATCACGACTTGTTCTACATTCATTCGCACGTACTATGCTCTGCGTGAAGTGAAAGCAAACGCTAATCTCATGAATTGAAACGGCTCGGGCGGAATTTCGGTGCGGACTATTGAGCTGCACGACTACATTTGGGAACTTCAGTGTTGCTGTAATGGTCTCTCTTTAATTAACTTCTACTCTACCTCAAGGCGGAGTTCTTCACTGGACATCCCACGCTGTATGACCTTGGACTGTGGTGTATGCATTTATGCGAGTTCTATCTGTTGATGTGCACATTGCCGTTCTGTTCACAGAGAGCGCCGAAAGCCGTGGATATTGAAATCGCTTCGAAAACACTCTCTGCTGCTGCGATTATGATCGCTGTGACGTCTGTCTTACCAGGAGTACAGACCCCCAGTTGTGAGGATGTCAGAACCAGTACAGAAGCTGCTTGCACCGGTTGCTAGCTAAAATACGACACCGCTTAATCCATCAGGTCTCGCGAAATGACCTAGGGGATTCCGACTGCTCCATTCGACAGGCAACTCGGGATGGAAGTTTAAGAAGTCGCGAGTCATGCAAGTAATTACATTCACAGAACGAACGGGAAGAAAGGAGAAGGAACAGATGCTGTTCAGATGTATTCTGGCGAGAACGAGTTGACCTGGATTCCTTTTGGTCCGAGTTCACATGCCATGCTATGCCGGCGCCATCTGGAGAACTGCGCCTTCGAGGAGCTCTATGTGAACCCAGTTTTGGCCCTTCATGTTAACCTCAACCAGAGCAGGAAAACGATTGACAAGGATAGTGTGCGCACTCTATCCGTTACGTTTCCCGACATCGATGCGATTAGGGTGATGCTGCCGCTTGTCCCAAGTCGATTCATCTAGCGTCCCGCTGCTTGGGCGGTATTAAAGACGCCATTTACGTTCATCTTCATAACTTTGTCAAATTCCTCTACTGGGTACTCGAAGCAATCACAGTCTCGTAGGATGCCCGCACATGCGAAGCAAACGTTGAGTCGACCTTCTTTCTCTGTGATGCTTTTCCGTGAGGCTTGACATGGCTTTCTGATCTACCGAGGCAGATTCAGAAAAGACGTCTAGGCCACTTTAGCAAGGGCTTCAGCCATTTCGAGAGCTAAGCTATGGTACAATGGGATGAAGGACGAGTCGGAATCTGAATGTAGAGCTGCTAACCCTCGAGGGGACGCAAACACGAGGGCTTTTGCTTCCCAGCCAGTCTAGAAGACATGCTTCTAAAACTTCGAGCAATAGAAGGGATGTGCATTATATATTGACGCGATCTCAAATGTGTGCACCAGGCAGTTGTCTCCGGCCTAGCAAAGGGCGGAGTGAGAGAAGCATTTCAAAAGTGAGCACACCATGTTTCGCGACTGGTGCTCCGGCGTTATAAGCAGTAAAATGGCTTTGACATCATTCCTTGATCCGACTAGCGCAGTTGAATATACTCCCGGACCTGCCGTTCTTCATTCCAAGCTCCATGCCATGGGTCAGAGGACAACTTTGAGCACATGCTGATGTGAGTAACAGAATACTTCACTAAGATGCTCTTCCACTAGAAGTTTCAGAACGCAATACTTCACTAGAATCTTGATGACGAAGCGTGAACGTTGCAGCGCGGACATGAATTTCTAAATCTGACAAGGGCAGATCACACTGAAGGCCTTGTCAGTGAACCTGTATTCTGACAGTTACTTCAGTATTTGTCCTTTCGGCGAATTATTCTACATGAACGCTGAGCTCTTCAACACGGAACCGCTTGCCATCGACGAAAATTGGTATCCGATAGGTTCCGCAGCCATTCCTCAATATAACCCCAAACCGTTCTTCAATAGCTTTGGTCTGATGTCTGAATCAATTCCTTGCTCTACCACAAGACAAAATGGAAATGCAAGACTGTTTGTATGCCAAAGATACATTTCGCTCGCCAAGGTAATCAGGAACGATGCTAGAAAGAAGAGTTCGGAACCGAGTTTTTCACTGTCCAAGTTGTTTCGGCATGAGCTCTGCAGCCTCTCAAGTCAAGAGGAGATAGAGTCTTGACGAAAACAAGTATTTCAGGGCGCGAAGTTGTGGCGCATTTGCAATGTATCAGCGAAGACTGATTGAACGAGGCTGAAGGCCTCGGAGATGCTCAGAAATATAAATTATGATCGGGAAGCGAAGTGGGAATCTGAATTTAAACTCGTTGTCAAGTTGCCTCGCTGCGTATCTCCGCTCCGGTACAGTCATAAAGTAGAGTTTTGGAGATTAAGTGACTTTTTTTTCGAACAGGAGTTGAGGTTTGAAGACCGCCCCGTTTGGCCGAATAATTTCGTGTCTTGGAAACCAGTTGCGGAGCGAGTTATGCGTCTGAAATTTAGTTTCAGATGATATGGATGTGGAGATTTGCGGGCGCGATTGGTTGGATGAAGAAACTACGCCGACGGACTATAGTCGTCTCAGCATGATGAGGTCCTCACGGACGGCGATCTGAGGAGGTTTCGTCTTCGGACCGACTAATGAGAGTGGCTTCAAAGTTTAAAGCAGGGAGAAATCCGAGTGTCGTAGGCAGAATGACGGAAGTTCCGAGAGATATGGAAGGTCATGAGGAGATGCAATTACTAGACAAAGTATGGTCCGCGGCACGTTGTGGGGAGAATAGGTACCATGAGCTGCAATGTTGTACACATCTGAAACTGTGGCTCAAAGAGGCGTGTGTACACAGAGGCCAGTGGGTCGATTGTACCTCTGCTAGCTATGAGTGTCTGGGAATGGATACTCAAGGACCGGCAAGCCGGGTAATTGGCAAATCCTGGATATTACATAAGAGCGACCGGGATCTTTTGGGAAGGCTGATTATCGCCGAGGTCAGCGCGAGTTTCTTTCCCTCGTCAGTCGCCTCTCTGCTTCGATATATACACGTGTGCGCAGGAATCAAAGGTTTGATTTATGAGTCTCCAAGAGAACGAGACGCTAACGGCTTTCCGATGGATGCGTAGGAAAGTATATGGGACGGTGCAGTTTTCATAAGTAGAAGGAAGACGATGAGATCAGAAAAAGGAGAGGGACTGGACTGTCGAGAGGGGCTAACGCCACCCGTAGCGTCCTCGTGTGCTGGAAGGAGCGACGTGTGGGAGTGTACATGTTCTTTTGTTTTGAAACAAGCTTAAGTTGGAGGACCGGACTGGGATGACAATTGGCAATGGCAGGTTTGCTGCTGGTGATGCGAAATAATAATAAGAGACCGAGCGAGTACGCGTGGCACTCTGGATGGATGGATCGTCTGTCTGTATTGCTTGCTTGCTCTTCCCGCTTTGTATTGTCCCCCTGGGTCCGCGGTGGTTCGTCGACGATAGAACGCGATTGATGGCCGTTCATTTGCATTTGATTTGAAAATGAAATGAAACTCTAGCCGCCTTCGTTGCCAAATATTATCACTCTTCTCATGCGTACGTAATCATATACATCCTCGTAGTTTTTATATCTCCCGCCTAAGTAACTTCACTTTCAGTCCCGCCTAGCTCTGCTTCCTCATCCTCCACCATGTCCACTGCTTTATACGTCGCAGACGCATTTCTTGCAGCTTTTGGCATCCTACTCCTCCGTCGTCTCATCCGTCGCCTTACCAGACCCCCTACTGTTCTTCCTCCTTGTCCTCCGCCAAAACCGCTCATCGGAAATTTGTTAGACTTCCCTACAGGGAGAGCTTGGCTAGGATGGGCAGCCCACGTGAAGAAGTTCGGCGCTCTCTCGCGTCTCAGCATGTTTGGCACAAATATTGTCGTATTGCACGATCCTCAAGCGGCTGCAGCGTTATTCGAGAAGCGGAGCGCTGTTTTCAGCGATAGACCCAGAATGGTATTTGGTACGTGTATGAACTCCATCCTTCCACATTATATATTGAACGATCTTGAACAAAGGTGGTGAAATGTGCGGGTGGGAAAATACATTAGCCTTGCAACGATATGGTGAAGCTTTCAAGCTGTTTAGGCGTGAACTTCACCAGGTGAGTGGCATTTTACTACTTCCCACTTGTTTCTTTTTTATTTATTTATCTTCAGGTTCTTGGCACCCCAGTGGCCATTGCGAGATTTCACCCACTGATGGAGGTGGAGGCCAAACGCTTCCTGCTACGCGTCCTCAACGATCCCACCAAGCTTCAGAAACATGTCCAAACGTCTACCGGTGCCGTCATCCTTCGAATAACCTACGGGTACGCCATCGAACCTTCCGGTCGCGATCCTCTCCATGCACTTGCAGACAGGGGAATCCAACAAATCAGTATGGCAGCGCAACCGGGCGCATTTGTCGTCGATGTTCTTCCGTTCCTCCGCCATCTTCCAACCTGGTTCCCCGGTGCAAGAAGATTTCATGCGATCTCAAAACATTTCAGAGAAACCGTCACAGAGCTCGTAGAGAAGCCATTCGCGTTTGTCAAGATGCAGGTTGCAAATGGCACTGCTGAGCCGAGTTATGTTACATCCTTGCTGGAAAAATACGATAACGAAGGGAATGGCATCCTTAGTCCCGAGCATGAGCGTGTCATTAAGTGGAGCGCGAGCAGCCTGTATACTGGAGGATCTGATACGACCGTCAGTGCGATTCAGGCATTTTTCCTCGCCATGCTACTCCATCCGCACGTACTCGAGCGAGCACAGGCAGAGATCGACTCCTTAACACGCGGTGCACGTCTACCTGGATTTGCAGATAGGGAGAAACTGCCTTACATAAACGCCCTCTGCAAGGAAGTTCTTCGCTGGGCTCCCGTTGCTCCGATGGGACTGCCGCACGTAAACTCGGAAGACGTCTTGTATGAGGGCTATACGATTCCCAAATCATCAATTGTTATGCCGAATATTTGGTGAGACTCGCTGCTTTATCTGCTTTTCCCTTGAAATAGACTGTCATTTGCTCTAGGCATTACGCTCATGATCCGTCTGTCTACGATTCTCCCTACGAATTTCGTCCAGAACGTTTCCTGCAAGAACCGTCATCACCTTCGTCACCTTCATCACCATCTCCATCACCTATTGGAGCAAAGACTGGATCATTTGCTCGACACGGAGCAGACTTGTGTGCAGAGCGCGACGTACGGGAGTACGTGTTCGGCTTTGGAAGACGCGCTTGTCCTGGACGTGAGCTTGCGGATGCAAGTCTGTTCATGTTCGTGGCTATGAGCATTGCCGCATTGGATATCCGACCATCTTCAGGGATGGACTTGAGCAAGATCAACGTTGCAGAGGGGCTAGGTTGGGTCCCTGGGACTATTACGTGCGTCGAAATTGTCCATTCCTTCTGTGTTGGCGCTGATTACCTGTCTCTTAGACATCCGGAGCCTTTTTCTATCGATGCCCGCCCTCGATCGCCGACTGCCGCTGCTCTTATTCATTCTGTAGAACTTGAACATCCATGGGGGAATCATGATGCGGAATGCCTCGTGCATCTCAATTGGAAGGATGTGCGCACGGTATGATTGTTCGTCGTCCAAGAGTTACCTGTACGATCCGAGCAGCGCAACCTAATTTATCACCACTACCTGGCCGCACCTTGGCCATTATTTTGTTCTTTATTTCATCCCTTAAACGAAGCAACTTGTGCGTTTCCTCAGCCTGTATTCCTCATAGAGCTCCTTGATGTCTTGTTCGTCAGTAAAGTTTGTGTATCATAGCGACCAATTCAGCCCATTTGTTTTCGCATCATGCGTTGCTTGTGTGTTGTAGCGAGTTAGTTCACAGAGACTGGATGGGAACTTGACAGACGAGATGTCAGTGAAAAGGCCCGGTGTGGCACGTTTGTGCAGCGCAGCGTACTCGTCTGGGGATTTTCGTAGTTACGCAGGAATGCCGACGATCAGATTCAGCTTGTTACTTACAGTGTAGTAAAAACATTTTTTGTTGCGAGCGGGCGCGACAGAACTTTTGCATGTTATTGTATAAGCTTGAGTTTCTGCATGAACACCAGCAAGCGTATCATTGTGAGTTTTCTCCATACAGTTTTTTTGCTGATTGATTTGCTTCACAATCCGACTCAATGAGTATCTTGTGTCGCATAGCCAATTGTTGATAAAACGACAAGCCTAATGAATTATATCCTGATCAGGATAACTCTTTCTGCCCAGTGGGTCTTCTGGCTCGGGTCAAGAATATCTCAGTTGTTTTCTTCTGCGGTCCGTACACCTATATAATAATCGACGGCGATGAAAGCCTCCCCCTAAACTCAGTGCTGTTATTACAAAGTACAAAGTACAGAGGAGTCGGTATAGCGCGCGACAAAAATTTAAAAAAAATGAAAAATAGCGTAAAGCAAAGCTTGGTTTGGACGGCCAAGCATTGGACCTTGTGTCAAGCGAAGATCAATCCTACCTAAGAAACTCTACTGGCAAACAACTTTTGAACATACTTTCGATCTCGAGACATCTCAATCCTCGCCGTGAAGAGCGTCCCAACTCATATTCCGGGCTTCGGACAAGTTTCTCCACAAAAGGTTCGAACGTGTCTTTGATACCGTGATTCATGCCTCCCGTCATTTGCAACATGTATAAATAATCTCCATGAACAAAAAACGAATCAATCCCGACCTGTTGCTTCTTCTTCTTGGTCGTGACTGTCCGTGATTAAGAGGCGCATTGATGAATGAGTGGTTTGCTACTTACGGCCTTCGACAACTGTAATCTGAATGAATAGCCAAAGCATTACTATCGCCTCTAGCGCAAGTAGGACTTGTAGGATCCACATGAAAATTCTCGCTACTTCAAGTTAGGTTGTGGTTGCTCTCGAATGATACTCACCCCTGGAATATAACGCGAGGACGTGGATCATGGGAGTGCAAGTTGAGCAGATGACCAGAGATGCTCACCGGAGTCAGAGAGAAGCCTTAGCAACTGCTTGAAAGTATCGCGAAATTGTAAAATCCTTGAACAAACACATGAACTATACTAGGAGCGATGGTGAGCGCCATGTTGTAAAGAATCAATATCTTCGGCTTCCGATGAATGAGATGAAAGAGGCACAAAGGAGAGGGGGGGGGGGGGTTAGAGAATGGCTAGTTCGCAAGTTCGCATTTAAACTGGTTGGACAAGACAGATTTCCAAGATGACCGTAGCAGGAATATCAATATCAATCAAGGGCAACAGTCTTCAGGAATGCAGCCGCTTCACGCAGATAGACGCTCACAATTCTGGGTGGCAAGAAGAAAGATTTGAGCGTGACGGTTTTAAAGATATTTACTGTAAAATGAAGAGAGCTTCTGGACGATGTCAGTGACAGATGTACACCAATGAACAAATAATATTAATGACAGGGTTATTTCGGCATGCAGAATACTCTGAATGATGGGATGTAAAAAAGTTTTACGATGAAATTACCTCAGTGAAGACCACAAGATCTAAATATCAGAAGATGCTCATCAGATCTGTCTCAGAAAGGATAAAATCATGATTGACGATGGCTTTGAACGTTCTCTGCCTGTGCGATGTGAGACCGGAAGTAGACAAAGCCTAATGAAAGCAAGCACCACCGGTGTCTATACGTAGCAGAATAGAACAGACATTTCAACTCAACTCCGATCGAAAAGAATGAGCCTATAGAACACACGTACGGTCTTTTGAAGTAACTCTACCAGCGAATAAGCGTTGAGACGGCTCTTCTACTTCTTGAAGCTGAGGCTAGTCTGATTCATCCGATTGTAAGAACAGGTATGAGGCAATAATTTCAGAACCATGTCGAAGAAACGAAAAGATCGTTTCGATGATGAAGGGACATGGACGTGTACCAATAAGGTCCGCCGCTGAGTCGTCAAGCTACGGCAACCCTGCTTATAAATCACTAGGGAAACTTCTTTGAAGAGTTTCGCAAGGACTTCTTCGTAATATATTCTTAAAAATAATTTATCGAAGCATCAGATGCGTCCGTCTCCATCTGGGCAGGCAAAGGAAAGACTAGAAAATAAAACTGTTACATTTCGCAATGACTATTGTTGCGATATCCGATTATGTGGGGAGGACATATTGGTGTCAGCTTCGATATTTCGGCGGTATTACTTGCGCTCATGTCCAATAGGGAAAAGGTGCACGCTATCCTTCAATCACTCACAGTACAACTACTATTACTAGTGATCCTACAAAAATTACAGATTACTGATCAACTCGACTAAGACTTCCACAAAGGAAATGATGACTACCAGGACAGGGGAAAGCACGATCAGTCAAATCCACTTTCTTCCTCTACACGAAGAGGGCCGTCCCGAACAAAGAGAACGCTAGACATGCGAGTCTCTGATTCCAAGGTAGTGCCGTCATCGAGACCCTTTTCTGCTGCTTCCTGGAGATTGAAGAGCATGCGGCTCCCCAAGATGCAAAGGAAGGCAGGACTTCCGAGGGTATCAAGCAAGGCCGAGAGCAGACCGTTGGATACCCTCAGCTTGAACTCCATGACATTGAGAAGATTGCAGGCGATTGCGCTGTCCATGTCACTATGTGAGCAAAATAAGGGCGCATATATGAAATTGCTCACAGGACGAAATAAATTATTTGGTCTTGAATGAGGACTTTGACAAGCGTCAGACTCTCCAAACTCCGGTTTATCATCCAAAATCCGATTGCTTTGTATAGCGCCAACAAAAAAAGGATCGTGCTGTACACCATAGGAATAGACCTATTGGAATCCATGGGACACCGCTCAAGATATGTGACATCGGTAATGCGTTAGTAGCTCACCAGAACGTGATTCCGAATCCTTGCGCATTGTGCGATTCGCCGCACACGGTCATTCCTACCGCGATGTTCTTAGTCGTGACTATATAATCATTAGGCAATAAATCGACATAATAATAAAGATCTCACGGCCTTCGATCAGAGTGATGTGAATGCAGAGCCACAGCATTATCACCACTTCTGTTGCGAGCAATATTTGGAGGACTGTTGTCAAGATTCTTGCTACTGCAAATTCAGAGTAATCGTCGTTGAGCAGTCGAACTTCCCACCTCGAGAGTAAAGCGCAGTAACTCGGATCATGAGGACGTCTATGTCACCAATTCCTAAGTGAATCAAAATGAAGAGAAAGGGGGATCCGCTTACAGTCAATTAGGACGATTGTAAACCAGTCTGCTTGGGTGTCAATTTGCGTTTATTGCAGAGTTTAGGACACTTACTCGAGACAACCCTCGTCCACATCGCGAATTTACCTAGAATAGTTCAAATATGCTGCGAATATATAGTAGCGCACCACTTACACCTGAATCGATAGATTAGTCGGGATAAAGTCGGGGAACGGTAGTGACGTACACAGATGGACTCAGGTCATAAGAGTAATCTTTTTCGAATCTGCGTCAGACGCGTGCTGTAGACTTGTAAGGTTGAATACCCACAAATGACTCTGGTGATTTCTCCGAAAAGGCCGGAGTAGCGATTCTAATATTCATCAGATACGGGCAGCAGCAAGTTTTTTTTGGTTAACGAACCGCGAAATAAACGAAAGATATAATTCTGAAGGCGGAGTTCTTCGGGAAGTCTGAATGAGCCTCTGGGATTATCAATGCAGATTGTTCTTACGCTTACCCAGAAGTATTTAACCTGGTGAATTCGAAGATCAAGATTCATATTTCCCGACCTAAAAGAATCTTGCTCACCTCCCTATCCATCGTAATGACTTCATATTATCAGCAAAATCCCCCAAATATATACGGATGGAGCGGTACGCACGAGCGTCATACGTCAGGGACGTTATTGCTGCTGCTTGGAAGTAACGTGAAATAGTAAAGTCTCGCACAAATACGGGGACCTGGCTGGGGGCGAGAGAGAGAGCCATGTTAACCCGTGCCTAGGTCCTTGGGTCGAGTACAGAGTAGGCGACACCTGAAATGCGGGAGGGACGGGATGATGCATAGTCTTCATTCAGGGTCGCATTGAAGTAGAGTGGATAAGACTCATTGGAATCCAGATTGCAGCATGATTATGATCCAAGGAGTCGCACTTTGTCGTTCCTCCTAACAGTTAGGAGAATCAGGAGAATCAATGAAGTTACTAAAAATACGAGCTTTTGAAGCGACTGATGACAGATAGACATCGGTGCACACCAGTTAGATAGCCATAGATGGCTTGAAACGAACTTGAAACGATCAAGACAATGATGCAGCGTGTTCACCAAAGCCGCGTGACATCTGGATATTACGCTCGCAGAATATTAATACGGCAAGGGCAAGCAGCAATATCGTTCGCTTGCGATGAGAAAGGAGCATTACGGTGATGCGTGTAATTGAGCCGGTGAAGGAATTGCCCAACAGTTCGCACGAGTTAGTAATGAGATAGCTGCTACACGAATCTTGATTGGATGTGACACGGCGCTTCAGTAAATCTTTCGCTCCTGATATGCGTCGCTGCATTCTTCCGCGCGTTGACGTGGAATCGTAATGAATGACCATCAATATAGTATCCAGAGTACAAGCATCCATATGAATCATTCTGCGTGTGGATGGATAGGAGGAGGTCTTTGAGCAACGCCGTTTATGAACAGGCCAAGTGTGGTCGGGAATAGAAACGAAGTTCTAAATCTAAAGCTGAAGATTAAGACTGAGCCCGAAAATATTCCGTGGGAAAATCAAGTACAGGCATTTACCGGTCCTTTGAACACTCAATACAGATCCACTCGTACACAACACCACAAACATTTAAAAAAAATCTAATTACATATCTGAGTAGTCTGCTATGGAGGCTATATGCTGAAAATTTTTTGAGCTGTAAAATGTGCAGGAAAAATCAAATTGTGCGTGTGAAAAAAGTAGGGTAAATGTCACGAAATTAACTCCTTTGAACACCTTGTGACATAAGTGTCATGCTAGTGCATGTAAGGTAGGGAAAGTATAAACTCGACTAGCTGTGACGTGCGTCGCGCGACCCTGACCTTCCTCATTTGGCACAACAACACAACTCTTTAATTCTGCCTCCCACACCTCACAAGCATACATTTGTCCTGCGTACATGTCTTTGGATTGTAGATACCTACAGATATATGTTTTTAAATTTCCAAAATACTAAGATTTGGCCGACCAATTAAGGAAACAAGTTTTTTTGTACCAAATGGCTCAGAATTCATTTTCCATCATCCTGGCGAAGTTTCAGAAATTTTTGAAATTTTGACCTCTGGATTTTTGCCGCTTCCCGGAAAACTCCGAATGACTAATACCGCCTATATATAGTAATTTTATGCTTAGTTAACCGTTATTAGTAAGAGTCATTTCTTATGGATTCCACGGGTGCTTGGAACTCAGCATAGACTTGCTTAAACATCATAAAAAGCATTCTATCATACATTAAGACACATTGGCAGGCAAACGCTATGATATTTTGGTGTTCAACAACTACCTGGATATCTGGCCTCGAGATTTTTGCTGCTAGGGTCCTTCCTAATTGGGCTAGATCAGGGACTTTCAGGGTCATCAGTCACATGTGACAGCTAGTCGAGTTTATACTTTCCCTACCTTATTCGCGAGATGAGAACCGCCCGATTACATAATAATGTTGATAAGTCTGCCTGTCACGCTTTTCAAGTCACCTTTATTGTATGCCTTATATTAATTCATTGGACAGCTCTTTCGCCACACAAACTAGGCTGCATGTACTTACAGTAGTGGAGTACTAGTATATCTGCTTTTGAGTCATGCTCAAAGCATGAATGAATAGCAAAATGCATCTGATTCATTGTTTCTCATTGAGTTTCACTGAAATTCAGCAGTAAATAATTTCTCTGTATTTAACGGGTCATAGTAATTTGCTGAAATTTCGCAGCATGACTCATGTGTATTCTGTCCACCTATGATAAAAATTTCAAGTTGCAAATTGGAGGTTTGAGTGAGTAAATGTAGGGTGTTCAAAGGAAGGGTACTGTTTAAAGGACCAGTAAATGCCTGTATTTGGCGATCATCTTGGTAACCGTGAGTTGAAATGAAATCTTCCTGAAACGCAGATAGCTCTTAACACTACGTGAATCTGATAGGCGCATTAACGAATCTACCCGTCATACACGGTCACGTCGGACTATAAGTATGTGTAGTACCTATGCAGGGGGCGAGGCTCAAAGAGAAAGGAAGAGTAAATACTGCTGCTGCAACAAATCTTTTAGGAAACTACATCATGAAAATGACAGGAATATTTCGATCTAGATAGAAGCTAGGAGAATCGTATCGCGGACATCTCAGTCTCCCGAGTAAATTCATTCTGGTCAGTGCTATAGTTATCCTTCTCTGCCGCTTCCTTCAGATTCAGAAGCATACGACTCCCGAAGATACAAAGGAATGCTGGACTTCCGAGAGTATCCAGCAAAGCAGATAGGAGGCCATTAGACACCCTGAGTTTGAACTCCAGCACATTGAGGAAGTTGCAGGTAATTGCTCTTGGAACATCATTGGAGATTGTCATCAGTAGAGAATCCACCGTACTCACAGTAGGAAATATACGATCTGATCTTGGATAAGCACTCTGATCAGAGTAGAACCTTCAAAGCCTCGATTTCCCTTCCAGTACACGATTGCTTTATATACAGCCAACAAGAATAAGATGGCGCTATATACCATCGGAATGGACCTTCTCGGAAAATACATCATTAAACTCTGCGAAAGTCGATGTTGCAATGTTGAGCTCACCACCATGCTATCCCAAAGCCAACAACATTGTTCGTCTCCCCGCATACAGCGAGACCCTTTGCGAACGACTTTACAGTGACTTTGGGGATCAATCAGGATCACTTCTATGAATCAAGCGTAAAACTGACTTACGGCCTTCGGCGAGGTTGATGTGGACCATCATGCCAAGCATCAAGATCGCCTCTATAACGAGAAGCATTTGAAGTACAAGTGTTAAGAATTTTGCTATCTCCAGTTTCAACAAAGACATAATTCGCTGATGGTTATATTTAACGCACCTCGAGAATATAACGCAATGACACGGATCATGAGGATATCTGCAGAAATATTATCCATATCTTATTTCACAGAACTGTAAGAAAAGACATCTACAATCTATCAGAATGATAGTGAGCAGATCTAGGAGAGATAGCTGTAAATCCAACATGCACTCGGATCGAGATGAGTAAACTCGCCTGAAGCGACTCTGGTCCACATCGCAAATTTGCCTGTGGTCATTGTTACTCTGTATTCTGAGTGAATACGAGAAAATAACTACGCTTACACCTTTGGAGAACATTAGTATCATCATATGAAAACTGACTCGCAGAACTCACACTTCCCGTGTATTTGAATACGTATAATCTTTACCAAAGATCATGAAGTTCTTTATACGCACTTCAGGTAGAGAATAAGCGCTTACAGACAATTCTCGCAATTTCTCCAAATATACCAGAATACCGGTTCTAAGGAATCCCATTTAGTGTAAGCAGGAATGATTTCTATGGACATACCATGAAATATACAATCGAAACGTGTTTCTTAGGGGATGTCTTAAGCCGAACCAGTAAGCAAGGCATCGATACAACGGCGGAAAGTGCTTCTGGGTACATACCCAGAAATGTTTCGCCTAGCAACTGTTCAGAAACTGTTCTCAAAGCGAGAGGAAGGGCTGCATACCTCTTGATCAAGCGTGATCACTATGCAAAGGTGCTTGAGCATCACATCGAAGCGAACGATGCATAAGACATACAGATATCGTAGACCAGGCAAGTCATGGTCGCACCCTGGAAATACTGGGATATAGTGAAGTCTTTAACAAATGTCGAGACCATGCTCGGAGAGATAGTCAACGCCATGTCGTGCGCCCTGCAGGCAGCTTTCGAGCTTATTGAGGACAATATGTGGGAGTGAGGCACGATGGTCAATAGAAGTCGAGTTTTGAAGCTCACTAAATACATAGCGCTAGGAAGCACTGACTACATTCGATGCCCGCCGAGCCAGTAGTCTTCCCACTGGCTTCTATCATGGTGTTTTGGAAATCGCGACCAAGCTAGTCTCGGATGAAACTAGTGTCTTCCGAGCACTGTTTTCTCGAGTACACAAGAGACACCGTCAAAGTCTAGATATGCTTCAAGATGATGATTTGCTAGCAAAAAAAGAACTGCGGAGAACAGAATGCGAGAAGCAGCCTGTAAAGTTCATCGCGCGGCAAGCAAGCAGTTGAACTATGTAATGGTGCAAATAATGGCACTACACGGCATAGCTTCGTTGGAAATATCAGAATAGCGCTAGCGTCGAGAAAACTTACCTAGAGACTCGCATTGATCTTCGAATAAACGCCCGATCCGGTGTAGATAGCAAAATTGGACACTGTATAGGTTTGGGACCTATGGGCCCTTGTTGGAACGGAGACATTCAACAGTAACGAGCTTGATACCCACTATTCGCGACGGATCAGAATAGCTTGGAGGAGCTATTAGAAAAATGATGACATACTGTACGCAAACGACATGCTCTTTATCCCAGTTACGATAAATTGCGGCACCTACACGGATGTAACGAACGCCTCTGCGAGGGAAAGGATGTTTAGCTTCGTACAGATGCACGACATTCCAAGATATAGATGATGTTCGAAACTAGAAGGATCATGGTGGGCTAGAATTCATGATGTGCGCCGAGAATCGACCACAGGATGGACATTTCCAAGAAAATCGGATAATTCCGTCTTCGGTCGCTATCGCAAGCTTACAGATTTCTTTCGCATCACGTAGTTGAATACACATTACAGAGCCATACAAATATAGGACGTATCGTAGAATGCCGTGGATTACATCATGCAATAACAATGTGTAGTAAAGAAACGCTACGATAGACTGTTCGTGTCTGAAGTCAGAGAGGGAAAGAAATCCAAGAATAGAAAGGCGATATCTCGCTATATGTGTACAACAAAGAGACAAATAAACGGAGCAAATAACAATAGCTGAATAAAGATCGATAATGTGATAAACAAGACTTTTGGGAGTATAGATTCTGGGAGATCGTGGACGGTAATAGAAGACATGCGGATCGTGACGTTCTCATGAAGACATCGTTATCTTAGGTTGAAAGCCGAAGAGATTATCCTTAAAGAGGTGGCAGGAATGCTAGATCCAAGATGAATCAACGTTAAATGGTCAGCAGCGAACTTGCGTTGACAGTCCAGTCTCGGTCTCCAGAAGCCCTGCGGATGTCGGAGGTTCTGGCATAGCACCAGGACTTAGAGATCCTGGGCTTGCGGTGGGAGTGGTCGTGCAAGAACCTAAACCTGAAGAAACCGGAGCAGGACCCTTAAACAGAGGATATACTTCTGCTGACGAAGGTGGAGGAGTTGAAAGTAGTTCCTGAACCTCAGACGCGGAGTGTGCCCGTCGCATCTCTGACTCAGGTATTTCTAACCTGCCCTGATAGAAACAAAAACTATAGCCCAAGTACATCAGCAAGGTTGAAGCGTCTAGAGCTTGGCGGTCGTTGGTCCTTACCTATTTACAAAGGCTTTATAGTTGTTGGTATCCAGTATTGCACCATCTGGAGGAGCGATCCAGTTTACGTGAACTAAGGGCGCCATAGAGGGGAACTCTGGAGGTGAAGAGGGTGAAGCAGTCATCGTCGGAGAAGACACAGACGCAATCGAAGGCGTTGACGCTTCGCTATCACTCGGAAGCTGGTCAAGATTGTGTAACCTGCCTGTGAGTGGGTCTGAAGTCATCAAGCCAAGTCCGGCGCCAACCGCTCCATTCACAGCAGTCAGTAATGGCGGGAATGAATTACGACGTCCAGGAGACGGGTGCGACTGTTCTCGCGAGCTATGCGACGGTGGATGCGAAGCAGAGTCGAGTTGCAACGGATCCATATCAGGACCAGACAGTGATGAAACAGCGAGCGAGCCAGGTGTGCCAGGTGGCGTCAAACGTGCCTTGCCTGTACCAAAGTGTGATGCTGAATAGCCGGGTGATACCCAACCGTCAAAGTACGAAGAACGGTGATGGTTCCGCACATGATACTCTTGACCAGAGTGGGCCCAACTCGAAGGAGAGACAAACGTGGTCGAGCCTCCAGGGAAGCGAGATAAAGGTGTGCCCATGGGAGTAGAAGCTTCATTTGAAATAGCACAGCGCGCCCGGCTGTACCTCTCGACATCCGAATCGTCAAGCGATTCACGATCAAGGTCGCGTGGCGATCCACGTGCGATGTCTCGCGAGCTAAAGCTCACATTGTGACTTTCAAATGGGCGTGTCTTGAAGAATTCTGCCACGAACTTCCTTGACGGTTCACGATTGTATGATACATTTGTTGACCATGGAATCTTTGGACGTGTAGCTTTGGTATCGTCATGCGTGTTTGGCCCCGCCCACGTGCGCAATTGCTCAAATGTCGGCTTCCAAGTGGACGGATTTTTGAGAGATGAATCAATGTCGTAGCGCGATGAGAGGTCGGAAATCTTCTTCGCAGAAGAGGTCGGTCTAGCGTCCTTGAGCTTCGAGACTGCATTAGCAGGGACCTTATCTGATGACATATATGCGCTGAGATTCAACGAGCCTGATTTGTCTCCGCTTGAGGTACCGCTATTCGACGGAGCAGCGCCGGCACCACCAGGCCGATTGTTAGCATCAGCGCCTTTTCTCTTTTCCTTAGACTCGTCAGGACCCGGAGGGACGACTGCAGGACCAGAAAGTGTCAATGAATGCTGTGGTCGTCGCTCAAATACGACACGATAGTTTTGTCCATCATTATTATCCCATATCTCGCGACTGGCGGAGCAGTAACGAATAGCAAGCACAAGCGTCTTCTCATCGATTCGTAGAAGCAAATCGGCCAGACGAATAGAGAAGGTAAATCGATCAAATGTCGGCACCGAGGCTTCGTCCGTCTTCGAACCAGGCACCGGGGTCGAAACTGCCCTGATTCTCGGCGCTGAAGGCGTGACAATGTTTCGTGGTACACATGATTCTGACCACCGTGCAAGCACCTCGCTAGTCGTTTGCCATCCATCAAAGGTAAAGCGCACCGCGACTGTCTTTTCGAATGCTATATTTCGAACGCGTACGATGCCCTGGACACTCGCCGCATCACCGGCTAGATGCAAGCCCTCTAGGCGAACATCCGCGTCATCCATGCTGAGGTCACGTTTTGGCATGTTAAGAACACGCATCATCAGTACGCGGCGCACTGCCTCCTCCTCTTCGCCTGCAGTACCGCCGGGCACGAGACGTCTTGGTCGAGGCCGTGGAACAAAGTCCGCTAACGAAGGACCCTCTGACGCTGAATCACCTTCTCCGCCACTGGTCGTATCATCGTACGTGGGGCTACCATCGCGGCTCACTGCTACAGGCCGGGACGAGGACTTGAAAACCCTTACATGCTCAAGCTGCGCGTCGAAATGAACCATCTTCGCTGGAGTAGAAGGCGTTGCTGGCGCACTGATACTCGGGCTATTCATAGCCAGCGAAGAGATGTCGCCAAGCGAGAAGGATGGACGTTGGCGAGCGGAACTCGCAGACGATGAGCGTGTTTTGAGCGACGGTCTAACAACTTCACCCGACTTCTTACGTATAAGCGGCATACTGTTCAACGACGCAGACTCGGAAAGCGTTCGTCCATGTTCAATCGGATGTTTGCTCCTACCAAAGGTAGTATCATCCGATTCTCCTGATCGAGCTCCAAACGAAAAATCAAGACGGAGGGACTCTGCATTTGCCCTCTTTCCCGCAAAGCTCTTGGGACTACCATCTTGATGTGGCGACGTAAATGGTGACATCTCTGGAGTCGGTGTATTAACCGCAATACACGGAGGAGGGCTCGGTGGACTAGAAGTAGGGAATGAAATGGTTGAAGTCTCTTTCTTTGATTGACCGACCTGATTTAGACCATAAGCAACAGAAGAAATAAAACAAACCGAACGAACGGACCTCATCTTCTGAGTCACTCCCAAATGCCAGTCGTCGCTCATAGTCCTTATGACGACCTCTCCGTGCCCGAGGTGCAATCCCAGCAAAAGTAGACTGTCCATTTTCTTTGTTCTTAGAATTCTTGGTATTCTCTAATTTATGCATTCCTTGAGCTATTCGGTTTTGAGTGGGCGTCATGCAGTCAGAGGCCTCGGAATCTGACGCGCTGGAGTCTGAGGGACCTGGGCGACGAGTAGCAGGGGAAAGAGGAAGAAGGGAAGAAGTAAACTTTAGCGACGAGCGCTCAGCGCTAACGGGACGCTTACGAGCAACGCGTTCCTCCATGATTCCTGACCCTTCCACGATCCCAGTATTCACCTTTGCCACGCCTCTTCTACGTCCTTCGCTACCACTACTGCCGCTTTCTTCTTCATTCCCGAGGAGAAAGCGCGAGCGCGAGCGCCCGCGGGGAGGCGAGCTCAAATCCTCCATTAACGAAAATGAGTTACCAGTCCGACGCCGAGGGACATGTGGTAAGCTACTGCCTGCTGTATTGGAGTGCTGCAACACAGTAGGCATGGAAGACGCACTCGAAGCAGACACCGAACGACGCATGGGCGGCGAATGAGAAGGAGGCGAACTACCCTTGTCATCTGAAGGACCGGTCAAAGTAGCAGAGGTTCGAGTCCCGGTGTCAGACAGAGCCTTGATGAGCGGCAGATGTTGTTGCACTAAGCCTCGAGATGACATTTCAACGTCAGCAGAACCAAAGCAATGATGACCGGATCCGAAACATGAATTAGATCTGGGAGAAGTAGAGATCTCAGAGGGTTTGAACGGTGTCGGCGCAGGAACAGGTGCCGGACTAGCCAGTGCGATCGATAACGCTAATGGTGGGCGAGAAGGGGAGTGTGGCGGGGTTATAGTGCTCGAAGTAGTGGAGGAAGATGTGGACGGGACGATATACGGCATATTCGTAGAATATCCTCCAGATTCAAGAAAAGAGTCAATGAGGGGTGGTTGACCGATAGCACCTGCAAACAGTGCAGAAAGATGAAGCATCAGCGTCGCTGCAACACTTCTGATTGAGATAATGAATCCAGCGAAGTAAGAAAGAAAGAGGGTGAAACGAAAATATACACTATATACGACGGCCACGGAAAACAAGAGGAAGATAGAGGTTGACCACTGCGATGAGGGCAAGCGAAGAACGTCTGGAATAGACGGGGGCTGTTCAAGGCAAATAATGCGTGTAGTGCCGCTGGATGAAAGTGAAGTGAAAGATGAGGGTGAGGTTGCGTCGTCGCCGCCGCCACTCAGCCAGGTCAATTTCACAGAGAATAAGGATCTGAACTGAGCCGCGATCGACTGCATGAAGAGCCAAACAGTGTCCCAGAAGTTAGAAATGGGAAATGAAACGACGCGGCTGACGCCCAAGGCAAAGGAGAGCCAGGACAGAGAATGGAGCAAGAGACTGAGACCAGTCAAAGCACTGATGGCTGACATTCAAATCGTAAATTGAAAGCGATACTCACCAGTTCAAAATAAAACTCCCTGTAGAACAAAGCGCGTCCAAGGAACGGGAACTATGGGCACCTCGGTTACGCCACAACTGGAGCCAAATAGCTGTTCGTCAATACGAACCGTACAGTCGCTGGAGAAAACAGACAAGTCAATACGAAATTGACCAAGGGTATCAAGGCTAACGGAAGTCGCAGAGAGAAATACGCAACAAAATTATATGCATGAGGCTATAAAACGATGGTCGGAAACGCAAACAAGCAAAGCGGAAGGCATGAGCAGTGTCCAGGACGGACGTTTTGATACACTATTTGAGAAGTTTGCATTTAACTTCTGCGCGCTTTTGCGTGCTATGTCATCGAGCATGCGATAGAAACAAGGCGAATGTAAAGCAAAACAGACATACAAACACTGTTATTGCGCTCTTTCACTTGAAGCTCTTTGGGCTTCCGAGCGGTCAATCTTCAGATAGTTAAGGCTGCCGTGCTGATGACTCGAGAGTGGATCCAGCTCCACGCCGATGCTATAAGGGAAGTACCGGGAAAGAACGGTAAGAGAGTCTTGGAGGCGGGGGCACCAGTAGAGCGAGCTCCGAACGTGCGCAAAACGGAATAATGCCCGACTGAGGTAAGGCAGATTTCGAGTGCGCGTCAGTGTACTCGTCGGGAGAAGAACGCGTCGGCACGTTGAAGGACTGCAAGGCAGTGCAGACTGGAGGTGGTCGTGGTGATGGTCGAGAGAGTGAGAAGAAAATGCATGATATGATATGAGGGAGATTTGGGCTGACCGTTTTGTTTCAATGCGTGTGACCAGGTGTGACGCTTGGCGCCTTTCCATTTCATTTTCATTTCGGTCCGGAATCTCAGCTCAGCGTTCTCCGAGATTCAGTCTCTCTCCGACCCTCGCTGTGTCCGATTGAACCGATTTGTATCTTCTTATGTGTCAATTCATCTGACTAGATTGTGTCCACTGCGCTACGATGTTGTGCAGTGCAAATAGTGCTATCTACAATACGGGGGTTATCATCATCGTTTCTGCCACCGACGTCTGTTGTGTCTCAATACCGTCATTGTACCAAGTTCAGCCCTTGATCTCGCCACTCCGTGAGTATATTTCTCCGTTCTCCGCGATGATCGCCTCTCGTCTTTTGCAAATTCGCTCTATCTTCCACCCGACCTCCGTACTCCGCCTGTTCTTGTCGGAGTCTCCGTATTTTTGCATTTTTACACTTTAGAGTCTACTGCTAGATATCAAATATCTAAGGAGAATAATTCCAATTTGCTCCCGGAACTATATATATATATATCTTATCTACTAACACGCATCCATGTTTTAGGCACAATCAATAGTATTTGTATGTCATGATAAATTATTACAATCTGACGTCATGCTCAGCGTCACCACCTGCCGACGAAAGCACCTTCTTCTTCGGATCCCGTATCGTATTTAGACAGAGATCGAGTCACGAGCACGGAAGTATAAATATTTATGACATTTACCCAGTAAATTTTAACGAAGATCAAGGGCATGGGCCATAAAAAGAGTTGGGATGATATTTCGAAATACAATACACGGTATAATCACGCAGCGATCGACACCCTCAACGGCATTTGCGCTCCTTCCGACTCTCGTCCCCGCACAGTAGGTGCAGCGATATGATTCATGTTCCACACGATTTCTTCATCAGGCAGCGCAAATTGGAATCGGTCAACCAGTGCTGCGAGTTGTAGCTCTGACAGAGAAATGAGATTGAGATGTGCGGGAGATCAGCAGAAGCAAGAGGTGGCTCACTTAAGGCAAGTATGGCAAACTTGAATCCACTGAATGAAGGGCATTAACTCAACTGATGATGAAACTGTTAGGTCACTCACATGCATGAGCGGGCACCTCCAGAGAACGTCATCCTGAAAACAGATGAATATGCAAGAGGGAGTTGACGAATGCGATTCGCTCACATTCCAGAATAAACACCAGGATAGCGGGCATCCTTATCAATCAGAGCGGATACCGGGCGTAAGTCCGTCTTGAACTCTTCCCCATCTTCCGCAGGATTGTCCTCATATATTCTACCATCTAGCCAACGTTCTGGCCGCCAGACGTCTGCATCTTTCCCCCAGACGTTTTCATCTCGGTGCGCGGCAGCGATACCAGTCACAACTTGCTGATTTTTCGCAACTGGGATACTTGTAATCAGTTCACCTTTACGAGGTCCCTTCGTTAGCTCGATGGGACGGTACAACGGCAGGGTAGTCGCAGCTCGCGCAACACGCCATCCCCAGCTCACAGGCGGGAACAGACGCAATGTCTCGCGTACAACTGCATCCAAGAATGGAAGTCGCATGAGGGCATCATAATCTCCGAACGCAGATTCGTCACTGTCTACCGCCTCTTTTGCATGACGGACTTCCTGTCGCAGATGCGTTTGCGCTTCTGGATTCATGGCGAGAACTTGCAGAGTGCGAGAGAGGGCGGACGACGTCGTATCTTGTGCCGCGAATAAAAGCGTTCTTCGGAGTTTTGTAAACACATAGTAAATCCTTGCATTTTTAGCACGTACGTTATCTGGCTAATTACCTCGGATTCCGGAAGACGATCAGCTTCAGGTGCTAGATACTGTGCACGTACTAAAGTGCAGACAACTTTGTTTACTACAATTGATGTGCCTCGCAAAGGTTATTCAAAAAAAAGGGCATGCTCACACAAAACGCTTAGAACATCCCGAGAAGGCTCGCGGGGTACCGTTACATCATCCATCTTCTCGGTTGGTCGTCCAGTCAGCTCTGCGAGTACCGCTGCTCGCCTGTTTTTTAACACTATGCTGCTGGTATCTTCAAGGCGATCGGTGATCTGTACTAGTTTGCGGACCTTCCAAGATGGCTTGTATGAGCAGACAGAAGCAAATATGAAGTAAATACTCACTGCGGATAGAGGCGAATACCTAAGCATAAAGCTTCGTAATTTGATTGGAAGCAAGTGAAAAAATGGATAGACGATCGGTAGTAGATGCATGGGAACATGCAGCCGGGAGATCGTTGGCCTGCCGTGAGTAAACGAATTATCAAACACTTCTGTAAGGAAAGCTGAAGGACGATGCATACACCATCTCCTTGACAAGTTTCGAATATTCGCTATCCACCCCCTCTACTAATGGATCAAGGCTTGTCCCAACTCCGCCCTGAGCGATGAATTCCAGAGAGGTACGGCCAGCCCATTCGTATACATTTATTTCCGTGATACCGTTTGTTTCCGAACGCGCAATCTTAGCTTCGAAGACGCCAATAAGCTGCAGATGGGATGAGTACGGCCTTGACACTATCATTGGCTTTCATTAGTTACCTTCTGAGTGATTGGCCAGAAGACGGGGAGGAGACCGCGCATGTGCTTCACTGAGAAGACAGGGTTAAGGACTTTGCGCTGCTTCTTGTGATGCTCGCCTTCATATCATAAGCTTGAGACAATGCTGGTGTTTATTAGAAACGTATACACCCACCAAGGGTAGCAAGGAGTCCATCACCCATGAGAGCACGATTCATTCTATATGGTTGTAAAAGGCGCGAATGGACATCGCGAAGTGATATGAGACGCTTACACAAGAAGGGACTGAGGCTCTTCGAATATGGAGTGCTCTTTGACAAGAACTTGGTGCATTGCACGCGGGTCAGTTATATACAGCTGTTCGTCCTGTTCAAAAGGTCAGACATCCAATTTGGTACGCTTATCCTCAAAATGCCAGAGACTGACGCCAAACATGCCGTTAACCTGGAATAATTTCCCGTATCGTCGTACAGCTTCATGATGCCATCGTACGTTTAGCACGTCGTATATCTCGGGAAAGTTGCCTGAATAGAAGCAATTTACATTTCATCTTCCCTGGAAGCTTCAGCGTACCAGTGAGCCATGATGGATTATCCGGTCCCGGAAGGCCACGTACGAGCGACTTCACGCGGACACGTTGGAGTAGACGAAAGCATATCCAAGCAAGGAGTCCTGTTGCTGCCACGGCAAACGCAGATGTGTTTCTGTGTGAACGCAAGTCTAGGATGAATTTCCTGAGGTCTACCACGGCGAAGACATTAACATTTCCCAACAACGCCATTCTGCGAAGATGCAAGTCGAGAACGTAGTGATGGTGAATAGGAGAAGGGTGTTGAGGTGGCGAAAGTTATAAGTATGAATTGAACTGCTTCCGTCCTATGCCGAGATAAGAATCGTTTTGCCATTCTGATGGGAGAGGTACCTTTATCTCTTCAACATGGATCCTTCTATTCTGATGCGGACTGAATATGTCGGTGAATAGCGAGGAGACGGTACTCGAACGGCTCGGAGGATCCGATATTTGTAAGCAACTGTATTACATAATTAATCTTCAATAGAATTGAAGCTACTAGAGTCTACTCCGTTCCCAATATTAATATTACAACTAATGTGGACCCTCCAATATTAATATTAATATGACTTTCTTTCGAGTAGACAGTACTTACTATACTACTTATATAGTACTAGTACTAAATACTGAGTGTATCACTAGTACAAAATATCTCATCAAACCCTGTTCCTTGTTTCTCTCGATCCCACCTTTCCAGAAATACGCTTGTTGAATCCCAGTACAAAACCAACGCATCAGATAGCGATCAATTTTAATAGCAATTAATGTCAATCAAAGTTTGATTTACAGCTGTTTGTGTTAGTAATGGCACTCTTGAAAGGATCCGCTCAAAAACTCGCATCAGGATTGATGCGATCAACAGATCTACACAATCAGCTTTCCAAACGCGACCAGTAACAAAGCCAGCTATCACGGGCCCAAGCGATTGAGCGGCCTAGGCAACAGTAACCCGTTACCACCCGAGCGCTGTAGCGCACTGGCTCCTCCTGTGCCAGTACACTCATACTATGGCTCCCTCTTACTGCAGATACCATATCCCAGCACTGCCGACACCTGAGAGTGTGAGGGCACACTCCTATTGCACTCGGGACATCATTTGAGCACGTATCCATTGATTCTAGCACACGTACTGTACTGCGGCGCCCTCCTATGACCCAAATCGATCCGCCGATGGCTCCCCGACACTCAGACAGGTCCGCCGACAGCTCCTACCCAGCACCAGGCACTATAGGACACATCCCTCAGTGACTACGTGCCACCGATCTTATGATTTACCATACGTACAGCCGTGCGGCGACTCTGGATGCCTCCGAGTTGGCCCCCCTTGGCGCCGATCAATGCGGCGGACACTCAGACATCCTCAGGTACCCTCGCCGACGCCTCCTACAGCTTACCAAGCAGTCCCCCATTGTCTAGAGAGCTATATATTGTCATATGTGCTTACATGCCTCATTACGATGTATCTGCCACCAGTCCGGCAGTCCCCCACAGCACTGCCGCTCTGGCCACTCATATTAGTCACTAGGGATCGCCCACACTCTGTATTGAGTGCCGCCGATGCATCGGACACCTCAGGGACATCGGCTGATGCGCCCTTTGTCTCATATACGCGATATCAGCCTCCGATCATCGGTTCCGATGTTTCCCGACTTCCCCCCGACGCGGCAGCCCCCATTAGACCATGTATGGAAGGTAGGCATGTGGTACATCGGCGTGCCAAGCCACCGACTCGCGCCGCCAAGCCCAACTCCGCCGGCGCCCGTGTTATTGCAGATACTCAATATTTCATGTGATTGGATGCCCCCCTCACGTTGCCGCTCTCAGATTTCACCTGGGCGCTCCGGCAGCGGCCCTTGGCGACCCAGATGACTCAGGAGATGTTGTCAGACAGTAGGATGTGTCGGCGACAGCAGTAGAGTATATATAGAGCTTATACTAGCTTGTAGACGAGAGGATTCCAAGCCGAGCAAGGATTCCAAGCCTAGCAAGGATTCCAAGAGCATGTACCAGACCGAGCGCCAGAGTTCGAGATATCCCTCACTCTGAGTCTCCCCTCATGTACTGAGCCTCCCCCTTGACTATATACTATCCTTGACATCTCCTCTTGTTTGACTCCACATTCTACTTGCCTTCGCCGCCTCCGGTACGCCTCTGCCGCTCTGACGTTCAGTGAGTGAGTAGGGCTTGGGATTTAACCCTGAGCCTCCTCCCCACACTTTATACCTGTCCAGCGCCCCTCTATTTGACATCGGCGACCCTTCGGCGACCCAGGCTGCTTATCAGACTCCCCTTCGGCGTCCTTTCCAGCTTTTCACTCCAGTTTATCCCATATATTGATCTTATACGGTCTTTTCCTTTCATCTATCGCGTTTACGCTACTGCGGCGGATTCCTGCGGCCTCCCCCTCAGTCCGGCACCCCTCTATTCGACGTCGGCGGCCATCCGACGACCCAGGCATCCTATCAGACGACCCAGCGGCGCCTTCTCCAGCCACTCACTCCATTTTATCCTTTATATTCATCTTATACACTTCATACCTTCCTGTGGCCGAGTTTATACCACGTCGGCAGCCTCTTGTGATCCCCCCTTTTGAGCGGCGGCCCTGTTATCCTATTCCCTTTATCCAGCGGCATCCTTAGACCCATCCATTACGTCTCCGACGGTTCCTGGCACCTGCCGGGTAGTAGGTCTTTGAGAGTCTGATAGCGTCGGCATCCCATTTTTGGAGGTCCCTTCATACATTCAGCACCCTTAGTAGGATGGACATCTGTAGCACCTTCAGATACGACACCGCCGACCAACAGCGCTAGAAGCACTGAAGCGGATACGTAATCCCGCTAACAGCTAACACCGCTGACCGCCTATTACCGCGGTGAAGAGTAAGACTAAAGCTTGGGAGCATACGAAGTCGTTACGACCAGTTCCGCGGTATTCCGACTGGTTTCGCCCGGTTCCGACTGGTTTCGCTGGAGCGAGGGGACTTAGCAAGAACGCCATAGTCTAAATGGCACGTGCACCGTTCCGTGATCGGCCATCATATAAGACACGGCGGAAGAATCACGCGACGATCCTACACGCGTCAATCACAAGTCTCCGGATCCCGGATCCGTACTCCTGACAAAGAGATTTGACCCTGCAGCGTCGTCCACAGTCCCTCTCCCATTCAAAATGTCGCAGATTTGCCCTGTAAGGCTAGCCGAGGTCTTTCCAAGTCTTTTCCCCAAGTTCCGACTCGTTCCGCTCAAAGACACCCGGTTCCGAAGGCTTCGCTTATGATCTCACCTTTCTATATGCGTCCCATTTATTTCTTTATGCTCTCGTTCCGACCATGCTTAGTATTGTTTCTTTCTGTTTTATGTGTCCCTTAACCATTCATATGCGCCCCTCTCCATGGTGGATAAGTGATATGCGTTCCCCTTTTTCTTATGGCTTATGTTTTCTGACCGATGGGAGGCTCAGTTTGGACACTTAGTATAAATTTAGCATGAATCTCGTAGTGGGGGGGGGGGGAGTTCTCACACCGTCTCTAGTCCCCCAGCTTCGAGTTCTTCTTGTTCGTAGAAAACTCTCTCGTCTCTAAAGCATAATATACGATATTTCGTGTTCTGTACAGTCGATCGGTGACCTCTCTTCGCAGCAGAGTCGTTCGTACGTTCGTATAGTTCGCCTGGTTCGTATATAGGACCCATCCTGTCTCTGTCATCCGGATCGAAACTTCATTGCGTGTTCCGATCGGTTTCGCTGGTTTTGCCCGTAACCCAGTTACTTAGCGCGCCGCGTGCTTTCGGTCTCATAACACCTTCCCCTCACCACTGTCGTCGGAAAAGGACACTTTATTATCCCTTTCCATCACCGTAAAGTCCCTCCGTCTCTTGTATCACGTTAAGGTCGCTCAGTTACCGTCCCCGTCCTTCATATCGCGTTTCAAATCGTTACGCCGCGTTCCGACACTTTAGACTCTGAGTGAGATCGGCTGCCGTCGCTTCCCAGTGAGTTAGCACGGTCGATTAGTCACGTTCGAGTTGGTGGTTCAACTAGCGTAGCCTTAGTTAGATTAGTTTTTGTGCCTTGTGTAAGTCGGCTTTAGTCCAGAGCTCGCAGTTGAGCCGGAGAGTCGATTTAGCCTTTGCACCGCCACCATCAATCTCGGGAGAAGCCCATCCTCGGAATCCTTCCTCGAGCGCTTCCCACGCGTTCCTCAGCCCTCATACAACCCTTCTCTCGTATATTCCATTATCCCTTCATTTCCACTTGCCTTTGGTCTAGGTGTATCTCTCTGCTAACTACTCAAAGGTATTCTAGGGCAGCCCCTCGAACTTTATATTCCCTGTCCGGTATCTGAACGCCCACAGGAGTTTCAGCGGACTACCACTCTAACGCCGCCAACCAAGCAACCAGAGCGACCTTGATCAAAAGAAGCGATCAAACTTCTTAGAAGTCCAGAAGCACAACTACTAAAGCCTAAACGCTAAAAGGCTAAAGGCTAATAAGGTTTATGGAGACCTCACTGGCATTTCAGCACTGTCAAGTCTGTGCATGAGTTTACATGGTCCTTTATGAAGTATACTACATAGTATGCACGGCAACAGTTGGTACGCGTGACTGTTACATCGAAACCAAGCGACACCTTCAAGATACAATGCATTCCAATCCACCAAACCCAATAGTACCCAAGAAACGAGAGGAACTCACGATCACAACTCGGACCCCTCGAACTGTGAACCCGATAACTTGGAGAATGATTGGATGGTATAGACTGGAGTTGCACACACCATGTCCAGCATCTACAATACAGGCAAACCTTTATTTACCAAGAGATGCAAACCTGGAGACCAAGCAATTACAACTCCTTATACAACGAAGAATATGGCATTACATTCGAGACATACGATATGAAGACAAAGCATGGCTAGTCACCAGAACCCAGCAGAACCCGCCAGCAGAGCTTATGCAGTTCATGATATGCCTTGGACCATACTCTACACTGACCCGACACCTTAACACGGACGTGCGAGTTATGCTTACCCTCGCTGGACCTCGAGATGAATTCCGAAGAATCACATACCGAGCAGCCTACATCGCTCCAAGAGCAAAGATGCCACTCAATGACGGCAATGACATCATTATGGAGTACTGACAGTGGAGCATTCCATATTGGAGCACCATCTCTATTGTCTCAGTCAGCAACTCCACAGAATACTGTCATAGTGGAGACGACTTTACAAAGATTGGAGCAAAGTGGAGCAAAGCGCAGCAGGATGACAAAGGAACAGATGTAATGGTGGAGAAAGGTGGAGAAAAGTGGAGTAAAGTGGAGACAGGATGAGTAAGAAATAGGACGGAAAATGGAATATCTGGGAGCATAAATAGTTGTAGGATTAGACCCTCATTTTCCCATCTTTCGATCCTCTTAACACACTGGTGTAAAGCTTGCCCTACAGCAAGCTATTACTGTGTGCTTTGTACTATCACGCCTCTTGGAAATCCCAATCTGCTTTACTATCACCTCGTATCTGAAAGCATCCATAACTCGGACCGCGACTAGGAAGGCCAGTAAGGGACCGCGTGGTACAGCCAGACGTGGGTAGATAAGATCACCTCTGCACAACACACCGCTGCTTAGGCAAAAAGATCAAACCGGTGTAACCCCGGGCCTACTGAAAGGATCCGCTCAAAATCTCACATCAGGATCGACGCGATCAGCAGATCCACACGATCAGCTTTCCAAACGCGACCGGTAACCAAGCCAGCTATCACGGGCCCAAGCGATTGAGCGGCCTAGGCAACAGTAACCCGTTACCACCCGAGCGCTAGAAGCACCGAAGCGGATACGTAATCCCGCTAACAGCTAACACTGTGACCGCCTATTACCGCGAACTACCACTCTAACGCCGCCGACCAAGCAACCAGAGCGACCTCGATCAAAAGAAGCGATCAAACTTCTTAGAAGTCCAGAAGCACAACTACTAAAGCCTAAACGCTAAAAGACTAAAGGCTAATAAGGTTTATGGAGACCTCACTGGCATTTCAGCACTGTCAAGTCTGTGCATGAGTTTACATGGTCCTTTATGAAGTATACTACATAGTATGCATGGCAACAGTTGGTACGCGTGACTGTCACATCGAAACCGAGCGACACCTTCAAGATACAATGCATTCCAATCCACCAAACCCAGTGGTACCCAAGAAACGAGAGGAACTCACGATCACAACTCGGACCCCTCGAACTGTGAACCCGATAACTTGGAGAATGATTGGATGGTATAGACCGGAGTTGCACACACCATGTCCAGCATCTACAATACAGGCAAACCTTTATTTACCGAGAGATGCAAACCTGGAGACCAAACAGTTACAACTCCTTATACAACGAAGGATATGGCACTACATTCGAGACATACGATATGAAGGCAAAGCATGGCTAGTCACCAGAACCCAGCAGAATCCGCCAGCAGAGCTTATGCAATTCATGATATGCCTTGGACCATACTCTACACCAACCCGACACCTTAACACTGACATGCGAGTTATGCTTACCCTCGCTGGACCTCGAGATGAATTCCGAAGAATCACATACCGAGCAGCCTACATCGCTCCAAGGGCAAAGATGCCACTCAATGACGGCAATGACATCGTTATGGAGTACTGATAGTGGAGCATTCCATATCGGAGCACCACCTCTATTGTCTCAGTCAGCAACTCCACAGAATTCTGTCATAGTGGAGACGACCTTACAAAGATTGGAGCAAGGTGGAGCGAAGCGCAGCAGGATGACAAAGGAAAAGATGTAAGGTGGAGAAAGGTGGAGAAAAGTGGAGTAAAGTGGAGACAGGATGAGTAAGAAATAGGATGGAAAATGGAATATTTGAGAGCATAAATAGCTGTAGGATTAGGCCCTCATTTCCCCATCTTTCGATCCTCTTAACACACTGGTGTAAAGCTTGCCCTACAGTGAGCTATTACTGTGTGCTTTGTACTATCACGCCTCTTGGAAATCCCAATCTGCTTTACTATCACCTCGTATCTGAAAGCATCCATAACTCGGACAGCGACTAAGAAGGCTAGTAAGGGACCGCGTGGTACAGCCAGACGTGGGTAGATAAGATCACCTCTGCACAACACATCGCTGCTTTGGCAAAAGGATCGAACCGGTGTAACCCCGGGCCTACTCCCTAACACCTACTCTCTAACAGGTAGGCATGTGGTACATTGGCATGCCAAGCCGCTGACTCACACTGCCAAGCCAAACTCCACTGGTGCCTGTATTATTGCAGATACTTGATATTTCATGCTATTGGATGCCCCCCTCACGTTGCCGCTCTCAGATTTCACCTGGGCACTCCGGCAGTGGCCCTTGGTGACCCAGATGACTCAGGAGATGTTGTCAGACAGTAGGACATGTCGGCAACAGCAGCAGAGTATATATAGAGCTTCTATTAGGTTGGTAGACAAGACGACCATCTCAGAGGAAGAGAGCATGTACCAGACCGAGCGCCAGAGTTCGAGATATCCCTCACTCTGAGTCTCCCCTCATGTACTGAGCTCCCCCCTTGACTATATACTATCTTTGACATCTCCTCTTGCTTGACCCATCATTCTACTTGCCTTCGCCGCCTCTGATACGCCTCGGCCGCTCTGATATTCAGCGAGCATGCAGAAGCTCGGGATTTAACCCTGAGCCTCCTCCCCGCACTTTGTACCTCGTCGGCGCCCCTCTATCTGACATCGGCGACCCTTCAGTGACACAGGCCTCCTATCAGACTCCTCTGCGGCACCCTTTCCAGCCTTTCACCCCAGCTTAGTCCATATACTCATCTTATACAGTCCTTTTCTTTCACCTATCACATTTATGCTATTTCGGCGGACTTGTGTAGCCTCCCCCTCATTCCTGTACCCCTCTATTCGACGTCGGCGGCTATCCAGCAGCACAGACATAGTACCCGATGACCTAGCGGTGCCTTCTCCACCCACTTGCTCCAGTTCAGCCCTTATATTCACCTCATACGGTCCTGCCAACCCTGTGTCTGAGTTTCCACCACGTTGGCAGTATCCTGTGATCCCCCCTTTCGAGTGGCAGCCCTATTAGCTTATCCCTTTCATACTTCGGCATCTCTAGACCCATCCATCACGTCTCTGATGGTCCCCGGCATCTGCTGGATAGTGGGGATTTAGAGTCTGATAGCATTGGCATCTCGTTTTTGGAGGTTTCTTCATACATTCAGCACCCTCAGTAGGACAGACATTGGTAATGCCTTCAGAGACACACACCAACCACTACAGCGTGGGTGCCCAGGTAGATCATTTCGCCCCAAGTGAACAAGACTGTTATGACTATTGTTCAGGATAGTCTTTGCGGTATCCGCAAGTTCATCTCGCGTGATTGTTCATCTTGTGCTTTCTTGTCGAGACCATACAATAGCAGGGGCCTTCAGTTCATTGATGATTCAGAGGATGTTGAAGTGTGAAGAACATGTGTAAATCTGTCAAATACTGATTGCCCTGCGTGTGCCAGAGTTGATACCAGAAATAAAGTACTAGTGCCCTTTATTACTTAACATTGCGAGTCATTAAAGTAAGCAGGGATGGTGAAGGAAGACAGGATGAAGGTTGTTGGTGGCAAGAGGACAAGAAATTGACGCATCCCATTGCCCACATTGATCGCCTGGTGATCGCCCACAGATCACCTGCAGATCACCCACTGAATGTGGTGATCGCCCGCTGAACGACCCGCAGACTGCCCACTGAATGCAGTGATCGCCCATGGAACAGCCCGCTGAGTGACCACTAATTGCCTACCTGAGTGCAACCAGTAGCAAAATTGCAAATCATGTCAGTTGTGACATTGAAAATCTCACAAAGAGGGAAATCACGAGTGACATAATAAGTTGCCACCATGACTCAACTTCAAATTTTCCTTTCTGTTGCAAACATGTTGCTATTTGTAATCTCAGATGGGTTGAAACCCCTTTTGCAATCGATTACGCAATTTATTATCTCAACAAAACCGTCAGGCACATTGCATTAATAAGTCACAACCCTGCCACAATCATTGACACAATTATTAATTTTGCTTCTACTTTCAACCGTTATCGCAGCACTGCCGAAACCGGTATTTGCCTGCTATGAAGGTTTTCTGAACATACTGTAATTGTTCGCGTGAGATTATATTTATAATGCAATTATCGAATATGGTAATGCTCGGGTTAGGTTAATGTCGCCATTTGTTTATCTACAGCGCATCCTTTTCCGGTCCTGACTTGACTTATATCAAGTATCGATTACAGCGCAGACAACGCGAACTGATTCTGGTCCTGTATCATCTATTCAGTGGCTGCCCGGGATTCTTCATGAATTGTTGCAGCAAGTCGATAACATGAAGGACAGCTCATCATTGGTCACTGGCATGTCTAGATAAGGAAACCTGGCGGACAATAAGGGTGGGGCTTCGTGTCGTTCTCGTTCGACAAGACCGTGAAACGGAAGCGACTTGTAGTATGTGCCAGGATAAGCAAAAGCTTAAGGATGTTCGAACCCCGAGTCGAGTCGTTTTAGAGGAAGTAGATGAACAGACTGCCGAAACCCAAACACGCGATGAACCAGAAGAAAACCGAGAACGCCAGCAGCAGACTCCATCGATCGACGAAACACCAGCTCCCAGGAGACACCAAGGGAAGCTTCTCGCTCGACTGCAACGCCTACCTGCCTTCACCCCATCTCTCGTGTTGGAAAATAGTGGAAGCGTTGCACGCGATCATCTCGCTGCAGAACGCACATTCCTTGCTTATGTCCGGACATCACTAGGTTGCGCTGCTGCAGGTTGTTGGTCTGTAGCTTTTCTAATCTAATCTGCTCACAGGTTGATCGTCTACGTTTAGCTCTTGTACAACTAATAGCCATGACTCCTACGGATGTATCCATGCCTTTACAGACCTTTGGTAAAATTCTTGGTGCACTGACTGAAGTACTTGGTGTTGGAATCATGCTTATTGGTAAGCATTTTATTCTACTGTACCTGGTTATTCATTTTCTGAACTATCTGCAATCATAGCCGTTTTTCGCTACTTCAGCATGCAAAGAGCATTGATAGACGGCAAGTTTCCTCCTGCCGGCGTAGTCATTTGGGCAATCGTATTCGCCATGGCGGTCATCACATGTCTTACGTTTGGATTGATGCTCGCGATTGCCATGAGCTGAAGGACCTTATACAGATAGGTTACGATTCGTCACGACTTTCCTTTCTTTTGTGCAATAAAGACAAATATCGCAAGCACGATTTGACATCGCGGGCTCAGATCAGAAAATCCAATCGCTTAGTCTCAACTCTCATCATTCGCTATCCTGCACTTCTGGAACTCCATTACGCCATTTGACGCCACACGCAGTCGCTGTCCTCATCGCGATCTCGCGCACAGCGTTTATTTCTTCAATGCTTGCTCCTGCACGACGTGCGCTTTCTAGGTGCCATTTGATCTGGGTCGGAGTGTCCATAGCGACGAGAGCAGCGACAAGGATAAAGGACGTTTCGCGCTGGGCAAGAACATTTTGGGCTCCCCAGACATGTCCGCACGCAATGGCTCTTCCAAACCAGCCTGAAAAATCAGGCAAACTCGACTTATCAGACGTAGACAACAAAGAGGACACATGCACGAACCCATATCCGGATGAATCTTATAGAATGTTGATTTAACAGACTCGGTGATATTGCCATGCAATGCAGAGAAGAACTCGTCTCCAGAAGCGAGCATGTCAGAAACTGTGAGATTCTCCGTTTCGCTGTTCAAGCATGTCAATTGTTTGGCCGAGACCGACGATGATAATAAGTAACCCACCGCACGAGCTTTGTGTCCCTCAATTCATCAGGCGTCGCTTCGTACAATGCGACTAAAGCAGATATCGCCTTTTTCGCAGATTTATTCAGTGGTAAACTTCATTCGTTGAAACTCTCGACGTACCCTTGAATATCCACTGATCAAACCGGCCTTGAACAAGGCCTCCCGCATCCTCACAACAGCCTGACGCTTAACATCACCAGTTGCGGTCAGTGCAATAAGTTCTGCGAGCACAAACTTGAGCACAAATGGCAATGCTTCGGGTCGATTGCTTGCACTGAATGCAACAGCCGCAACGATGTACCACGGGCTTTCGAGCGCTTGATCAACCTTGCTGAGACCCGCTGTGGCGGGAGTCGCAGGGTAAAGCGACTTCAATTGTTCGAGGAGTTCAGTGGACACGATCTCCGACATTGTAAATTGGACGAGAAAAGTTGTAAACTTTCTTCCAGGCGTGTCAGGACTAAAGTCTCTACGAGAGGGCAGGAACTATAGTGAATGTTGAGCCCATCCCAGTACTGCCAGAATACTCTCCGTGAGATAGAGAAGCGGCGGTGGGTGATATACTTTGTGATCGGATGAACCGGGTGTCGAGACAGGAATAAGTTGGTAAGCTTCTTGAGATAGATAATAAATGTTCTAATATAGCTCAATGGTACCCTTGTAATCAAACATTATGCTAACCTGCAATCTGACAGACAATACATGAGGCTTGGCAATTGTAGCAGAATTAACACTAAAGATGATTGAGAGTGTTGCCAACGCATCTAATCTGTCAGATCTCATCGCTTAAAAGCTCGTCGGGCTTCTAGTAGTGTCCTGAGCCTGCTGTCCTGTCCAACGGTCCCCATACTTCAAAGTCTCTTGGATGTCTAAAACAGTGGCCTGAGACCATCTCATTAAAAAGTGGAATTTGGTTTGAGATGTACGATGGTCAGGTTTATTACATGAATTACAGAAAGTTATTGGATGTGAATGTATTAGCCCCAAGTCTGTTGTCTGTCATTGCATGAATGCATAGTCGTCAAGATTTGTATAGACTAGGGGAATAGTAAATAACACAACGCATGCCTCATCGTCACACTCTTTGTTCAACAAGATGTCATAATGACCATGACTCAAGGTAAGTCGAGTTTGAGGTAGTTGAGGATATCTGTCTCAGATCTGCATGACTTTTTGCAATGCAATAAGTATAACATCGAGCATAATTATAATATCAAGAGCGGCGAGCAATACAAAGCGGAGCTAAACGACAGTCTCACTACAAAGACAGGGTAGAAAAGTAAAACATCAGTCCATGATTCATCACGTCATCATCGCCTCTCGCGCATTTTGAACCACACAATCCCAATAACACCAACGCCAAACCCAGCGATGAAAGCAAACAATACGAGCACGTCTCGATAATAATTATTCAAGCCGAAGCCGAAGAGCTAAGTAACAAAATTACGTCAGTCTCTCACGAAGCTTTCAAAGAAATTGAGAACGTACGAGTTGCATAATAAGACTCGCTGATACATCTACAGGGACACCTTGCAGCGTATCCGAAATCATCAAGCCAGACCCGACCTCGTTCACTGAGAGTGCTTCAAGGGTGTACTTCAGAGGGCAAAGCCACTGTAACCAACGCAGGACGGGTGGAATGAAGTCGCATAGGTAGAAGCAAGAAGAAAAGGAACGAGACCGCCTTGTCAGCGTTCCCGATGTCGTCCTGTATCGATGTCGCGACCTAGGCAGGGGTCAGGTCGGGGAATAGAGGTAGGAGTTGGGGAAGGCCTTCTTGATACGCTCGTCGAGGAAGTAGTACGGCGATACATAGGTAACGTCAGTAGAGTCAGTCTGGCCGGCACCGCCGGTGAGCATGCCGACGATGCGACTGTTGGCGTCAGCGACAACAGCTCCGGAGTCCCCGGGGGCGGAGAAAGCGCCGTCCTTGTGACTGTAGGGATAAACCGCAATCTCCATAGATGTCGTGTGAATGGCGTAATCCTTGTATGCACGAACAAACGACTCGATGCCAGTCGCGCGACCGAGGGTAACAGCGGTGGTGGCACCGTTCTTGACGACGATGAGACACTGTTCTCCATTTGCGTCGAGCATGGTCGGGCGGCGCAGCTCGCCATCCTTGACGAAGTCTCGAATCTGCATAAGGCCGCCACGCGGATATTTGAACTTGGCGCGGGTCTCAGCGTGAGGGTACATCTTCTTCATGAATTGGTCAGCCGTAACTTTGGTTCCTGATATAATAGTTAGACTGGACAACCTTAGTGAGATAGATCGAAATGTACCGAGATGAATAACATTGCCCCGGAAAACGTTCCAGTCGAACTTCCCGCGGTTCAGCTCAACGAGAGCCCAGTCTTCTGTAAATCGTTTGTCGCCGGTACTGATGGAAATCGGAGGGGCGTAGAGAACGTGTCCCAGGATGCGCTGGCTCTCTGCGCTCCAGAATCTAGTGACGTTATCGTGGAACTCGTACACGCTCGCCTTCGACGCCTCTGCCTTCGCCAACCTGTCCTCAAACTCCTTCCGGTTGGTAGTTGTCTTGGCGTCCTCGCCCTCGATAGCCTCCCCCAGACCCTCAAGTTCGTCCTTGTAGATATCGATCATGAGATCGTCGTGGCCAATCTTATCCATGATGGCCTCGAGAGCGTTCTGGAAGGCTTTGCTGCCGAGGTGGATGATCTCACGACGAGGCATGCTGTTGTTCTTGCGGTTGTAGAGCTCGTTAGGATATTCGCCGGGCGGGAGAACAACATGGCGGGCGGTAAGGAGGAAGACCCGATCACTCCCGCCGCCTTCGCAGAAATATAGACAGCCGGTCCCTCCGAAGTAAGGGAAGGTCTTGGGAGCAATCTGGAGACCGAGTGCCGGAGTGAATGGGCCGCGTACGTCGGCTGTTGGGTCAACGAAGGAGACATAATCGAGGAGCTGTGGTCCGGAGAATCGGGTGAAGATGGACTCGCGGAACGCGATTTCGACGTCGATGATCTTATACTCCAAGAGAATCTCCTTGCAGCGCACTGCCGCGTCCTCGGCGTCGTCGCGGGACAGAGTCCCAGGCATGACGCCCACCCAAAGGAAAAGGGGACCGGGTTCCTTTTCGGCTTCGGCAAAGCGGACGGGGTCAATGCTCGTCCACTTGAGCTCACGGGAATCAAAGTATTTGTAAATCCGTTCACCTAGTTGGTGCCACACGGGTACGATCGCGTGGGTGCAGACGGGTCTAGCCTCCTTGGGGACGCGCTGAGCCTCGGGGCCAGTAGGTAACGGCCAGGCGAGCCCCGTGTGGTAGACGGAGAGGGGATTGGAGGGGAGGCCCCAGAAGTCGTTGTGGGCCTCGTCCAAGGGCGAATGAGAGTGAATGGCTACGAGGTCTTTCCACATATCGTTCTCGACAGCTGCGGTGGAGGTGGAAGAGAAGGTAGATCCGGCGCCGTTTCGCTCGGCGATGGCCTTGCAATCGCTAAAGAACTCCTGTTCGTCTTTGGAAGTCACTGGAACGAAAAAGCAAAAACGAAAAAGGTGAGTACGAGGAGATAGCAACAGTTAAAGGGCTGACTAGTAAACGGTAGTCGTGGTCGTGGACTGTAGCTGGAAGGTAAGTACGCGAAAATAGCAACCGCTGAAGGACTAGGACTGACTCATGAACGATAGCCGGAGAATGTGTCGACCGCGTCGTGGCAAAGGAAGGAGAGATTAGATTGTGGTATTGGTGGCTCGCGATCGCCGCGTGCACGCTTTTTCTCACGCGGAGCTCAAATTATTGCTTCTTTTGGCAACTTATGCCAATCTCACTGTGCATTTTTCAATTTACCACAATAAAAGAAATTTAATGCAACTAGGGTTTCTTGTATCTCTCTGACTTCTTCAGCTGTTTGAATGATTTTAAAGTATAGAGTCATTAGGAGAACCAAGAATATCTATTTCGCTGTCCTTTTCCTCAATCAAATGAATGAGAGAGTGATACTTTGCCATCATATTTTGCAAGGTTACCTGATCAGAAAAACTTAATAATTATAATTGGCAACTATTTTTTATTATCAAAATGACTCTCAACACTTGGTAAATCAGTCTGAGCAATCTTCAAAGCAATTAGAAGTGATGTGCTATTTAAGCCAGCAATTCTACATTTTTGCTTTTTGGTTTCAGTGTCACATGATCACAAAACTTTATTTCGGGCCAGTTTTTATGCACTGGCTCTTCCTCCACCTCCACAAACTACTGTTGAGCACTTTCAGAAGTGAATGGTTCTATTTGCATTATGCATTATATCACAAATGTACAAAAAAAATTGAAGTGGAAATTCAATATTAAAAAGAAAATAAAGAGTAACTGTAGTTGAAACAGCATATATGCAGATTTACTCTATGAATTCTTGGATTTGTACCAGACTTTCACTACATATCTAAATTCTATTCAATTTTGAAGATTTTGTACAAAAAAACTTTGTAGAGTAGAAGTTGCTCTGTTCTTGAAATATGCTCAAAAAATCAGCTTTTCTGCCTGAATTTTTGGCTAAATTTTTCCATTTGCTCATATTTGCGTTCAGCATTATCAAACACGCTTTTGAGGCATTTTTGCATATTTTTTCTTTAGTTGTGGAAGCCATGAAAGGCCTTTGGAATGCAAAAATAAAAAGTGAGACACAGAAATCTGCGCGTCGATCACAAATGACACTTAAGCGAGCCGTGGGAAAGCCGTACCAGTCACCAACCGCGTCAGTCCGCAGTCGTCACATGACCGACACGTAGACACGACGCGGTCTTCGAACCGTGCAATTATGCTTTCAGTCAGTCTCACTATTTACCACTTCCTACAGCTTCGACAATGAGGCGTTGGCTCGCTCTTGCTGTCGCTCTACTCATATATGCGATCGGAATAGCATATGCCAAATCGGCGACTGGTGATTCTGTGCTTGTCGTCCTCGAGAAGGACCTCGACAAGAAACAGTTCTCAAAATTCTTTGCCGGCCTTGAAGGTGTGTGCGTTATCTTCCATCATACCTCACATCGGTTTCTGAGCATCTGTCTTTGAATGATGCAGAAAGAGGATTCAAATTAACCTTCCGTGAGCCGAAGGCAAAGACACCATTGGTCATAGAGGATGATGTTCCTCAGTTTTCGCATGTCGTTTTCTTTACACCCACCACCAAATGTGTGTACATCTCAACAGATTTTCTGGGTTTTGAGCAGGAGCTTATGGCATCTATTAGCTTTTGCTCCTGATCTAACACCGCAAAACATCGTGTCTCTGCTCTCGTCTGGCGTTAACATGCTTTTCACACTTTCGCCTGCACAGACACCTCTTACCGCGCTCGCGTCCGAGTTTTCGCTCATTCCAACCCCGCCAAATACACCCCTCATCTCTCATTTTCCTGCACGTGATGGTCCGCATACTGTTATCCCCGTATCTGTTCCACAGGATCATCCTGTATTGTCGCCCAGCATTCCTCCTGTTCTATTCGAAGGTGTACCTCACGCATATGCACTCAATCCGCTCCTGGTTCCTATACTTCGTGCACCTCCGGAAGCGTTCGCATCTGACTCAGAGAGTGACAGTGGATCAGACTCGATTGTGGATGCTGCGGAGAAGGGGGGTGAAGGCCTCTGGGCAGGTAGTCAGTTGGGACTTGTTACCGGGTTTCAAACTCGTGACGGGAATGGACGGGCAGTATGGGCGGGAAGCATATCACTTTTCTCAGATGACTCCGCCAAGAAGGAGGGTTATGGTAATTTGCGTTTTGTGCAGGATGTTGCGAAGTGGGTATTTCAGGAGACCAACGTGTTGCGCATCGAGGATGCCCTTCATCGCCACGCAGACGCTAACGCGACCGATGTCTTTCCGGAGCGGTATAAAATCAATGACCAGGTCCGATACGTTGTCTATATAAGTCGATGGAACCCTGACACGGCTGAATGGGAACCGTACTCCGGTCTGAGTGACTTGCAGCTGGAATTCACGATGCTTGATCCGCATATACGAACTGCGCTTCCTGCGGACAAGTGCATCAGTCGCCGATGCCCAGGAACATATAGTGCATCATTTCGTGCTCCAGATCGTCACGGAGTCTTCAAATTCGTCATTGATCACAAGCGCCGAGGTTGGACCTTCTTGCATAGCGCAATCACGGTCCCGGTCGTTCCACCAAGACACGATCAATACCCACGTTTCTTGAGCGCCGCTTGGCCCTATTATGCCGGCGCCATTAGCACGAGTGCTGGTTTTGTTTTGTTTGCGACCTTATGGCTTGTAGGCGGTGGTGTAGAGAGGGAGGTCAAGAAGGGAAAGAAAACAGAATAATTCTGGTGACAGAATTAAAAGGCGCTCTGGCATCGTGGTCCGCTTTCCTATATATTTATTTTGCTTTCAACAATCTAGAATCGATTGCTTTATACCAAGCCAGTCATGATCAAGCTAGATTTCTTCTGGCTACAGAGGGTCGTCATACGGTTACTTACTGTGAACTACTCAAGAAGACTGCCGCTCATTCTTTATTTCCCACAGCCATCCGGCCTTGTCAACCCGAATAGAGCTGTAAACGTTGATGGGTTTCCAGTTTGATGATGATCATTCTGATTGGTCATTTTTTCACTAAGCTTCTGGCAGATGGAACGTTGCTGGGCGGGATGATTCATGCCGGCATTGCAACGATCAACAACTTCTTGCAGACCTCCCTCTTCTTCATTCCCTGCCAGGTTGCCCTCTTGCAGAAACGACGTCCTGACCCGCAGCTCATCCTTGCATTTGTCCATGCGACCACAGTACCTTTGGCTAGTTCTCGCATCCGTCCTCGCGCCGATATCGAGCAGAATGATAAACGTCACCATTGACGATGCCTTTGGCGACCCAACGAATGGTCGACAGATCCAGTACTTTCCTTCGACCGCGTGGCAAAGAGGCGATGGCTGTCAGCCTTGCACTGCTAAACCATCTCCTGCAAGTGACGCCTGGTTAGGGACTTGGCATGATGCAACATTTAACCCGAACGATACTGCCACAAACAGTGCTCTTGGGCAAATCATCGTAGCTTCAGCGCAATTCACTGGTACGCTGAATACTTGATCTTTTGTGAATACTATGCTAATAGTGCCACCATCCCAGGTACTGCCGTATACGTGAACTGCATACTAACAAGATCATTTACCTCGCCAGACGGAAATACCGATATGACATTTTATTTTGACGACGACGACAATCCAGCGGACGTTTTCCAGAAGACTCCCAACGGCGATACATCGTATCAATTTGGAGTCACAGTTTTTTCTACGACAAACTTGCCATTCGGCGAGCACACTGTGAGACTTGAAGTTGGCCACGCTGGTCAAAAGGCATTGGTTTTGCTCGATTCAATCACGTATACGTATGTCTGCGTTCCCAGTTTGCGATATAAGTCTTAAGAGATTATTAGGGCAGATGATGGTTCAGGCGGTCCAGTCTCATCGAGCTCGACTGCGACTGGTGCCGAGTCATCCAGCTTCACGCCTGCCCCGTCCCAGACGAGCTTAGGTAGCAACCTAGATGCAGGATTATTTGTTGGGCCCATTGTCCCAACGTCGATACTCATCATTGCCTTGATAATTGTCGTCGGTCTATAGCTTAGAAGGTGACTTGATGCATATCATCGTCCATCCTCAAATAGCAACACTGAGAGAATAGATCCTTTCACGGAATACTCCCATGTCACGACAGCATCAGAACCATCGAGGCATCGATATTCTTCGCTACGGCCTGCATCGGAAACTTCTTCATCTATCGTCGTGAGAACAACATCACCACTCGAATTTCTCGGAATGCAAGCAGTCAACATCGACCCCTTGCTGAACCTTCAAATCATACTCCAAGTGTTCCGTCTTGGACTAATTGTGGACTGCAATTCCCGTAGCATCTTTCATTCTCTAGAATGGCATTACTTCTGAATTCATGTGAACTTCATCCATTATTTACATGTATGTAAACTATGGATGCTCAATGTTGTAACATATCCCAGCGCCATGATTGGTTGCCTTGTATTTGAAGATCCGTTCGGTGCTTGCCGATCTTACACATTACGTTACGACATTCTTTCGCTGGTGTACACCTTCAGCCTCTACAACGAACCACGTAGACTAAGAGCCTACATATTTGATGCCAACTTATGGAATCTCTCAAAACTCTTCCGAATGTTTCAAAGGTAAATCGTCTAGTACACGTTTCCGTTACAATCAATGACTGTTTTACTATAGTTGAATGACTACGTCATTCGCGTCCTGGGCCAGGTGCTTACAGTCTGAAGCAAAGCGGAACAAATGATCTGACGTGCTATTATTTCAGAATCCTGGGAAGTTCACTTTGCAAGGAACAAACATCTACCTCGTCGGCAGGCATCCCCCTTTCATACTAGTAGACACAGGCGAAGGCCGCGACGAATTTCTTCCTCTATTGGAAGCCACTTTGCGCCAACCACGAACACAGTCTACGCCATATTCTAATTGTCTAGTTTCGGACATCATTATAACGCATAGACATCGTGATCACTTCGGTGGCCTTCCGAGTGTGCTGGATCTCCTGATGAGAATTCACATGGAAAGGAATGCTGACGCAGATCTCATACGGCCGCGGATACACAAGTATCCTTCTCCGCCGAAATCGGAGAGCTTGCCTCATGAGAGTGACCTGCAATCCATTCTGTCATCTCTCCCTACTTCCACTTATATCCCTTCATCTTCTGGATCGCCTATCCATGACCTCTGGGAGTCGCAGAAGCTTGTAACTTCAGATGGCACCGTTTCTCTTACTGTCCTTCACACGCCTGGTCATACGCCCGACTCTATTTGTTTGCTTTTGCGAGATTTAACCGATGTGGATGGGCAGCCGAACTCGCTCTTCACTGCCGATAGTGTCCTTGGGCAAGGAACGGCTGTTTTTGAGGACCTCAGCACTTACCTCGAAAGTTTGCAGCGCCTCCTTTCATTACATGAAGACAAGAACGTCGGGATGAGCTTCAAAACGGTATATCCTGGACATGGCCCTCTTGTCGGTGACGGTCCGCAGCTCATTTCCACTTACATAAGACACAGGCGAGAACGCGAAGATCAGATAGTGGGCGTTCTGAGCAGGCCCGTTGTTACCCAGAAAGGAGAATTAGTCGCAGAATCAGGCGATACATGGACGATATGGGCGATCGTTGGTGAAATTTATGAGGACTATCCGGAGAATCTGTGGCTGCCTGCTGCGCATGGCGTGGGACTTCATCTTAGGAAGCTAGAGCGCGATGGGCGCGCACGATGTCTTGGTGGGGAAGGTATCAATCAGCGTTGGACTTTGTTGCCGAAATTGTGAGGATGAAGGATATTTATAGTTATTAGTTCAAAAATAGCAACTTCTGCTCACTTGAAACGTTATGTAGATCTGATCAAGACTTGAAACAAATTCCTGGATGAAACAAGGCAACCTCGATGTAACCGCGAGATGGCTGAGGACAGACTGCGCTCGGCACCTGCATAGCACTAAGTACTGTACTTATGACGCCCGTCAACGCGTGTACGTTGTTTTCCACACAAGCTGTTCCCTTCCTCTCCAATCTGCGAAAATCAGTCCTCCGCTGTTGCCAGTCGTAAGCAAGGCATGTCGGATACCGTCGCACCTTCTCAGTCTGAAGTCATCAGACTTTTACCTTCATCTTCACATTCATCATCGGCGCTCGCTTTCCCCGAGTCTACCGTTTCAAACAGCAGCGACGGACTTAATGGAACGGCGAATAATACGAATAAAAGCGAGAGCGCTGAACATGACGATTTGCTTCTGTCTGAAGTAACAGACTTTGGCTGGAAAGTGAGAGAGGAACCGCACCCCGAGGTCACTCTTAAACTATCTCTTTGGGAGAAGAATCTGCAGCCCGGAAGTGCTAGAACAGAGCAAAAGCCAATCGCAGAAAGGCATTCGTCGTTTGTTGAGGAAGAGAAGGTAAGGTCGGTCGTTTTTTTCTTTCATTGGTTCCACTGTTTACCTTTATTACTTCGGAGAGTGTTCGTCCTCTCACGCCGCCCTTCCCCGACACCGACGAGCTTCAGGACTTATCGTCTAGTTTGGTCAGCAGTGTCATGGTGACAGACAGCGGATGATGGTCGCAAAGCAGGAAGAAGGCATTTGGGGTTCGATGCGAGTCCGACAAATGACGCTGGCTATCTCTTCCCTCCTCTTCCTATGTCTGATCAACGACGATACTCGCTGGTGGATCTTGGTTTAGTCAACGCACCTACTGCTGGCAGGCGGACATTGTCAGATGTCGGGGCATGTACGACGAGTCTCCGCCCGCATCCGGGACTCCCTTCCAATATTAATAATGCCAGTGAAGAACTAGAATCGGGACCAGAATTTCGATTATCTTCACCTCCATCTACAGCACGGTTTTCGACTTTTGCAGAAATGGGCATACAGAGCTTTGCGATGTCGAAAGGCGAGAAAACGGTAGATTCGAAGAAGAAAGACACGAAACCTTACGACAAGAGGAGGCACAAGAAAACCGATGGTGCCGTAAACGTTGCCGTCGTCTCGAAGGAACGCAAAAGGCGTTTCCTTGAACCCACGAATCCTATACACGCGCAAGAAAAGAACGTTGTCGTTTTAGAGTCACCCGAGATAGAGCCAGATGCGATCGTCACGCCTGCAGAGACTCATCACAAGCCAAAAAAGCATAGGAGCCCGAAATTAAAGTCCACAAATTGCATTGTTATGTAACGGACAATTCCTCACTTTGTAGCCCACAAAGTTTTTTCTCATAGCCAGTTGGACACTCACCACAATCGCACTTATGGACTCAAAGAACTTAATCGCTTTATGTATCAACGGACCAGTATCCGTTCTGTTGATGCTAAGCATGAATCTATTATGTGTTTATGACCTTGAACTCGCTGTCAGTGTTCCTGCTTGCGAGTGAGAAAAGACGCCGAGGAACTCATACTAAACATAAGAAAATAAGTTAACGGCGAACAAGGATGCATCAAAGAGGTAAACAAGCCCAGTATGTGACCGACGCGGTCATGTAAAGCATGCATTAAAAGATTCTGATGGGGAGTCTCCACCAGGTGAGAAGACCATATTTTGTGCAACTGACGAGATGCTGGTCCCCATTGTCACTGTTGAAGCTCTACAATATATGTCAGCTCTGATCCAAAGTAAATATTTATCATGACATACTGCAACTGCCTGTACATGTACGTCTAGAAGTCGTGTTAATCATGCACACCGAGAGAAGCCATTCGACATACCACTGCCGTGATCCATTTCATAAATTATCTGTCCTCTTCGTCGGTCCCATACGAGCACGCGTCCTTCAATCGCGCCAAAAATTACAGCGTCTCCATAGTCCGTAAAGATCGGTTTGAAGCCATGCACGCCACGAGCGCCGTATTGTTGCTCAGCATCACGAAGCGAATAGTCTTGCAGGACACGATCAAAGGGTCGCAGATTCCCTAAAGCAAAGTCTACGAGATGGGCGCTACCGAGCGCTTGAGCGACAAGTGCGTGAGAATTCGCTGGATCCGCATCAACGTGGAATCTAGTTCCAGACGAATAAGAGGCAAGATGAGGCACAAAGGGGATACTAACACTTTGGTCTTGAAAGCCATCACCTGCTGCACACTGCAGGTTGAGATGCTATATCGGATCCTGAAGAATAGAGTTAAAATCGTTGCAAGAGAGAGCGTCGCCCGTTCCTTACAAACTACCATCTGAGCAACCGCAGAGCAGCTCATTTCCATTATTGATGAATCTCATAGTTAGAGTATCCTTGCGAAGAAGCTCGCACTGCATCGGCATCCAAAGTCCTGCAAGGGTTCGTCGCATGCATCATCTTAGAACGTAACTATAGATCGCGCACCGTTCTGACATTCCCAAATTCTAACTCCTCTACGGGGGCTCGCTACTGCAAAATTTTGCCGATAATATGCAAAACAAGACGGATCCGTATCGCCACAATCTGCAAGCATCTCCCACATCCACTTGTTCTTTCCCTGTATATAGGAGCGTCAGAGTTGATTGATATAAAAGGAGCCTGAACTCACAACAAGGCTCCACCTAGAGACGATGCCGTTTGAGCCCAGTGATGCGATAGCTACGCTTGAATTGAGTTCTGCAGGAGGTCACGAAGTGTGAGAAAAGCCTACAAATGTCGTCAACCATCCAAGCTATGGAAATTACGGGTGCACTGTGGGCGAGCTTTGCTATTTCTTGAAAGGTGTTGTCCCATATCCGGACTGTATTATCTCTGCCTGGAATAAACGTCAGAACAGATACAACACCAGACGAGGCACACAAGAATGAGTGCTCTTACATATGACTGCGAATCGATCACCTGCGGGATCAAAAACTATCGCCCTTACTCCAATGGTATCTCGACTAGAGGAGTCCATTTTTATCTGAGCCGTTTTAATTACGGGCAGACTCGAGCAGACTCCCGCAACGCGCCGTCGTGTTCGATTAAATCGCTTCACTGGAGCGGAGGCATGGGCTGTTGGTTCAAAGAGCATTCGATAAGCAGCTATGCCTTCGATCCGGTGATTATAGATTCACCTGAGTTCTGATACGATCTGGATGATATCGTGAGATCAATATACGGTCTAGGTGCCCGATGAAAAGATGCAGTGGGGTCTGGTCGAATCATAGAAGAGTCAAAGTTCAATGAGTTGAGGTCCATATGTTCTGCCTTCAGGGTAGTAGGTGTTGACATCTGTCCAGAGAAGGGCTGAGAAGACGAAGGCGAGACTAAAGTCTGCGTAAAATTTGGGATTGATACTGAAAGTGCAGGTGGATAAGGAGTATTTGACTTCGAATGTTCTGCGCAAGTGATATCAATTTAACTGCGTATTATAGAAACTGGATGAGGATTATCACCATTTGAATCCGACATTGATAATGGAACAGCCGATAGGACAGGACTGCTCGGTTCCTGCTTGACGACGGATTTCCATTTCTTGATAGGTAATCCTATGCTGCCTGCTCGTGACTCTATAGGATTTACAGGTTCGTTGATACCATCCATTCTTTTGCGCTTTCTGGTTATGCTGTCAGTCCATTCTGCAGAAATCTCATTCGGAGAATCCGAGCGAGAGCCACAGCTTTCCAATGTTGCATCAGCCTCCCCTTCTCGAGAAGTGCATTGTACCTGGTACTGTGACGACGGAACGGCAAGGCTCCGAGAAAGCTGTGTCTCAGGAACGAAAGCAGGAAGAGGATGTGTACTTCCGCGTCCAGATCCGCTACTAGATTGCATAGCAGCCGAAAACAAAGGAAATTCGGTATTTACCATCCGGGGCGAGTATGTAGGAGACGGAGGGAAAGTGGAGTTAGTGGCGGGCGAAGCGGGTTTTGGCGGTCGAATCTCGTCTTCTCGCTTGTCATGCTGCCTCACAGCAACTCCCGTGTGCGCAGTAATAGGAGTTTCGGAAAGTGCAGGTGGATGTAAAGGTACATTGTCCTGGACGTCAGTATCGGAATAAAAAGGTTTGTGACGTGCTGGAACAAATATTGGAGCGCGGAATGAGCGAGATACTAGCTTCGGCTTCGGTGGAGGCGGCAATGCAATCTCTTCTGGCTCCTTCTTCACGTCTGCTGAATGTCAATAATGCGGACTTAGTTCAAGATGCGTAAAACCCACCAATAGGGACAGATTCAGCCAGCATAGCAGGCAATTCACATCGAAGTTCTCCGGGTACTTCAGGTTGCAACTCCAAAGCATGATCATCCATCTTAGACTTCACGTCCGGTAAGAGAGGCATTGAAATTCGAGGACTATTCTGAGGAGAAGAAGATACAGATTCCAATTCCATGGGTGACAAGCTCCTTTCACGTGAGTTACGAGAGTCGGTTTCCGGTGGGAGGTCAAATTTCGTGCCTATGTCGTTCATGACAGATGAGACGAGTTCGGGAGATGGTGAACAGCGAACTTCGGAACCTTTAACAGGATACGCATCTAATACCGTGGGGAGACTATCCGAGGACGTATCCTCGAGACGAATGGCCTCTATCTGAGATTCAACAGAGGACGATAAAAGATGGTCCTCCCCTGCGCTTAACAATGAAAATGGTCTTTCGGTACCACTAACGTTAGTTCTCGATGTAGGCGATGTCTGAACACTGACGGATTCAGACATAGGGCTCGCTTGGACTCCGACTGTAGTCTTCTTCTGGATTGCATGGTGAGGAGTGTCTAAGAAACCACGTCAGGACTATCGGCTTAAAGACTCGGGAATTTTTTACCTTGCTTAACCGCAACCATTTCTTTTCGAGCCCACATCTTCCGCATCTTTGGAGGCAACGAACGAGATTGTGATTCATGATGGACAAGTGTTTCCTCGCTTTTAGCAGAAGTCAAAACATCATTATCGGCATCATCTGGATGATGCAAATCCGCCTCAAACGTTACCACTCTCTCCTCGAGGTAGTCATCTATCGCGAAGAATATCTCCTTGCCTAACGTCCGACTTGAGTAGTCTTGCGCTACCAACCGACTATGCGACTCACCTGGTTTGCAATTAATAACCTTGGACGCGAAAAAACTATACACTCCGCGAGTACGCCTCCTTCCCTTGGAATCCTCGTACACTTCATCGCCTACTTTCTTAAGGACGATGTGTGCGTGTTTCACACTGCCACTTTTGTACGGACGAATGCGTACTTGGCCAGCACGCAGGACAGATTCGAGAGGCTGCGAAGGAGCAGTAAATTCTGGATAAGAGTTGTATCGACCCATCTATGCTCCAAGTGTATTCCGGTTACTTTCAAATTTCTCTAAGGGAACATCGAAAGAGCTGAGACTGAAGAGTGTGTGAGTAGGTCGCAAGAAAGAGGGAGTGAAAGTCACGCTCTTTGACTTCCTGATGATGATGAGGAGCTAAGCACGTGAATGCAAATCACTTGAGCGTCTAGTATCTACTACTGTAAAATCGCGCCTGGCAAAACGTATACATTGCAGTCTTTCTTATTCTCGTAATTTTATAATCTACAGGCCCTATGTAACCATACTCAGTCTGCCTGTTGCTGCTTTCCTCCCTTTCCGGGTACAACCTCATCGAGATCCTTCTTTGGTGCATCAAGTTCGTCGTAGTGGCGATACAAACCATTAGAGAACTTAGGACGCCGCTCACTTTCGAGATAAGATGCTATGCGTGGACGGATTTTAACACGACGATGAATGTCAAAAAGTTTCGGATAGTCCTTCAGAAGCTGTGCAACTGCTCGAGGAAATGCATAAAGAAGCTATAGACAAGATGAAACGTGTGATTGAGTAACCATAAAATCGGGAAGTACGTGAACCGCTCACTCCATCAACTAAATGAAATAATGCCAAGTCTGCATAGCTGAGTTCAGAGCCGTATAGCCATTCTCCGTTGCTCTCTTCATTGGCATTGAGGACGGATTCGAAATGCTTGAAGAACTTCGGGATGCGTTCCTCTCGGAAATCTTTCGCGCGCTCTTTGGCTGGTTCCTTTTGATCCTCGTAGTATAACGCGACTAACGATGCTCAGATCCAAATTTCCGAGCGAAAGAATTTTCTTTCAGACCTACCTGATATTGGATGGTGGACATCGTGCGCTTCATTCTGACAGCTATTGTAGCGACCAATATGAGCCGACGTCGACGAGCCAGAGGATAAGATCAAATTTCTCACTCCATAATTGTCAGAAAATATTGGTTAATCTTGTATTTAGACTCTTCGGTCTCCGGCACCAGCTTCAATTTCGGCCCGAGATACAGCATGATATTGGGCAGTTGGGAAATCTCCAGATCACCATGACGAAGGATAGGCGAGGCAAAATGAGCACCACTCTTGAGGAGAGACGTGACAGCACCGACGCCCTTTGTATAAGCGACGTCATCGTATGGGGCTCCTGCCTCCTCTAGAGCGAGCCGAATAGGCTCTCCCCTCCCAGGTATGCCGGGCCAGTCTGAGAACAGGCATCAATGTTCTCATTAACGCTTAAATAATGCATCAACATGACAGACAAAAGAGCTGATATTTCTCGTCTGTACGTGGCTTCTTCTTTGCGGATTCACCGGACATACTGGATTTACACAGACGTTGGGATGGCAGTAATGCAGGTAAACGAAGAAGAGGTGTTTGCCAAAGGCAAGCAGCAATAGATGATTTTTTTTTTGTACATGAGGTCATCTGATACGAAAAGAAAACGTTTGAATCCTCAAGTCGCCACGTGCCCTCCTCGATCTGATCTGATCGACAGCCAACGTCTATTGCCACTCGAGCTCCTGTTTCCATCCCATCGCCCGCTGATTTGAAGAGCGCGATGGCTGTGCACAGTACCGACAGCAAAGTCGACCTTTCGTCCCTCTACGTCTCTAATAAGGCAGTCAGCGAGTCTGCTGTCATCGAAACGGTGAGTTAAAAAAAATTCAAGTTTTGCTTGCTTCTGAGTAACATATAGTCCAGGCTGCCTCCACTCCTGGAGGGCAGAATGATTAAGCAACCAGCTTCGTAAGCTCGCCGCGTTGAAACGGTACCCTTCGTGGCGATGAAAACCAGATTTGTCGCGAGGTCGGGCATCGAAAATACGACTGCCCTTCTCAGAAGAATTTTACCGCTAATATCATTTGTTGAATCTCAGTCTGTGGCAGCGCTGGACATATGGCCCGTGACTGTCAAGTGAAATCAGACCCTAATACTCCCACTGGTTCACAATCGGCGGGCATGAACAAGGGCAACTTCGATTCAGAGCATGCCAATCTTATGGCGGAACGCGGGGAAAGCGCTGTTGGTGCAGGAACGGGAAAGAATTGGGCTGGAGGAGGTTCAGGCCTAAGCATCACAGCAGGCGGATCCGACGTTCCCCCTTGGCGTCGCCCAGAGATGTGGCAGACATCGACACCCACTAACCAAAATGCGCAGAACGGTTATAGGACCCCCCAGACTTACGCCGGCGGTACTGCCAACCTTGTCGCTATCGCCAAAAAAGAAGGCCCCTCCGTCTCCGCCTCAGGCTTTACCGATGCCGCCCTCAAGGCGCTCGCTGACAAAAAGAGCCCTGCTGCCCGTGGCCCCGTGAGGGCGCTTGCAAGGCTGTCTCTGCTATCGTCGCTAGGGATCCTGTGAAGATCCTCGAGCCGATCTTCGTCAGCTCGGGTCTTTACGCTGCCTTGCTTGAGACGTTCGCCGATAAGATGCCGGCCGTCCGAACGGCTGCTGTCGATGCGGTGAAGGCTTACGTTGCTGCGATGAACCCCTGGGCTGCCGTCTCCGTGTTGCCCGCCCTTCTTCAACAGATCAAAACTGCCGGCAAATGGCAGATCAAGACTGGTGCTCTGACGATTCTCAACCAGCTCGTTGTGAGTGCCCCGGAGCAGACTGCCAAATTAATGCCCGAAATCGTCCCCATCCTTTCTGAGGCGATCTGGGACACTAAAGCCGACGTAAAGAAGGCTGCGCGTGACACGCTCACCAAGGCCACTGCATTGATTTCCAACAAGGACATAGGGCGCTTTATTCCGGCCCTTATTAATGCACTTGCTAAACCGGTTGAGGAGGTCCCAAAGACCATTCAGCTCCTCGCCGCTACCACGTTCGTTTCTGAAGTAGAGTTCGCCACCCTTTCACTTATGGTTCCGCTTCTCTCCCGTGGACTTAATGAAAAGCTCACTGCCACGAAGCGCAAGGTTGCTGTGTAAGTCCGCTCTATTGATAGAGTTTGATTCTAAATTTCGATTGCTTCTTTCATTCAGCATCGTCGACAACATGCCGAAGCTCGTTGACTCTGCAACGACTGTCCGACCGTTCCTCCCGAAGTTGCTCCCTGATCTGATTCAGATCAAGGACGCCGTCAGCGACCCTGAAGCTCGTGGTGTCGTCGAACGTACTATCGCCACACTCCGTCAGGTTGGTGAAGTTCCAACGGGCGACGGAACGAGCCTTCCTCCGCTTAAGACGGCTGAGCCATCTTCGCTTGCCTCTGTCTATAAGAAGCTTGGTGCTTCTTCGGTGCCTCCTGCATCCGACGTTACTGTCCAATATGTTGGTGCTCTCGCCGCGGCTCTTGTCAATCTCAAGAACTTCGACAATGCTCAGTGGCAATCACTCGCTCCTTACCTCGAGTATATTGCTGCTTCTCCAGAGCCTGAGAAGGTTGCCGCCGAGTTCATGATCAAATCTTCTGCTGCTAGCAGTGATGACGACCATGCTGAAGATGATGAAGAGGAGGGTTAGGACCTTTGCAACTGCACATTCTCCCTCGCGTACGGTGCGAAGAACCTGCTTAACACCGCTTCCCTTCGTCTCAAGCGGGGACATCGCTATGGTCTCTGCGGTAAAAATGGTATCGGAAAGTCGACGCTCATGCGTGCGATTGTTAACGGTCAAGTCGAGGGTTTCCCTTCTCCTGACGAGGTTCACACCTTCTACGTTGAGCACGATATCGACGGTAGTGAGGCCGACACTACTGTACTCGACTGGGTAGTTGCCGACAAGCGCATTCAGGCGACGGAAAAGGAAATCGTTGAAGCGCTTTCCTCCGTCGGTTCCTCGGATGAAAGACAACGCCAGGCCATTGGAAGCTTGTCTGGTGGTTGGAAGATGAAGCTTGCGCTTACCCGTGTTATGCTCTTCAAGGCCGACATTCTTTTGCTTGATGAGCCGACTAACCATCTTGACGTTGTCAATGTCGCTTGGCTTGAATCTTACCTTACTAGTCTTCAGACCTGCACCTCCATTATCGTATCGCACGATTCCGCTTTCTTGAATAACACGATCACGGACGTTCTTCATCTGAACCGTTTCAAGCTCAGGCGCTACCGTGGTAATCTCGGGCCTTTGTCAAGGCTGTTCCTGAAGCCAAGTCGTACCACATACTCGAGGCTGCTGAGGACTACATGTTCAAGTTTCCTGACCCACCTCTCCTTGAGGGTGGGTGTCAAGACCAAGGGAAAGTCGCTACTTAAGATGCGCAAGGTCGGTTTCCAGAACCCTGGTACTCCCATACCGCAGTTGCGGGACATTACGCTACAAGTCTCACTCTCGTCTCGTGTTGCCATCCTTGGACCAAACGGTTCCGGGAAGTCGACGCTTGTCAAATTTCTTGTTGGTGAGATCTGGAAGCACCCGAAATTGTTATCGGTTACGTTGCGCAGCATCCCTTCCACCACATCGACAACCATATTGACAAGACACCGCTCGAGTACATGTTGTGGCATTACCAGACCGGCGAGGACTTGAAAGAGATGGCAAGGCTAATCGACAGATTATGGCTGAGGAAGCACAGAAGATGAAGGACGGCGCATTGTATGTTGTCGATGGCCAGAAGCGATTCATCGATGAGATCATCACTCGTAAGAAGCTCAAGCACTCATACGAGTACGAGGTTTCGTTCAAGGGCCTGTCATCATCTGAGAATGTTTGGGTACCGCGTGACGAGCTTACCAAGCGTGACTTTGAGAAGAAGGTTATCGATATCGACACTCGCGAAGCTCAACGTCTTGGTCTCCTTCGCCCGCTTGTTCGGCGTGAGATCGAAAAGCACTTTGCAGATTTCGGTCTTGAGCCCGAGTTCGTTTCTCACGACACTATGCGTGGTCTTTCTGGTGGTCAGAAGGTGAAGATTGTGCTTGGTGCTGTGACTTGGCGCCGACTGCATGTCATTTGCCTTGACGAACCAGCTAACTATCTCGATCGCGAGTCTCTCGCTGCTCTTATCGAGGCACTGAAGGTGTTTAAGGATGGTGTGCTCATCATCACTCACAACCGGGACTTCTCCGAGTCTATCTGCAAAGAAGTCTAGGCCATGCGGGAACGTACCCTCGAGCGATCAGGTCATAACTGGGTCGAAGGTCACAGGGTTCCGGACCACGCCTTGACAAAGGTAAGCGCGAAGAGGAAGAGGCATATGATGCGATGGGTAACAAGGTCGGTGTGAGCAAGAAGAAACTCAACGCATCGGAGCTGCGTAAGAAGAAGAAGGAGCGGATGGCACGTAAGAAACGAGGAGAGGACATCAGTGACGACGAAGACCTGTAAAGAGCCGCATTTCAACTTGGCTTTTCATGAGTTCGTTGTAGGATTTCGTTCTTCGTCGCCGTTCTCTTTGTTCAGTGTTGTCTTGTTTCTTTCGTTGGTGTTCATACCCCTTATGTGCTATCGTTTGCATCTCCTTTCTTCTGCACTATCGGTCTCATTGTGCTCTAAGTCCGTTGTTCCTTCACCGACCTCGCCGTCGTCTGTAGACTCTTGCTCGTCATCATCGGTTGCATAGGACTCAAGATTCTGCATATGCATGTCGTATGAGCAGGACGCTATGGATGTGTCCCGTGAGTGCGAGCTCCGAGGCTTTACGGCTTTGCGGCGTTGCCGTGCACGGTGACCTGTGGCGTGACGGCGGAGGAAGCTTCGGATTGCTTCGACTTCGTCGTCCGTTAGCGGGGACAGAGCACTGCTACTGCAGAAAGATGATCGAACTGGCGTGTTGTCCGAAAATAGTCTCTGCATTTTTGGGCAACACATCACTTATTAAGAAAGTCTATGATGTGGTAGGTCCAGATCTCTAGGCTTGGACTACAGTGCGGATCGTCGTAACGCGACAACTCAAGTCGCGTCAACTTCCAGACTCATCTCCTCCACCATATCATTCCGAATAGTGTTGCAGATGTTTGAAAAAATAAGAGGGAGTCCATATCTACAAGATATATTCATCAAATTTTATTTTATTGGGGGGGGCAATTTTTTTTCGTCTGAAAATTGAAACACTGAAAGGATCTGCTCAAAATCTCGCATCAGGATTGATGCAATCAGCAGATCTACATGATTGGCCTTCCAAACGCGACCGGTGAAACTCCTTGGAACTGTCTGTTAGCAGAGGAGTGTCACAGTTCTGTTGGGGGCTGTTCTGTAAGATTGAGACGAATGGAATAGCAGAAGGGTGACTATAGGCCAAAGCTGGGGTGATTCCAAAGGGTTGAGCTAGGTTCCGAAGCGGTTTCAGAGGGGATGAGTGAGTTGAGATTGAAGGCTGCTGAAAGCATGCGAGGGTGGGGATTTGAGCGGAGAAAAGAAGCCGAGAAGCAAGCGGGAGAAGTCGAGGCGAGGGGGATCGGTGGTGGCGATACGATGGTACGAACGATGTCCTCACAGGTAACCCTTCGATGGATTCGAACCCTGGGGAGTAATGACGATGAGACGAAGCTTGGGATGAATATTTCCGAAGCTTAGAATGAAGCTAGAGTGATCCTACGAGGATCCGATACAATGCGATGGGATGCGATGAAACGCGAGGTGTTGCGCAGCATAATGATGCGATACGACGCGGAACAGAGCGGGGGGGACGAGAGTTGAATAAGGGGACCAGTAAGTTGCGGGTAGAGACTCTAACAGCAATGCGAGTCGAACTGAGCACACTGATCTCGGAACACGACTGCTAGGCAGGGGTCTCGGGACGAATGAAACAGAACTATCGTATATTTGATAGAGGCAAGAATGGCAAAGTGAGTACAGTGAGAGTCGAGGTGTTTCGACTGTAGCAAGGAGAGAAGACGAGTAGGACTAGAACTGGGCTTTCCGGTCCAGACTTGACTCCTGTACTGATTTGTGAGCCGGACTGAACTGAACTCCCCTACACAAATAGATTGTCTATTTATAACATTGTCCATCCTGAGCCTTCGAAGCATCAGGGACCATAAACGAAGAGAAGTCGGAAGGCATATCTCAAAGGGGAGCATAGAGAACAAAAGACGAGGTGGACATATCTGGAAAGTGGCAAGCACATAGATCATAGGGCATAAAACAAAATATGAGCGCATATAGAACATAGAGGGGAGAAGTCGGAGCGCATTGCATCAGATCGAAGCTTGGGAGGCGTCGGGCGTCGGTCTCGAGTCTCACAATTCAAATCTTGGGCTTGGGACTGATAAGACGAGTCAGCTGAGCCTTCCTTTGTGGAGTCGACTGGGTTAGGCTTAGGGTTAGGCTTAGGGTTAGGCTTAGGGTTAGGCTTAGGGTTAGGCTTAGGGTTAGGCTTAGGCTTAGGCTTAGGGTTAGGCTTTAGGGTTAGGCTTAGGGTTAGGCTTAGGGTTAGGCTTAGGGT